>WNWU01000001.1:21122905-21191907 GCA_012654045.1 Ptyas mucosa
ATTCTATTCTATTCTATTCTATTCTATTCTATTCTATTCTATTCTATTCTATTCTATTCTATTCTATTCTATTCTATTCACTCTAAGCTAAATTATAAATGCAATAATTTAGCAACTATATTTCTTTCCAGATAATGTCCACTTTGTCTCTATCATACACTAGATGCTCTTCTGGCTGTTGTAGATATACATTGATAGAAATGGAAATATATGAAGCAAGCAGAGGCAGCTTACATCAAATAATTAAAAGCTGCCAAACAGCAACACGGCTAGTTAATAAAAAAAAGTAGACCAGCTGCGCCTGCAGAAAATCTTTCGTTTTCATGGATGGAAGGTAATGGTCCTGGAGAGTGGCCATTTTGGAAAGAAATAAGCTGCAAGAGCTGAGAAGCCAAAGTTGAGTTCAACAGAGTCAAATTCAAGTTTTTGCCATCCCTGCTATTTCTGTTAGTATGTGCATGCGGTCCCCCACCCCCAAGTGTCACACACAAACTTGCACATAAGCCCCAGAGAAAGCATTTTAAAAGAATAAGAGTCTTCTGGCTCTTTGTATCCCTTCTGGTTTTGCTCATAATGTTGATTGTGCTTAAACAGGAATGAAGAAAAAATAAACATTTTGCAGATAACGCTGAAACCTGCCAAGGGAACTGCTTACAGAAAAGCATGGTCTTCTTTCCTTACTGGGATTCTGTTACTATTTGAAGCAGAAATGAATATCTAATAAAATTTATCTAATAAAAAGCGAACAAATCCTTCATTTTTACAAGCAAATCTTGTGTTTTGCATCTTCTCCTTTTTTAAGGCGTACAGTGGATCAAAATTGTAATCTTGGAAAACAATTTTCATTATTGCTAAATTCCTATCATTGCAGGTATACCTTTGATTCTCTGCTAAGGCATAGATTGGAAAATTGGGGAGAATCCACTTTTCTTATTTTTTGCTTACTCGTTTCTCCATTTAATGTAAATTCAATATGATGAAAAGGGCTCAACAAATCTTGTTATGGTTCTCTCTTTGGAAACTTACGGCAACTGGGCTGTGAAACACAACCCTGGGCAGAAAAGAATCACAGGGCAAAAGACTCTGTAAATATCTGCAGGTAGTCTACATTTAATGTTCAACAACTGTTCAAACTTCCAACAGCACTGAACAAATGGTACTGGAGGTTCAGGCCAGCACAGTGCCCTTGTGGCAGTGGTGAAATCCTCCCCGCTTTGCCACCAATTCACTGCCCACACATGCACAGTGCATGCCAAATACACACTGTGTGCACGCATGCAGTGCATGCCAAATGCACACTGTGCATCATGCACAGTGCATGCCAAATGCATGCTGTGCATGTGAACATGCACAGTACATGCCAAACATGCTGAGTGCGGAAAAAGGAGGCTTGGGAAGGTAAGTAGGGGCCTGAGTGGCGCAGTAGACTAAGGCACTGTGATTAACATTCAGCTGCCTGGAATTACTGCAAGTTCTAATCTCACCAGGCTCAAGGTTGACTCAGCCTTCCATCCTTTCTAAGGTAGGTAAAATGAGGACCCAGATTGTGGGGGCAATAAGCTGACTTTGTATAAATATACAAAAGTATGAAGGCTATTGTTTAACGTATTGTAAGCCACCCTGAGTCTCCGGAGAAGGGCGGCATATAATCAAATTAAAAAAAAAAAAGTAGAACAGTGAGGATGGAGACAGCTGTGCCACACGATTCAGATTCATTAGGAAGCAGGTTTCCCTGCTTTCTAGCAATTTTAAATTGCGCAACACAGCTGATAGTTGGAAATCCAGTTTAGACCAACCAGTAGCTTTTATCACTACCGGTTCGCCCACACTGGTGCGAACCAGTAGGCTTTCACCACTGCCTTGTGGTCATGTGATTATGACCCAATTGCTTGGCAACGAGCCTGGATTTCTGACCAGAGCAATGTCCCATAATCACTAGCTAACTGGTATAGTCATGTGATATGACCACATCACTTAGTGACAGAAATTCCAATCCTAATTTCCACCATTAACCAAGGGCTACCTATAGCAGTAAGCCAGAATCCACTAGAGGCCATAGTATGAGCCAAGTCCTGCTGAAGAAACTAGAACAATGAGGCAGTGAAGTATTAGGCAGTGAAGAAAATTGGCAAGCTAAGGACTGGCTGGTAAGCTGATACATATTTTAAAAGATGTAAAGATGCAAAGGCAAAGCCAGGACTGAACCATTACTGAGACTCGTAGGCAGCAGGAGCTATTAATTTCTTGTAAGAAAATCTTTTTTCCCCTTGTAGTTATATTAATATCCATATACACTATATCTCAAAACAATTTAGCACAGAATTCTGGAACCCTCCCAGATTAGCTTGGAACAAATTGTAGATGTTAAGGCGGGGGAAAAGAGGAGAGAAAGAGGGGAACCATCATCTGAAACTTGTTAATCAATTAGAATGTTTAAGGGTTTACACTAAAATATGACATAGTCTCATAAAGTAAACTCTAATTCACAAGCAGCTTTTGTATTCTGACTTATATATTTTATAGAAAGTGCATGAAGACAGAAGCATGGCATGGCATCTTAGACATTTGTGTCTAACCGCTATGTAAGATATTTGGGTTGAAAGCCAGCATAAAATGAATTTTCCAGTTGGGAAAATGGCAAATTGAGTGACTTCTTGGAATGGAAGAAGACGCCACAGCTCATGTTGTGTTAGCACAAGAACCTTGGAGCCTGAAGAATTCTCCAGAGTTAAGGAAAATTGACTCATTTGTTTTCTGGGCAGCCATTTTTTGCTAGCGAAATGGACATTTTTGCAATCTGTTGGCGAGTCCAATGGTTGTGAGGTGGGGTTTACCTCACGTTCAGTGCTGTAATCCAGCTATGTAGCTGGATTAAAACAGACACTAGAACTGACCTGCCTATTTCTAAAACACTTTTTATATTTTGTTGTGTTTTTAGTTAAAGAGAGAATTTCTCAGATACATATAAGTATTTCCTCTTGGAGACTTTTGGTAATTTTGTGACTTTTTATGTAGACACCTGATATGATTACAGGTAGTCCTTGAGTTACAAACAAATTTATTTTGTTAAGTGATGCAGTTATTGAGTTTGGCCCCAATTGCAATTGTTAAGTTAGTAACACAGTTGTTAAATGAATCATGGTCATAAGTCACTTTTCTCAATTTCACTATAACATTGAATGGTCACTAAACGAACTGTTGTAAATTGGGACCGCTGTATTGAGATTTGTATAATTAGTCCAAAAAAAAGCACAAAAAAAAAGCAGATTATTGGATTATTGGTTGCTTTAAAATTGTAGGAAATTATTTTTATGGATGTTCAGTTTAACTTTCAGCAAATCTGCATCCGTAGAATTGGAGTTCTGATTTTTCTATTTGTGGGGATGTTTTTTTCCCTATTTGATTGAGTGCTGATTATATTGTGTGTTGATATATAAACAAGGTAATTGGAGAAGTTTCCTTTTATCTTTCTTTTTCCCCTTTTTTTACCCATTTCCAATGAATTTACCAACTGCAATACTCTTTCTTTCTTCTCTTTCTCTTTCTTTCTCACTCTCCTTCCTTCCTTCCTTCTTTTTCTTGGACACTACAATTCAAGGTATATGGTCCAATCATATTGATTATGGTTATAGAAAAAAATCACAGTGCAGTGGATCTGATAAGACTGAGTTTTGAGTATGTTTTGATAAGATCTGTCTGAAGACTTTACAGTTAAAGTGACTTAATCTATAGAAGCCAAATGTGAGGATTTGGAAAAAAACAACGGGGTAATAAATTGAATAAAATTACTGGGGATATTAAACAACTGTATGATGGGTGGACCTTTTAGAACACAAAATGTAATCTGCAAAGAGGGTTAGAACAGTGGTTCCCAACCTTTGCGACTTGGCGGCCTGGCTTGGGGATGTGGGAAAGGAGAACCGGGCCATGCCAGTGGTAGGCTGGCATGCACCTGCATTTCAACTACAAGTTAAGCTGCACATGCATGTGCATGCACGCCATTCCACCACTCACGCAAGTCGAACTGCATGTATTGACTGGCCTGCAGCCTGGTTGCAAATAGGCCAAAACCCAGTACTGGGGTGTGGCCCAGAAGTTGGAGATCTCTGGGTTAGATAATTTTACATTACTTGAGCTTAGAAAAAATAATTCTGTCTATGACTTGGAACTATTCCAAAAAATCCCATAAAGAAAATAGTGGTCCAAGCATCATTGGCATCCTTCAGTCTCAAGAGACTATGGTATCATGCTCTGGAAAGAGGTTCTAAAACAGCATCTAGTGTGACTAAAAAGGCCAATTTGAGAGTGGCAATCCCTTCCACACTGAGTGCAGATACATTCTGTCCCCTGCCCAGCCCCCAGATTTTGCTGGTTCTGGGACTGCCTCTTTGCCTCAGCCTGCCAAACAAGTGTCTCTTCGAATTGGAGAAGGCCATGCTGCGTCTTTAGCCTCCAAGCTGAACGATCAGAGGTCAAGGTTTCCCAGTTGTTAATGTCCATTCCCAGGGCCTTTAGGTCCCTCTTGCAAATATCCTTATATCGCAGCTGTGGTCTCCCTCCAAGGCGCTTTCCCTGCACTAATTCTCCATACAGGAGATCTTTCGGAATCCGACCATCAGCCATTCTCATGACATGCCCCAGCCAGCACAGACGTTGCTGTTTCAATAGTGTATACATGCTAGAAATTCCAGCACATTCCAAGACTGCGCTATTTGGAACTTTGTCCTGCCAGATGATGCCAAGAATTCATCGGAGACAGCGCATATGAGAGGTGTTCAACTTTCTCTCCTGCCGTATGTAAAGGGTCCAAGACTCACTGAAGTACAAGAGTGTGCTCAGGATGCAGGCTCTATAGACGTGGATCTTTGTATGTTCCATCAGCTTCTTATTAAGCCATACTCTCTTTGTAAGTCTGGGAAATGTGGTGGCCACTTTAGCAATACATTTATTCATCTCAGTATTTAAAGAGAGTGTCAGAGATAGTTGAGCCGAGGTACACAAAGTCATGGACGACCTCCAGTTCTTGTGTAGAGATTGTAATACAGGGAGGTAAATCCACGTCCTGACCCATGACTTGTGGTTTTTTTTTCAGGCTGATTGTTAGTCCAAAGTCTTGGCAGGCCTTGCTAAAACTGTCCATAAGTTGTTGAAGGTCTTCAGCAGAGTGAGCAGTGATGGCAGCAGCATCAGCGAAGAGGAAATCCCGTAAACATTTCAGATGGACTTTAGACTTTGCTCTCAATCTGGAGAGATTAAAGAGTTTTACGTCTGATCTGGTCTGGAGATATATACCCTCTGGTTCAAGCATGATCAAAATTATTAAACTGGGAGGAGGAGCAGAAGGAGCAAGAACTGGATAAGGTCTATCGCAGTGCTTCTCAACCTGTGGTCCACGGATCCCTGGAGGCCTGTGTAGACTTGAAAAAAATGTTATGATTTAAATCTTGAGTTAAGTCTTTGAGGTCCATGTCCATGGTCCATGACCACAAAAGGTATTTAAGGGGGGTCCATGTTGAAGAAAAGGTTGAGAACCACTGATCTATTGCATACTTATGCAACAAGATGTTGGGTTGTTGTTGTTTTTAATGAAAAGAACAAAGCAACAAGTTTTGCAAAGTCATTTTATTCAAGATTAAAAATTGATAATACTATATAACTGTCTTAAAAGAAATCCCCATTAGGATTCTACCAACAAAAAAAAAAGTATTCCTTTCTAACAAAAATTTTGAAGCAGAAAAAGATTCCATTTTGCTGGGATTATCTGAAAGGTGTAATTTTTACTTTCCATCAACATAGATTTAACTCTGTCCAAAAAGCTAAGAACTTTATTACAAAATACAGGGCAGAACCAAGAAAGTCTTAATGGATACAGAAGACATTAACATGGACAGCAACAGCTTGAAGTTACTGAAGAAGAGGCTGTGAGGAGCCATAGCTACAGAGCTTGTTGGAGTGTCAGCCTGAGTACAGACAAATTTGTAATTTATGGAATATGAATGAAGCCAATGCTTCTCAAAAAAGAAAAAAAAGATTGTTTTTTAATTATTGAGGATGTAATTTGCTTGCAGGAGATGCATATAAGGAGAAAAGATACAAAGCATTGAATACATAAGACTTTGGGTGAAGAATTCTATCAAAAGGTTACTGTTAATCTTAGATAAGAGGTTATTATGTTACATTTGCATCTGTAATGAAATTGGAAGTTACTTCTTTTCTATTTTCTCTTTCTGCACTCCTAGCCTTGTTCCCTTCCTAACATTTCCTTTCGCGTTTCTTTATTTTTCTGTTTTCTTATATTTTATTCTTCACTGAAACCTAACATAGTCTTACTTTAAAAGTCAGCATAAAATGCAATTATACTTCGTATAATTCTGTGACATTTTACAATAGCTGTTTGTCAAACATATTATCATACTGTATGGTCGTTATGAGGTAAGCAAGTGACTATTGGTAAAAATAATAATATATAAGGCATTTTTTTCTTTTTTTTCTTTTTTTCCTATTTTTTTTTCTTTCTAGTTTCTATATTTAAGTTTAAAGATTGTTCTGTAAATTGGGAGGGTAGTGTATTCATTTTTAGCTTGGTGAACCCAATCATTTTTGGCAGCAAGATACAAAGAGCACAATCCTCTAGATCAGAGGTGTCAAACATGTGGCGTCACCCTGTCGTCACATGAGGCATCATGACTTTTTTCCCCTTTGCTAAAATGGAGGTGGGGGTGGCCAGCACATGATGCTCTGGCCCACGGGCCATGAGTTTAACACCTCTGCTGTAGATGTTTACTTCTAAGGTACTGTATTCTTCCTCAACACTACAGGACTTGTCCTTAGCTAAAAGAATATATGACTAAGGCCTGAACGTTATGGATTCTTTCTCATTCAGTACTTGTGCTGCTCTCAGAACAGAACTACCGAAGAGCAAACAGGTAATGGGGATTCAAGCCATTCCCTATTTATTTTCTCAAAAAGTTCCTCTTGCAAGTTTCTCTTTGCTGTTGTTCAAGAATTAAATAAACCCGACACTAATAAATTAGGCAAGCTTCCTGAATGCACAGCAAGGTGGGGGAGAAACTGGAAAGAGTACAGGTAATGCTCAATTTACAACAGTTTGTTTCGTCACCATTTGAAGTTGCAATGGCAAGAAAAAAAAGTGACTTATGACGGTTTTTCACCCTTGCAGCATCCCCAGGGTCATGTGATTTAAACATTCAGATGTTTGACAATTGGTTCATATTTATGATGGTGGCAGTGTCCAGAAATCATGAGATCACCTTTTGTGACTTTCTGACAAGTAGTCAATGGAAGTCAAAGTCAATGGGAAAGTCGGATTCACTGAACAATGGTATTACTAATTTAACAACTACAACAGGGGTACCAAACTCGATTTAATTGAGGGCTGCATCAGGGTTGTGTTTGGGGAGGCCAGGGTGGGCATGGCAGGGATAGGATGGGCATGGTCAGGGTGGGCATGACTCGTCGAGGCTCACTTGAGGATCAGTTTTTGGCTACAATGGCCTCCTGCAGCCCTCTGAAAGCAATAACAGAGATCCCCAAGTGTGGCCCAGTCCTTCATTGTTTCTAGGGCAGCCCCACAGGCCAGACCTAAGCATCCCCATGGGCGAGATCTGGCCTTGAGTTTGACACCTCTGAACTAGAGTGATTCACTTAACAGATGTGGCAAGAAAGGTTGTTAGAAAGTCTCACTTAGCAACATAAATTTTGGGTCAATTGTGGTTGTAAGTCAAAGACTATCTGTAATAAGGAATCAAGCTAGGAAGACAAGGTAACAGTACTCCTAATTTTTGGTCATATTTCTATGAGGATCTCCATTGTATTCCCATAGCCAGGCAGAGTTTCCATTATCAAGGACGGAATTGAACTTTGATCTCCCCAGACCTAGTCAAAAGCATTAACCATGATGTTCCAGGACTCACCAGATTGTTTTTCAACTTATTATATCTGATATGATTTCTAAGACATTGTGATGACTCCTCCAGATGCTTCCCCAGATGCCTCTCCAGATGTTAGTTCAAAGGAGGATAAACCAGTCCCAGGTACTTTAGGAGGGGCATTAGTCAATGGCTCGGAGCAGCTAGCTGAGAGTGATTGGTTGAAGTACAGCTGCAGCAGGATAGCCCTGAAGCTTCAAGTGGGGAAAGTATGCAGCTGCAGCCAGTTAGCAATGAGGAGGAGGAGCTGCCTTCTGCACCTGATCCAAGAACACTTGGTGCAGAGAAAAGGCAAGGAGTAGCAAAGGTCAGTCTGATAACTGATAAAGTGGCAGCCTTATCCCTCTTGATGGGCTGTTCCAAAGCTGGCTATTTAGCAAACAGACAGATGGAGGCAATGCTAGGAACAATGTGTACATTTCCTAGCTGTGTGTTTCCTCGTTGTTAAGATTCCGATCTTCCTTGTCTCGGATTGACCCTGTGCCTTGACTGTAGATCAGGGCTGTCAAACTGGCGGCCCATGGGCCAGGATGCATCCTGTGCTAGCCACGCCCATGCCCAGTTTAGCGAACAGGGGGAAGTCACGATATGTCATGTGACACCGCAGTAAGGCCACACGTTTGACACTCCTGCTTTAGATCATGCCTTGTGAACTCTAGACTTTTCTTGCCTCATGCACCCTCTTATATTTTGAATTTAATTTTGCCTAGTGGATTTCTATTGTTTGGGAAACTTTCAAGTGCCTTGTGGACTCATGGCCATTGCTCTGTTGAGTAGCATTGTCCTGCTTTTGGCTGGACTTAATTGAGATGCTGATAGTTCTAGATTTCTAGAGAAGGGAATTGCTGGTGAATATTAATAAACCCACTAACCCACTATTATGTACACATGTGAGTGAGTGGGATACCACAGACATACACCAAAGGAAGGAGCTGAAACTCTCTAAGCAGGGTCTCCTTTCTCAGATAAACAGAAACCTTGCAATAGGAGAGAGAAGGCTCTTACTGCAGACCCTACATCACTGGACTTGCAAATAACAGTGGAAGGGATGACAGTGGCCAGACTAAAACAGTTACTTCAATGTAAGGCAAGGACTGGGAGTATCCACTCCCACTTCCCTCTCAGCCCTACACTCAGCCTTAAATACTTGTTACAGATAGTCCCCAATTTATAAACATCCATTTAGTGACCATTTGAAGTTATAATGGCACTGAAAAAAGTGATGACTTTTTTAGACAACTGTTGCAGCATCCCTATGGTCACGATTTACTTTGAAATCCTTAACTCTGAGTCTAACTAGCTTCCAAGGTTACTATAGTGTAAAAAAGGGAAGGAGAGTTAAACATGTTGCATATATAGAATAGAATAGAATAACAAAGTTGGAAGGGACCTTGGAGGTCTTCTAGTCCAACCCCCTGCCCAGGCAGGAAACCCTACACCACTTCAGACAAATGGTTATCCAACATCTTCTTCTTAAAAATTTCCAGTGTTGGAGCATTCACAACTTCTGCAGGCAAGTTGTTCCACTTATTAATTGTTCTAACTGTCAGGAAATTTCTCCTTAGTTCTAAGTTGCTTCTCTCCTTGATTAGTTTCCACCCATTGCTTCTTGTCCTACCCTCAGGTGCTTTGGAGAATAGTTGACTCCCTCTTCTTTGTGGCAACCCCTGAAATATTGGAACACTGCTATCATGTCTCCCCTAGTCCTTCTTTTCATTAAACTAGACATACGCAGTTCTTGCAACAGCTCTTCATATGTTTTAGCCTCCAGTCCCCTAATCATCTTTGTTGCTCTTCTCTGCACTCTTTCTAGAGTCTCAACATCTTTTTTACATCGTGGTGACCAAAACTGAATGCAATATTCCAAGTGTGGCCTTACCAAGGCATTATAAAGTGTGTTAACACTTCACGTGATCTCCTAATATCCTAAACAAAGCCTCACAAAGGGCCACCAGATACATACATAGATGACAGACAGACAGACAGACACAGACACAGATGGGACTGAGTTACTTAAGGATGTGGAACCTGGTCTTTGTACAACCATTCATTTAGTGACCATTCAAAGTTACAATGGCACTGAAAAAACTGACTTATGACCGTTTTTCACACTTACAGCTGTTGTAGCATCTCCATGGTCAATAATCAAAAATTGGCTTCTTGGAACTGGCATGCATTTATGACAGTTGCAGTATTCCAGGATCAGGCAATCAATCACCTCTTGACAGGTAGCAAAGTCAATGGGGAAGCCAGATTCACTTAACAACCATGTTAAGGTTACTAAGGTTAAGGATGTGTTACTAACTTAACACAACCGCAGTGATTCATTTAAAAACTGCGACAAGAAAGATTGTGAAATGAAAGAAAACCCACTTAACAACTGTCTTGTTTGGCAACAGAAATAATTGGGTTCCATTGTGGTCTTAAGTCGAGGACTATCTGTATTAACTTTGCCGCCCCTTGTAAAAGTGAACCAGCGGAAGAAAACGGGATAAATCTTACCAAACCCCCTTCCTTCCTTCCTTCCTTCCATCCTTCCTTCCTTGGTTCAATTTATATGCCGCCCTTCTCCGGAGACTCAGGGCGGCTTACAATGCGTTAAGCAATAGCCTTCATACTTTTTGTATGCTTAGTAGGACTTTCAGGCCCCCCCTTTTCCGATTGAATTCAGGATTTGTTTTTATCATTAACCTTAATCAGTCTATAATGTGCTATACTATAGAAACTGCTATTGCGTCTGCTAAGGGCACGTACTTCCCACCCTGGCTTGGTTCCCCGGATCAATATTCCGCGGACCGACCCGAAGACTTTGGCCAACTGTATAAAACGCAACGCTACGCAGCCCATCCATCCATCCATCCCCAACGGCCGCTCGGCCCAGGCCAGACGTCTCGCAGAACGTCAGCCAATTTCCCATTAGAGCGCGGTCCCATCTCAAAAGCCCACCCTGCTGATCTTGGTCCAAAAGTCCAGCCATTTGGGGGAAAGGGAAAAAAGGGACTTCCAACTAACTCCGTTCTGTTTCCACCACGGCGAGGCCAGACAATCCGAGAGTCCGCAGAGCTAGAGGAAACCTGCAATGCGACGGGGAAAGGGGGAGGAACCCACCCGCGCCGCCGAGCCGGTTCAGCCACTTTCTGAAGCATGAAAAGCAAAAAGAAAAAGAAAAGGAAAAGAACGCTGGAAAAGAGCCCCACCTTCTACCCCCCCCCCCCACCTTTCCCGCCATCCCTGAACTGGAGGAGGGAGAACACCCGGCGCTCGGATCTTTTTCGGAGCGGCAGGAAAAGGGGTGGCGAGGGGAAGCAGACTGCAGAGGCGAGTCGGTAACATGATCCCTGCCAAACATACCAATCCTAAAGAGTCTGTCTCGGTTTCTGGCTGATCTCTACCTCTTCCCACGGGCGGGAAGCAGGAGCCTTTAAAGCAACGTCTCCCCTGGGCTGCTCAGGGTTAACCTAAAGGTCTGCAATTAAGGCAAGAGGAAAAGCTGGTCGGGCTCTTTTTCTTTCTTTCTTTTTTTTCTTCCCCCCAGCCAGATTTGCTGCAGATGTTTCCAGAGAACAACGCGCAAAGGAGGGGGAAGAAACAAAAGGCTACCAATACTGTAACCCGGTGCGGAATTAGTGGAAGGGAGAAAGGTGTTCTTTCATTTCTCCTCCTCCTCCCACTTTTCTCTATCCTAGTCGAGTCTTCCAAACGAAAACATTTAGGGGAGAGCCCGTTGGGTATATTTATTTTATTTTATTATTCATATTTCTATGTCGCCCACTCTCCGAAAACTCTGGGCGGCTTACACCAAAGACAGTATACCAAATAGCATATTGCCCCCAACAATCTGGGTCCTCATTTTACCCACCTCGGAAGGATGGAAGGCTGAGTCAACCTGGTGAGATTTGATCCCTTGATCTGCTGAACTAGCAGTCAGCTGAAGTAGCTGCAGTACAGCACTCTAACCATTGCGCCACCTCGGCTCTTATACCGGTAGTAGTGGTTGAAGCAGCGGACAGAGACCGCGAGTTCGAGACTCGTCTGAGGAACAAAGCCACTTGGGTGACGTTGGGCCACTCTTCTCGTCATGGCAGTGGTAAACCACTTCTAAAATGTTGCCAATAAAACAAGCAGGGACTTATCCTGGCAGTTGCCAGCACTCAACAACGCCTGGAAGGTATCCCTTCCCCCACCCCCCAAAAAGGGATTCCCAAATCGACTCTATAGCCAGGACAGGTCCAGTGGTGGGATTCAGCCAGTTCGCACCACTTCGGAAGAACCGGTTGTTAACTTTCTGAGCAGTTTGGCGAACTGGTCGTTGGAAGAAATCATTAGGGCAGAGAACCGGTTGTTAAATTACTTGAACCTCATCACTGGACAGGTCCTACCTATAAGACTCGTAGGTTGCTTAAAAAAACTTTTGACTGATCTAAATCCACTTTAGGGAACAAGTTTGATCTGGTGCAGACTGCTGTCTTCTCAATTACTGACTGCAGGGCTCCTTCCTGATGCCGGAAACGTAACTCACTTACTGTACAATCAAGGAAATCCATGGTTCCGTGTCCCCCCCCCCCCCCCCACACACACCCCACTCCCCTACAGGCACACGAATTTGCGGGAAGAAAGGACTTGCGCGTACCAAAGCTTGGTCATCTCGAACATCCAATTGCCCTAAATCCCGATTGCCCCGTCCCACCTCGGATGGCTTTCCAGTCGTCCTCCGGACCTACCTGCCCCAGCGCTATTTGGATTGCCTGTATGGAACCATACAGTAAAACGGACATCTCCCCCGCGCACGTAGCCTATACTTTGGTTTTGCCTGCCTACCAACCTCAAAAGCCTGCTCTTTGGAGGGGGGGGGGGAGAGAGAGAGAGAGAATGCCAGCTTTGATTATTGGGGCGGAGGTAGATTTTGTTATCTAGCGTTCAAAGCCAAGATTTGATGCGCGAAAGCATCATGGGAGGAGACCACGCGCAAAAGGCCGGCCGAAGTTTCGAAAGTGTCAACACAGCGATCCTCCAGGAGCGCGCTGTTCCGAAACAGCGCACCCACCCACGCACGCACGCAGGCGCCCCGTCCTCTCTTCCCGTTGTTGTTGTGGTTGTTGTTTGGCACAGCTAAACGTTGTTGTTGTTTTTCCCCCCCACTCAACGCGATTGTCCCAGATCCGCAGATTGCCGGGACGGAGGAGCGCTTGTTTGTCTTTGCAAAGCGCAAAGACCGCGTGCGTTTTGTTTTGCTTTGCTTTGTTTACTTGCGGAAACCCTCCGCCTCGCTGCGGCAAATCTAGAAGGACGCGAGACGGGGAGTAGAAAACGGAGTGTGTGGGGGGGGGGAGGGGGAGAGAGAGAGAGAGAGAAGGAGGCTCGTCTTCCACGGGAATCGAAAGAGGTAAAATTGCCTCTCTCTCTTTTTCCTTTGCACACGCTTCCCTTCCCCCCCTCCTTTTGGGCTAAAACCAGACCGCCTCGAGGTTACACGAACGTAACGTCCACTTCTTCCACCCACGTCCGCGTCCTCGGTCCCTTTGTTGAATTTTCACCGAGATATCTTTCTCTTAAATGTCTGGCGCGGCCACCACAGCCCTCTTCCCCTCACTCAGCCGCGGACGCTATTTCTGAGTGGAGAGTTAGCGCACCCGCCTCCCCACCGCTTCGCTTTGCAAAAAAAAAAAAAAATGCTCACTCACTTTGCCCGCGCAATGGCTCAAAGCTCCTCTCCTCCTCTCGTAGCCCGTCCTCTTAGCCCGAGCAGCCCGACCGTAGCAGCGCTACTGCCACTGTTCATACTTCTGATCTCTTGTATACTTGGTGCTCTCTTTGGGAAAGCGGGGTGGTTTTTTTTTTTCGCCAGAATCGCCTACATTTCATCAGTCCACATAGACGGAACGGAAGTTTAATGCTGACTTGAGGGAGGGGAGTAAGGGAAGGGAGGGGGGGTTGGATAGAAAGAAGCGGCGAAACGGCAAATACAGGTTTACCATAGGAAAGGAGAGGGATATTGAATTACAAACTCTTCGCAGAAACTTTGGACCGAGGACGAGCCAAGTGCTTATTTATGTTGCTTCCAATGCATTGGAGAGGAGAGGAGCGGCGCGCGATGGCTTTGAAAAGAACGCTGAATGGGATTGATTGGGAGCATTTAATGACACTTAACGTACAGTAAAATGTTTCAGCTGCGGAACGTCAGGAGCCAAGGTTAAGTTTATTCCTTTAGGCGCATTGGGCAGGATCCATATCTTCTCGAGGCCAAGGACAGTGCTCCCACTGATGGAAAACAGGGGGAAAATGCAGTTAATATATTCTGGCATAAGTTTGCCTGGGTATAGTTTTCTTCTTGCAGGGTTACAATCAGATAAGTAGACAGACAGACAGACAATGATGGGTGGATGATTAGGTAGATAGGTAGCAAGAGGCCTGTGGAGCACATGTACCTTTCAGAACCTTTTTTTCCATAGGCTTCTAAATCCCACCATCTTGATGATGAAATTTGGTAGAGTAGTGAAACTCTAAATAGTAGAACAAGTTTTGCTTGTTGACCTGTCCAATAAAATGGGCATGTTAACTCCTAATGGGTTTACCATAACACCAAGTAAAAGGTGAAAAATTCTTTCCCCAAAGGGAGAAAAAAACCCCAACATTTCACTGCAGCGGCCCTTTCGTAGCAATATATCATTTACCTTGATCTCTGTGGCTTTTGAACACTGCAAATCAATCAATCAATCAATCAATCCTTGCAGGTACAGAGACATACCAAAAAAAAATGCCTGAGCTTGAAAAACTAAGATTTTTAAAGCCAAGTTATTCTATGTCCTCTATGTTGGAGGACTATCCAAATATCATATTTAAAATATAAACTTCTTTAGAATTGAGCTTCATTTCTGATACTTCAGAAGCAGGGCCCTGAGGTTTTCTAGGTTACAAGATGAAAGTACCTTGTTGTTGCATTATTCATGAATTCATCCATTCATCCATCCATCCATCCATCCATCCACCTACCTATCTACCCTTTCATTTCAAAGTCTAGCCCAGAGGTCAGCAACCCGTGGCTCTGGAGCCGCATGTGGCTCTTTCATCCCTCTGCTGCGGCTCCCTGTCGCTGGTCGGTGCCACAATTTGGAGAGGAGCTTCTGGTTAATGGAGGGGGGGGGAGCATGGCATCCCAGGAGGAGACTCTATGGCAAGGGGCAGGTTTTCTAGCCGGCTCCACAATTGACAGGGCTTTTGGTTAGGACAAGTAAAGGAAAAAGGACACCGCAGTAGAAGGAGATTCTATGGTGGGGGAACCGGACTTCTGGTCAGTTCCAGAATTGAACAGGGGGGCTTACAATTAGGACCTTTGTGGCTCTTTGACGGTTTAAGGTTGCTGACCCCTGGCCTAGCCCATAGCCTTGTTTAGCCCTTATCTAGTCCCTAACAATGTCTCACCTTCTTAAGCTTTTAGAGATCAGCATAGGCCAGCCAAGAGTGTCCCCTTCCAGTAATTCATATGAAACAATTTCCTCACAAAAATTTGAATTATACTGGAGAGTTTCCTAGCAGGCACCTCTATTGTGTGTCATTCAGTCATTCTTATTCACGCCATTTTGGTTCATGGTAAGATTGCTTCCATATATCCCATTTACCATCTTCGATATAAGCCTATGTGTAAAGTCACAGCACTTCCCAAAGATGAATTAGAGTTTTTCAATTTAGTGGCAGAGCCCTTTTAGCACTTGCTCTGTGTGCCAAGAGAAAAAAAAACACTCAACGCAAAAACTATATTCTGGCATCTTCTAATTATTATATCCACATTTATTTAATTATCTTACTTACTGTTTGTTATTTTAGCCATAATGTTATCCAACCGTTGCTTATTAGTTCAATCATCTTGTCATTGTGAAGAGAAAAAAAAACGTTGGTTAATCCAGGAGGAAGAAACAGATGTTGGAATGACTGCATAGATATGACACTTGTCTGGTTCAGTTTCCTACTAGTTCTCATCCTATTCCCTGAAAAAACTACAGAACATTCCAAATCTCTCCTCATTTTCCATTATTCTTTTCCATCTGACAATAAAAGTGGTCACAGATCATGTTTAAGGATGGGTAGCCTTTTAGAAGTTGGATCATATATTTTGGTTATTTCCCCACCCTTGGAGGAAAATAATAAGAGGATGGAATTTTCAACCCAACTACATGTAATAGATGTATTCAACTTATGTGAGGTTATGCATATCTGTTTTTATCTATTTCCAAGTAAAAATTGGTTAAATAAACCATCACCATTGAGCAGGACAACTTGGTAACATCATCAAAAAGAGAATGAATAAAGAGTTGACAACTTTTTTCTTTATTTACTTTATTCAGTAGGATCAATTTCTGGATATTTGCATCTCTTCTTCAAATAGAAGTTGATTAACTATATTTCTTGCAAAAGTATAAGCTCCTTGATGCCCGATCCATGGCTCACTGATGCCATTCTTCCAGAATCCACAAACAAACAGACTGAAAACTTAAAGGCACAGAAGCATGGTTGACATCACCATAGCAAAAATTAAAGCACTTCTTCTTAGCAGATGAGTCAGATCTCAGTCATCGTCTATCCAGGGGTGTCAAACTGGCGGCCCATGGGCTGGATGCATCATGCATAGGCCACACCCACCCCAGCTCCGTGAACGGGAAAAACATCGCGATACATCACATGATGGCAATGTGATGCCATGATTTTGACACCCGTAGTCTCTGTTATTTGTAAAGCTAGTAAGTTATTGTTGTAGCCTGCATTTTGTACATTTCTGAAGATGCTACGCTGAAGCACGGGATCAGGAAAATCCAGAGTTTTCCAGAAAACTCATGACTTCATACTTACTTCAAAAGAACTTTTGCACTTGGAATAAACTGTGAATCTTTTCCAGACTTCAGACTTCAAACTCTACAGTTATGTGTACATGGGTTTCATTTCAGAGAATTAAAAAAAAAAGATTGGAAAGGCTGTGTAGCCACATACACAGCTCTCCCCTAGAAATGTTCAATAATACGTGCCTTAAACAATGTCCAAGACATATGGTTAGAAGAACAACATGCCAATTTGTCTATACTTAGTCTGTACTTTCCACTCCCATTTGAGTGAAATACATTTACTGAGTTTTTATACTTGTTTTGACTGAACAGCCTTCGTATCATGTGCTAATATGATATGAAAATACAGTGCAATTGGACCGTAAAGCCGTATATTTCCAAACCAACTTTATGGAAGAAGTCCTGGTTAGGCCCGATTGCCAAATGCACAGCTGTAACTGATATTATTAGCTACAAATAATGGAGAGATCTACACTTCAAACAAAACCTACACATTCCTGGTTTGCACTTCTGGCTGAATTTTGCTTCCAGATTTGGCTTCCTCTTCAAATAACAGCCTTTAAGAAAGGTTTGTATAGAAAAGGTAAAAATATTCCAAACGCTTCTTATAATTTTCATGTATTTGTGGGACTTTTGGACTGCCTGACCAAACATCTCTGGGAAGTGTAAAAAATCTGTAATTTGGGTTAAAAAACAGGGATAAATAACTATGCCTTGAACCATGAAAGGTTTTAAAACTAAAAATATACTATATAAAATAACCATATAAAAACTTAAACACTCAAGAAAGTGTTTAACCATCAGCACCTTAAATTATACCAGGAACCCAGCTGTCAATCAGGACAGGTCTTAAAGATTTTGTATAGGCATCTTGAGACTGATCTTTAACTACTTGGACTATAACATTCTGGACAGCTATACAAATGGACTTAAAGGGCATCGCCCTGTAGAATACATTGCAATATTTGGGTTGAATGATGATTAAGGCGTGAGTGGCAATAAATAAAGGCTCCCTATCCAGAAAAGTTTGCAATGGTGCTGTGGAGCTATTTAATAGCCACCTTGGCCCACTTGCTCCTTGAGAGGCATTCTGAATCCAAAAGGAACCCAAATTGCTCTCTTCAGGGACTGCCACGGTAGTCAGGACTACAGATGGTATTGGCAGGCTTTCAAATCCAGAGCTACTTTCTCTCACTGGGAATGAATCTCAGCCTCTTCTGCCCCATTCAGACCAGAACAGCCTCCAGGATCCTGAGTAGCACTTCTGACAGCCTCACTTGTTTGGTTAGAAAGCATGAAACCTGATCTTGTGGTAATGGATGATCTCAGCAGCAGTTTCATGTAGATGTTGAATAGGGGTAAAGAGAGCATTCAGGCTATGTCACCCCACAACTGAGGGGCCTAGGGCTTAATCTCTATTCCCCTGGCTGAAACTACCTCTTTAGGAAGGAGAAAAACACCGAGAAAGCAGCCCAGTGCTCAAAGATGTCTCTGAATGATATAATGATTGATGATACTAAAGGCTGCTGAGAGAACAAGCAGAAACAGAAGAGTTACATTCCTTTCCTCAGGCTTAGCAAATATCATCTACAAGCCTACAGTGCTACCTCTACGCCAGGGGTGAAATGCTCCCGATTCAGACTGGATCGCCTGATCCAGTAGCGATGGTGGTGGGTGGTTCGGAGAACCGGTAGCAAAAATCCCTGTCCCCCCCATGCCCAGCTGAGCCGCGCAATCATCAGAAGCTTTTTTTTAAAAAAGCATTTTTTCTACAACCTCTTCGGCTAAAAAAATGCTTTTAAAAGTAAAAAAAGCCTCTGATGATCACGCGGCTCATCTGTGATCCTCAGAGGCTTTTAAAAGCATATTTTCTATAACCTCTTTGGCCCAAGAGGCTGTAGGAAAAAAAATGCCTTTAAAAGCCTCTGGCGATCCCAGCTGAGTTGCCTGATGGTCAGATGCTTCTAAAAGCATTTTTTTTTCTGCAACCTCTTAAGGTTGTAGAAAAAATGCTTTTAAAAGTAAAAAAAAAACTTGACCATGCCCACCCAGTTACATTACCCCCCACCAAGCCACGCCTACAGAACCGGTAGTAACAAATTTTAGATTTCATCCCTGCTCTATGCTGTACCCAAATGATAAGTTTTTCCCCTCAAGAACTACCATCTTATGTTAAGAGATATACTGAAGAATACTTTAGATTCAGTAGGAAAAAAAGAACTCCAGAGTCTATATATGGATAATTTACATAGCACCCACTGGGAACTTTTTAAAACAGCTGCATCTTTTTTCAGATCACATGATTGCCCTCTGCAGGTGGATGGCAATATTAGGTACATAGAACATAGAATTCCAACAGAGTTGGAAGGGACCTTCTAGTCCAACATCTGCTCAAGCAGGAGACCCTATACCAGAGGTGTCAAACAGTGGCCCATGGGCATCATGCGTCCCATGCAGGCCACCCCATCCCAGCTCTGCTAAGGGGAAAAACATCACAATACATCACATGATGGCAACGTGACACTGCAAGTTTGATACCATTTAGATAACTGGTTGTCCAGTCTCTTTTTGAAGCCTCAAATGATGGAGCACCCACAACTTCTAAAGGCAAGCTGTTCCTTTGATTGATTGCTCTCACCATTAGGAAATTTCTCCTTGGTTATAGGTTGCTTTTCTCCTTGGTTATTTTCCAACCATTGTTTCCTGTCTTCCCTTTGCGTGCTTAGGAAAATAGTTTGACCCCCTCATCTTTGTAAGAGCCCCTCAAATATTGGAACACTGCTATCATGTCTCCCTTAGTCCTTCTTTTCATTAGACTTGACATACCCAATTTCTGCAGCCATTCTTCGTATGTTTTAGCCTCAAGCATCCTAATCACTCTTGTTGCTCTTCTCTGCACTCTTTCCAGAATCTCAGCATTTTTTTATATTGTGGTAACCAGAATTGGATGCAGTATTCCAAGTGTGGTCTTCCCAACGTTTGCTGACAGCAGTTGCTGACAACTGCTTATGTGCGCATTTAACACATATTCCAACACATATTTATTGTTCTTTAAATATGAAACACTGCACAGCCTTATTAAGAGGTAATATTTATTTTATTTATTGATTTATTTGTCGAATTTATTGGCCGCCCATATTATCAAAGTTACAATATAATCTGCCCTGATGGTTTTTTTCATATTATGATTATATCTCTTTAAAAATACTTCAGGGATGCCCAAATGGGCAGTGGGATAAGGGGCAAACAAACAGCCAAAGTCCTGTGACCTGCCCTGCCCCTTCTTGCTGCACTGTCCTGATTGATGGATATTTTCTCCCATTAGCTGAATACATTGAAAAAAGAGAGATCAGACCTAAAAAATAAAATCACCTTGCCTATAGCACTTAGCACACTCACAACTCAAGACAATATTACTCAGTAATAATTCAGAACTGTGAGGATAAAGACAGACTGGGGGTGGCAATGGACAATATTAAATGTTATGCCTGTGCTTTTTCTGCCAACTCAGAGATGGATGGCTAGTGCTTTAACTCAATAGTTGGAAAAGGCCCAGAGATTTAATGTAATCCACGAGTGTCTGATAATTTTTATGTTGATGCCTAGCCTGTTTCCCTGAAAATAAGACAATGCCTAATAATAAGCCCAATTGAGCTTTTGAGCACATGCGCTAAAATAAGCCTCCCCCTGAAAATAAGCCCTCCCAAAAAATATTTAAATGCAGAACTGGAAATCAGGTAAGACAGCAAGAGGGGCCCCATCTTGCTCCATGCACCCCAAAATAATAAGATCTCCCCAAAAATAAGGCCAAGCACTTATTTTGGGGTTCAAAAATATATAAGACAGGGTCTTATTTTCGGGAAAACACGGTAATTCAAAGTTTGCAGGCTGGATACTGAAAAAGAATATCAAAAGAAATGCCAGAATGTTCACCTGCCATTTATTTGCCTACTGGAAGGGAAAGAGATTTCTGATGCTTCCTGATGGAAGACAACTCAATGGCCTCAATGCTCAAGAGGAGCAATCACCTTTTCCTAAGAGTACAGGTAGTTCTTGGCTAATGACAGTAAGTGAGACTGGACTTTGCATTGCTAAGTGATTCAGCTGTTAAGTATGACATCATGTTATTCCATTGCTTAGCAATGGTAATCCCAGCACTTCCCATTGCCACCATTAAGCAAGAATCGCAGATTGTTAAGCAAGACCTACTTGCTTGAAAGCAGGTGGGCAGACAGGTAAGTGTTGGGAAAATATGTGGATGACACATATTCCACATGGCATAAGCATGATGGGACTAGAGGAGGCTGCTGCTAGGTGGGGGATTTGGTATTCCCACATGATATCACTATTAAGTGAGCTGAATTGGTTACCAATGAGCTTCTGGTGCAATTAAGGGGTAGGTGGTGACCCATAAAACCCTTAGAGGACCTATTCTCTATTGCCAAGTCTGCCATATGGAACAATCTCCCTGCCATATGGAACATTTCATTGGTTCTGTCCCTTCTGGTCTTGAAGAAGACAATGAAGACCTGGCTATTCTCCCAGAAACTGAACGAAAGGCAAGAAAGGAACTGGCTATAGGATACAGATTGTATATCTGATACATGGCTCATTATCTTTATAATTTTCAGTGTATTGGTTATTTTTAACCCTTGTTAATCACTCAGAGTTGCATGGTGAGTGTGGGCAGCCATATAAATCAATTAAATGAATACAATTGATTAAATGCATTAAATATATGTTCAACAATAACCCTGGACATAAAATTGATGTAATAATTCATTTGTTTTCTGGAAACAAGGACTTTCATGTCAGTTTTCTCTAAAAAGCTACCTATTCCATGTATGAGACCATATAGATATGTTATGCTTCAGTAAGTATGCGTAACCAGTTGATTGGAGTCAGAAGGTATCCAAGTAGAAATAAAGAATCTAGGTATAAGGAGGTATCAAAAGACATGCTTATCACTGGAGGATATTTTAGGAGAAGCCTATATAAAAGAGATCAATTCAACTTCAATCAGAATGGAACACTACTACTGCTTACTACTACAATACTACAAAGTAGCAGTAGAACAGCAGTCCAATTTCCGAGATAGGGATGATAAAAACTGGGGAACATCTGGTGTTGGATCAATAATTTCTAAAAGTCTAAGAATGAAAATATTTCCATTTCCTAAACAGTATGGAAATAGGACATAGGACCAGGGGCGGGTTCCAAATCCCATCGCTACCAGTTCGCTTGTGTGTGCATGTTCACATGTGCATGTGGCACTTTTGCGCATGCGCAGAAACTTCTGGGCGGGTAGGAGGAACCACTCGCCGCCGCCGCTACCAGTTCTCCTGATCCGGTGCAAACCAGTAGCAACCCACCACTGCATAGGACATACTAGCCAGTCAAAAATGCCAAAGGACCATGGAGAAGAATGATTTGGGAAATCAGGCAGTGCATAGATATCTTTACAGCAATGCTAGAAACCTCTGAGCTAAGATGGCACTGTTCTAATAGCTAAATGTAGAATGTAATGTAAATGTAAAAGGGGACATAAAAACAGAGAGTCTAATGGAAATCAGGTAGAAGAGAAAGAACCAATGCTCATACAAAACTCGTCCTGGAGATGATACCACTCTGTAGATGAAGAAAACATATTTCCAGAAAAACTTTATGGTGCCACAAAGTCTTAAGAGCTCAAGAAAAATCTATGAAGTCCAAGAGGCCATTAGCATGTTTAATGAGCAGCAGCAAGAAAGTTTCAAGACAAAACTTGTCCAAATGAGAACAACAACTTTCCCAGAAGCAAATAAAAATAACTGTGAAAAGAAGAGCATTTTGATAAGTGCACTAAAGAGCAATTAAAATTTATTTACTTAGTTGGCTTCTATGCTGCCTATCTTGCCTAGAGGCTTACAAATAAAAATCTGTGAATTCTTCCAGAAAACAATATATGTCACTAATTCATTTGTTTATATATGGCATAAAAATATTAAATGAATGTAAGCAGATTGCAAAACAATTGAATGAATTCTTCATCTTCAGTGCAGAAGATATACAGTACATATTTGTGCCTGTATAAAGTGGAGGGAGGGAGTTATAAAAACGGCAGTAAATTGTATCATTGGGTCCATGTGGCACTTTTAGTAAAATCTGGAAATTACTGATATAATAAAAAAAATGGCAGCTAAGGCCAGCTTCTTCTCCAGAGGTGAAATTGACCAATCTCAAAACATTTACAGGGCCAGGGGAAATTTAGGAAATTATGGACATGTTAGCTTAATAGCTGTTCCTGGTAAATTGTAGAAAACATCACTAACTTTAATGTCACAAAACACAAAGAAGAACAAGTTGCTGACAAAACTTCAATATGGCTTCTGAAATGATAATCGGGTCTAACTTGATAGTTTAAAATTGCCACTAATCATGCTAGTAGATGATTGGATAGACATTGCAGAAGACTTTTGAGGAAACCTCTCACCAGTTTCACGAGCAATCATGAAATAAGTGGTGAAATCCTTTTACAGATTTCTGTACCTGATTGAAGAGCACAACGCAGAATGTAAGAATAAATGAAGCGTTCCTATAGTGGAAGAATGTAGAGCAGACAATCTGAATTGGAACCTCTGTTTTATAAATAATTGGTAAATAGGAGAGAGTGTGCAAATAGCCAAGCTTGTGAATGACAGTGAATTATGAAATAAGGGTAATTAAAATTATTTTGGTTTCTTGTGTTATTGTTGTTTCCAAAAATTCATTTCTATCACTTTAACAGAAAATAGCTTTTCTTTTATTATGTTTTTCTAAGAAGAAAAAAATTGATTAAAATAGGGTGAGCAGAAGGCTCTTGTACTGACATTAATTAGGACATGGTTATACTGCAAAAATTCATGTCTGTGTGCTTTTCTGTTCTGTTTAACACACTGCAACCATTCTAGGTCCCCGTACACCCGCCCTTCTTCAAAGCAAGACATCTTCAGTGAAACTTTTTTCAGACTAGGAAGTAGGAGCCCTTCACCTTTCAGTGACACTGAAATAAGTTCAGAACCATCACCAAAATACATTCTAAAAACAAAATTCTAAAGCCCCCTAATGAAGCTGATTCATACAAGACTTTTTCACAGATTTTTGAAATGTTTAATATTACAAATTATTAATGTTTGTTGAAAAATAGAGATTGAAGACTAAATCTATGTATTTGTTTAATCAATTTATGCTGCTCTCAACTCAGATTTTGGGACTGTGTGGCAATATCATGTTAACAATGTTTTAGCAAAATATAACCAAAACCAGAAAAGAATTTAAACATAATACCTCTAACTTCACATGACCCCTTCAAAGCAAGCTAATCTAACACTTTGGCCCAATGCCGGGGAAGAGCTGGGTTTTCAAGGTCTTGCAGAAGGCAACAGCGTTGAGGCCTTCTGAATCTTGGGGTGGATAAACCACTCATAGTACTTGAAGGGACCTTGGAGATCTTCTATAACTCTCTGCCCAAGGCAAGAGTCCTTGTACATTCTGGACAAATGGCTGTCCAATCTTTTCTTGGAAACCTCCAGCCATGGAGCACTCATAACTCCGGGAGCCAAGCTGTTCCGTTGACTAATTATACTCACAGTCAGGAAATTCCTTCTTATTTCCAGGTGGAATCTCCAGCTGATGAACTTCTACCCATTACTTCTTGTCTTGCCCTCAAGTGCTATGGACATTAAATAAATGCCCTCTTCCCTTTGAGTATTGGAAGACTATTATCAAGACTCCCCTGAGCCTTCTTTCATTAGGCTAAACAGACCTACGTATTTCCCTTAGCTGTTCATTGTATGACTTAGTTTCCAGACTCCTTAGCATCAGCATGGAGACCAGAACTGAATGCAATATTCCAAATGTGGTCTCACTAGTGCACTATAGAGGGGTATTATCACTTTTCGTGATTTTGATGCTATCCTTCTGTTGATGCAGCCTATAACTCATTGGCTTTTTTGGCAGTTGCAGCACACTGCTGACTCATACTCAAGACTGTCACTCAAGGCTGACTTAAGTGCTGCTGTCACAGGATTGTGGTTTGCTGGCAGAACTCTTTCAGAGATGGGTCTGATTTTCACCCCTTAGTTTCTTTTTAGGCTGCCGCTAATGGTAAAAATCTCACATCCCAAAAGTATTTTCAGGACAGCAGATAAATTCAAACTGGCATGTCATGCAAATGTTTATTAATGAACAATTCAGACACAGGAATATATTACACTAATGTATCATATAGAATGTATTTGAAGAGATCACATAACTGATCCAAACTGGCAGCCATGCCAAAAAAAATTGGTGAGCAACATAGGAATAAAAAGCCCCTTTCCTCCTTTGTACTTTAAATTTTGAAAAACTGTACAGCTGAATTGGTTCTTCTTGGGTTATGTGAAAATGTCACCCTGTAAAAGGCTCTGCTCTATAAAGATGCCAATGACTGATCAATACTAACACATTCCTCCAAAATAGTTTGTGTGTGGGGGGGGGGAGGAAGAGAGAGAGTATGTTAATAATAAATGATGCACTATGAGGAAGATACAGGAGTTGAAATGCACTAACATATGAGTGGAAATGGAACGGACACAGAATGTATGACCGCTATTGAGTACACTGTTATCTTTATGTATATAAATCAATATATGAACTATATGTATAAATGGCAAATTGAAGTAAGGGAGAAAAATGGATATATAAGAAATATTTACTGATGCGAAATTGTTGAAAAGAAGAAAATTGTAAAAATTGTAAAAAAAATTTAAAAAACCATTTAATTAAAAAAAAATAAATAAACTAAATGATGCACTATGACGTTGTGTGATATTAAGCAGGAAAATCTGTTGTTGAGGGTTTGTTTGTTTGTTTTTTGATAGAGTAAGTTTCAGACAATATAATTCATGGGCTTCGATCAAAATCAGGCTAACTTTATGTAGCCAAAAAAAGATATTGCTGTTGCTGTCATGTTAATCTAAACTATTCTTGAGCAAAGTTTAATAAATAATGCAACTTAAAATGAAAGCGTGTTTTTTTTTATCAGGGCAACCTGATCTACTCAATTATGGGATGGAGCATACTGCTTCCACTTTTGCATTTCAGTCCCAGTCTAGGAGCCTTCACAGGCAGTCGCTTTCGTGATTTTGGTAAAACATAAATTTAACATTAAAATGAAAGCATTAGCTTAAATTTACTGTGACTATGGTACTGGCAGCAGACATTTTTCCTTTCTCTACATTTGCTATATTTGTTCCTTTGGCTTCAACTGCAAGTAATTCCAGCCATAGATATGACAGATCTATGCTTAAAGATGAAATTTAATCTCACTAATTCTTTTGTCATGTTGGTTCACCAAGCCTCTTTTGTTTCAGAAATCCTGGGTTCTTTAAAAAAAAAAAAAACCCTCGATAAAATTCCTTGGTAAATGTTTCGGATTTAAGGAAAATGTTATCTCCTTGAGAAAAAGCACCTTTTATTTTTCCTTCAAAGAAATAAAATCTTTTTTCAAATTATGCATCAGCATGATTCAGCCATTTGTATGATTCTGCAAAGAACAGGCTCCTGGATGTGCGCATAATGTCCATTTTAAAGTTAATGAGTTTAACATACAATACTTGCCATCAAATTTAGAATGCAAACTTAAGTCACAAAACATACACCAGCTCATATGATTCCAACCATTCCCTTGCTCTCTATATATTTCCCCAATGAATAAAGGTCCATATGGAATGTTGAGTTCTCAAGTAAAAAAAAAAAGAAGCCTGCTTAGAAAGACTGAAAGAAAAAAAAATCAGTGGTTTTCATTTCTTTGGCTTTATTATTTTTTTTTAATGTAAATCCTCCCAGGACAGTTCAGGTGATATGTTTGGAAAGCTTAGCTATGCCGCAAAGGAAAGACTGAGAGAATAATAAGAAACGTGATGGAAGAATGTATAATAAAAAGCCTGGAGAATGAAAATTGAAACAACAGATACTTAGAAAAGTATTGGAACAAAACTGTCTTTTGCATCTATGGGGGAGAAGGAGGGGATATCAGAGTACATATGCATAAAAACATAATTAGAGATGCTATTAGCATACCAATGAAGTAATAGCACATTTATACTAGGACATATAAAAAAAAAATCTGTGCGTAGGTTTAAAAACAATTCAAGTAGTCAGAGCTGTAAGAATATTCAGATCTTTCTGTAAGCATGTGTGGGGCTTTTAAATAATGTTTATTAGTTTTAAAATAATAACAGAAAAGATTTAAACAAAAGGAACAAAGCACAAAAAACACATATTGTCAAAAAACAATAAGTGCTTTAAAATAAGTGGAAAAAATGCAGCAGAAAAACATAAACAAAATATAAAGTATAATATTTGGCCTAGTGGTGAAAATTCAGTCCTAGGTAATGGCAGATATTTCTCTTTTAGGGTGAAAAGAAAAAAAGATCTGCTATGAACTCTGCATGGCATTGGGAAGGGCATCCAGCCAGTAAATGCTTGGCTCCACCCAGTTTCCCTGACTCTAACCAGAATTAAGGGATAATAGCAGTGGTGAAATCCAATTTTTTTTTACTACCGGTTCTGTGGGTATGGCTTGGTGGGCGTGGCAGGGGAAGGATATTGCAAAATCTCCATTCCCATCCCACTCCAGGGGAAGGATACTGCAAAATCCCCATTTCCTCCCCACTCCTGGGGGAAGGATATTGCAAAATCCCCATTCCCACCCCACTCTGGGCCAGCCAGAGATGGTATTTGCCGGTTTTCCAAACTACTCAAAATTTCCGCTACTGGTTCTCCAGAACCTGTCAGAACCTGCTGGATTTCACCCCTGGACAACGAGATTGTAAAAAGGAAGCTTTTATATTTCCCCTTATATAACTATGATACTTTTTTTTTAGCCTACTATATTTTTGTATTTCATTATACTTAGCCATACAATTCTATGTCTATAGGCAATCTGCTCACAGATGGCAAGCATAATCAAACCTTCAGTATATTGAATAAATGGGGCTTTCCATTTATCTTTCCAATGTTGCAATATCAGTCTTTTAGCTATAATAAGGACACAGAGAATCCATTTATACTCTCCAGTTGTCAGATTGCAATTTAATACAAACAGATACAAACTTAAGGTAAACTACTCCAAACCTGATTGCAGAAAATACGACTTCAGCAACAGGGTGGTCAATGCCTGGAATCTATGGTTTCATCCCCAAACCCCCACAACTTTAACCTTAGACTGCCTACTGTTGACCTCACCCCATTCCTAAGAGGTCTTTAAGGGGCATGCATAAGCGCACCTACGTGCCTACCGTCCCTGTCCTACTGTCCCCATTTATTCGTATCCATTTCATGTATTCATAATCATGTTTATACTTATATCTGTTATCTTATACATGCTTGACAAAATAAATAAAATAAATAGGTTCCATGTAGTAAGTATCTGTTTCATGAGAATATTAACTTCTGAAAATTTTAGCTTTTGTTGCAGTCATATTTATTACGTCCACTACCTTCTTCTAAAATTTAGTAAGTATAGGAATGTAAAAATGTGTATTTAAAAGAAACATGACAATTACTATTACGTTACAATTGACATAACTTAAAAGTTATGTCAATTGATATAAAAGTTAAGATAGTCTTCTATTGTCTGGGCAACATAGGAGCTTCTAAGTCTTTATTCCACTCATCTCTTAACATCTGTATATAAGTTGATTTACTGATTTATTGATAAGAAATATCCATGCAACAAATAGTAGGGTTTTTTAATTTAAAAAGATTTAACCAGTTTTACTAATATTTTGAGTATCTCAGAAGCTGATAATGCTGGTAGTGCAAACACTGTTGGTAACAAACATTATAGTTGTAAATATTGTCACTGAGTTACCCCTGTAGATATTTGTTTCTCAGCACAATGATGTTAAAAATTCATCTTCATCATTTATCCATCATCCAGTCAATATTTCAATCATCATTTTTCCAATACTCAATGTTAGATTGCCCCATAAAGTAAATTTAGCATGGAAAAAGGTTCAAATCTGTTTTTATTAGACATTCCATTCCATAGCTTTCTAATTGAAATAATGATTTCCAGAAATATTCGTGTTCTGTTGTATTTATGTCCTAATACCAATGGTGCTATATAGGCCCAAACCAGAAACTTAACACCAATGTTTGGCTTCCAGCATTTAATACTTGACAATAGGTAAGCCTAATGATGTAGCTCCAGATTAAAAAAAGAAAAGAAAAGAAAGAACAACCCGGAATGTTCACTCATTAATTGGCGATTACATTTTTTGGTAAAAATATTCTTGAAATTGAAGAACCTCATAAAATATGCAGTACGTAGTATTAATGCACTATTGCACTCCCCTTTTCCTTGAATGGTAAGAAATCCAAAGTTAATGCCAAAACATTTCACTTATTTTGGAAGAGGGTATTAGAAATGTTTCCTATTTTTAAGGTAGCCATTTTGAAATCAGTCACACAAGTAAAATCCATTGGAAAGTAACAGATACCAAAGTGGGTTTGATTGGGCCTCAGCTTTTTAAATCAACACAATGGATTCCCAAAGCCTATTCAGGATGTCTGCAGAGTAGTTAAACTTAAACCTTTAAGCTCTAAGACTTCTGCCTTTTCAGAATTTAAACTGCCAAATGGTTCTTTGAAAAGAATGTGGTAAACTGCTGATTCAGTTTCTAAGGGGAAAAAGAATACTCCACTCACCAGCTGCCACTGAAGAAACCTCTGCTGGTTTTTCAGATTGTTATTGGATGATGCCACACCAGCTGCTTTATTCATAATTCTCCTACGTTGTATGTTGTGTTTATAAAACATATATCCAATTTCAAAGTAAATTATAATTTAAAAACCAGGTTAATCCATCCCTTTTGTTTTACGCCCAGACACTAAAAGACTCCATCCTAGCTATTCCATTCAACTTCATTTCAAGACCATTTTAAATGAATTATTCTTTGGCTGACTGTTCAGGAAGAACTTACCAGACAAAGATAAACACTGGTTTATCTCTAATCATTTCAAATCTAGAAAAAGCCAATATTTTGCTTTAAAGACCACTAGCCCTGAAGTAGATATGTTACCTATGAAACAGGCTCCTATATTTCCTTCAAACATTTTAACAATAATCAAAATGCTGAAGTTCTCATAGGCATTGTATGCAAGATGAGATGGAGCAACGGTTACCAACCAATGCCAAATGTAGTTTCTGTGTGTAATCTTTTAAATGCTGAGATTTATTTTTTTTATAGAGGAATATGGTTTAGTAACCTCTTGCTTGAAGGAGGTCCAAAACAGTTAATTTTTTTGGAAGCCGTGGTATCAGGGGTGGGCTTCAAAAATTTTAGCAAGGTGTTCTCTGCCCGGTTGCTGGGTGGGCGTGGCCATGGTAGGCATGGCCTAGTCGGCCTCCGACGGGGGCATTTTTGCCCTCCCTGGGCTCCAGAGGCTTTCCTTTAGCCTCTGGAAGGGCGAAAATGGCCTCCCCAGGCTCAGGAGACCCTCTGGAGGCCAGAAACAGGCCCGCTTTTCACCCTCCCCAAGCCTCCACATGTACCCTGCACTTACCTGCATCCAAAATGGGCCGTGTGGGGACTTCAGGGTGGGCGGGGGCAGCCAGGAGTGAAATTTGGGGGTTCTCCGAATTGCACAGAATCTTAGCTAGAGGTTCTCCCGAACCCCTGCAAACCGCCAGCAGCCCACCCTTGCATGGTATTACCTGTGACACTCTATGGAAGCAAACTTGGACATGAAATAAACAAGATAGAAAGAGTAATAGCATTTCTAAACTTTGGCATTAGAGAAGAGTCCTGAGAATACTGCAGATAGTCAAGAAAACAAATTAATGGATCACCAAACAAATCAATCCAGAGTTCTCACTTGAGGCACATCAGGAAGAAATTCCTCACTGTAAGAGAGGTTACAATAGAGAAATACACTGCCATGGAAACTGGTGGACTATCTTTTGCCTTAGGAACCTGAATGACCTTGAATATCTGCTGGGGATGATTTAGTAGTAGAATCCCATATTGGAAAAATGACTGTACTGGATTTATCTCCAAGGTCCTTTTCAATCCTAACATTTGCAATTTTATCAATGATTGATATTCTCCGTTTTCAAGATAATTTCCTAAACTGGTGCACAAATGATGTAAATAAATATACCTTTTTTTTAAAAAAAAACAATAGGCCTTGGAAAGACACCATCTGAGGAGGCCTTTCTCCCTATCTCTTTTCACAGGTAATATGCACAAACAATAAATACAATAGGAAGAGGAGGAGGGCAACAACTGCAATAATGAAAGCTGCATCACAAAAAATTACCTCCTTTTTTTTTTTAACAATTCTGTAATCTCTATTCAGGGTAGAGTCGGAGCAACTGGGGTGGAGTTGAGCATTTACTGGCTGGATACCATTCCTGATGCCCATGCAGAGTTGCAGCAGATGTTTTTTCTTTGCACCCTAGGAAGGAGAAACATCTGCCGCTAACTAGAATTGAACTCTCAACCTTCCGAGTGGGAGGCAAATGTCTTCACCACTGGGCCACCATGCCACTCAAAACCTATATCATAAACAGTCCTCATAATCCTATAGGAAAGACATGCAGCTTTTGTTCCTTGGCTCTGAGCCCTCAGTAAGCAATCACTTCAGCTTTGGCAAGAGCAATTTACTGGTTTCCCATTATTCTGTTATGTGGGAAGAAAAAGATGGCAGAGAGAAAATAGCTGCTCTTCCCGTTTAGTTCTGGCATATGTAAGAATATATTATATTACATTACACGTGAAATGTGTTTTCTTCAGAAAATCCCCGTGCTATTATTTCTCAGGGTTCTAAATTAGTTTTCCATAATAGGGCTGGAAAATCTAGGAGCTGTAATCACAACACACCTGGAAGGCAACCACTGTGGGGAAATCAACTTCTGACAACCTAGGTAACATCAGTGTTATAGCTGATGGGACTCCAAGGACAACTTCACAAAAGGTAAATTAAAGGGAGGGGGAAATAAAGAATATTAAATGTCCATCCAAAAGGAATCCCGGAGTCACAAATACCCATGACCACAGATACCTCTGTTTTTCACGTACTAGTTTGTAACTGTGTTTTTCACATCAATAGTGAACGAGAAACCAATAAAACAAACATAGCATTAAATCTATTATGTACCTTCTTCAATCCGAGGAGCAGAAAATTGTTAATGCTTGATGAATCAGGGAGCTAATCTGACTTGGTAGCTTTCTGATCTTATTTCTTGAAAAGTCCATTGCCTATGGTCCACAGCAGTCTACTGCCTAATGCAGTGCTTTTCTTCCAATCAGTTTCTATTGCAGTGTGTGGGGATGTTGTTGCTATCGCCCTCCAGTTGTTTATAGCCCAGTACAAATTGCAAATGATTTATCAAAGCCTCACCCAGGCAGCAAATCAATTTACTTCATCGGCATTGTGTAGAGCAAGAATTTATTTCAAGGCAAAGCTCTCATTATTCTAGCTGATCACCTTTCGAACAACAATCCACCAGAAGCTTGAAGTCATTTGTATGGGAAGAAAGTTCTCAATTTTGTATCATTAGCTACCATCAATTGCTCTGAAAGGTAAACATGAAATAAATACCATTGTTGGCTGCATAACAAATTTTCCTACCCTGTTTCCCCCAAAATAAGACATCCCCTGATAATAAGTCAAATCGGGCTTCTGAGCACATGGCAATAAGGCCAAGCGCTTATTTCAGGGTTCAAAAAAAATATAAGACAGGGTCTTATTTTCAGGGAAACGCAGTATGCCTTCTAGTTTAGAGTATATCGTTCTACCTGAGAACAAGCATTGTTGAACCACTGTCACATCCTACTGAACAGAAACATGCCTTTTTCCAACTTGGTGCTATCCAGGTGTTTGGATTTCAACTCCCATAATTATCAGTTAATATGAACAAATAGGAAATAAAGAGTGGTTAAAGTTCAATGCATCTAGAGAAGACATCAAATGTAAGAACTTACTGAACCATACTGGACAATATATATACACTGCTCAAAAAAATAAAGGGAACACAAGCAGAAGACATCCGAGATCTGAATGAATGAAACAGCCTTATTAAATACTTTGTTCTTTACATACAGTAGTTTATACACTGCTCAAACAACTAAAGGGAACACAAAACTACTGTATGTAATGAACAAAGTATTTAATAAAGCTATTTCATTCATTCAGATCTCGGGCGTCTTCTGCTTGTGTTCCCTTTATTTTTTTGAGCAGTATATATACAGTATATATGCAAGTTTTGAATTGGGGATACTTTTTCCAGCAGCTCCATAGCTGGTTTCAGGCTTCATTTGTGAATTTTCTGGGGAGACACAGAGCCATCTCCCGTCTTCTCCTTTATCACTTGGGGCCTCCTTTGAAGCAAATAGCCATTCTTCAGCAGAAAAAAAAAACTTGGTGAGAGCAGAGGTTTAGCTGCTGCTGATTCAGTTACAGTTACAAGATCTGAGAGAGAATGATGGCCAAAATCAGTTCCAATTCGTAGGCCCCCATGGATTATTTTGCATTATAGGCCCTATGTTTTACAAGATAGTGGCTACAGCTGTGTTGGAGTCTGGCTGGGAAGTGGAAACCAAAGTCTTGCTGCACACTTGGCTACTTCTGGGGAGACCCAGCTCACCTGTCATCCTTTTGCCACCTCTTGCCCGTTCCAAGTTTGAGTTTGCTTTGCAAGACCTTTTATCCCATTCTACTTTACCCCTATTTGAACTTTCTGTCTATTTGGGAAAGGTGTCTCAGTTACAATCCTGTAAATGGAGAGTGGCAAGTCAATGGCTAAAAGAGAGTGAAGTACTTTAGCAGATGTTACAGAAACCTGCCTTCTGCCTTTACGAGAAGTTATGGCTAGTTGGCAACACAATCCAATCCCAGCTAGAATAATTTAAAGCCAGGGATTTGAAATCTGGACTATAAGCATATGGAGTAACCTCCCTCTGGACATGGGGACACTTCAGGAGTGAAATCCACCAGGTTCTGGAGAACCAATAGCGGAAATTTTGAGTAGTTCAGAGAACCAGCAAATACCACCTCTGGCTGGTCCCAGAGTGGGATGGGAATGGAGATTTTGCAATATCCTTTCCCCAAGAGTGGGGAGGGAATGTAATTTTGCAGTATCCTTCCCCTGGAGTGGGGTGGGAATGGAGATTTTACAGTATCCTTCCCCTGCCACACCCACCAAGCCACACCCACAGAACCGATAGTAAAAGAATTTGAATTTCACCACTGGGACACTTGCTTGTGACTCAAAACCTGGAAGACTTCATTCCTCATCTACTGCAAAGACCAAGCCCAAACATCTATCATGTAGAACAAAGAAGCAACATCTAATTCCATTGTTATTTGAATCTTATTTAATCCTCATTTTTGAGGTGCAGTTTTCAGACCATAAAGTTCACTTCTAAATTACAGGATTTCTACTGTCTAATTTTTTACTAGTAGCACTAAATTGTCTTTGTTAAGTGAAATCAGGATTGTGTTCTTCATTGTCACTGTAGTGTTACCACATAGCTGTGCATGTAAATAAACTGCAGGTTAATTTTTCATCACATTTTTGGTATGTTCAAAACTGTCTTGTGAATTATATAATTATATCAGTTATTATGTGGTTTGTTGCACAGTCAGCCAGTTGCTCAGATTGGATTTGGTCTTTTTTCTACCTGTCAAATCTTTTCCAAGGACTTGGGATAGGCAGATGTGGATGTTTGATGATGTTATGAGTATTGTTGCAGGATGTAAGCTGTTCTGAGTAAAGCTGCCTTTTGCAATTGACTGATGATGAATTTGTCAATGCTGATGGTGTTCAAGTGGTGCTCCAGTTGTTTTCGGATTGCATTATTGGTGGTATCGTTGCTTTCTTTTGCCACAGCTGTTCTATTTCTACTTGCAGATTTTGTTATCATAATTTTCAGATACTTTGTTATCTTCTCCAGTTCTTTCTCTTCTCTTCTGCTTTCTTCAAGTACTGCCATGCCCACTATCCAGACTTTTTTGGTCTTTCTTTTTGAAAATTGTTAAGTCTGAGGTGTTGTGTGGTAGGTGTCTTGTCAGTTTGAATTCTAAAATCCCAGAACACTTTAGCTTGTTCATTTCCTATAACGTTCTCATTTTATAGCCCCACCAGTTCTTGCTTGCAGGCAAATAATATTTCTTGCATATCTTCCAAAGCATCATTATTACTATTTTGCCATGGTGTTGTTTGTAGTTGGTATTTGTGAACTTCTTGCAGTAGCTAACCAAGTAGTCCGCTGTTCCTTCAGCTTCTTTAAGACGTGGAACTTACTGTCCGTTCTCTCTTTGTGTGCATTTGTTGTTAAGGATTGATCTTGTGCAGCCAGAATCAACCCCTTTGTCTCTTTCTTCAGCTTTTCTGCTCTTAGCCATTGCCAGGTCTTGTTATTATCTGCTTTGCCTGCTTTTTAAAAATATATACAGTATTTATATGCCACCCAACTCCCAGCAATTTTATTAGTGTTGCAGTACCAGAGTTCCGAGTCTAAAATATTAACCTAACCAAAATGTCACACTATAGCAAGCTTTTGACTTTTGAGCTCAGAGCTTGTTCACTTTGTCTATTTTCATTGCAACATCTTTATGATAATAAACATTATGCCTGACCATAGACTTTAACATTTACTTGAGAACTCTGAGTGGATTTTTATACTCTATTTTTTTTCAATGTAAATGAATTGAGGACATTTTCAAAAAGAAAAAAAAAGTTAAATTATAAGTCCTCCCACTGTTTTCATTTGAAGCAATAACTGATGGTGCATGAAATATGTTCCATTACCACATGTATTCACTATTTCTAAATGTATAAATTGTCTCATTGTAGTTCTAATACTACAGATTGCTGCAGTACTGTTTTAAAAAAACTTGTGTTTCAAGGATATATATAGAATGAAGTTGGGGTACTGAGAATTTCTAGGAATTGAATATTCACAGTTTGAAGCCAGAGAGCTTTCCTAACCCTTCCCTTTCTCTTTCCCTTGGTTTGATAGGATTATTTTTCTCCAACATTTGGGTATGGCTTCTTCATTAAAAAATACAAAACAAAAAACACCCCACAACCTATTAAGGCTCTTCCACATATTTCCTGCCTCCAGCTTTCAACAATAATGCTTACAGAAGGATTCAAGTTCCACAAAGGGTGGGCTAAAGCTACCTGGAACTGCAATCCATCTTTCTCTAGTTAATTAAATGATAATTCAGTCCCATTTCCTTCTCTGGCTGTCTGCAACAAGGGCAAGAATGTGCAAGTGATCTCATACTAGTCATGATATCAATATACAAATAATGCAAATAATGTAATCTACATAAATTACCCAATTTGCTTCATTGGCACAATGCAGGAATCAGGCAAATAATGGAAAATTCTGCACACAGAAATCATTCCTTGTATTATGATTGGGGATTTTGTGTTGTGTTCTCAGCAAAACCTTTGCTACAAAGTTAGAAAACGGAGTAGTCTCTTTTTGATGGGATGGCCTGCCAACAAATCATTCTCGTTCACTTGATTCCATTACCTACAGTTACAGATAAATTAATGTGATGATTGTCTTTTTTTTCAATGTCATATAATCATCTGGGTTTTTTTTAACGATAAATGAAATATCAGATAAAGTTATTTCTTTCACTAGATTTATTTATTTTTGTTTAAGTTTATTAAGTTTGTTAAGTTTATTAAGTTTATTAAGTTTAAGTTTGTCTTAAGAAGAGGGAGTCAAGCTATTCTCCAAAGCACATGAGGGCAAGACAAGAAGCAATGGATGGAAACTAATGAAGGAGAGAAGCAACTTAGAACTAAGAAGCAATTTCCTGACAGTTAAAATTACTAATCAGTAGAACAACTTGCCTCCAGAAGTTGTGAATGCTCCACCACTGGAAGTTTTTAAGATGTTGAATAGCCATTTGTCTGAAGTGGTGTAGGGTTTCCTGCCTAAGCAGGGTTGAACTAGAAGAGCTCCAAGGTCCCTTCCAACTCTGCTATTCCATTCCATTCCATTCCATTCCATGCCATGCCATGCCATGCCATGCCATGCCACGCCACGCCACGCCACGCCACGCCACGCCACGCCACTCTATTCTATTCTGTATAGACTCTGGAAACAAGGTAAGTTTTGCTAACCCAAGTGACAGACCCAAAGTCGCCCAGCTGACTTTCACGGCTAATATAAATTCTTCTGTTTGTGGAAGAAAAGGTGGAAATGTTTTAAGTAGCATACATTCAGTGCATAAAAATGAATTATTTCAATAATATTGAATTAAGTTCAGTTTTTATTATTTTTGTTTTGTGCAAAGGTGCACAGGAATAACTGCAAAAGAAAAATGTAATTATTGCATCCATTGAAACCTTATGTTCAACTACCTACATTATCTCAGTTAACAAAAATATTTGGAAATAGGCTTTAGGGAATAATATATACACCAGTCATACTAATACCGTTGCATTAACTTGGTTTAGTCCCCAGATGCACGGTAAGATATCACCTGAACTATTTTAAGACCGCTACATTAGCACCTTGAGTACTGTTTCTGCACATTTATCTTCGACAGTGTTTTAGAATGTATATGATTATGATGGTGAAAGATAACAAGAATAATCTACAATATGACAGCAATTTTTAGTTCAGTATGGCTAATAAGGAGGTTAGTTTTAGTTTAGACATACATAGCTCCTGTCCATCCTTCCAGAAACAGCAGGGATACCAGGAATGTTCTTTATTGCTGTAAGGTAAAATAATATAATCCAGAAAAATCTATCAGAGTTTCTCTGTGCTCCATTTCATACCAACCAAAAATAAGATAGGTTGCTTTAATTTTTTTCTCATGCTTTGCACTTTTGCAGGGCAGGGTTGAGTAGTTCTTTTCTTCTTCCTTAATGGGTCTTTGTTTTCTTCCCAAAACCAGTTCTATATACATTCATACCAGTGGTGGGCTGCTACTGGTTCAACCCGGATCGAGTGAACCAGTAGCGGCGGCAGCGGGAGGCTCCGCCCATCCGCCCGGAAGCTTCTGCGCATGCAGAAGTGTTGCGCGCATGCACAAGCGCGCACGCGCCAACAAGCAAACCGGTAGCAACGGGTTTTGAAACCCGCCCCTGAGTCATACCAACCCAGATTTAAGGAATACCACTGTGTGCTAACTAACATGCATGGTAGACAGTTTGAGAAATTTAAGTATGTTTAGCACTTTTCTCTTTTGAGTTTTTGTAGTGTTTAAAATAAAGACTAAACTGTGGAGCTAAATCAAGAATCTGAGCTTTTCCTCCTCTTTTCCTTTCTCTTTCTTATCCTCACTTCTTCTTCTTTTCTTTGTATTATATTGTTAGGCCAATTTGTAAAAATCTCCTTAATTCTGAACTTTGTAAGCTCTTCTGGAAGCCTCTGTTTGAAAAGTGGAGGTAAAGATTAATGGTAAACTGATAGTCCTGCATTCAAAACTAGCCTGGTTAACACTTTCAGACAGAAGTTGTTTACAAGATGTCCATCAAGAGAGGTCCTTTTCACTTTATATAGAGATCCATCCTTTGTCCTAGTAATTTGTCAGATGGTCTATTCTGGACCCCAATTTACCAGAATTCCTGTCACTTGTGTTAGAGCGGGAAATTGGCAGAAATGGTACACAAGAGGTCTATATAATGTATGAACTGTACTTTTTGAAGAAGCCTCCATATAAACCAGGTGCTCAGTCTTTTTTGTAACCCAAGGCAAAATGCTCATGTAGAATAGTGCTAGGTCACCAGAGGGCAAGAGGTGTGCCTAAAAGCGTCAGCCAGCCAATAAAATACCAGCAAATACTAGTTTGTCTCTCCACCAGCACCAAGATTGAGGAAGAGGTATCACAGATTGTACATACCACGTTTACAGGAAAAGATTCCTGTAAAAGTGGAAGAGCTGGGGACAAATCTAGATTGCCACCCCAAGGGGCTGTTGATGAGTGGAACCCTGCATCATGAAGACATGACCTTTAAAAACTGTAGGGTGTATTTCTGCCACAGTTAATAATTTAGTAAATTTATCTGCAGATAATGATGATGATGATGACAATATATAAGAGAGCAGTTACAGGACCAGTCTTTTCTTTTCCATACTCCTCAAATAGAAGCATCATCTCAGGAAGGAACAAATTCACTGCAAGATAGTTCTTCTAATGTCCAACCCTTACAGGTGATCCAATCTGTCTGGTTCAGTTCCAAGCTAGGAGAGAGGTGCTGGAAACAAAATGGAGGTTGGAGGCTGATTAGAAAGAAAGTTTAATGATGAAGCAGAGCCAACAACCACATGTGATTCTGGGCCAGCTGACAAAATGGAGTTTAGATTGAGTAGGTTTTTATACCTCCTGGATTCCTATGTAGAGGTTATGTAGGTGTCATAGCTGGTTCTATAGCAGGAATGTCAAACTCACGATGACACATATGTCACATGACATATCACAACTTTTTTTCTCCTTTGCTAAAATGGGGGTGGATGTGGCCAGCGCATGATGCATCCGGCCCATGGGCAGCAAGTTTGACAACCCTGCTCTATAGGCAAAAGAGGAAATGCAAATCTTAACTATTTGTCTGAGCTAATTTTGTCAACCTTTTATTTGTTGCTTATCTGAGTTTCTGTCTTGACCCAGTCTTTCTGAATGGATTTAGAAATCTGCATTTCTAAAAACTGGCCTCCTCAGTTTGCTTGGGACAGGGAAACTGGGGCTGGTTTCTGCTTCCATTAAGATGTTTTCATTTCTCTTTTAGGGGAAATATTTTATTCTGCCTTTTTTAATATTTCCCAAAATATTTTATTCTTCTGGGGTGGGGTAGGGGCTTCTCACAGCTCTTAATTCAATAAAATTAAGGTTATTGTATCTAGGTTAGAAACACTTGCATGATGACCACCAGATGGCAGTAAATGCCAACTCTGCTGCCATCTAGTGATCATCTGGATGAGGCAACCCAGATATGGTATACCCTAGTTAAGTGGCTGTTTAATGGGCTCCTGATATGTCTGAATTCCAAGATTGTATTACACTGGTCAGCTAAAAGCTGTTTTGGAAGGGAACTGAATAAAAAAGGATAGCAGTCAAGATGTCAAGGATATTAGAAGATTTAGAATAAGAAAAAAGTACAGCTGCATAAAGCTGGTCTGTGAGAAAAGGAGTTGAATTCATTTTCAATATCCATCATCCATCGTGAAAATAATCTTAAGGAGAGAATAAGTGAAGGAGGTAGAAGGGAGAAAATTGTGACTTCTCTTGCTGTTTCTATGAAAAAGAAATCAGTTCTACCAACAACTCTGTGTGAATCCAACTTCACTCAGTGTATAGTACAAGCCAGGATAAAGATTAAGTTAGAGGGATACAATTTAGTTTTCCAACAGAACCCAATACTCCAGAGTCAAGGAATGAAATATAGTTTACTTTTTAAATAGACGTTGGTACATTTCTAGCAAGTCCTTTCCTGTCTCTTATTCAGAGTTCAGACCTATGATACTTGTTAATAGTAACTCTACTTATACACGAAACATAAATTTGGGCACGGGTGAACAAATAGAATGTTTCACTGAATCCTTAAATAAAAGGAATCTGACACAGTCCTTTCATATTATAAAATTAAACATGGCATCTTTATGCAAATTTGAATGCACACCTTCTATTTATATATAGTTGTTTACAAATTCAAAACAAGACAAAAATAGGTATGGTAAGCATTCTCAGTCATACTTTGTAACACCTGTTTGGCAGATTTAATACTTTCCAAATATACACTGTAGACAGCTATCTTTCTATTCTTTTAAAATTTTTCCCTTCTTTGCAAAATCTTTCAGTTCAAAAATATTAGGTTTCCTTGTATGCATATTCAGGTTTGGGAGCTGAATCTTTTCTTTTCCCCAAAATGTGGTGGGAAAGACTATGTTCTTAATCATTAATTTATCCTTACAATTTTGGCCCTGACATCAGTCAGTCAACCTGAGGTCTTAAAATACATTTGATAGCTGAAAAGAGACACAGAGCAGGCTTGAGAAAAATGAGCGTGAACTATGCACCTCTGTTTCAGAGAAACTATTTGTAACACTTTTCTCTCTCTCTCTCTCTCTCTCTCTGGCTAAATTTATTCTCCTTAAACAATTTACAATCTGGTCTCTTCCATACATATATATACACCTACCTACCTACCTACCTACCTACCTATACTGGGTTTTCCCGAAAATAAGACCCTGTCTTATATTTTTCTGAACCCCGAAATAAGTGCTTGGCCTTATTTTCAGGGAGGTCTTATTATTTTGGGGCATGTGAAACAAGACGGGGTTCCTCTTGCCATCTTATCTGATATCCAGCTCTGTCTCCCCAACCCTAACCAGAGGAAATGGCGGGGACTGGCTGCACATGTGTTTAAATATTTTCGGGGAGGGATTATTTTTGGGGGGGATTATTTTCAGGGAGGGGGCTTATTTTAGTGCATGCGCCCAAAAACCCGATTGGGCTTATTATCAGGGGATGTCTTATTTTCGGGGAAACATGGTACATACAAACACACACAAACCCATCTTAATTTTAAGCACTTTGTTAGAACTGAACAAACAGACATTATTAACATTTGATGTAGTTCAGCTTTGATATTAATACTACATATATGAAACTAGTTCAGCCAATTTCAGCTGTAGGTCACAATCCAGGTTGGATATTCATAAAAAATACCTAAAATAAAGAAGGAGAAAAACAGGCTGCAGTGATAAGGAGACTTTCTTGCTATGCTGTTAAATCTCCTCCAAGACTTAGAGCAAGAAGGGTTTAGAGAAGGAAGTCTTCTAGCAGTGGCAATAATGAGTGCTACCTTGGTGTTTGCAAAGAAGTAAATGTTTTGATTCTCTCTTCCATATCACGGGAACATGTCAGTCACAGTCTTCTTTCAGCTAGGAAAATGTTTATATATAATGCAGACATTAATCCACATAAGAAAATGTAGTGCAATATTATCAGGAGTGAAATCTAGCAGGTTCTGACAGGTTTTGGAGAACGGGTAGTGGAAATTTTGAGTAGTTTGGAGAACCAGCAAATACCACCTCTGGCTGGCTGGGAATGGAGATTTTGCAGTATCCTTCCCCTGCCACACCCACCAAGCCATGCTCACCAAGCCACACTATGCGCACCAAGCCACACCCACAGAACCAGTATCAAAAAAATTATTCGCCACTGAATATTATCCCATTTAAACTACATGTGCAGAATCGTAAAACTGAGCAATTAATTCATTCTTTATTCTCCAAAATTTTAGTATTATTTTTCCCTAAAAAACATTTGGTTTTTATCTTCCTCATAATTTGGCTATATACTTTAATTGTACACATTTGTATACTAAGAGCACCAAGGATAGGATTTCTAAGACTTTCATAGCATATTGTAGACCTCTTCTAAACTCAGCAGCTTTCAGCCCAGTATTAAGAATAATGATGCTGTAACAGACAACAGTACACCCATTTAATTGTCAGAAGCACAATGATTTAAATCTCATTCCCTTAGGGCACACCATTTTTTTCTTCAGTTGAAAGGGCAACCCATCGCCATTACAACATTAAGCAGCTGATGAATTACCTTGCTCTTCCACTAGTGATTCACAATTGATCATGTCCAATTAGAGCCTAAAAGAAATCGATTGTTCCCACTTTAGCTATGTACAATAAGAAGAAATTTTAAAAACTACTAACATAAAAATAAAACCATATGTGTGTTTAGACATAAGGAAAGAAGTTCTTTTTTTCTCCTTAATCAGAGGTGGCTTTCAGCAGGTTCTGACCAGTTCTGGAGAACTGGTAGCAGAAATTTTGAGTAGTTCGGAGAACCGGTAGTAAAAATTCTGACTGGCGTGGAGTAGGGTGGGAATGGAGATTTTACAGGATCCTTCCCCTGCCACGCCCACCAATCCATACCCACAGAACTGGTAGTAAACAATTTTGAAACCCACCACTGTCCTTAATGTTAAGACAAACTCCAAAATTTATGTTGTGGGGGCGAGGGAAGTGTTTTAAAACCTTGGGCTGCCAAAGTTTTATTTCTATAATTTAATTAATTAAATTTAAATGCCGCCCCTCTCCAAAGACTCAGGGTGGCTCACAACACATTTAAAAAATCATTATAAAAAGACATTGAAAAATTAAAAAACATTAAAAACATTAAAAGCTCATTCACACCATTCATGGCTGGATCTCGCCAGATCACAAGAGTGAGATCAACAGCCCCAGGCCTGCCAGAAAAGCCAGGTCTTCACTGCTTTTCGGAAGGCCAATAGGGTGGGGATGGTCCAGACCTCAGGAGGTAACTGGTTCCAGAGAGCTGTGGCAGCCATAGAGAGGGCCCTCCGCCACGAGTCCTTCAGCCGACATTGTTTAGCTGACGGGACCCGGAGGAGACCAACTCTGTGGAATCTTACCGGTCGCTGGGAGCTATGCGGCAGAAGGCGGCCTCGAAGACAACCTGGCCCTGAGCCATGTAGGGCTTTAAAGGTAATAAACAACACCTTGAATTGTGACTGGAGACCAATAGGGAGCCAGTGCAGCTCGCAGAGAATTGGTGTAATGTGGGTGTACCTAGGTGCACCCATGACAGCTCGCGCGGCTGCATACTGGACGCATACATACAGTATGATATTTCTAAATACAGTACACACATCTGAAATTGAGTTCCTCTGTAACACTAATAAAACTATTATGCTGATATATCCTTTAGTTCTGTTTATAAGAGGAGTGTACATTTTTTAAAAAATAATGTTTTATTTCTTAAATTTGTTTTATTTATTAAATGTTTGCCGCTCAGTTCACTGCAAGATGTTTTAAGTTGAAGTGTTTTAAGGTTAGCAGCACAGAGCACTTTGACATCAGTAACATCACTTTCGAAAGGTGGCTATAGCCTCTATCCCAGTCATCTCTCCACATTAGCTCAACCCACTATGCCACAAGTTAAAGAAGAACAACTGATGGTGATTTTTCCTGCTGGTTGGCAGAAGAAATGAAGCCAGGATAATCCATCAATTGCTTCACTTTAATTACTGGGTGTAAAACTATACGGACAGGAGGACCCCTTGTCAGACTTGTTATCAAGGTAGATTAGTGCTCAGTAGCGTGAGAGTAATTTCATCAAATCTTACCTTAACTTTCTGGAACAGCTTTCTATTATCTGAAAGTGACAAGTTTTCAGGCCTGTGAATTTGTATACAATTCATCTTTCTGGAGCACTTCAGATTTCGATGCTAAAAGCCACCCAGAGTCATTGCATACAAGATGGGTGGCAAACAAGCAACTTTGAAGATCCTGATGGAGCAAATATTGTGTCTTTCTATAGCCCCTTAAACCAAATGTGTCTTTTCCCAGGATCGCATGGCCATCAGGGCAGTGAATGCAAAGCTAAGAACAACATTTTTACAAAATTATAAATACGTTGATGCTGGGTGTGACAAGGAATGGCTGGGAAGGGAGCGGCCAGGTGAGGCATCCCTTGACATGAGTGACGTTGAGCTGGACATGCTCACTCAGTCACATTCCCACCCAGCCATTCCCACCCAGTCACCTGACCACCAAGCCAAGCCTTGGCCACCCAGTCACATGACCACCAAGCCACGCCCACCAAGCCTCACTCACAGAACCGGTAGGGCAAAATTTTGAATTTCACCCCAATGGACACCAATTGCTTATTGTTAGCATTGAAACAAATGTATATTCAAGTATTTTTCAAATTTCTGCAAGTGACAGAACTACCATATAAATCGTCAAAGAAAGGACTGCATCTGGATTTTCAGCAATAACCAAACCAGGTGACAAGTGTTTGTGTGTGTGTACACTTACAAGAGCAAGAAGATGCTGAATCCTGTGTACTGCAATGACAAATTGTATTTCCCAGATATGTATTTTTTTACTACTTCATCATAACCTCCAGTAAAATCACTCTATTTCTATGCCTTGTTTAGCAACTATCTCATTTAGCAACTGTGCACAAATATAATGGTAACAAAAAATCAATTTTCCAACCAATGCATGCATTTACAACCAAATTTTCTATGCATGCCAAAGTGGCATAATGCTGGCCCAGCTGTATATGAAAACTTCATGTGAATGAGACAGCGACAATCAACGATGTTCATATCTCCCTCTGTCTCTCAATCATGTGTTGACTTAGTGACCAGTTTGCTTAATGACCAAGTCACTGGAATAGATTTCCGTCAGTAAATGAGGAGTAGGTATATTTGAACAGAATATAGTTTCTGCAATCTATTGAGGGTCTTGTGTTCTTATTTTACAGTTTGATTGCCTGAACAGGATTTCCTAGAAGATCAATGGCTGCCGGAATTATGGAATGCAGCATTTTGAGAAGTGTATTTACTTTGGTTTAAGGGGAAGCTGAGAGTGTGGAGAGGCAGATTATTGAAATATTTTGTTAGCTCAATCTTTTCAGTAATTCTGTACAATTTGCTCTTTCAGCATCAAAAAAAGTTACATATAGATTTCTAATGTACAATATACACGTGTAATGCATGATCTTGCATAAAATACAGTAATTTTATAATGCTATCATGAATTTCAGGATACTAAATACAGTATTAAATTGTTTATTGTGTGTATGTGGTCTCTTGCAAAAAAGGTAAGACTAATATCCAGGTATTGCTATGTCTCTTATTTTTTGTTACAATGGACAAATATGAAATTGTAAGCATTTCACAACTCTTTTTCTTGACATGTTTTAGTTTAATATTACAATGAAGTATGTACTGTGGAATGTTAATAGCTTATCTTTAGGATTTTTTACATCCTGAAAAAAATGTTGTGAATAGACTGCTTGTAAAGTTTCCTGAGACAAAATGATAGAATGAGCCCATTCACACAATTCAATAGGCCAAAATATGTCTTGTTAAAACTATGGTAGAAAAAAAAAGATGTAAGAACATCTCACAATGCCTTACTGAAGAGTCTATTCAAGTGTACAAACAATGTATGCTATAATATGCCAAATTAGTTTATTTTCAGTAATTAATTATTTTTAGATGAGCTAAGTTTCTGGTGATAAGCATTGCATTGTTTTAACCATGCTTTAATCCATTTGAAATCCACAAATAAATGATGTGATAAAATCATGCAAGTCTTTTGGTATAGTATCTCTCAATACTTAAGGACGAAATTACTCAACCCAAATTCTGTAATTAGAAGATAATCATAGTTTAGTTGATTGTTACCTTGCAAATTCCTGATGATTTCCATTTTTGTTTGTTTGTGATATATTAAACTTTTGTGGAAGCATGTTAAGAAATTGAACAAAATGATATAGCTATATTTCGATTCTCATTTATGCTTTTATATTCTGCATTTCATATAATATTGTGAGGGTATCAAACATTCTTCGATGTTTTGAATTTAAATTGAATTTGGCATTGTATTGCCATGACGACAATAGAAAAACAAATGTATATAAATCTGCACACTTATTACTATGAATGGGACTACTAGATCTCAGTTGCAAATAAATCTATTTGTCTGGAAAATGAATAGCGACAAGCCAATATATTTCTGTATGTTTTGTTGGCATCTGGTGGTCATCCTGATTTCTGCATCATAGATCTGGTACTTCTAATTGTGAGTTATGATAAAAAATATTTACTGAGCTAGTCATAAACAAGAATGGAGACATCAGATGATCCTGTAAATTTATTAGAAGACAGATTATGCTGTATGGTAAAGAGTAGTAAACCAGCAAAGTTAAAGAGTTTAAGTTAACAATAATACAATTAGGATGCGTGACAACTAGGAAAATAAAAATATTTCAAAAACATCTGTCTCAGCTGATTAAAATAACACATGGTGAAACATAAAAATTTCAATTTTACAAGTATTATGTGAAAGCAAATAACCAATAGTTATATTGCTGTTGTATATTAATTCACTAGTTAAATGTGTTTATGAATGTACACTGTTCCTGAGTAAAGGAACAGGAAAAGCAACATTCCCTGTTAGAAAGCTATTAGGTATCCAGCAGGAATGAATTATTACACAGTTGAATTATAAAAGTCTAAGATAAATATTGGCCTCAAGTATAACCCTGAAGCACAAGTAATAAACATAATTCAAAGATGGAGAGAAGAATATTAAATTTCAAAAGTTCATGACACAAGGAATATTAATGTAATATTCTGATAACAATGGAAAGAATGAATTCCTATATGGCTAATACATCCTGGAAAAAGAAGGCATACATTTGCAATAATTGGAGAGGATGACCTACAGATTGAAAACAAAATACTTGAATAATATAAAAAAGTTTAGGAAAATGATAAGAAATGAAATTCTGTTACGTCTTCAGTCTTATTCATGTGGATTTAGATGTATTGACTTTAGTTAGATTTAGATGCAGTTACATCTGCAAGAATTTGAAGTACCCCAAAAATAATTAGAAATTATAGTCAAATTACAATAATTATATGCATTGATAATTGTATTTGCATCATTGCAACATGCATATTGATAACAAAATTAAACTACTTTGCCTTTGTTTTTAACAAAATTTAACCAATTGAAAATAGAGATCACAAATAAAACATTAGATATACGTTGTGTATAGGTGCTATAGGACATTCTCTGGACTGGTTAATTAATGGCAGCTCTTTACAAATGACACAATCTAGTTTTGGTCTCAGTGAACATTTGATCATTGGGTGAGACAGTGCATAGACTTGCGATTTATTCATTTAATGTTCATTGTTACTGCATTTTCAGCTTATTATAGTTTGTATAGTTAATGATTACAGTGTATTGTCTGTCATTCAGATTTAACCTATGAGGCACACATCTGAATTCTTTATTAGTTTTTTTCAAAAAAGAAATAAGGAAACTGGATGGCATATGTGCTATTATTCAACTATTAATTGAAATACAATATGCCACAGTGTAGAAAAGAAATGAGCATCATTTTTTAACATGAAAACAGTTTTTCCCCAAGATGATACCTCCAAGCCTTGAGCCTTCTTTTTAATAAAACCAATAGCTCTTGAGAAACTTAGAAGAGATTGTAGGAAATTAGAAACTGTATATAGCTGCAATTTGGCTATGAACTTAATGATGTCTTCTCAATTTTCATATTTCTTTTGAAAACTTGAAAATCTCTTAGAAACACAACGTCCCCTTGTCTAAATGACGAAGTAGGTGTTTTATTGCTTCTGTCTGGGATTTCCAAGAAACAAATCTTTTAATTATGAAATAAGCTGAAGATTCTGTTGTCATGATTATATGATCATTCTTAAAGGAATGATTCCTAGTCTGTATATATACTTCTCTGAGGTGGCTTTGATTTTTGTAACCATCCTGATTCCTGACTCATTTATGGGTTTTTTATGAGTCTAGACAATGTATTCTATTTGCTTGTTTTCCCAGTATTACTTTTTCTTCTTCCTTTTTATAACCTCATAAATCTCCTTTAAAAAAAGAAATACTTGTATCATTCATCATTTATCCATTCATTTGCAAGTAGCAAAGATTGTAGAGCTACTTAAGGCTTTGGCATGTGTGTTTATTTACACTAAAATGCAAGAGGTGAGTATTTTCAGTATCTTCTTGATTTCAGCATAGAAATCAAAATGCTGAACTAGTAGTGAAAAAACTAAGTGAAGGCTATCTCTAGCTATAGAACTTCATCAGATATATGCCATTTTAGCTCCTGCAGAACATACATCTATAAACAGGAAAGAACTCTTCATAAATAGAGTCCTCCATAGAAGGCACATGAAAAACACATTATAAAATCATAATGCAAATTCCCTCTGTTACATATTTGGGTACAATGTCATCACACAAGTAGTAAAGGGTGGAGCTTATATCATAATATTCTAACAGGTTCCAATCATTTTAGCATAAGCATGGTTAGGAATGGATGCCTATGGCATTTGTTTGTTTGTTTATCTCCTGCTTTTATTATTTTTACAAATAACTCAAGGAGACGAATATGCCCAACACACTTTCCTCCTATTTTCCCCACAACCACAACCCTCTGAGATGAATTGGTCTGAGAGAGAGTAACTGGCCCAAGGTCAGCCAACTGGCTTTCATGGCCAAGGCAGGACTTGAACTCATAGTATCTTGCTTTCTAAGCAGGGGAGCTATTCAGCAGGTTCTGACAGGTTCTGGAGAGTATAAATAGATTCTCTGTGTCCTTATCATAACTAAAAGAGTGATATTGCAACATTGGAAAGATAAACTGTAAGCCCCATTTATTCAATATACTGAAGGCTTGATTATGCTTGCCATCTCTGAGCAGATTGCCTATAGACATAGAACTGTATGGCTAAGTATAATGAAATACAAAATATAGTAGGCTAAAAAAAAATATGATAGTTATATATGGGGATATATAAACTTCCTTTTTACAATCCTGTTATCCAGGGGTGAAATCCAGTAGGTTCTGATGGCTTCTGGAGAACTGGTAGCGGAAATTTTGAATAGTTTGGAGAACCAGCCAATATTACCTCTGGCTGGCCCAGAGTGGGGAAGGAATGGGGATTTTGCACTATCCTTCCCCTGGAGTGGGGTGGCAATGGAGATTTTTCAGTATCCTTCCCCTGCCACACTCACCAAGCCATGTCCACCAAGCCACACCATGCCCACAGAACTGGTAGTAAAAAAAAATTGAATTCCACCACTGGTGTCTTAACCAGTAGACCAAACTGGCTCTATTTTTTATGATATGTTTTTATGATCTCTTCATTATTTTCCCACAATTTCTATTTCAGTTTTGGGAACTCTGGATGTGCCCCAGATGAAAAAACAAAAATCCAGGATTAGGAATTTCCGACATGCGTTCACCTGGTTACTCTGTGACACAAAACATTAGATTCTAAGACTCTTAATGTCCTTGTACTATTATGGTATCAGGATGACCCCAACACTCTTGTCCTTTTGTTAGACCATGAAGACTTGCTTGTATGTCCCAAACTGGGCCCTGAGTTATATTAAGGGCACCATTTCTTAGCTATATTTATACCCATGGCAATAATTCTACTCAGGAACCATAAATACAGTACTTAACTTTAAACTGTTTTAATTGTTTTTGGTTTTGCATTTTATGGTGTACATCACCCAGAGTCACTTGTTGAGATGAACAGCTATAGAAACCAAATCAGATCAATCAATTTTAAATTGTAAATATTTTAATTTGGGGTTTTAATATTTTAAATTTGGGATTTTAAATATTGGGGCCAATGTTTAATTCAGTTTTATTTGGCTTTTAAATTTTGTATATATGTTTTTTATTTATGGCTGTTCACCGCCCTGAGTCCCTTTGGGGAGAAGGGCGGTATATAAATCTAATAAAATAAAAAAAAATAAAAAAAATGAATCAATAAATATCCATTTGATCTTTCTGCATAATTTTATATTGTTCCATCATTGGTGATGACAATACTATTGTAAACTTAATATAGAATTTGTGGGAACAATCCCATGTATTTCTTCCCTCTCTGACAATAGCCAAAGACCCACAGGCTCTTGAGAAACTCTCCTATGAAGCTAGAAGGATTCTGCTTAAGAAATCTCATGGTTTAGAAAGTTTATTAGCTCATGTTTATAAAGACTGAACCTAGCTCCTGGTCATGTGTACTGCTTTGAGTCCAAGACATCCATTCATTATTGTCTGCAAAGTTATGGCAGGTTGAATTATTCAGAGGGAAAATATTAAATACATAATGCCCACATTTCATTAGAATTCAGAGGAATCATGCACAGACCTGTAAATCTTATCTCAGTTAGGCCCCTGTTCTTCTGACTCAGTTTTGCTGAAAAGTAATTAAGTCAAATTCATGGTTAGTAGAAAATGGTAGCTATTCAACTAAAATGAAATGTTTAAATCTCAAAGAGTTATGAGGCCCTGGGAATTAGTGGCGCATTATGCTGGGGAAGTGAAAGGGTGACCTGCCCTGAAGGAACATAGAAAAGTAATAATGTTCAGGTCTCATCTGTCAAAAGAAATGTAACAGGCATTTCATTTTACCCAAAGGCTTTCTTCATTCTTGGAATATTGAAGGCATTAGAATACTACGCATAATTTATGAACAGTGTTATTATTCTGCAAACCGTGACATAATTTTTCTCTGCTGAGTAATTACAAAATAGCATCCATAACCTTTTATTTGGATTAAGCAGGTAATATAATAATAACGTACTTTTATTGTATTCAATAGCATCAGTGGTGGGATTCAAATAATTTAACAACCGGTTCTCTGCCCTAATGATTTATTCCAACAACCAGTTCACCAAACTGCTCAGAAAGTTAACAACCTGTTCTCCCGAAAGTGGTGATGGGCTGAAACCCATCACTGAATAGCATCACTGAAAGCATTATGATTGAGCAAAAGAGGAAGGGAGTGATTATACACCATCAAAACTCTGGCAGCTCAGCAACTCCATAGATAGAATTTCTAACCCCACCTGGCTCTTCAGATCTTCCAATAGTGCATTCATCATTGCTGTACAACTTACAACCACAATTGAGTCCAAAATTTATGTTGCTAAGTGAGGAATTTGTAAAGTGACTTTTGTCCCGTTTTACAATGTTTCCTGCCCCATTTGTTAAGTGAATCCCTGCAATTGTTAAGTTAGTAACCTAGTTGTTAAGTGAATCTGGCTTCCCCATTGACTTTGTCTATCGGAAGGTTGCAAAAAGGGATTACATGACCGTGGGACACAGCGACAGATATAAATGTGAGTCGGTTGCCAAGCATCTGAATGTAAATTATGTGACCATGGGAATGCTGCAACAGTCGTAAGTGTGAAAAATGGTCATAAGTCACTGTTTTCATTGTAAGTCAAATGGTCACTAAATGAATTGTTGTAAGTCAAGAATTACCTGCAATTGAACCCATCCACCTTGCTGCTGCTGATCCTCTTCTTTTTCCTTCCATCTTTTCCAGCATTAGGGTCTTCTCAAGAAAATTAGGTCTTCATATAATTCACCCAGAATATTATCATTTAAGCTTGGTCGTTTGTGCCCAGACCCAGAGCCCTGAATTAATTTGTTTTCTTAGCTATGTATGGTATTTTCAGGAGCCTTCTCCAATACCAAATCTCAAAAGTGTCACCCTGTTTCTAACCTGTTTCTTCTAAAATCCAACTTTCATTTCCACAGAGTATCATGGGAAAAGTCATTGCCTGCACAATTATGATTTTTGTAGATATAGAAAAATCATATTGAAATAGCTTTTCCAAGGCCTTCATTACGATCTTACTAAGCGGTAGTATGTGGTTCATTTCTTTCCTTAATCTAGCTGTAACACCATTATTACTCTGAAAGTATTCAGCTTTTCCTCAGTAGTGTATTGACAGGCCCAGAATTCAGCATGATATCTTCAATCATGTTATATTTTGTCCATCTGATTTTCTGGGTAGAATACAGATATGGTTTAATATTGCCCTGTGTCACACAATATGAAATTGCCTTTGCCATTGTCACTAAACTCATCATCTGTGTCAAGACATGGGGTCTTAGTCAAGACATGGTGTGGAATGTTACACTAGCATTTTTTAAAAAAAGAAATCTAAAACATACATATTACTTCTTGGGCCAGTCAGTTTTTCTCAGCCATAAGGAGAAGGCAATGGTAAATAATTTCTGAAAAACCTTGCCAAGAAAACTGCATGGACTTGTCAGGCAGGTTATAAGAATCTAACACACACACATTTGAATGAAAAGGGGGGAAAGTGTTTGCGTGCCTGTGTGTGCCTCTGTGTGGGGGGGGGGGGCAGGGGTAGGGGGGCAAACACCAGTGCTGGAAAAAAAATTATAGATAACCTTTCATATAAATACTCTGTATTTTTAATCTTTTTTCCTCCATCCTTTCTTGTAAATTTTATTTGCAGTATATCGATTGATATAATGAAATATTTCAAGAGCTCAGTGTTTCTCACTTTTATTGCAAAATTAGTCAAAGTACTTGATGTGACATTATCCTTTGAATTTCCTTAATTCTATTCTAGTTCAGTGGCCATCACAGTAAAACATCAGAGTAAGTCAGGAATTGGTAACATTACTCTAGAGATACCTATTCAGAAGTGAATTCAGTGCACCTTGCTTTTAGATAAATGGATATAGGATTTCAACTTTATTGGGAGAGTAAAACTGGTGCCTCTTTAAGAAAGAAACAATGTTCATCTATTAAATATTAATCCTGTCCTATATTTGATTCCATACAACTTGAAATATTTCAAATACTCTTAAGTATGGAGTAACTTTCAGTTATTTCAATTACTCTTAAGTATAGAGAAAGCAAATAAGAATAATAAAAGTTTATCCTGACTGTGTGGAAAGGTTCATTGATAGGTAGAGAAAGAATAAAAAATACATATGGGAGAGTATATGGAGATGGGACTTTGGGATACATTTTTAAAACTAGATCTAAGCTAATTGTATAACAGTCATATTTTATTGTTGAAAATCCAAATAAAATTTAAAAAATCATTTTGCCAGAAACTGAAATATTAGTTGCTTAAGGTGAAATCCTATGCTTTCTGGGCTACAGGCACAAAGTTAAAGACTCCCAAACGGTCAGCAGATAGATCTAAGCCACTTTTCTTCAATCAATATCAATGTGTTAAAAAATATCAAACATGCTTTTAAAAATGTCAGTAAAAGAGAACCTCTCCGGAAATTGAGAGGGAGAATAAAAAAATGCATTTTGTCCCAATGTAGGAGCTTCTAGCAGCTACACAGGTAGAATTGTTCTGTTAATTAGTTTTGCTGAGCTACGGGAGGGTTGCTTTTTTGCTTTTTGGTTCTTTTTGCTAGAATACTTTGGCAGGCAAAGCACAAAGGAGCTTTTGAAACATGCATGCTTCCATTTTTCTGAACACCTGCACTACAATCTGTTTCATTTTTGAAAGCTAATAGGTTTCATTCCCTAGGATGATTTACATTTCTCCAGAAAGCAAGCCATATGAATTATTGAAGATCCATTATGATTCTTATTGCTGCCATAATAACAACTTTGGAACTAGAGACCATAGCTAGGCCCAGGTCAGATGCTTAGCTGTAATAGGATCCAAAAGGTCACAAGCAGTGAACAAAGGAACCTTCACACCCAGCCTATGTCCAAAGCAGGGGTGAAATGCTCCCAGTTCAGACCGGATCACCCAATCTGGTAGCGATGGTGGTGGGTGGTTTGGAGAACTGGTAGCAGAAATCCCTTCCCAGCTGAGCCTACATTCTACAAGTGCTTTTAAAAGGAAACAAAAGCCTCTGACGATCAGGCAACTCAGCTGGGATCGTCAGAGCCTTTTAAAAGCATTTTTTCTTCAACCGAAGAGTGGGCCATGCCCACTCAGTCACATTACCAAGCCACGCCCACAGAACCGGTAGTAACAAATTTTATATTTCACCACGGTCTAAAGGCGATACTGATGCCTTCTGAAAAACTGATCTCAAAGATCATAAAACCCATCTGGAGAAGCTTCCCGGGAACTGGAAGTGTTTGGGTCTGGAAGGAAAAAAACTAAACTGAGAGACTGGAATGGATGTTGCAACTCAGAACTCTGAAACTGAAGCAAGGTTTCCATAGAGAATTGATATTTTTCCATGTTATAACAGGTTTCCCCAGTCATTAAGACATGACAGAGAGAGACACACACACACACACACACACAGAGAGAGAGACAGAGAGGGAGGGAGGAAGGGAGGGAAGGAGGGAGTGAGGGGGATTTTAAAAGTGGGAGGTAGGTAGGGGTTTTTTGAATTTAAAATTATTTTTGTGTTTTCTTTCTTTCATCCATCACAATGTATTTTATGCTTACTTATACTGTAGATTATTTATTTCACAGTCCAGTTTTCAATTTATATTTTGAAAATGATTTTCACATGGACCTCCCATTCCCCATCCCCACACACTTCATCCTGTTTTTTACACTGCTAACATCAGTTTACACTGAAGTTACTTAAGATGCTCTGTTTGTTAAATTTCAAAGAGATTGAACAATGTGTTGCCTTTAAAATGCAACTTAAAGCCCATAAACTTCGATAACAATTATATCAAGTTATTGATATCTTTAAAAATAGATGACTCTGTGGACAGAGTATCAATCTTACAGATATATATATATATTAGGCATTCTGTGAGAGTTTGAGCTCTTAATAACCTGTCAACCATGCAGAGCTCCAGATCCTTCTTATTCAGACTCTCCTGTCCCTTTTGTTCTACCCAGTCAATCAACTCTTCTCATTGCTCCATTACAAGATGGAGCATCATGTTTGGCTCATCTTTCTGGAAGATTTGAATGGTGCTATCATTTGTCAAGATCTGGTTCAGTCTCTTGCAGCATGGGAAACTTGGGGGTAGGTTTGCTTGTTGGGCCAGCTGATCACCGAGCTGCTTTAGGCACCATCTGCAAAACTCAGTTTCTTGAACATTATCTATGGAACCAGGCAATAGCTAGGCTCTTTCTTGAAGCTCTGTACATCTGGTCTAACGTACCCTATAGCTAAATAAATGGATTGAATAAAGAAACAAATAAAATTGTTGACCAGTCTATGAGAAGGATTTTTTAAAAATATTTCTCATTTGGATTTCCATCATGGCTAGAAAGAAGTGGTACAACCACTGTCACAGAATTCTATGTAAATGTCATGATAGTCAATAACAAGATTGCCTATACTGGGGACTATTGTATTTAAATTTTCTACCTGATTTAACAATCAGAACAAGTAGCATTAACTATGCTAGTATGTTACTAGTTAAATATGAATGTAACCATAAACCAAAGCAGAGATTTCTTATAACTCTTCTGATTGTGCTTTTATGTTCCGTTTAGGCAAAATACACACAATATGTCAATTTCACTGAGCTTGATACTTAAGAAAATATTTGAGAAAATGCATGTGCAAAAACTATAAAAGCTCCACCGACAGTCATTCTGTATTACTATCACAGGTGCTTTTCAAGTCCATGAGTCAGATAAATAACAGATAGCCTCATTCCTCAGGTCAAATAAATGAATACAACTGGCATGTAAACATATTGATTTCCACTTTGCAATTTCAAGTAAAAGACCTGCTAGGATTTAAAGAAAACACCATCTGATAGCAGCTTGCATGAAGAAACTGAACAAAGGCATCAACAATAAGAAAAACAACCAATCGTAGAAAAACAAAAATACATAAAAATAATGAGAGTGATGGTATTTAAAAACTAAAGGGTCTTTCTGGGAATGTTATTCTAACAGGTACCAGGGAATGAAGGACTGAAGTGTCCAAGAAAAATAAGAGACATCAGATTCCAGATGGCCAAGGCATACAGGATACAGAGCACTGTGGAAATGGGCTAGTTTGAACTTCTCCATCGTCAACTGGGAATCAAAGTTTGTGACAAGAGGGAGATCAACAGGTGTTTGATGTTCTTAACAGATACCTTTATCATCCAAACGGTAGATGAGGGAACAGAATTAATACTTAGACATAAACAGGGGGAAATAATTGAGGAAGTAGAAGTTGTAGGCATCTTCTAGATGGGAAAACCAATTCAGGAGCATTGGGAAATTCTGAAAAATAAGTATCAGGGGAAGGGTCAAACAAACGCAAACATACTACAGGCTTTCTGAACATATTTTTGAGAGGTCTAGCTGCAGCAAATGTTCAGACTGAAAATAATTGCCGGCTTGCTGTATTCCTTGAAACAATCATGGAATTTATCTGAAACATAATGGATAATTGTATACATACTTGACAACTAATATGAGCTTTACAGCAGTGAGACTTTCAAGACTAGAAAACTGAAGTTCTGTCAAAATATGTTTTTCCCCCCTCAGAGAAGATTGCATTACTGAGAATTTGTGTAATGCCCTCATGAATGAAAAGCATAAGCCTTGTTGGAAGGTTGCTCTTGATTACCCAGTTCCAATAGATTTTGTAATGTTGTGTCCCTCCAGTATTTTATTCTGAGATCAGAAATGCAATTTAGAATGGCCTCTCTTAAGTATTATGGAGTCTGAAATACAGATTCTTACATTTACTTGTTGCAGTTATTGTATTTAGAAGATAACTGTTTCGGCACTATATATTTCCAAGGTATTTTATTGTAACATTTTTGCATACTTACTCATTTTAATGCCCGAGACTTTGACGGTGGCTCTATACCTTGTTATATTGAATATAACTATTGTGATTAATAGCTTTACTAAAGAAACCATCTATCAGCTCAAAGAATCATATTGCATTTGAGGTAAAAACATAAGTTTAGGACTAGCATGATAAAGTTTAAATTCTGTAAGAGAAGAAGATGAATTATGTTGATATATTGTCTTAACTTACAAATATGCTAAAAGAGTGTATTAGAAGCTAGAAGTCCACCTAAACTTCTCATTTCAAATTATAGAAAAAAAGGTGTTATACAAGTGATTCTCAGCTTTGAATGACCATTGCTCTTCTTGAGTAATTGTCCTCTTCTTGGGCAGCCTATTTAAAATAAACTGAGCTATATGACTACCAGAGAATCAGTTTGTTGTAGTGGTTAAAGTATCAGCCTACAAACCAAGATACCTAGGTTAAGGTTCTAGTCCCACCTTACGCACAAAGCCAGCTGGATGACCTTGGGTTGATCACTTTCTCTCAGCCATGGGGAAAAGGCGATGGCAAACCACTTCTGAAAAATCTTACCAAGGAAACTGCAGGGACCAGTCCAGGAAGTCGCCAACTGAATAACAAAAAAGAACAAAAAAGTACTATCACCACAATGAAAAGTAGGCAAAAATGGTAGGAGTACTAGAATCATGTTCTTGTTTCAGACATACTTTTGACATGCCCTGAGATTTGGGTGGCATGGATACTTTGGTATCAGAGTATCAAAGTTAAAATAGATTTTAAAAATCATTATGTTAAATGTACCATGTTGAGAATATGGAAGAGATACAAATCCAGGTTGTGCCCAAAAATGCCTTTATGGATTTCAGAACAAGAAGCATTTCATAAATGAGAAACAACAAGCAAAGTGTCTTATCAAGGAGAATATAAAACAACACTGTTTTTATATCTGATCAATGCAGTGAGATTATTGTAAGCACAAAGATAGAAAAATGCCTATGATGTAAGAGTGGGTAGTGAAGATGACAGAACCTGCTAAATTGACTTGTTTCATTGGAGAAAAAACAATAGCTATTTTTATTGGTGACTGGAAACACCTTATGGATTTTTTGAGTTAAAAAAAAGGAATGAACTTATGATTTATGGTTTGGGTGATTACACAGAATAGATTATAGAAAGACAAAAGCCATGATGTAATGTTAGAGAGGCTAAAATATAATTGTACTAATAACTGCTGTGAAGACTGGAAGCCATTTCTTTATATATTTCTTTATATATTTTCTTCTACTCTTTTTCTTTCTGCTATTTTAGGTTTTTCTGTCCCCCCCCCCCTTTCTCTTTCTCTTCTTTGTCATTCTGTTTTATTTTGTGTTAGTTAGTTAGTGGAAAAACTTTCTATTAAAAATTATATATCTAAAAAATCAACGAGGAAGCCAAAAGATGGAACACCATATAGAATAGAATAGAATAGAATAGAATAGAAGAGAAGAGAAGAGAAGAGAAGAGAAGAGAAGAGAAGAGAAGAGAAGAGAAGAATAGAATAGAATAGAATAGAATAGAATAGAATAGAATAGAATAGAATAGAATAGAATAGAATAGAATAGAATAGAATTCTTTATTGGCCAAGTGTGATTGGACACACAAGGAATTTGTCTTGGTGCATATGCTCTCAGTGTACATAAAAGAAAAGATACATTCGTCAAGAATCATAAGGTACAACACTTAATGATAGCCATAGGGAACCAATAAGCAATCAAATCATATTAGGAAACAGTAAATATAAATCTTAAGGATACCAGCAACAAGGTTACAGATAGACAGTCATAAGTGGGAGGAGATGGGTGATAGGAACAATGAGAAGATTAATAGTAATGCAGACTTAGTAAATAGTTTGACAGTATTGAGGGAATTATTTGTTTAGCAGAGTGATGATGTTCAGGAAAAAACTGTTCTTGTGTCTAGTTGTTTTGGTGTGCAGTGCTCTATAATGTTGTTTTGAGGGTAGGAGTTGAAACATTTTATGTCCAGGATGTGAGGATCTGTAAATATTTCACAGCCCTCTTTTTGACTCATGCAGTATACAGGTCCTCAATGGAAGGCAGGTTGGTAGTAACTGTTTTTTCTGCAGTTCTAATTATCCTCTGAAGTCTGTGTCTGTCTTGTTGGGTTGCAGAACCAAACCAGACAGTTATAGAGGTGAGGATGACAGACTCAATAATTCCTTTGTAGAACTGTATCAGCAGCTTCTTGGGCAGTTTGAGCTTTCTGAGTTGGTTCAGAAAGAACATTCTTTGTTATGCTTTTTTTATGACGTTTTTGATGTTAGGTGTCCATTTTAGATCTTGCGATATGGTAGAACCTAGAAGTTTGAAGGTCTCTACTGTTGATACTGTGTTGTCTAGTATTATAAGACGTGGAAGTATGGAAGGGTTTCTCCAAAAGTCCACTATCATTTCTACGGTTTTGAGTGTGTTCAGTTCCAGATTGTTCCGGTTGCACCACGAGGCTAGTTGTTCAATCTCCCATCTGTATGCGGATTCATCATTGTCTCAAATGAGACCGATCACTGTTGTGTCATCTGCGAACTTCAGTAGTTTAATAGATGGATCATTAGAGATGCAGTCATTGGTATATAGAGAGAAGAGAAGTGGGGAGAGCACACAGCCTTGGGGGGACCCTGTGCTAATTGTACAGGTATCTGATGTGATCAGGTATATCAAAATATACTTTTAAACAAAGACTCGATGTCCATTTCTTGGGTATGCTAATATGGATTCCTTCACTGAACATAAGGCTGAACTAACTGATCTCCAGGATTCCTTTCAATCTTCATATTATATTATTCAAAGACAAATAATACTATTTGAATTGTTTTTGCTTGTGTTTTTAAAATGAGGTACAGTGATGATACATCTAATTAATTTATATGCACACAGATTGCATGTACAGAAACCATGCAGATTGCATGGTTTTCTGATGTATTCAGAAAACCAAGCGATACCCAGATATCTCCATTACAATGGTTTTGTATGGAATGGCAATGGTTTTGTGGTTTATACACTTTTGTTCCTGGATCACAATATGACTTCTGAGACATTAGTTGGGTTTTTTTTCTTCAAATAGACTGTCTTTGTCATGGATGAAAGGAGAGACTGATGAACTGAAAAGGTTACTAAAAGCCTACCAATACTTAGCAATGCCCATAAACCTCAGTTGTGAATTTTAAATCTAGAGAATGCTTCACAATATATTGCTTTATTTAATGGAAGCTACAAAAGCCTTTAACAAATGTGGATCGAGGAGGGCAAGATTTCAAACAGGCTTATGCTTCAGTCACTTAAGCTTTCCCCCACCCCCTTAAATGTGAAGCACAGACTTATTTTCAACCACAAAATACATTTAATTGAAGAACAGAAGAAAATACACCGATAATACAAGAGGCAGATAAAATTTATTTATAGGGTGTAACATATATATGTGTATGTACACACACACACACACACACACACACAGAGAGAGAGAGAGAGAGAGAGAGAGAGAGAGAGAGAGAGAGAGAGAGAGAGTATTAAAACAAAGTCATATGTAGTGAGATGCAGCACTAAAGTTTACTGTTCCATGCCAAAGTTGCTTTTTCAAAAGGCGAGCTCATAGCACTACCAAACAAAACACATGGTGTAGTTCTTTCATCTTTTTCTTTCCTGCTTAATGGAATTTTTGAGGAAAGAAAACATTGAGAAGAGTGGGAAAAATTGGGAGGGCTGGGGAATAGATTAATCAAATGAAATACGCAATGTAGAAAGTTAGGAACTGGATTCTCAATAATGGGGCAGGAGTATAAAATGTAAGATCCACTTCAAAATCATGGCATGGCATAAATTCTCTAGAACAGCTATTGTCTGTGAAGCAGGCATACCTGGCTTTTCACCAATCCTGAGTAATCTTGGACTGGTTCTGTGGTTTCATGAAGAGAAACAGGACCCTGTGAAATGATTTAAATGGAACTGGAACTGTCACAAGGATTTAGCACTTCCAAGTGCAGTAAAAATGTAGGCAGCGTGCCTGCAAAGAGCACCACATGCAGGATTCATTTATCTGCAACACAGCAGACTGAAGGGGAAAAAAACAGAGTCATGTGACTATACTGGAAGATTTTAAAGATCACTTGCAATTCAATCAATACAATAGAATAATCTTTTGTTGTTTATAGGGACATTCCCAAATCAAAGTAATTTCATAGACCAGGAGTGTCAAACTCAAGGTCCTTAGATCTGGCCCATAGAGCCACCCTGGAAACAGCTAAGGAATGGCCCGCTGTGCCTCTGCCAGCATAAATGGAGCTTGTGGAGGGCTGCAGGAGGCCGTCGCAGCTGAAAATGGGGCCCAGGGGCCCCCATACGGTCCACTGGAGCTCCATTTTTATTGGCAGAGGGCTGCAGGAGACCATCACAGCTGAAAACAGAGCTCACAAGGGCTACACATGGCCCTTTTGAGCTCCATTTTCGCTGGCAGGGGGTTGCAGGAGACCGTCACAGCTGAAAACAGATCTCAGGAGACTGTTTTCATTGGCAGAGCACTTGGGCCACCATAGATGCCTCCAACACAAGGGATCTCAAGCTGGCCATGGCACTCCCGGCCCCCCAAGGTCAAACACAACCCTGATGCAGCCCTCAATGAAATCGAGTTTGACACCCCTGCCTTAGACAATCTTCTTCTAATGTCATCTAATTCTCAGCAATAAAAAATACCTAAAGCAGTCAACAGTCAGAATGCATCAGTTCGAAAGCTCTCTATACATATTTATGTATACTAAACATATATTGCCTGCCAAACAAAAAGCAGGAGAATTAATGGATCTTTTTACCAATCCAGATTTATCAGTATTTCCTTTGCACAAATTGAAATTTGCCAGCAACTGTCACAATTGTTGGCAAATGTCATATAATTATGTTTCAAAAAGTTAAAGGCACTTTTATTTCTTTTAAAGTGTTCAGAACTTTTAAACTCCAGATCCAATTAATAATTGCAATTGCAATTATTTCTCTATTTACAAAGTCTGCCAGGGTCATCTTATTCTGTTAAAAAGAAAAAAAAAGTTGCAGAAATTTTACGGTTTTCACCATGTTAGTCAGTGAGGCTTATGACATGAAATCAATTCACTCTGAGTCAAATTTGGTTATTTTCAGAAGCTCTCAAGATGATTTGAAATGAATTTTGTAACTAGACCCATCCCCACCCTGATGCTGTGGGAGACCTGTTAGAAAACAAAACCAATTTCCTTCCCCACTGCTTTAAAAGGAACATAGTCTTCAGATCAATATATGACAGAAAACAGTAAAGGGAGGGAATTAGTATCCTGTATCAAGGCAGCTTCCCAGCTTCCTGTGTCTTAAAGGGGAACACACACAAACACACACATACAAATGAAGCAATGCTACTGCAGCACAAATGGTGTGGATTGTAAACTGAAAATGAAATGGCTGAAGTAAAAAAAAAAACACATTTTCTTCACATTTCCTTAGCAGTTGATTCTTTGTAAGACACATCAGTTCAGTATAGAAATTCTAGGCAACATGGACTAATTTTCAGAGTATTATGAAGGATCAGCTAACAAGCACCTTTTGAAACTTGCATCTTCGTCAAAACCATTCTCCCCCTTTTTTCTTAAAAGTACTCCAATAGCATTCCTCTTTTTCTTTCACAGAAATGAATGAAGTCAGTATAGTGGCTATTTCTAATTCTTCACTTAAGCAAAATTAATGATGTCATTTCCCCTGTTGAAATCTAGGTGCTTTGCTTCTTTGCAGCTGGATTTGGCTCTCCCTCCCTCCCTCCCTCCCTCCCTCCCTCCTTGCCCACATACATAGTGGATTTTTGCTATTCCAATTCTAAAGGTAGGGAAATGTCATTTTGGAGCTGTTTTAATAACTCTTGTAGTTATGATCCCTTGGCACCACTTGTCATACAAAGAACTAAAGCAGGGTGAGATGAGTAGCACCTTTTCCAAGGTGCCCTCTATTCAGCAAAACTGCCTATTCTAAAGCAGCTAGAAATTGCTGCTCTAAGGGCTAAAATTTACATTAGTGTATTCCTTTCATCTTATGCAAAATTAGGCAATTTTCATGTACTTATTTGTCTCTTAATTTACACATAAATAACACAAACACTGTGACAAGGACTGGCTACTGTGACAGGAGGTGACAGACTAATGTCATCTTGTCTAAAATCTGGATGGCCAGATTTATTCTCTCCTACTGTTATATTCAAAAAGGAAGTAGTGGCTCAGTGGCTAAGATGCTGAGCTTGTCGATCAGAAGGTCAGCAGTTCAGCGGTTTGAATCCCCAGTGCCACATAACGGGGTGAGCTCCTGTTACTTGTCCCAGCTTCTGCCAACCTAGCAGTTCGAAAGCACATAAAACATGCAAGTAGAAAAATAGGGACCACTTTGGTGGGACGGTAACAGTGCTCCGTGCACCTTCAGCATTTAGTCATGCTGACCACATGACCACAGAGACATCGACAGACAGTGCTGGCTCTTCGGCTTAGAAACAGAGATGAACACTGCCCCTAGAGCTGGAAATGACTAGCACATATTTGCAGGGGAACCTTTACCTTATCTTACTGTTATATTCATTCTAGGATTTAAATCTGATGGAGTATCTGCTGCACCAGTTTCTCTTGCTGTGCTCCAATTATGTGTTTGTATACTATATAAATCTGTTGGGGGGAATGGGCCTGAACTTATTTTATGATATAGCATTTTTTAGAAATTATTATAAACAGATGAGGTAAGTGGGGGGGGGGAGAGAGAGAGAAAGAATATAAAAACAAGTAAGAATCTCCTATATTACTATTATAATTTGTGTTTATGAATCCTCTCCAGAGCAAGTAAATCTAGACAGCACATCTGAATTAGCTATGAATCTCTTAGTTTTAAATTACTTCTAAAGAATTATAAGATCTCATCTTTATGCATCAAAAGTTCCCAACCCTCCTCCTCCTCCCCCTCCTCCCCCTCCCCCCTCCTCCTCCTCCTCTGCTGTTCTGGGATATATCTGGGAGGGAGGAGTATGACAATGTACATAATGACCTTCTTAAGAAACATAACCAGTGCAATGACTTACCAATAGTTGCTCCCACCCTCTTTTCCTAGGAGGATCTGTGTTCAGATCTGTCCATTTCTGAACTGATGGGCACATTCCCAAAGTTCTGAAGTGCCACCACCCAAATGCTAACACTTGTACATTGATTTGTACTATGCCAACAAATTTTGGAATTACTATTTTTAAATATAAAAAGAAGGGTGTGGCAGGACTCAGTGATGCTTCTGAGAATTCAGAGCAACGAAATGCTCATAATCACAAAATGCTCATAATCACATAATCAGTATAGATAGATGTAACTATATTTCTTTCAACTGCCATTAAAACAAGAGTTGACTTTTTATTTATTTATTTCAGATGTTCCGCAATACAGCCCCATACTCTGATGATGCAGTACGGAAATGTTAATGATATTAATGATCCAGAGTCAAGCTAGGAGTATAACTGGTCATATGATTTTGTTTCTCACTCTTTAATTGAATGATGTGACACATTTTTCCTGCACATTTTGCTTCTAGGGAAGTTAACCAATGGTGGATTTTCCCTGGTGGCTTGTCCCCTACGTTCCATGTGCCAGACTGACTTCAGTCTAAGCCAGCTTCAGCGTTGACAAAGGGTTTTTTATAAAGCTCTTGTCTTCCAGTATGGGGGCTTGCTAGGCACAACAATGCAACGCTGAGGAGATTTTTATCCCCTAAATAATGTGTTATTTGGCACATTACTTATAGCTAAGAATAAAATACCATCTGTTATGTGCTCACAATAATTCAGTCTGGAGAGTTTAGCTTGTGTGTGTTTTTTTTTTACAACCGTAAAACAAAAATAGATTATTGGGAGGGGAGATTCACAACATCAAGTGAGCATGTGGGATGTGTGCGCGAGGCACACAGAGAAAGGGAGGGCGACAGAGAAGAGGAAAATCTTTAATGCATGTTTTATTCATTATTTCTTTTTAAAAAGCATGAACAATAAAAGGCAAATTCTTAGTTCCTGAGATAAGCTGCTCCTAAAGCTACCTTAGTGTTATTGTTCAATTCTCTTGGTGTTTTATTTTAGTGACCATTGAATGAAATCAGTACAAATCTGTGTGTGTGGGGGGGGAAATATCCTGAAATCACTATCCAATTCTATTGTGCTCTGCCTGTAATGCAGGAAGATAATTAAGCCACTTTCACTTCCAGTTTTAATTCTTCTTTCATGAATCAAAAATTAAGCATTTTATTTGCTACTCATGTTTATTTATTCATTTACTCACTTTATGTGTTTGCTGCCCTTTCCCAAAGGCTCTTGAATATGAAATGTTCTTGAAGCAGTTAGAGCCTAATAAAAATGTTCATCCATTCCATTAGATGAATTTTAATCCATCAGTATATTTAAAACATTTGTTATTTTGGGTTGCTTTGGAATGCAATACTTTTCTATTTCATTCCCTCAGTTCTTTTTATACATTAATTTTAAATCTTTATTCCTTTTTTTCCCCTCTACCACTTAATATATCTTGTACAACATGAAATGAATATTTTCCTACTGTCCCAGCTTTACTTCTTTCTCTACAATGGTCTTACACTTTCACAATTGTCATGTATTTTCAAATATGTGGAATGGGATTTGCAATGAGATCAACATTGTTATCGTATTAACTTTGCATGTTTTATGCATTGGTCAAAGTCATCTGAGATACGGGGAGATGAAATCATCAGTAGATACTATGTCTATAACTTTACCTCTTTCTCTCTAATTCCAATGGACATTGTGCATCAATATTTAAAGTTACTGTAATTGGCTTTAAAATACCTCAGACATTAATGTGGCTATACTATTCGAGGGGGAAAAGAAGGCTGGCCTGGGAAGAAATCTCTGGCTTGTTCTGAATGAGTGTACTCTCCTTCCGAAAGAACATTGGAAGTGTATTATTGAGAACTTGCTCTGGAACTAGCTTTACTTCACGATGAGAATATGGCAGCTGCATTTCAAACCCATTGTAGTCAATTTCAGTTAAATGTGAATTAAAACTGTTTTCTGGTGAAAGCTGGCCCAGTTGCACAAGCCCAAACTCCAACCCATGTAGATGAAGCAGAACATTTAATAAATAAAATAATCTGATAGGAAGTCTGGTGGTTTGATCACATGATACCTATATATAAAATCACCTCCAACTGCTGTTAAATCCAGTGTTGATTCAAGATGTTGGTTAAAAGATCTTGACCAGTTATGTTAGAAGGCATGTATTCTCTACATGGAGCAGAATCTAGCCTTGGTGTATTCGGGTCTTTTCCCGTATAAGATTGAGAGTGTCTTGGCGATGTTTTGACGAGGTCCCACTTGTCAAAAACAATCTACGAAAACAAATGTGTGTGTGTGTGTGTGTGTGTGTGTATACACATATATATCTGTATATACACATATACATCTGTTAGGAAGCAATACAGCACAAAGCCAGCAGCCAAGTCATAGAACATCAGCGGGAACTCAATTATAGACGTTGCTTCCAGATATAATTGGCCTCATTGGCCACACTTCACCAGAAATGCATGCATTTTATCATACTGTATTGTCTTTCTCTCATCTCTTCTTTGTTCCTGCTACCTTGCAGGACCTTGCTATAGGTTGGCTTTCTCATGGAACATCTAAAAAACTGAAAAACCCATACGTAGGCTATTGCGATTAGCATAAACCCTTTTATGCAGCATTTCTGGACAGAGTGAATGTGACAGAACATTAAAATAAAGAACATATTTTTTAAAAAATGCACACATTTAATATGACCTATTTATTTTCATTATATGCATTATATTGCTGGACTTCTTCTTTGAACAAAAAAATTAAAAAGGATTTGTTACCATATCTCTGTTCTGAAATATTTCCTGAGCTAAACAATCAGCTTGACCTTCATATTCAGGATGCTATTTATTTTAGAAGTAACAATGTAAAACTACCTACCTTATTTTAGTACAGATTTGCCAGGGCCTTTTCCTTCCACAATTGTTTTTACAGCCAGCTCTTTGTTGTTCTCCAAATAGATACAGTGCAAATGTCTCTGTTGGCTTCCTCTATATCTTTTTCCAGGTTTTGTCTTTTTAAAAACTCTGGATGTTTAGAAAACCTTAAGAATAGCTCAAAGTCACCCCACACATTTATCTTTTCTTCCTTTTCCTTTTAAGGTATAAGTCCTTTAGTGGTGTAACTACATATATATAGGCACATTAACAAATTATGTGCTTAAAACTGCTGCATTGCTCAATAAAAAATTACCTTTTAATATAAAGTTAAATCTTGATGAATGGTACAGGCTATTAAATGTGTGCGACATAATTTTAAAATTACAGTTATTACAAAGAAGATTCAACTCTCCTTTTGATGGGACATCTGTACAAAAAACTACCAATCTAACCAAAATATTTCCGCTCAAAGAGCCCTAGAATGGAGTAGATTTAAAAAATCTAGATTTTAACTTAATTCTGAAGCTATTTCGCTGAATACCGTACTGTACACATCTATGTGCAATTTCATTACAGATGTTAGGTTATTTTTAACAAGCACAGATGTATTATATTTTGAGTTAGTCTTTCAGAACACCTTTCAAAACATAAAACTCATTTCATCACATACCAAAATCTCTGGGTTTAATATAATTTTAAAAGAAATCTTCACTTCTACCACTAGGGAGCACCACACTGTTAAATGCTCTCTTGCCTTACCTTACTGTTTCAGTTCTCATTTGATAATTTATTGGAAATATTGGCTGGTTGCTTTTGTCTTTCTGCTCATAATAAGAGTCTGACCACTTATGAAAAGTAAGATTCCATTCATAAATTGAGAGAGAAATCTATATATACTATCACACACTTCCTTTGGTATGTTTATGTCCCATTGTTTTATTTTATTTTACAGAAGCATTTTTTTCTTGTTCATTGGAAACAGGAAACTTACACTGAAACCCTTATTGCACACATAGTCCTTACATGGTGAAACAGTGAATTAGACTGGTGGAGTGCTGAACATTTGTGGCACATTTGAAAAAAAGATTTTGGCTCAGTTATAATTCAATATAATTAAATTCAAACATAGTTTTTCCCCCAACAGTCTATGCTGTCATTATTCTTCTCTATGAACAGTTTCTTTGTTTATTACTCTAACCAAGTTTAGTTACTGTAGTGGAAAAGTGTTGGCAAGGCCAAGTGATATATAGACATATAGAGAAATATAGAGATACCAACACAGACATAGATATGAAAACACAGACAGAAAAATCAGAATAATTTACAATGCCATTTAGAGGAAGAAGACATCAATAAAATTGAAAATTAATCCATTTTTGAAGGCAATGCACCTCCATAACCAAATGCAAACAACACACAATCTTTATATTTAAATAACACTGAAGCCGTTCCAAGTATATCTGCCATTGCAGTGCTGCCATATTTGAAACAACATAGAGCAAACAGAAAAATTCCAGTAAATATATAAAGCTGTAATTATACAAGCACTCAACTTGTAATAAATCTAATAAAGTGAAGTTGCTTCTGAGTAAAGATACACAGAGCTCTGCAGTCAATATATCAGTTGGATTACAGTAGTAGGGAAAATATATTTTAAATGAATTTGCATCTTAATTTATTTCAGATCAAAACGATCATGGAATTTGATTCATCTACAGTCAAAAAGAACACAATCACAAAAAAAGATTATGGAAACTTCCATTTTTTCTAGAATTTAATGTCCAGATGCTACTTCTAGGAGGCCAGTGATGAGGAATTATGGAAATTAAAATCCAGCATCTTGAAGTGAACAGATTCAGCATTCTTGACATGTAGATGATCTAGGATGGGAATAGACATCAGCGCCAGTTACAACAATTAGTGATCCAAGATAATTCTCTCTCCCCATACTCAGATAAAATATGCATCTAGCCAGTTCAAGTTCAGACAAGCACTGTGGTATGAACACAATTCATGCTTTCCTGATTGTGCCACATCAATTTTGGCCATAAAAGTTCTTTCAGCACTTTAGCAAGTCTTTTGTT
>WNWU01000001.1:21191917-21210541 GCA_012654045.1 Ptyas mucosa
ATCAAATGCAAGGAGAAAGACAGTGAAGGAAACTCCATTGCGGTAATAAGATTACTCTGAAAATAAAGCACTGGATTACCAAAATCTAATTTGGAAGTGATAAAGTGTGTGTGATTGCCAAGTAATTATTACTTCAGAGCCCTTTTCCATGGGGAGAAGGCCTATGATTAGATATCACACCATGCTAAAGTTGCTAGAACTTGATCTTGATGTGAGTAAATGACATAGTTTTGTAGCAAATATGTCAGCTTTCAAGACTGCATTAAAAGTATAAATCCAAGCTTCTGTTGAACTGATTGCACAACAGCAGAGATATCGGATAAGGCCAGATAATATATTTTACTAAATCGTAGTTAATTGGACAGTCTTTTAGTTCTGAAAGGTTCTCTTCAGCCATTGTTTATAAATAGACATTCAGACTTAGTCTGAAGGAATCACATATTTCTTGACCATTCTGTCCATAGACTATACAGTATATGATTTTGTATGACATTTCTTGTACCAATAATGTAGTCAATTTGATTTCTATGTACTCCAGATGTGATGTTGATATACTGCATATGGATATCATTTTTCTGTTTGGAAGCTGTGTTAGCAGTGAAGAAATCATTGGATTGACAGAAATATTAAGTTGTTTTCTTTCTTCATTTATTTATTACCTAATTTGTTTCCTGGCCTATAAGTGTGTGTGCGTGTGTGTGTGTGCATGCATGTTTGTGCATGTACATGCATGTATATATACACATTTTAACAGTGAAATTTGGTTGCTGAAAAGCTTCCTGCTCTTGTTGTGATGTTATTTAATATTTCACACAGAGATAATATATTTGTTGTGGCCCGTCAGCGGCCTATGCACTAGTAGCTGATTCCGACAGCGAGAAGGCTGGTGTGGTGCTGCGCCAGCAGCCTGTGCAGCTGGTACTCAAGTCAGACAATGAGGAGGCTGGAGAAGATGTGGTGCCAGAGGCGGGGATTCAGCCAGGGCCTTCAGAATCTCCAGAATCTCCCATAAGTGAAGAGGAAGAAGAGGAGGAGCCTCTTCTTGATGCACAGGTGCTCAGAGCTGCCAAAAGGCAGGAGTGGCTCCTCAGGAGGAGGTCTCCTCAAGAGTAAAGCTTGGGGCTAATTGGCCACTCCCTTAGTCTATTTAAGGAAGGACGACGACTGAGGCAATTTGCAGGGAACAACTTTGTTCAATCTCCTTCGCGTCCTGATCTTAGTTCTCTTATCAGTTTCCTGCAAATTGCTTCTGGGCTTTCTGCCAACCATAGTAAGATAATGATTATTTATTCTTTGGATTCTTGTAGGCTGTTAAGAAAGTTAATTAACAGCCTTTATTTGAAAAAGACTGATTTAATTTAGTAAACTAAGGTTTGCACAGACTTTGTGTGTGCTGCGTTCTTTGGGGTCCGTAGTTGGGGCAGAACAATATTTACCGATGATGCGTGCTTGTCTGTTTGCTATGAACACTGTATATTATTTCGCAAACTTGATCCATGGAATTATATATGCTTATAGCAGTCAATTCGGATGAGCAGCATGGTGGCCTAGAGGTGAAGAGACTCAGCTCCCATTCGGAAGGTTGAGAATTCAATCCTACGCAGTGACAGATGTTTCTCTATCAGAGGACAAAGAGAAAATATCTGCTGCAAACTCTGCATAGGCATCAGGAAGGGCATCTGGCCAGTAAATGTTCAGCTCCGTTCAGTCACCTTGATCCCACCCCAAAGCAAGTGATTTTAGGGTTATTTTAAAAAATAGTGAGTTCTGATAGTCATTATTACCTTCATTTAGGTAGTTGCTTTTTTGCTCTATAACTTAATTAAAGAAATCCATCAAACAGACAGGTACATAGGGCATCTTTATCAAGTGATTGAGGAAGATGCATCTTTTGAATCCCTGCCTGTGTATATCCCTGCCGATTCCAAGACTGATATGAAAGATCAAGGCAAGCTGTGGGAATAGGGATTTTAAACAGGTGATTCTGAGGCCAAGAATAAGCATAGCTTTCCATTCTTCCCCCCAGTATCCTCGATTTTTGAAGAAAACATTTGTATTAATCTGATTCTCTCACCTTAATTCCACTCTTTGATAATGGAATTTGCAATAATGTCATAAGATCACTAACTTTTCAATAAATACACAGGGCAAAAAGAACTCCTGCACCTCAATGTAATTTCATTTGCTTATTCTTTGCTTATTCCTTTCCATCTTTCTACCTTCAGTTTCTTTTAGGGAAGAATGAAAAAATATAGGACAACATACTATAAGGCCCAAATAATTGTTTGTACCACTTTTCATTCAATTGACCACTCTATAGTGATTTAGCTTTAGTCAGCAAACATAATATAAATATTAGCAGAACCACATGTTTATACATTTCTGCTGTTTTGAAGCTTGCCACTAACTACTACTAACCAAGAAAAATATATATAGAATTCACTAGATAGAGTAGAAGGTAATAATGCTAGTGAGTACTAAAAAAAAAGACACTTTTAGCCTCTTCATAGAACTTCAATTAGATTTCTGTTTACTAAAGGCTTTGTGAGAAACTTCAGTATTTTCACTCTTTTTGCTATTCATCATAGTCTGCAACTCAAATTTTGGAAATAGCCACAAAGACTCCTCCATTTCAAGACCAGTGGGCTAAGCTACATGTTTTCTCTGCATTCAAATAATGTGATAAGTTCTGATTTGTTGTAACCAAAGTTATGTGGAACAAGACCTAGCACCCTAGCTTATTCCTCCTAAATCATAATTTCAAATTTATATAGCATTTATTTGTAATATGGCCTATTTTGATGTCTGTAAGGATCCTTCATACTGTTCCTTTGGAATTATCCAAGCAAAGTATTAATTTTATAGATGTTGCTTCAATACATGGTCTTCTGAACTTAATCATTTTCTGATCTGTGGTAGAAAAACAAATTGATCCCCAACTGAAAGACCCAGTAACACCCTTTCTACAAATTAAAAAACCTTATTATGGCAGATTATTTATATTACTTATGATTACTAGTGTCTGCTTTTTTCATGCCACTGAGGCATGAATTAATATTAGCATAATAATTGAAAGTAAATTGATGGGAATCATCAAAAGCAGTGCAGCCTGACCCTGCTTAGTGGCACTACTCAGATTGAGGTTTAATCTCAACAGGCACTTGATGGAGGATTACTTCACTCCAAGTTATCCCCCAAGACTTTTATTTCCTTCTCCTTCTAGCTTCCCTTTCATATAATCAGTAGGAAAATACAGTCAAGGTGAGGGTCTTTCTACAGCAATTGCTAAAACAAAAATAAATTCCACCACGCATGGACAGAACCCTCTTTTCGCATGACCCTCTGATCCTAAACCACCATGGTCATATTGTGACCTTCACATTGGGGCACTGTCTGATAGTTCACTTTGTGTCATGTGAAAGACATCTGCTGCAAGCAAGGAACATGCAAGCAGCACATGGCATACAAGGGATTCATTGAAAGCAGCTCAGCTACAATTGTTTGCCTCCCAAACTCCACTGAGTCATTCACTGTCTGCCATGAGAGTGATGACAACAATCCTTGAGAACATCACTGTTAGGCACTAAGGAAGATGGGGGGAGGGGAAGCATCTGAGACTGTAACATTCTGACTCCCTTATAGGAAGTTGATCACGTTGGCCTATTTGATTGTTCTTATCACCTCTTTCTTAGCCATATCAAGGGCAGTAGGAGAAAAATATTTTGTTAGGCAGGCAAGCAAAAATTTCATTCCTTCCTGTTTATTAGAAGAGGAGGATGTTGGCAGTGGGGAACAGAAAAAAACAGGAGAATCCCTGAGAAACGGAAGGCAAAACTGGAATTTGGGAATGATGAATTTCAGAACAGAATATTTTATTTCATCTGTTGTTATTTTTGTTCTTTCTACTTTTTTCTTATTTTTTCTTTTTTCTTTTTTTTCTTTTTCTTGTTTTTTTTTCAAGAATATGGTACTAAAAAAAAACCCTTGCCAAAGCAATTACAGCCTATCACTTATCACAACCCTGTTATTCTGTTAATCCTACTTTAGGCATGAAGCCAGTTGAGAGGCAATGGGCTCGTCCTTCCCTCTCATCCTAGAAGACCATGCTAAACCCCTTCTGAAAATGCTGCCCAAAAAAATTACTTCTCCATGTTGTCACCTGGAGTAAACAATTACAGCTCAAAACTTTTTGCTGTCTGAGGTAAAAAGGTGGTATTTGCTCACACCATTTCAGATGACAACGGAATGAGTGGTTGATTTTTCACTATCAGCTTCAAGACTTTGCCACTGCCAAATAACATTTAGACTTATATACTGCTCCATGGTGTTTTATACTACTCTCTATGTAGTTTACAGAGTCAGCATAATGCCCCCAACTATCTGGGTGCTCATTTTATCCACCTTGGAAGAATGGAAGACTGAGTCAACTTCAACCCTGTCAGAATCAAACTCCAGGCTTTGGGCAGAGTTGGCCTGTAATAAACACTCAGCTTCATCCAGTCACCTGATTTACCCTGAATTAAGGGATTATGAGATTATAAAAAGGGAGGTTTTTTTTAGTGTATTCTAACCACTATGCCACCAGGACTCCAAGAGATAATTTAGAGGGTCTAGGACAAGTTGCTTTATCTCCTTATACAAAGCAGATGATCAATGTTAGCTATGTGTTGAAATAGAGGTGTAAAATTAGAGGCTTAAATTGATCTCTCCACCCTCAACAGCCTCCAAAAACTATTCCAGATTGAAGGGTTTTTTTTATGTAGAATCATAGATTGTTAGAGTTGGATGGAAACTTTGATGTCATATAGTTTAGTCAGCTGCCTAGCAGAGACATTCACTCACTACATTCCCAATAGATGGGTATCCAACTTGTCTTTAAATACTTCCTGTAAAGGAGATACTTCCACTTTCCAGTGTAGCATGTTGACATGTTGGGCAGCTGTTATCATTAGGATTTAGGGTTTTTTCCTTCATTCAATATCCATTGTAAGTAACATAAAGTAAACCTTATTAAAGATGTAACCGAAGAGTAAAAATATTAACTGTATTCAATTTCATTTCATTCAAATGGAAGGAAAATTAAATTTAATTGTTGAGCTTACCCAACCCATTACTATTTAGGTATGACTTAAAAACCAAATTGGAACCTTAGCCCAGAAGGAAAAAAAAATGTAATAATAATAATAATAATAATAATAATAATAATAATAATTATTATTATTATTATTATTTAATTTGTATCCCGCCCTTCTCCCAGAAGGGACTCAGTGCGGTGGACAGCCAGAATTAAAATACATACAATACAAAAATTAAGATAAATTAAAAGATATTAAATCGATCGGCCTCCCAATTTAAAACCCCAAGTCTATAAAATTCAAAATCCCAATTTAAAACCATTTAAGCTAGGCCGGCTTGCTGGAATAAGTAAGTCTTCAAGGCTTTGCGGAAGGTACGAAGGTCCGGGATCAGTTTTATTCCAGGAGGTAGCTCATTCCATAGGGTGGGTGCCCCCACAGAGAAGGCTCTCCCCCCGGGGGCCGCCAGCCGACATTGCTTGACTGACGGCACCCTGAGAAGGCCCTCTCTGTGAGAGCGTATTGGCCGGTGGGAGGTTATCGGTAGCAGCAGGCGGTCTCGTAAGTACCCTGGCCCTCGTAAGTACCATGTACCCCTGAAAAAAGGAAAAGGAATATGTTACTTCGAGCATTGCTTGCTCTTAAAACAGGAGAATATTCGGTTTCCATCTGTAACATTATTTATGCAACCTAAAGGACCAATAATTAACATATATATATATTTGCTTTGTCACCATTCACTTGGTATGTCAGACAAAAAAATTATGATTCATTAGTCATGAATTCGCTAGCTGTGTGGGTGGTAATCTGTCTGGATTTTGATGCATTTGTTTTTGCCTTCTCTCCTCTCCTCTCCTCTACTCCCAGACCTCTAGCTGCAGAAATAAGGTATTTGTCAAATAGCTGGACAGCTACAATCAATAGCTCTGTGATGCTATTTGGCTCGGCCAGGTCAAAAAAAGAGCATAAGCGGTCCATAGAGAAAAAATACATAGAAAATATAAAGTCTCTGTCAGACTAATTCATTAATATAGGCTCCATGTTTGATGTGTTGCGGTTTCATAGTAGGGAATAAGGGAAGGTGAAAAGCCATCATAGGCCAAGATATGATGATACAAAAGGAGCTGGCTAAAGAACAAGTATCTGCATTCACCTCTTATTTCAAGTTCATCACACAGTTGAAATATTCCTAATGGTCAAGGTATCAACTATCCAGTCTCTAGGAGTCCTAGTGGCATAGTGGTTAGAACGCAGTGGTTAGAATGCAATTTTTAAAAAGATACTATGCCTGAATTACAGAACAATAAGAAGAAAGGCTCAATCCTGTAGAGTCAGGTGTCATACAAAGCCACTTTAATTCAGTGTGATTCATACAAGCAGTAGTGAATAAGAAGAATAATTGTTACTTTCTAAAACCCATGGTGTCACTGTCTCCACTGTTAAAGACTTCAGATGTATGGCTGCAAACATGTTGGGTTCCACAACTAACAGCTATGTAGCTGCACTGTAAGGCAATATAAGCAGTTACACTATACATACAGGCATTTGTCATTCATTCATTCATTTAAATTTCTCTGCTGTCTTTCTCAGTAGTATAGTAACTCTGAGAGGCTTTCAATATAATAAAAAGTTAAAAATACCAAAACAATTAAAATTAGAAAAAATGAATTTGGGTTAGAAGTTTAAAACTTCTATTTTTATGTTGGGCAGCCTATGGGTGATAATCTCCACAACCTCATCAATCAACCTTAGTGTAGCAAGCCCCTGTCGGGGGCCCAGGCCAAGTGGCAGAGCCAGGTTTTTAGGCTGTTCCAGAAGGGCAGGAGTGTGAGAGTGGACATAACCTCTGACTGGAACAGGGGCCACAGCAAAAAACAAGGCTCTTCTCCTTTTAGCTAATGTCACAGTGTGGCTTTTGGAGGAGCAGGGCTATTCACAGTTGCTTGTATCAAAACTCAAATCCTGAAGGCAACTCTTAAGAAATTCATGTTGTGGGGAAAAGCTGATCTTGCTTCTCTCCATCTGCAGGTAATTATGGGAAGCTACAAGCAAAATTGGGGACTGCCGTGGTTTAATATAATTCCACCACCTATCAAATTACCCTATGCATTGTTCTAAATAGTTACTGTATTCTTTTGGGAGCAATTAGAAACAAATTATGATTCTGTTCATGTACCATCCAGCCAACTGTGCAATACAGTCCCTGCCTGACTTAGCAGAAGCAGCCCTAAGGGTGCTAATGGTAACTCTCAGTCTGATTGGTCTGGGAGATTTCAATACTCAGACTTTCGATCTCACCTCAGCTGGTTAACACTCAGATTTTCATGCTTTCCAGGTCCCATGTGTTAGTTGATACATGACCTCACTCACGTTTCAGAATATACTCTGGATTACTTTTGCTTCAGCAGATGGTGATCTGGTAGTTGAAGGGTATTTGAAATAACTCCACTGAAAGAACTCTAGGGAGTTTTCCCATACCTTTTGGGCTGCCTTGTCAAACCTTGGTTGATTTTTGCGATGGAAAAATAGCTCGGGCAGTTGGCTTAGGTCTTTCTAAACACTCTTCCAATTGGCCAAAATCCAAGCTTCCAAGCGGAATGTAGTTCCTGGGGAAATAGTAAAAAGATTGGTGGAAAGAGACCGGGGATGTATTTGACTAAACCCAAATTGCTTAGAGCTAATTTTATAGCCTACACTTTGCTGTCATTGCAGTGGCATGGTTTAAGCAGAACAACTGCTCTAAACGATGAAAGAAGTAACAACATCTGAATGCCAAATGTGGAAGAAAACTTTGCAGCACACTGTGAGTGATTTGTTGAACATTTTGCCAATAAAAACCATTTACATCTGCTTCAGCTTGAATTCCACCTATAGAACAGTCTCCCTGTTCTCTCTCTTTTGCTCCTTTCTTCGCCCATGACTGGAGAGGCAGGTAAATAATCAATGACACAGGGTGGGAGAGGTTGACTGAGTGATCCTGGAACTTGGCAACAGAATTTCTGCAGGAGTTCAGATCTGATCCTTATAGAAGCCGAGTGGTGTTACCCTTGAATGGGAACACATTTTTACAAACATAGTCTTTCTTGAAATGGGCCAGGTTGTATGTCTGTTCAAGTCTGTTTTCATTTTTGGGGGGATTGAATATTGCTTTTTGTTTTACAGGGGGACAGAGAAAAAAATGTTCTGTCCAGAGGCTTATTTTGCAGTCTTATTAACTCACTTTACAGAACCAAGCAGAAGTTGTGGTTTACCAACAGGGACCAGCTTCAAATTACTCTACAGAATAAAAAAAAAGTTTACTAATTTAGGAGAACTTTGTGAGAAATCTAAACACCTAGAGCAGGGGTGTCAAAATGGCAGCCTGTGGGCTGGATACATCACATGCAGGCCATGCCCATCACAGCTCCACAAAGGGGAGAAACGTCACGATATGTCACATGATGGCAATGTGATGCCACAAATTTGACACCTGTGACCTAGAAAAACAAATGGACTGTGGAAAGAAGTTTGTGGCACTTCAGATGTTTTGGACTACAATTCCCATCACTCCTAGCCAGTAGTAGAAAGCATCTGTTTGCCTATTTCTGGCTTGGGTGATTCTGAAATAAAATTAGAGCAATGACTGGGGGGGGGGGCAGGAGGGATGGTGGTGTTTCAGGATCTTGAACAGTGTGGATTTTAAACATGTAACCATAAACCAACATTTCTGTCTCTCTGACCTAAGAATGTCTTAATTGTTTTATAGAATTTAGTGTGCCAGTCAAGAGTACATATGAATTATTTTCTCAAAGCAATTATGTCACTCTAATGGGTTAAATTAAACAGGCAGCACAAATATAAGATGAACATATGGTCCAGCTCCTTGGAGGATTTTATAAAGCAAATGGCTGGTGAAACATCAATTCGTGGAGTGTTTTGTCAATGTGCAAAAGCACCCTCCTTCTACATCTATTCCCCTCTTAACACATACAAACATCACAAAGAAAAAAGATCAGGTTATCCCAATTATTTCGCTTCTCTGCAATATCACAGTGACATAGAGGGGGAAAAAATTGCTTAAGGAAAAAATACAATGAGTGGCTAACCCTCCTGGGTTACTGGCATAAAACAGGAGAATATGAGAAAACTGATATAGTTTTCTAATGCAAATGGAAATGAGAATATGAGAAACAAAGCCCCTCAGGTTTTATAAAAATGCAATTTCTGTGAGTTTGCTCCCCTCTCTCTCTGCTGCCGCCTTCCCTCCCTTCATTCTCTCTGAATATGGGGCGTTAGTTATACTAGTTAAGATTTAATAATAAAGAATAGAATAGAATTCTTTATTGGCCAAGTGTGATTGGACACACAAGGAATTTGTCTTGGTGCATATGCTTTCAGTGTACATAAAAGAAAAGATACATTCGTCAAGAATCATAGGGTACAACCCTTACTGATAGTCATAGGGAACAAATATATTAGGAAACAGTCAGTATAAATCTTAAGGATACCAGCAACAAGGTTACAGTTATACAGTCATAAATGGGAGGAGATGGGTGATAGAAACGATGAGAAGATTAACAGTAATGCAGACTTAGTAACTAGTTTGACAGTGTTGAGGGAATTATTTGTTTAGCAGAGTGATGGCGTTCGGGGAAAAAAACTGTTCTTGTGTCTAGTTGTTCTGGTGTGCAGTGCTCCATAGGGTCGTTTTGAGGGTAGGAGTTGAAACAGTTTATGTCCAGGATGCGAGGGGTCTGTAAATATTTCACAGCCCTCTTTTTAACTCATGCAATATACAGGTCCTCAATGGAAGGCAGGTTGTTAGCAATTGTTTTTTCTACAGTTCTAATTATCCTATAAAAGTCCATATAATAAACATAATAAATTGATGATTCATCATTGCAGGACTTCCATTATTTGTTTGATTGGAATCCTTTTCAGGAGTTGCTGTTTTAAGTTCAGAATTAACCTGATCATTTAGGAACAGGACATGATTAAAAGCAAGAAAATATTCCTCTTCTTCCAGGAGAACTCCTTGTAAGGAGTCAGGTTCAGTAGCCTTGGATGAAAAGTAAGGCTTTGTGTTTTGCAAAGTGATGTGCATTTTTCACATGAAGGTTTATAGGAGAAATCTTAAATAGAGAGCTGTAGCAACAAATAAAAGAACCTAACCTCATCAACAGATGGTGTCAAGTAAAGAAAAGATACCTTGCAATTTAAATATTTTTTTAAAATTGCAGCTCAGTTTATTTAAAGCTTTGGATTCAAGAGATGGTAACCAGGTTTAGGAGTCATTTCTTTACCCTTTCCACACCTTGTTCTTGAGAAAGCAACTCAGCTCCTAGGAGCCTACAAATCTCTTATTTTTCACTTGCAAACTTGATCCTGACACTTTAGAACTGATTAAAATGCTGACAGGAGAGAAACATCTTCTATTAGATTGTCAATCTTAGTAATGGAGCTGTTTCTTTAAAAAATGCATTCAGAAGTGATATGTCAGTGAAGATTCTCAGTCATCCAGGTAAAATAGTTTGGAAGTTGAGTGATGGAAACTGGATTTATTTTATTGTTGGTTTAAGACTCTGTGTGTGTGTGTGTGTAAAAACGTTTGGTCCCGTGACCACTCAGACTGGATCTTGAAACAAGTTGGTTAGGGGAATCTGAGAAGGCAGAGAGTCATTGAAATATGCCAATTTCTAAAATTCATAGGGATGTTCAGAGATGATACATATGGGATGTATCATGTATACTCCTTGGTCCCAGCACTCCTTAAATCAAAACCAGTGATTTTGAAATAGACTGACAAAACACAAAACACAATTAACACAATGCTCATTCCATTCAGTGCAATGAAAACCTTTCATTCTTCAACTGCATACATCAGTTACTAGAATATACTCATGAAAGTATACCACAGAATTTTGAAGGACTGAAGTTTTAGGTGTTATTCAAGCAGATCTAACTCTCTTCAACATGGCTAAATCATGCACACACTGATACCTTTATCCCTTCCTTCTTTCTGTGGGAGTTATGAATCAGAGACGGAAACATCTGGAAAAGAGAGAAGTAATCTGATGTAAGACAAATAATGCTTTAAGATGCTACAAACTGTCTGGTTCCAGCCAACTTTTCATGCTGACAACAACTGATGACCTTGAATAGGGGGATTTCATTCTCTTGATTTCAGAGGCTGAACCTTAGAAGACATAAACACCAGTCAGGATCAGACTTCTGCTTCTGTATATTTTAGAGTGGCAGTGACAATCCATTTATAACACAGTGTATTATGGTTAGCCTATTGCATCAGGTTTTGGATGCTGCTAAATTTACCTGAGATAAAAATAATAGTAAAAAATTATTCCCAAGAAATGAGGATGGGAACGTAGTTATACATTGGAATAAAAAGAATTATGGCCTAATAAGCAACATTTCAAGAGGCTTTACAGTTTTAGCAGAGCATGGATCTACATGAGAAGTATTTTTAATACCCAAAAGAGACATTGGGACCAATCCAGCAGCTCAGAATTTGGGGGGTTTCTGGCTCTGGGTTTATTTATCTGATTGTTTCCATTTGTTAAAACTTGTAAAATAAAGAAAGACATTTCATCCCTAAGCTTTCTCCTTTAGAAGAAACTTTAGATACAGAAACCAGAGAATTGGAAAAGTGGGTGTGGGACCATAGTACCGGTAGTCCTCAACTTACAACCATTCATTTAGTGACTGTTCACAGTTACAATGGCACTGAAAAAAAGAGACTTATAACTGATCCTGAAGCTTACAACTGCTCAGTATCCCCATGGCCACATGATCAAAACTTGAATGCTTCACGAATGTATTTATGATGGTTATAATGTCCATCTAACTTTCTTAGATGGCTTCTGACAAGCAGACTCAATGGGGGAAGGCAGGTTCACTTAACCACTATAGCAAAAAGCTCAAAAATATTGAGTGTAATTCACTTAACAAGTACCTCACTTACCAACAGAAGTTCTGGTCCCAGTTGGGGTTATCAGTCAAAGATTACCTGAATAAGCTTAACTATTTAATGTCAAATACTAGTGTTTTATTAAAAAAATAAAATGACACATCCATTTAGAAATGTGTATGCATTTTGGAATATTAGTGTTTACTTACACGCATTAAAATTGGGGCTCTGATAAGCATGGGAGAGCGAGAAGACAACTGATTGGATTCATGTGCTAAACTCATTATGTAAATAATGGAAGTGATGTTGCATATACCATGCTGTATCTGATACAAATTGCATCATTTGTCCACTTTATGGTGGGCAATCACATTATCATACCTACTGTCTGCTGCCAGGAAGGCAACTCATTTTATATTGTGAAAGTGGAATATGAGCTTTATACATAGCCCATATATATAATTTCCTGTAACTTTCCTTTGTTCAAGGCTCTTCTGTATTCATTTTGTGAGGAGCCCAGTGGTTATTGTTTCAACAATCTCCAACTGCTTGGCTCCCTTACTGAAGTGGACAGTCTCCCACAACATAAATAACAGCTAAAGGCTTCCTTGGCTTTTACACAGACACATTCTACTGTATATAGACTCACAGTAACAATCAATGGAAAAAAATAAGTTTACAAAATGTGACACATGGCTGAGAATTTATTAGTGAAACAGAAGAAATGGAATCTGTACCTAATGATTCCTTATTGCTCATACTGGGAGACAAGCAAATTCTCCGGTTCTTGCACACTATGACTAATATTTTATTGTGGGGAATGTTAATAACTGATAAGTCATTGCTTCATTAGAAATGAGATAAATGTTATTTTCAGAATCCAGTGAAGCCTGTAAATTGTTTCCTTGCAAGTATGCCAAGTAGTTTATAATTTCCCAGTTGAAACCATGGCACGCAGCTTAAATCGCATGTGAACATTCAGGCAATGCATCATACCTTCCTTTAACAAGATTTTGTACTCTGCTCTGATTTGCTGGTGTTTGCAAAACCATTTTTTAAAAAACATGATTGGTTACTTCCCTTCCCAGCATTTCTGCACCTTGATTGGCTGTTTGCCAGTGGCTAGGCAACCAAGCTGAAAGAGTTTGGAACCAATGGCAGATTGTACAGAGGGGCCCGTGAAGGAAGAGGCTCTGGGATCAATTAAAATGCCATGCTTTTTCAGGCCAGTTTCCAGAGCATCTGTACATGATTCCACATAAATTTAGGGAATTAACGATCAGACAAAGGTAAACAGTTCTGTGCTTTGGTTAACATGGAATTTAAATGAAGGGATGAAATATGACAAGGCTATTCCGCTTGAGGTTGGGTTTACACCATTTGTTTTAATTTTTAATTTTCATCCGGTTTCTTTATTATTTTAAATACAGTCATAGGTTGCTGTTGTTGTTGTTTTAAAAAAAATCTTAGGTGAGCAGAAATAGATTGATTCTTTTTTTTTTTAATAAAAAGTTTTTATTGGTTAAAAATATACAATATTATAGTTTACAATATGTTGAATTTTCTTTTTTTTTTTAATTTTAAAAACAAAACTTTATTCATTCATAAAACCATTTAAAACATACAAATTTCTCTTAATCAAGAGACAAACTTTATATACAATACACACTTTTTAACTAATTTCCATTATATATATATACATATATACATAAATGCCAACACACTGTGGCATATTTCATTTTCTATTTCTCTGACAGTGCTGTTTTTAATTATGTTGATTTCTTCTAAATTCCATCTCTACCCATTCCCCTTTCTCTGATTTATCCATTGATACCATCTATTCCATATTGTATAATATTTTGAGTCCTCCTTATCCTGTAACTCTAACGTTAGTTTGTCCATTTCTGCGCATGTGTAGATTTTTTGTATTAACTCCTGATCAGTTGGCATTCGATCTATTTTCCAAAATTGTGCTAATACTAATCTTGCCGCCGTAATTATATGGAGTATTAAGTATTTTATATCATTTCTAATATTCTTTTTAATCATGCCTAATAAAAAAATTTCTGGTTCTAATTCAATTTCGTAACCTGTTATTTCGATTATCCATGTTCTTATCTTATTCCAATATTTCTTAATTTCTGGGCAGAGCCACCAAGCGTGATAGTAAGTTCCTTGTGCTTTTTTACATTTCCAACATGTCGGATTTATATTTGGGTACATTTTCGCTAATCTTGCGGGGGCCAGATGCCATCGGTACCACATCTTATAATGATTTTCTTTGTAGGCCACCGATTTTGTCATGCTGTAGTTGTTTTCCCATGCTCTTTCCCATTCTTACAGCTGTATACTGTGGCCAATATTCCTTGCCCACGCTATCATCTGCCCTTTAACCAATTCTTCTGCCAAATCATATTCGAGTAGATATTTATATATTTTCGAAATTAATTTCCCTTCTTTAGATTCTAATAATTTGTCTAATCGATTTTGTTTTAAGTCTATTCCTCCCTCCTCCTGATCCTTCCTATATCTTGTTTTTATTTGTGAGTAGGGCCACCAGTCTATTACTATTCCTTGTTCTTTTAGTTCTTCCCTAGATTTTAATTTCCCCTGCGTATCCAGTATTTCTCTATATCTTAATATTTTTTGTTTTGATAGTATATTGGGGTGAGTAATTGCTTCTATTGTTGATAACCAACCAGGAATTTTTATATAATGTTTATGTCGAATTTGTTGCCATGTATTAATTAAAGATTTTCTAATAGTATGGTTGTTGAAATGTTTATATATTTTATTTCCAGAATTCCAAATAAAAGCATGCCATCCCTTCATTAGATCATGTCCTTCCAGATTTAACAATCTTTGGTTCTCCAGGGTTATCCATTCCTTAATCCATAGCAAGCTTGCTGCTTTATAATATTTTTGCCATGCCGGGAAACCAAATCCGCCTCTAATTCTGTCATCTCGTAATATGTTTAATTTTATTCTTGATTTTTTCCCTTCCCACACAAAATTTGTTGTTATTTTATCCAAATTATCAAAGAATTTTTTGTCTAATTTTATTGGTATCGTTTGGAATAAATAAAGGAGTCTTGGAAGTATATTTGATTTTATCACTGCTATCCTCCCCAGTAAGGATAGTCTTAATTTCCCCCATTTATCCAAATCCTCTTTTATTTTCTTGACTAAAGGTTCATAATTATCCTGTTTTATTGTTACTGTTCTAGCTGTCAAATTTATCCCTAAGTATTTGACTTTTTTGACTACCTGTAATCCTGAATCTTTTACTAATTTCTCTGCTTGTTTTGTTGTCATGTTTTTTATTATCATATTCGTTTTTTCTTTGTTGATTTTTAGGCCTGCTACTTTTCCAAAAGTTTCAATTTCTTTTATTAATTTGGGGGTTGTTTCTATTGGATCTTCAATGAAGAATACAAGATCATCCGCAAAGGCTTGGATCTTGTAATCTTCTCTCTTAATCTTTAATCCTTGTATTTCTTTATTTGCCCTAATTCTAATTAACAAATTTTCCAACGTTAAGATAAAAAGTAGGGGCGATAGTGGGCATCCCTGCCTTACTCCTTTATTTATTCCAAAAAATTTCGTTGGGTCCCCGTTTACCAAGATACATGCTTTTTGGTCCTGGTATATTGATGTTATCATTTTTGTAAATTTCTCACCAAAATTCATATTTTTAATTTGTTGTTTCATAAATTGCCAGTTTACTTGGTCAAACGCTTTTTGTGCATCCAGAAAGATCAGGGCCACCTGTCTCTCTGGATGCATCTCGTAATATTCTAAAACATCCATTACCATCCTTAAATTATTTTTTATTTGTCTTGTGGGCAAAAAACCATTTTGATCCTGATGTATTTTGTTGTGTAATATTTTTTTCAACCTATTAGCAATTATACTCATAAAAATTTTGTAATCGGTGTTCAACAAAGAAATCGGTCTATAGTTTTTTATTAAGGTGGCATCTGCCCCCTCCTTCGGTATTAGAGAGATGTACGCTTCTTTCCATGTGTTTGGTAGTTTTGCCTCCATCAGGGCTTCGTTATATACTTCTAATAGTATTCCATTTAATGATTCTCCAAATGTTTTATAGAACTCCGTTGGAAGACCATCGGTCCCCGGGGTTTTATTATTTTTCTGTCTTTTCAGTGCTTCTTTTAATTCACCTGCCGTAATCTCCCTGTCTAATAACTCTTTTTCTTCCTCCGTTAATGTTTGTACTCCCTTTCCTTTTAAGTAATGTTCAATTTCCTCCGTTGTTACTATATCCTTCTCATAAAGTTTTTGGTAGTATTGGAGTATTATTTCCTTTTTCTTCTCTATACTTTGTTGGATCCTCCCCTCCTCATCTTGTAATTTCTGAATTATTCTTTTTTCTCTTTCCTTTCTCAGCCTGTATGCTAACCACCTCCCCGGTTTATTTGCGTGTTCGAAATAATTCTGCCTTATATATTTTAGAGTCATTACATATTGCCCTTGTTCTAATATATTTAACTTATGTTTTGCCGCTATCCATTTTACTCTTGTTTGTTCATCTCCTGGTTTTCTTTGCAATTTACTTTCCCAATTTTGAATTTCTTCTTGTAATTTGTTATATTCTATTTCTCTCTCTTTTCTACGTTTTGCATTATATGCTATTGTAAGGCCTCTTACATATGCCTTAGTAGTGTCCCATAAGTTTTGTAGGGAGGTGTGTTGTTTCACATTCTCCTTATAAAATAGTTCTAGTTCCTTTTCCATATATTTCTTATATTCTTTTTCTTTTATTAACTGAGTATTCATTGTCCATCTATTTTTCTTTCTTTGATGCCCCTTCCACGTCATCATTAATGGGTTGTGATCCGCCCACTCATTTGGTAGAATTTCCACCGCTTCTATTTCCCTCATTAATATGCTAGATACCCATGCCATGTCTAACCTAGACCAGGACTTGTGCGGGTTCGAGTAGTATGTAAATTGCTTAGTTTCAGGATTATGGAACCTCCAACTATCTATCATGTTTAACTCTTCCACCATATCTGTAAAAGTCCTGGGTAATACATTTTTCTTATTTTTATTTTGCTGGGTACATTTATAATCTTTTCTCACATCTAAAATGGCATTAAAATCTCCAATCAGACATACATTTTCCATTTTTTGATCTATAATTTTCTCATGCACTTTTCTATAGAATTCTAGTTGTTTACTGTTTGGTGCGTATATTACTACCAATAACATACAATATGTTGAATTTTCAATATCTTTATATAAAGATATTTCAATTATTATTTTCTTTTTTAAATTTCTCACACAACAGACATTATTATCTTAAATCAAAACAAACAACCAGGTTATATAAAAATTATATAAACAAAAAAAAGAGTGTTATACAAAATACAATAAAAAAAGAGAGAGAAAAAAAAAAGTCAATTAAAAAAACCTTAAGCAATAGATTCCCCTCCTTTCTTCATTTCCTAGTTCTGGCTCTTAAAACCATGGTCTGGCCTCCCTCCCCCTCCCGGGCCGCAACAGCTCCGTCCGCCTCCGCTCCTTGATCATCTAATACTTCCCCCTCTTCGGCTCCTGTATCTTCTCCACCTAGGAAGGATTTATGTTGGTCAAAAAAAGCCTTAGCTTCCGTTACATTATTAATTTTCTTCTTACTGTCCTCCCAAAAAATCATCAAACCCTCCGGAATCAGCCACCTAAAACCTACTCCCTTGAGGTACAGCTTATTTGATAAAAAATAATATTTTCTTCTTAATTCTCGTACCTGTCTGGGAATCTGCTTCAGGATGGTGATCTCCTTGCCCCTGTACACCAGCGCCCCCAGTCTTTGTTTTCTCAATATCTCATCTCTCAGTTCCCTTCTCACAAATTTAATATGAATCTCTCTTGGTAGATTATGTAAAATTGCAAATTGTGAGTTTACTCTGTACACCAAGTCCACATCCCTTCCAATAGACTCCAAATCTCTTTCTAAAAAATCACCCAACATTTTAACCATCACTTCTCTCAAATTTTCCTGGTCAAGTTGTTCCACGTTTTGGAACCTGAGAAAATAAGACATCTTATCCAATTGTAAGGTTAACATTGCATTTCCTCTCCCATCCTCCACCTTCTGGAGTGCCCGTACCTCCCCCTCCAGAACCCCCATCTTCTTCTTGTTTTGCTCTGCCAGCTGTTGAACATCATTTAAATCTTTTTTCATAAGTGTCATTTCAGATTTAATTTCAGATAATCCTTTTTGGACATCATCTAACTTGTCCAACTTCTGGTCCAATATTGCCAGTCTTTCCAAAATTTTCCCCATGTCAGTTGCTGCTGATTTGTGGCCCTTAGCCATCTTAGATCAGTAGAAGATGAGAAATCAAAGGGCAAACCTCCAGAGAAGAAAGAGGGATTAGCAATCAAAGTAATTTTTCAACTGTCCCCCAGTGGGCGCTCACAGGAGCAACGAGTCCGAAGTATAGAGTAGGTCAAACAGGAAGCCAGAGGAGAATGTTGTCTTCAATCATAAATAAAGAAGCAGGAAGTCAGACCGCCGCCATTGCCTGCCGGGGGGAGGGGCCACCAGACCTCTCCAGGAAACTCTGCCACAGCCATCCTCCAAGGAAAAGTCAGAAAGGTAAGGGATTTCACCCCATCTCC
>WNWU01000001.1:21215121-21244699 GCA_012654045.1 Ptyas mucosa
GAAGAGAAGAGAAGAGAAGAGAAGAGAAGAGAAGAGAAGAGAAGAGAAGAGAAGAGAAGAGAAGAGAAGAGAAGGCATTAATTTGCTGAACCACATGCACAATAAGTAATTTGATTAAGAAATCTAATATTCACAAATGTAAATTTCCAATCCTCCCTTCATTATTCCCATAATTTATTCTGTGCTTCATGCCCAGTTTGTCTCTGACAATGCAGCCCAATTAAAACTGGTATCAGCCACAATATTTAACTGTAGTTCAGTGCTACATGAATGAATCTTGAACTTCTGCACTCCATTTTTTTCCTCATCTTCTTCCATTATAGCTTCAGAAAGAAGAAAGGAAGCATTCATTTCAGCTTCCTTTCAGCTAATTGCATGTTGTGCTTCTATTTTCTTTTGTTTGGGACTCTAGTTAGGCTTAACTATGCTTAAAATTCATCCAAGCAAAACAAAATCAGGACCCATATTTTGACCTTGGTTTCTTTATAAAGCAAAATTAAAACCCATGGATTGAACAATGGCTTCTTTACACATGCCATAATTTAAAGACATGCCATAATTTAAAGACATGACCAGTGACATGACCAGAGATGGTCATGTCACTGGTCATTAGTGAACAGATCTTAAGCAATTGATAGGTAGAGACATAGTCAATAGTAAGCCAACCCATTAACTCTTTTACAAAACAATTAAAACAAAAATAATAATGAATTATTGATGTATAGAAGAGTAGGAACTGGAGAAGATAACAAAATACAAAGACCTGCAAATAGAAGCAGAATGACTGTGGAAAAAGAAAGTAAAGATAGTACCAATATTTTATTTTTATTTATTTTTCTTATACTTATATGCCGTCCTTCTCCCAAAGGACTCGGGACAGCTCACAGAAATTAAAACAAGGAAAACAATAAAAATAGCCACTAAAATAATCAATTAAAATCTCCCAATTAAAAATCACCCATCAGATCAGCAAATTTGTTGGAAAAGCCATGTCTTCAGGTCACGGCAGAAAAAGCAGAGGTCATGGGCCATCTGGACCACCGTGGGTAACCCATTCCAGAAGGTCGGTGCGCCCACAGAGAAAGCCCTCATCCTGAGCGCCATCAATCGATATTGTCTGGCCAATGGCACCCGGAGGAGGGCAATTCTATCTGAGCGCACAGGGCGGTGGGAGGGAGGCAGAAGGTGGTCCCGCAGGTATCCCGGGCCCATGCCAATAGTAACAGGTGCCTTCCCAAAACAACTGGAGCACCACTTGAACACCATCGGCATTGACAAAATTACCATAAATCAATTTCAAATAGCAGCTTTATTTGGAACAGCCTACATCTTGCAATGATACCTGCAATGCTATCAAGCAACATCTTTGTATCCCAAGTCCTTGGGAAGGGCACAATAAAAATGCCAAATCCAGTCTAAACATCTGGCTGGCTGTGCAACCAACCATAATTTTTTTTTAAAAAAAAATTGATTTATATGCCGCCCTTCTCCGGAGACTCAGGGCGGCTTGCGATGCGCTAAGCAATAGCCTTCATACTTTTGTATATTTATACAAAGTCAGCTTATTGCCCCCACAAACTGGGTCCTCAATTTACCTACCTTAGAAAGGATGGAAGGCTGAGTCAACCTTGAGCCTTGGTGAGATTCGAACCTGCAATAATTGCAGGCAGCTGGTGTTAATAACAGGGCTTTAGACCACTGTACTATCCAAGGCTCCTTTACTGTAGCCTTGAATGAATTTATTACATTCACATGCTGTCCTGCTCCCAGTGAATCTGGGCGGTTTATTTTGTTTTTGTTTTTTTTCTTCTTCTGTCACTTCCTTTCTTTCTAAGACTTAATATTCCTCCCCTCTTCTTTTTGCAACAGCATAGACTCATCTGCTTGTAAATATTTTTTGTAATTGGGCTGGAAGTCACATTAAATTAGACTGGTTGTCCATCTCTGCTTTAAACTAGGAGTAACCAATCTGGACAACCACTCTTTTCCCACAGTAACAACAAATAAGAGTCTAAACCTTACTCCCTTTATTTTTTCAGTAGTAGAACTATAACTTCCCTGTCAGATTCTGCCTGAAAAATTATCGCAAATGTGTGCTTCTCCATATTCCTGTACAAGTAATCCACAACTTACAGCCACAATTGGGAGCAGGATTTCTGTTGTTAAGCAAGATGGTTGATAAGTGAATTTCATCCCTATTTTACAAGCTTTTTGCCATTTTTTTTTTACTTTAGTTGTTAAGTGAATCATACAGTTGTTAAATTAATCCATCTTTCCTCAGTGATTGCTTTTTGGAAACTGGCTGGGAAGATTGCCATGACAACCACATGATTCCAGGACACCATAATCATTGTAAAGAACACCAGTTGCCAAGTGCCTGAATTTTGATCATGTGACCTTGAGGATGCTGCGACAGTTGTAAGTGCGACGACCGGTTGTAAGTCACTTTTTCAGTGCCATCCAGAGGTGGAATTCAGCCGGTTTTGACCGGTTCTGGCAAACCGGTAACTCCAACAATCAGCTGGCTCCTCCCACCCACCCGTGCCATATCCTGTCCTTTATTTCCTGCTTTCTAGGTCATCTCAATTGCATGGCACAGCTGATTCCCCCCCCCCCTCGCTGTTCTACTTACTGTTGCTGACTTGGAAGGTAAGCAGGTGAGCGTCTAAATGCTCCATTTTCAGTGCGAAGTGCGTGCTCACCAAACCGGTTGTTAAACTGGCAGCATCCCACCACTGGTGCCATCATAACTTCAAACAGTTGCTAAAGAAATGGTTGTAAGTCGAGGACTACCTGCACTGTTTGAGGAACTGAAGTGCAGCCATTTTGTTGGTAGAGAAATAAAGGGCAGAGTAGTTTCTCAAAGATAAAAATAGTCATAAAATGGTTCTTCATAGCATTTTAAATTCTTCTGGCATGAATATTTAAGGCTATTTAATTATATATTATGTACAATTGTACCATAATTTATATTGCAGTCTTAAACCAGCTAGTGCACTATTGTATGCTCAGGTATCCAGCTTTTCAAACAATATTCTAAGAGACATATGTTATGTTGTCTCGTAAATTTATTACCCCTTGTACCATACTTCAAAAGTTTGAATGTTTAAATAAAATAATAATTAGTACACAACAAACACAACAACTTATGGAAAATGAAGAAGAAATGAAGCAATTATCATGGTAGTGGAACTGTTCTTTCTCCTGTCAAATAATGATTTCATTTTGAAAAATGCAATATAGTGCCTTGGGCTGTAGTCAGCCAGCCAATTTTTCTTTTTCTTTTTTCTTTTAATGGCTTAATAAGAGAACTTTGACCTTGACTATGGATTTAATTATACAGAGAGAATCACCACCTCCTCCACTGTAAGAACCTCTATAACGGGACTCTCAAATGCCAGAAGACTTGGAAACAATAAGAATGGGGTCACAAAAGACTACAAAGAAGCTGCCTAAGGAACAATTGAGATCTGAAATAAATGTCACTTAAATGCCATATAAACATTTAAAAGAAGACATTTAATAACTATGTCAATACTGTAATCCAAAGAATATTTCTTTAAAGATTTGGAATTCTAGGTTAGGAAAGTTGACCTCAGTCTGTTCTCTATGAAGCATACTTACAGGCTGTAAACTATAGTAGTCAATATAATGTGATTACTTAATAACAAATATTATTAAGATTTAAGCCACTTTATCGAACTCCATGAGGAGAAATATCTTGACAATCAGTTTTTCTTTATTTATGTATCAAGGTGACCCACTCTGTTTTAGGATTCCATAATGAAATTACATATTGTTGTAGGTTTGATTGTTCCAGATTCCAAAAACCTCTTAAAATGATTTGAACTTCAGCTCAAAGTGGGACTAGTATAGGAAGAATATGTTTAAAAAGCAAACAACTCATAGATATCAAGAGCAGGTTGCTTTGATAGTTGTTAAAAGATAACATAATTGCAACTATCCGTTGGCTAACAATAGAAGGCTCCTACCTGTTTATTGGGTGGAGCTACTCCAGAAAGAAATTTTATAAATGTTTGATGATTTTGCTTAAAGCAACCCAAAAAGAAAGAGATGTATTAAATTCCCAGAGGGAAGGTAACCATTAGTAGTGACAGCCATTTTGAATGTTCTTACATAGAATAAAAATATTTCTGAGGTTATTTACTGCAGTACATAATGAATTAGGTTGGCAGCTAGTAAGGTATGAGTTCATTTTGTAACTCTTATAAAAACTCCTCATGATCTAAGCACATGAAATCTAGTACAGCTATTTCTGAGTTTTTCAGAGTGATGGTTGCCATTCAGCAGATTTTTTTAATCCCTTCATGGAAGGTTGAAACAATTACCTTTTCTAACTGTAATAGTGTCCCTTATAAATTCTAGTTTTGAGGTGAAAAAAGCAAGGATTTAACACGTCTGTGAGCTTTAATTGGCCTGTTATACTGCAAACCTGTCGTGGCACAGATGGGGCCTGGCTATTTGATAAAGAACAACAAAGGCCTGGAAGTACAAAAGTCAGGTTTCTTGCTATATGATATATATCAGTGATACAAGGCTGTTTGAAGAAAATGTAGACAGAACCCTGGGTCATCCAACAATAGACAGTGACTCTAGAGCCAAAGAAACCTACAAAAGCCAGCCTCAAAATTAAATCAAAGTTTCATTCACAAAACAAGGGATTTCATTTTATTTTATTTAGTGGATGGCATTGTTACATTATCCAGGAGACTACAACAGCAGTAGCAATAGCACTTAGACTTATATACCATTTCATAGTGCTTTATAGCCCCCTTTAAGTGGTTTACAGAGTCAGCATATTGCCCCCAACAATCTGCGTCCTCATTTTACTGCCCTCGGAAGGATGGAAGGCTGAGTCAACCTTGAGCCTGGTGAGATTCAAACTGCCAAATTGCAGACAACAGGCAATCAGCAGAAGCAGTCTGCAGTACTGTGCTGCATTCTAACCCCTGTGCCATCATAGCTTTGTGATGGCCTCTTGCCTCCTGAACTACAGATTAGGTTCTCCTTCTCAGCCCCAGAATCAGAGGAACCCATAACAGACAGAGGGAGATGTTATTTTTTTCAAAACACATAGTCATGAACTATAACATTATCTAAGGAGAAGATAATGCCAGCAAGAACAGACCTTGTTTTATCTATATAGCTAACTGTAAGAGGCTGCTACTTAAGTTGCTGATGTTTGTACGGGGACATACAGTATAGAGAAAATTGATATTCAGGTTTTAGCAGTCTAGATAAGAAGAATAAATTATTCCAAGAAAACAGCAGAGATCAAGAGTTAAGGATACCTGTAGATCAGTGGTAAAATTCAAATTTTTTTACTACTGGTTCTGTGGGCGTGGCTTGGTGGGCATGGTGTGGCTTGGAGGGTGTGGTTTGGTGGGCGTGGCAGGGGAAGGTTACTGCAAAATCTCCATTTCCATCCCACTCCAGGAAAAGGATACTGCAAAATCCCCATTCCCTCCCCACTCCTAGGAGAAGGATATTACAAAATCTCCATTCCCACCCCACACTGGGGCCAGCCAGAGGTGGTACTTGCTGGTTCTCTGAACGACTCAAAATTTCCGCTACCGATTCTCCAGAATCTGTCAGAATCTGCTGGATTTCACCCCTGCTGTAGATGAGCCATTATTTTCTACCTACTCTGTTAATATGTATGACAATGAAACTGCTAAGGCAAAATTTCAACATCTGATTGGCCAGATCCTTAAATGTATAAAGAAAGAGGAAAATAGATTTAAATAATCATAGAAGTTTTCTCTTATTCCTTTCCATTAAGTCTTGCTAGTAAGTGCCCTGTAGGAGAGAGTCCCCAAGAAAAGGAAAAAGGAAGGTGGAAACCATTACAGGAGACAGCTCAACTGAAGTCCTATATATATTGCAGCCAACTGCTCTGTGGGAAGGTTCCTGGAGATCTGTTAATATTTTTTTCAATCATACATACTGCATTTATATTGACCATAGTTTCTAGTGTTTGTAGACTATTTTAGGATAATTGTTATGGAGAAAGGCTAGGTAAAAATAACTATAACATATACTGAGATAAGTAAATAGTCTGTTATGATGGAGTCTTCACTTTTCTTTTTTCTTTTTAATTGTGAATTTCATTAAAAAAAACACAATGTGCAAAACAATACATAGTAAGAAAAGGAGGAGGGAGATGAGGATTTTTTTTCCCATTTGATTTTACTATGCACAAAGAGAAATGAAGATTTGCTTCTCAGATCTGCTCCTCTGAGTCTTGCTGTCTTGTCTACTGTGCTTATGCAGACATCTGATGGTAATGCTGGACCATCTGTTTCCATCTCTGAAAAGATGAGGGTTAGTCATCTTCACACCTTCAAATAATATTCCATGAGTAAGGCAAAAAAATGCTAACAAGCTGAATAATCTCTTCAGTTGCAATGGTGTTTGTACACACAGTAGCTGATCTGGCAAAGGAAAGAATTAGATCTTCTTTCAGATCACAGGCAGCTAATTAATCCTGTAGGGATTTCAGTCGCACTCTGAATATTTTTTTTTTAAAAAAATCCCCTTTGATAATCAAATCGCAGGAGAATTTTGAGTCCATGCATGGGAAAGGAAAATCTATTGACTCTAGTGGAAGTCATAAGGGGGTTGATTGTGTGATTCATTGCTCTTGAAAAATATCTTCTGTAAAAGGGAAGTGGGAAATGGGAAACTGCTAAGAAATACTCTTTCCCTTCAACTCTTTTCATGCCCAATTCTTTTGCCAAGATGAATTCTCAGGGCTGCTCTCCATAGAGATGAGAGGCAGGGAGGGAGGGAGGGAGGGAGGGAGAGAGAGAGAGAGAGAAGGCTTGTCAATATTACAGTAAATGATGTATCAACGAAGCCATCAGCAGAATTAGAGACAAGCTATATGATTTGAAAAAAATCCCCTCACTTCTAAGAAATGGTTCAACTCCATCTGCACCAATCTGATCTAATCTCTGGAAGTTTTACTCTTCATTGGTCACAACCATCAAGTAAGAATGTCTTGCAATCAATATTTTTAGCTACAAGTTGCAAAATGTATTTTATAAAACCAATATTGGTTAACTGTTAATTCTCCTTTCTAAGCATGGCATACAGTTTGGATTTATAAGTTTGAATTTCATAATAGTGTTTCTGGGCCCCTTTTCACTGTATTCCTCCCAAACACTTTCAATAATGACTTTCTTTAGGGAAAAAAAGGAATATCAGTCTACAGTACTCCTTCATTCTCTGACTTCTTCTGTGCCACTTTGCTACAAACAACTTGTACAACTTGAAGTACAACTTGAAACTTTGTTATTATCCCATTTCACTTGCTTGAGCCTACTTCATCCCAACTTTTCAAAATATATGTCAAAATTGTGGATTACCGCATCTCTTGTGGCCCATAAAAGTCAAAGAAAGTGTCCTCAAGTCTTTAAAAAATTGCCACCTCAGAAGGAGATGGTGTCACTATACCAGCTCTGAAAAAGAGTCCCAGAGCTGTACTGCTCCTCTACAGCAATGCTAAATACAGCCATCAATGTGTAGGAAGGAATTATAGGCATAAGAATATTATCTTCATAACTATTGACAGTTTTCTCCATAATTTCAGAAGCACAAAAAAGAGGTCAGTCTGCTAGTTTTCTCTAGATTGGGCAAATTATGTTGCCATCGTCTGACTCAGAAGCTTCCATTCCAAAATCCTGCCAAACTAGACCCCAGTCTATCAGCGTCAATACTACTGAAGCAGAGTGATCCTTTTATTTGAACAAACTTCTTTTTACTGAAACTGGAGGTAACAATAAGTTGGAATGCAATTTAAAAAAAAAAGAGCCAGCTCATGAATTTCAAACTGAGCTCCCCAGAGAGCTGTCCATGGTACTGTCTCCATCCTCTACTCCCACTTTTGTCTCTAAGACCTTTATTTGTCCAATATAATTTTATTATAATATACATCTGTTCAATTTTTACCAATAATCAGCCTGATCTGTTGGAAAGAAAATTCATTAATTACTGCAGGTTGGAAGGAAGGTAATGTCAGACTAAATAAAAATGGAATTGAAGGACCTCAGTGCAAGCAATATTACCAATAAAATGTATGGTATCTCTATGGCAAAAATAGAATTGTTAGTCATAAATTCCTGTTATTGCCGAAAGTGGGAAGATATTTTGTTGGAGTCATATTTGCCAAAGCAATGTGAGATAATTTGTGAGCTGGCTGTAGCCTCAGTAAAACTAAATTCTAACAAGAAGAAATATGACAGCTTTGGTGACATAAAGCTGGGGCTAGATACTAATTGTATTCTCATCTCCAATCACTCCCAATGGACCAGAGTTGCTGCCTTCATCTAAAAGAAATCAGAACTTCCCAAGCAACCCTCAAACACTTCCATAGTTTTAAAAATAAAACTCACGATGTTACAGAAAGCTCTAGTTCTCAGCTCTGCTTAACTAATTTCTAGATGTTATTTTGAAAATTAAATCACTGAAGGATCTGCTTGGATTTCAAATGCCATCTTTTATAAGACAATAAAACTGGCACCAAGTCTTATCTTATTGTTCAAGGGCAGAGCAATTTTTGGCACCACTAATAGCAAACTATTTGGTAAGAAAAACAGGCTTACTGTTTGTAATCAGGATGATGGAATCTGATGGAAACTTTTACAACTTGCAAGGATTCCTTAATACCGTTTCTCTAAAAACACCAATCATTTGGTCAGAGGAGGAAATTGTTACACCCAGTAGGTAAACAAGACCAGGAAATCATCTCCACGGGAAGATTAGAACTACTTTTTAAAGATTAGCTGTAATCTTGCAAGCATGACTGTACTATATTTCTCAGACAACCTCTATGAATCAGGGAGGTTTAAGCCTCCTTTGCCTAGGTAATAGTCCTTGCATCTTTCAATCAAGGTCATCCATTATGGTCTATAGTACTTTTCATTCCAGCTAAGCAGTGTCTTATATAATGAGCAGAGAGGAGAAAGGAAAGGAAGTTCAGAATGTTTTCATATAACAGTGTTTATCTGTACAAAATATAGCCATATTCATGTAGCCATGTCTTAATCAATAGTACTGCTCATTGGGAACAATTATGCTTAATCTGAGATAATTAAATATAAAATGACAATCTTCATTGATCAACCACTTGTTCAGTGTCTATTCAAAGTTACAATGGCACTGAACAAGTGGTGCTTACAACCAGTCCTCCAAGTTCTGGGTCTCCCAGCACTTCCACATCATGTAACTGCAATCTGGGCACTTGGCAACTGGCTCACACTTACAATGGTTGCAGTGTTCCATGGTCACATGATTATGATTTGCGACTTTTCCTGCAGATTCCTAAATGCAAAGTCAATGGGGAACATAGCAGGGAAGATCACAAGTCACTTGGATAAATCTCCACCACCCCACACTTCCCAGCACTTCTATGCTAGTGCCATGTCTTACCAGTCATCCACATTGAGCAACATTTCCAAGACTCACTGACCTCACTCTGTACCCCACCCCACTCCCGCCATTCATGCATTTTCATATACCCATTTCCACCTGTCAGCAGTCACTCCAAGCCTGCCACACTTGGACCACACCTTTCCACCATCCAGAGACCTGCCTTGCTACAATCATACTGTGTCGTCCCCACATGTGACAAAAACTCACCTATATGAACATAATAGTTTCCCCAGCCTGGTGATTTCTCAGTTAGATGAACAACTCCCATTACTTCTAGCCAGCATGATCATTAGATATAAACCATAATTGAATTTTTGCTAAGAAGCAAGTAATGCATATCTGAGAAGGAATAATATATTAGACAACCCATGACCCATTGGGTTATAGTTTCAGATTGATTTTCTTACCTAAAGAAAGAAACAGAATGACGAAGGGCAACAAGCAGTGGGAGTTGGAATAACTTCTAACTTCTTTTGCCAGCTTGACAATGGCTGACCAACCTCTGACACCTGCTAGTGGACTTGTCTATTTGGCTTCCAGAGGGCTAGATTTTGACTGGTCTACTCAGTTTCTGGGCAGTGGCATCGTAGCACTGAATTTGCCAAATTTCAATCCCACAGGAGTCATAGGTCCCAGTTTTTGGACACATTCTGTAATTTAATCCATTTGAGGTACCGTAGTTCAAAAATTGTTGCCTTAATTCTAAACCTTGATGCACCATTTCACCCAAAGGTCACAGACATGAGAGTTTTAGTATTGTAAGTCCCAGATGATGAGGGGACTGGAGGCTAAAACATATAAAGATTGCTGAAACTGGGTATGACTAGTTTTTGTTTTGTTTTTTTCTTTCGACTAGTTTGACGAAAAGAACATGATAGTAGTGTTCCAATATCTCAGGGTCTGCCACAAAGAAGGGGGAGTCAAGCTATTCTCCAAAGCACCTGAGGGCAGGACAAGAAGCAATGGGTAGAACCTAATCAAGGAGAGAAGCAACCTAGAACTAAGAACTAAGGAGAAAATTCCTGACAGTTAGAACAATTAATCAGTGCCTCCAGATGCTGTAAATGCTCCAACACTGGAGGTTTTAAAGAAGACATTGGATAAGCATTTGTCTGAAATGATATAGGATTTCCTGCCTAAGCAGGGGTTTGGACTAGAAGACCTCCAAGATCTTCCAACTCTATTATTCTATTATATTCTAAATGTGCTTTTTCAAAAGGTAACTGGACTGTGCTTTTCCTTGTTTTGCTTCTCACCTAAGAAGCTTCTGACTGAAGAACTGAAGAAGCTTCTTGGATCAGAACCAAAACATCTTAAAAAAAAACAAAGTCCAGTTGCCTTTTGAAAAAAAAACATCTTTGGGACAACCATGATCTAGATGACTGAGAATTTCCATAGACATATTATATAGATGATAACTCTATCATGACATATCATACATATACAGATGTATGCTTCTTTTCCTACCTCTTCTATGGAGAATAAATCAATGGTGTCTTCCCTGTGGCATCCCTTTAAGTATTGGAAGAATATTATTTGCAGAATGCTTAAGAAACTTGGGTCTTTTCAGATAACTGCATAAAGTCTATACAGACCCTTCTATTTATTCATTGGCAAAAGTGGACTTATATCAGGGGTGAAATCCAGCAGGTTCTGACAGGTTCTGGAGAACCAGTAGTGGAAATTTTGAGTAGTTTGGAGAACTGGCAGTGGAAATTTTGTGTAGTTTGGAGAACCGGCAAATACCACCTCTGGTTGGCCCCAGAGTGTGGTGGGAATGGATTTTACAATATCCTTCCCCCAGGAGTCGGGAGGGAATGGGGATTTTGCAGTATCCTTCCCGTGCCATGCCCACCAAGCCACACCCATCGAGCCACAGAACCGGTAGTAAAAAAAAAATGGTTTTCACCACTGACTTATATATAAGGAGGATGTTATTCTAGGACTAAATTTTCCTCTCTGATCAGAACATTTGGGCACTTTCTAGAATTACTGCAGAATGGAACTTGCAGGAATCTTATTAAAAACAATGTAATTCAGCTAAAATAGTTTGTATGTGTATGTAGCCAATATAGCAAAATAATAATTGGTAAGAGTAATTGGTAATCCAGTAAGAGACTTATATAAAAATATGCCCCCAATTTGGGAGTCTTCCTGGACTCACAGTTTCTGCTTGATGAAAATAGCAACAAGCATATAATTAGTATTAAGATTAGAAGTAAGGAATACGAGTTTAATTTTATATAATAAAACAGATTTTGTAAGAAAAACAAATGCAGTTTTTGTGTCTGATCTGAATTGAAACCACAAATCTTTTTATGAGGTATGATCCCAGAAAACACAAATTAAAGGCATCATAATTTATTAAGACATATTGTGACAGTGGTGAGAATCAATCAGGCCCAACGTTTGAATAAGAGAAATCTTGCTGTCAAACAGTATTGGGAGACTAAAATTAAAAGATACACATAAATGGAAATACTGCTTGTATATATAGAAGTCAGACAAATTTGCTTGTGTACAACATATCACACAGCAAAGCAAGCCAAGAGACTTATATTATACTTTAAAAAAAACAATCTGCCTTAATAATAACAAAAATTAAAATACTTTAAACTGAAAATAATAACATTCTTTTGTTTTATATTTATATGAAATATAAAAATTTTCAAATAGCAATTAATGACAGGTGGGGCAATGTGCAGAGAAAAATATAGAGAGGAAAGCTACCAAAACACCTTTTGATTTTTTAAAATATTGCTTGTTTGCTTTTAAAAAACTTTTTAAAGATCTTTTAAGTATATCTTTTAGTTCTGCTTTTTGAATATGTGTCTCTCTCTCTGGGTATGTATGTTTTAATTAACCATAAATAAAGAAGTTTTTTAAAAAAGAAAATTGACTAGATTTTTTTTTTTAGATTACATCCTTTTCAACTTGGTTTGATTTGTTATGATTTTATTGTTTTTGCCCACACTGCCTATGGAGTTGTATGTTTTAAACTCTTTTTATTGTTTTGTATTTGTATTTGTATGTTGCCCAGAGTCTCCTGAGGAAAAAAATATGAAATTTGTCTCTCAATTCACACTGTAATAAAGAATTGGAATGTAAGTACAATAAAGGACAACCAATTTTTAAAATGGGATCTAGAATAAAAGGAAAATAATAGCCAGTCAACTTAGGGTCTTTTTAGGCAAATGGATAGAAACATAATCACGGGGAAAAAGTAATTAGAAATAATGAACAGCATTACGGAAAGACTATTGACATGGATTACACAAAGGTAACTCCCAACTCAGAAATATTTTAGAGCTTTTTGAGAATGTTAAAAGGCATGTAGATGGAAGAGACTCTTTTGATACAGTCTATTTCTAGTTTCAGTAAACTGTTGACAGAATTCCTCTGCAGAGGTTTTTGAGTAAAGTTCTGAAATAAAAAGCTCTGTCCCTTTGTGAATTGCTGACTAATTAAAATCAGAAAGCAAACAGTAGGAATACAAGGATCTCTCTCTCAATAGTAGTAAATAATAAGTGGAGTTCTTCAAGAATATGTATTAGGAATGGTGATTTTTCATTCATTCATAATTTATTGGGCATTGGATGTAAGCAATGAGCTGGCTAGGTTGGCAGATAAGATTTATTCAGACATAAAAATCAACAATGGTTTTGAAGAGTTCCAGAAGGATTGCTATAATCTAGATGAATTGAATTGAATTTTTTATTGGCCAAGTGTGATTAGACCACAAGGAATTTGTCTTGGTGCATACTCTCTCAGTGTACATAAAAGAAAAGATACATTCATCAAGAATCATAAGATACAACACTTAATAGGGTACAAATAAGCAATCAGGAAACAATATCAATATAAATCATAAGGATACAAGCAACAAAATTACAGTCATACAGTCATAAGTGGAAGGAGATGGGTGTTAGGAATGATGAGAAGATTAATAGTAGTGCAGACTTAGTAACTAGTTTGACAGTGTTGAGGGAATTATTTGTTTAGCAGAGTGATGGCGTTCGGGAAAAAACTGTTCTTGTGTCTAGTTGTTCTGATGCACAGTGCTCCATAGGGTTGTTTTGAGGGTAGGAGTTGAAACAGTTTATGTCCAGGATGCGAGGGGTCTGTAAATATTTTTACAGCCCTCTTTTTGACTCGTGTAGTATACAGGTCCTCAATGGAAGGCAGGTTGGTAGTTGTTTTTTTCTGCAGTTCTAATTATCCTCTGAAGTCTGTGTCTGTCTTGTTGGGTTGCAGAACCAAACCAGACAGTTATAGAGGTGCAGATGACAGATTCAATAATTCCTCTGTAGAACTGTATCAGCAGCTCTTTGGGCAGTTTGAGATTTCTGAGTTGGCGTAGAAAGAACATTCTTTGTTGTGCTTTTTCATTGACATTTTTGATGTTAGCTGTCCATTTGAATGATCAGCCAAACCACAGATTTGATAAGGATAACTGGAATGTTACTTTAGGAATTCAAAAGGAATTCCTAATCATTGTAGAGCAGGGATAACCAATCCCCAGGTCCACGGAACAGCACCATTCTGTGGTCTGCCAGGAACTGGTCTGGGCAAGCGAGCAAAACCCCATCCGCACACATGTAGTTTCCAGGCAGTGCGCAAACCCAAAGTTATTAATGTTGGCTATTATTGGTGGCGATAAAGGGAAAAAAAAAACTTGCTATTCCTTTTTTCTTCTGTCTTGGTTTCTTTTCTGCACTTAAAAAACTTAGTGCATTTTTGTATCAGGTCATTGTATGAGTTTTCCTGTTTAATATAATCCTTAATAAAATTATTGAGGAAAAAGCACTGAAATGACAAAGCTTTAGGGATTTATTTATAGATAAAAGATGTGATATGTTGCTTCATTCCAAGATGGGTAACAAATATATTTAATAAATAAATAAATATGAGATAAATAAATCATTTGTTTTATTTTAAGAGAATCAAATAAGATATTTAACTATCAGATATACTTGTTATGATGTAGAGGTAAGTCATTTTTATGTATCTTTTTTTTTTACTGTATTCTTATTTTTTTTCTCTTCCTTTTTATTTTTCCTCCTATATTTTTTGTACTTCCTATTTTTCTTTTACTCTTTTTAATATGTATTGTATCTTACTCTTTTTAGTTTGTATTTATTTTTATCTTTGCAATTGTAATTTTTAATAAAATTACTATTAAAAAACCCAAGACCTTACTATTAGATTCTTCCATTTTGCCTTTCTTCATGATGATATGATAGGCATGACTTGAAGTGTTTCTAAGCTTTAGTCTGCTAACTCACTGTGGGCCTAATGAAAGGTATTGTTGGTAAGGTAAGTTGGGAGATATATGTCTTAACACAGTTGAGGCCCATCCAGTGATCTTAGCGTAATATGTGGATGTTTTTGTTTTTTGCTTTTTTGTTAGCTGGGATTTATTGAACTAAGAGAATGTGCTGTTCTTCAGGAAATACGTTTTCAGCTATGTTTTGATGTTTTCTGCAACTGTCTTCTAACACTTGCTGTTGGGTATTTGAATAAACGCTCACTTTGAACTTGGTCAGAAAGCACAGAAGGTCTACTTAAGTGACAACAATGTCTTTATTCAAGGGGTAGTTCTGCTGTTACAGGACTAAGGACTCTGGTAAGAATCCATAGAAGAAAAAACATTCTTTCATTGAAATGTACTGTATTGGTGGAATATATGAATCAAAAGATAAGGCGTGAGAGGTTCTTTTCTTTTTTTTTCTTTTAGTGTGTGTGTGTGTGTGTGTGTGTGCCTGTGTGTGTGTTATTTCTGCTTTCTTATTACTGTGTAGAAGAGAGCTTGCAGTCACTCAGGCCAACGGGAAGTTAATTAAAAAGCTGCCCTTCTCTATACAAAGTTTATTCTGATGTTAGAGTGTATGGAGGTAAGTTTAAGATGGAGAAGCCCCAGTCTAGAGCAAAATGCTTTGCCTGTTATTATCTACAAATAAACCTTAGTAAAGGGTAGTTTTCTTTAGATCTATTGGTTGAGTGCTGATAATAAATTCTCGGTGGAATTGACTTCAACCTATTAAGCAAGCTGGCTCCTGCCATCCTAGTTGTTAATTTGACAGGACTGTGTCACATTAAGTAGAACAAACATGTTTTCACCCACTCAGCCATCCAGAACGGACATGGCTGTTACTCTAACAACTGGATATTGATTGGAATCACTCACCCTTCCTGACCCAGGGCTGGTGTATGAAAGCCGAATCAAGGCTGATTAAGAAATGAGCATGTGTTTTCTGCACACGTGGATCACATGGATGAGGCCTATCAATCTCCAGCTAGTTGACTACCTGCCATTGTAATGCTCTAAGCACTGGATCTGTCACTCACTTTCCAAGGGGAAGAGAAGCCTCATTTATCCTGAATTATTTATGTATGGCAAATATCCCAGCACCCATCTGGCCAGACAATGCAGTTCAAGATTGGCTACCCTACAGATCCAATAAGCAGCTTACATTCAGCAGCTGTAATAAAATTTCAAAGTGTCTGCTGGCTTAGCACCAATAGGAACCTTTAATCAACTTATTAGAATGTATGAGAGGCATATTTTGTTCATTAATCCAAGAGAAGTGGGTGGAATGAATGCACATAAGAATTTGAGCAAAAAAAGCAAAAATAGAAATAGAGGCTATTATTTAAAAATGAAGAATTCTGCAGTGTTGGGAAATAAATCTAATCAATAGAGCTCATAGAGCTGATTCAATTAAAATCAATATTTTTAATTGGATCCAGATTATTGCTTTTTTTCCCAAAAGTAATCACTGCAGAATTTGAGAGTCAGATTTAACAGATTTAACAGATTTAACAGATTTAACAGATTTAACAGATTTAACAGATTTAACAGATTTAACAGATTTAACAGATTTAACAGATTTACAGAGTTGGAAGGGACCTTGTATGTCATCTAGTCCGACCCCCTTCCCAAGCAGAAGACCCTACACCCATGATGGCACATGTGCCACAGGTGGCACGCGCACCCTGTCTGTGGGTATGTGAGCCGTCGCTCCAGTTCAGCTCCGCCATGCATGCGCACACGCCTCCCGCTGGCCAGCTAGTTGTCGGGTCTCTGCCACACTTGCGTGGGGGGTAGAGAGGTGCTGTGGGGGCACATGCATATGCGGGGGGCACATGTGGAACATGGGGCATATGCATGGGAGCCATGTATGCATTGCATTTTGGGGGTTTGGGCATGCAAGCGCGCTTTGGGCACTGTGTCTGGAAAAGGTTAGCCATTACTGCCCTACACCATTTCTAACAAATGCCCGTCCAATCTCTTTTTGAAAGCCTCCAGTGATGAAGCTCCTACAACTTCTGAAGGCAAGCTGTTCCATTGGTTGATTGTTCTCACTGTCAGAAAATTTCTCCTGATTTCTAGGTTGAATCTCTCCTTGATTAGTTTCCATCCATTATTCCTTGTCTGGCCTTCAGGTACCTTGGAAAATAGCTTGACTCCTTCCTCTCTAGGGCAGCCCCTCAAATATTGAAAGACTGCTATCATGTCTCTCCTGGTCCTTCTCTTCACTAGACTAGCCATACCTTGTTCATGTAACTGTTCTTCATATGTTTTAGTCTCCAGTTCCCTAATCGTCCCGGTTGCTCTTCTCTGCACTATTTCTTTATAGTCATCATATACTTGGGATTTAGATCATACATTACTCCCCAATAAACCCAGGTTTTCTATAAATACTGTAACCGCTCAAATTAATTCTGGCTCTCTTACTACTTTTTTTGTGATATAATTTTTGCAAACGTATTTGTCACAGTCACACCTCACATTTTTTGTTAACTATCAGATAAGTTGTCTGTGAATAGTTGCATGCCCCTATAGCAGCTGTCCCTAACCTGAGCACTTTTCAGATGCCTGGATTTCAGTTCCCAGCATTCTCCACCATGACTACTTTGGTGATAAAATAGGGGGATTTAAAATCCAGAGAGCTGGAGGCAGTGTTGAAATGTAAAATTTGTTACTACCAGTTCTGTGGGCATGGCTTGTTGGGGGAAATATGTGACTCGGTGGGCATGGCCAACTTTTTTTTTTTACTTTTAAAACCAACTTTTTTTTTTTTACTTTTAAAACCCTTTTTTCTACACCTCTCTGGCTGAAGAGGTTGTTTTAAAAAAAAGCTTTTAAAAGCCTCTGACCATCCCAGCTGAGTTGCCTGATCGGCAGAGGCTTTAAAAAAAAACAAAAAACATTTTTTCTACAACCTCTTCAGTCGAAGAGGTTGTAAAAAAAATGCTTTTAAAAGCCTCTGATGATCAGGCAACTCAGCCGGGATCGTCAGAGGCTTTTAAAAGCATTTTAAAATGCATCCGAAGAGGTTGTAGAAAAAATGCTTTTAAAAGCCTCTAATGGTCCCAATTGAACCGCGTGATCATCAGAGGCTTTTTTTTTTACTTTTAAAAGCATTTTTTGGCCGAAGAGGTTGTAGAAAAAATGCTTTTAAAAATTAAAAAAAAAGCCTGTGATGATTGCCCTCAGCTGGGCATGGGGGGGGGGGGGGCAGGGATGTTTGCTACTGGTTCTCCGAACCACCCACAGCCATCGCTACCAGATCAGGTGATCTGGTTCAAACTGGGAGCATTTCACCCCTGGCTGGAGGGTTTCCATTTTGGAGGAAACTGCTTTGCAACATCCCCTTCTTCTCTGATTTTCTATTTGATTTGAAATGTAGTAGATTTGAAGGGGTATTGGAATAGAATACGGGTAGTCCTCAACTTACAACAGTTCATGTAGTGACCGTTCAAAGTTACAACGGCATCGAAAAAAGTGACTTATGACCGTTTTTCACCCTTACAACCATTGGTCACATATATCAAAATTCAGATGCTTGGCAACTGAGTCATATTTATGATGGTTGCAATATCCTGGGGTCGTGTGATCCCTTTTGTGACAAGCAAAGTCAATGGGGAAGCCAAATTCACTTAACAACCATATTATTAACTTAACAACTGCAGTGATTCACTTAACAACTGTGGCAGGGAAGGTCGTAAAATGGGGCAGAACTCACTTAACAAAAGTTTCAGTTAGCAACATAACTTTTGGGCTCAATTGTGGTTGTAACTCGAGGACTATCTATATGGGAGAACATGAGTAGAAAGGAACTCTAAATGGGCACATTGAACTGTAGGAATTACTCACACTTTATGGTAAAATGTTGAGTTTCCACAATCTTCAAATTATTGCGCTGTAAATGTTTGATTAGCAAAATGATTGGTCTGAGCCAATCAGGCCGTTTTAATAGAGAGAGAACAGAAGGTCCTTAATGTATGCCAATAATCCTCCATACAGTGTTTCAAGAAGGTTTTCCTAAGCAATCTGAAAATTGTTATGTTTGGGAGATGGGAAAAAAAGGGCAGGTTGAGTATTTCTATTCCTGTCAGATAGTATACAAGTCTAAAGCTAGCTTGCATCCATTTTAATAACTGTTGGACGAATAGAATGCAATGAATAGGAGAAGCTTCTTATAGCAATAGCACTTAGACTTCTATACTGCTCCATAATGCTGTACAGGCCTCTCTGAGCAGTTTACAAATGTCAGCATATTACCTCCAACAATCTGGGTCCTCATTTTACTGACCTTGGAAGATGGAAGGCAAAATCAATCTTGAACCAGTCTAGACCCAATTTCTGGCTGTGGGCAGATTTAGCCTTCAGTACTGCATTCTAACCATCACAGTTTTTGTGGAGCTCAGCTGGCGCTTAAGCTCTTTATTCCTATACAAAAATTGCAATATGCTGATCATTAGGCAAGTATGTCTTCCATAAAATGATCTGGTTTTCCAGTAATTGGAACAGACGTGTGTACCATAATCAGCAAAGAGCTCACTACCAATAACTGCAAAATATCAAGCTACGCTTCCAAGGCCAATTGAGGGCAGGGAAGAAGGTATTGGAAGAAGGTTCATTGAACTGAAGACATCTGTATTTATACTGCTTTAATGAAATTAATGAAATACAGAGATAGTTTGTTAATTCAATTTCTATAGCCACCCATCTCAATCCAATCCAATTCAAAATTATGTTCGGTCTCAATTACGTAATACTGCATTTTGGGTAGACAGGTCATAAGAAGAAGTGAACAGCAGAATTTACATGTCTATATGGAACTTCAGAGGAGGTAGAATATAAATCTAGAAAATAAAATAACTTGAATAATGGAAAACTTATTGTTCCATTAAAAATCAATTTAAAATTGGAAAATCATTTTTAAATCGGTTTCTTCTTTGTTTGTCGGTTACAAAGCTCAAGGGCTTAGCATTTAATGCCACAGACTTCTACCTTCTTCAACTGCTTTCAATTGATTTTGGAAGCATGGCTTGATATTTTGCAATGGGGAATCTCTCAGGATTTATGTGTGGATGTTCTAATGAAAACTGACTTTGACATCACAGGGCTACAATGAAATTAAGGATTCATGAGAACTCGGCAGAGGGCGAGAGGGAGGAACCTGATCAAATGCGGAATTAGTCACAAGGGAAACACAGGCAACGCTTTGAATTTAAAATAAGTAAGATCTTGCTTGCTGAATTTTCCAGCTCTAAATATAAATATATAAAAAGGTAAAAGTATCAGAGCAAAAAGGCAGCCCTACCCTATAGACCAATATTCTGCTCTGAAACAAAGGCGCCCTTTAGCTATTTAGCCCAGCCATTTCATATACAGATTTTATTTCATTTGCTATAATTCCAGTTGGTGCTAGCTTAACAATGGGGCTCTGTTGTTTTTTTTAAAAAACATTTATACAGCTGCTCATTTGTAGGCTTTAATATTTTGCTTGGAAGAAAGTCTCCAAATAGTCATTACCATTTTTCACTTTAATAACTTTTTGCATTAACATGGTTAATGCAAAAAGCATAGCCTAAGGGGAATGGGGCCAAGGTGGGGATAAAAGGGTTATCAATAAAGCTCTGTTTTATACATGCATGTATATAAATAAATATACATACTAATGTAGAACCAGCATTCCTATATTGTTTAAATCTGATGAGCCTGGCAATGAACAATCACCAAGAAAGATAGATAGCCTGATTGGCATAACTGAAATTATATCATATTGTTGCTTAGCACTCTTTTTAGTATTACGCCTATAATACTAAATACTATATATAGTATAGATATAAATACTAAAATATCTATAATACTAAAGTCTATGGTAAATACATTAAACACTGGCATACCTGAACAAACATAACTCATTCATGACAAGCTTATTATGAGAAATAGCCTGATCTGTCACGGGCAAAGGAAAATTGTGTATAGTTTCCCTTAATTCCTCTTGTTCTGCCTTCTCTAAAAGTCAAACAATTGTCCATGGGAATGCCTAAATGTCTAGCTTTTTGTGAACTATATAACACAACATCTTTAACAAGAAATACATTTCCCAGTCAGCAATCGCCTAAGAATTTTTCATTTTTCAAGTGAGAAAGTCCATTTTCACTTGGTTTGGCATTTTCTCTAGTGTCCATCATTCACAGTCATTCAACCATTTTACATTGGAAATGAAGCATTTAGCTAGCTCCTATTACACCTAGCAAAAGTAGTTCTTTTATTACTTTATTGCCCATGTTACCTAGCAGGGCATAACAGAAATGGAAGTGTCATTCTAGAATTATCCTGCTTTTCTAGAAATCATATTATTATAATAAAATTATTGAGATTAAGAATTCAAAATTATTGAGATTAGGTACATTAAATATAGCCAAAGAAACCTACATATACTGGCCATCAACATGATTTTTCTGTTTGCCACCTAATCAGATTAGTGCTACCTGTTATTATTTTGTTCATACTGAATATCAGAAGTTGAGAAACTACAGTATGAATATTGCTAACATACAATTCCAAACAGCCAGTTGTATTCAGAGTCTTGTTACTATTTTACAAATGCTTCCTTGGTAACATTTACATCATCTAATGTGAGATATACATAATAATTATGGGCTTACATCATTATACCACTCATGGATGGATGGATGGATGGATGGATGGATGGATGGATGAATGGATGGATGGATGATTGGATGGATGATTGGATGGATGGATGGATGGATGGATAAATAGTCAGACAGACAGACAGACAGACAGACAGACAGACAGACAGACAATATGTTAATGCTTACATGGTCTGCCTTCTTTCCCTTCCAAAGTTATGCATTGCTTGCAAATTTCCTGGTCATATTTCTTGGTTGTTAAGAGATGCAGTGGCACAGTGGTTAGAATGTAGTACTGCAGACTACTTCTGCTGCCTGCCAGTTGCCAGCAGTTGCCAGCAGTTTGGCTCAAGGTTGAGTCAGCCTTCCATCCTTCTGAGGTTGGTAAAATGAGGAACCAGATTGTTGGGCAATATGCTGACTCTGTAAACCACTTAGAGAGGGCTGGAAAGCACTGTGAAGCAGTATATAAGCCTAAGTGCTATTGCTATCATAACGAGCCCAAGATAGTGATGGAATGCAAATAGAATCATAAAAGGAAGACACAAACAATTTATCAATTGCAATTTATCTTATCTTGAAAGCAGTTGATCCACAGTTCTGCTCAAAGCAACAAGTGTATGAGTATAGATAGCCTATGGCCTTTTTGGGATGGCTGTCACAGGTAGAGTCTTCACAACTGTGCTGCTCAAATTATGAAAAATTATCCCATGGTTATTCATCAAGCTAAGATGCTAGTTTTTAAAGCATTGGCTAAAATCTTTTGATTTAACCAGACTTCTGGGGCTACTTCTCTTTTTATTTTCAGATGTAACATACGCTGCCATATTATTGTTTGCTTTTTAACTTTAATGGTTTTTATTCTTTTTTTAGATCCCTATTTTAAATAATATTGAAAGCTACTATGTCAACCTGTCATTAATTGAAATATGGTCTATGCATCGTTAAAATAAAATATAATAAATCATACATAGGGTGCACTGCGGTAAGGCAAGAGAATGGTAAATATTCTGAATAGTTGAAATAAATGAACCAAGGCATGTCATAGAAGAGAGCAAATGGAATTGAAATGGAACCAGGCTGCTGATGTATAACATCAAAAAGGTGTCAAAGTTTTGAATTGAGAGGACAGGTGCCAAACAACCTCTGGTTCAGAATGGCAAACATTTCAGAATATACTTTAAGGACACATATTAGAAGTGGTTTAATGGTGAACAAGACATCAGAAGATGAATAGGAAATCAGAATGCTGGTAAAATAGGGATAAATTTGGAATATAGTCATTTCTGGATACATATAGAAAAAACAGGGGAAGTCACATTAGGGGAATTGTTATTTTTTATATCAAGCAGGATACTAAAAAAAATGAAACACCAGATTCTTGCATAGAGTCGTCATGGGTAAAGGCAGCATCTGACCACAGTGCAAAGTAGATTTAGCGAATTATTAATCTTATATCAATTGTGCTATTTTTATCTTGAGTTGATGAAAAAAAAAATCAGGGAACATCAGTTGGAGTAGGTTGACCAAATCAGGAAATCTCCTCAGGAAGGCTAAGATTATTTCAGACCCTTTTGCATAGTTAAGAATTCCTTCATATCTCCATCAGTTATTTTCCTTACTTTCTACAGAGAGATACAAAAATGAGGGTTTGTTGTAATGATAAGGGACTTCAACTACCTTCACTTAAGGTTTATTCTTACTGAACAGACAGAACTATTTCTGGAGCATAGAAATGGTTAAACTCATTCTCTGCTAATCAAAGTGACTTTTGGACATGTTTTCTACTTAACTTCAGAGTACACTTCTCCTACTCTACACATGTTTATTATGAAGATCATTTGTTTATATGGGCTAAAGCAGGTGTGTCTAATATTTTGGTTAGCCTGAGTTACATTGAATGAAGATGAATTGTCTTAGGTCTTAGGCTGCATATAAATATATATACTATAGTTAATGTCTATAAATAAACTTATTTTATTTATTTTTTATATTTTTATGTGGGACTGCATTACTAGCTGTTCAGAGCTACATATGGTCTGTGGGCAATAGGTTGGATATGCCTGGGCTAGAACAGCTTAGTTGGTTACAAGCTAAGTGCAATAGTTTATTGTCTATTTTGTAGAGGAAAAGCTACTTCTTCAACTAAGTCAATGCTTACAATTATTTATTAGTGTTTAATCTCACCTTTATTAGTTTATGAATAATACATACACACACAATACTCCTACTTCCTCCTATTTTCCCCACAACAACAAATCTATGATGTTTAAGGTAGAACTAGAATTCTTCTGATTTTCAGCACTTTAACCAGTACATCAAACTGACTTTTTGGTTAATTACCTTTTAGACTTCATTTTACCTGGACTATTGTTAATAGCCCATGCAATAACATGGGCTATTTGACTGTGGCCTCAAAAGTCAAATGATGCTGGTTCAAAACCCAAGGAATTGTTTAGGTTACTATTTTCCTTCCTCCATCTCTCCCTTCCATTTCCATCTGTCCACCAAATTTACAGTAACTTGAGATAGAAGGATGGATTTCATCCTTAGTTTCCTGTGAAGAGCATACAGTAATCACTGCACATACCTTCATCTGAAATTAGGAAATGAAGGAGGCTTGAAAAACAAGTACGAAACAGTAGTACTCTCATAGATTTAATTTTGAACCATGGAATTAAGACAAAGCTGCTTGATATTGTCTATCCTTGTTTGACAGCTTGAAGCTAAGTTGGTAAAGATTGATTGAACACAACAATTAAGCTCAGTCATGAAGTCTACAAGGAAGGAATATAAACTATAAACTGAGTAAGATTATTGAACAAATTAATCAATAGGAGCACTCTCAGCAAAACAAAATGTTTTGTGTTCAAATAACTTTAATTTATTTGGTTGCAGTAAAACCATTTGCAGACCGGTACATGGTACACGGTACACGGTACACGGTACATGGTAACTAATTGAGTTGTTATAATATTTTTATAAGACAGAGACATGTTCTTCATCAAAAAAAAATAACATGATATCTTTGAAATGTTTTGGGTATTTATTTATCCAGTTTATTCATCCAGCTAGATCCTTTCCTTTCTTTCTTCCTTATATCTCTGCTCAAGAGGACATCTGATATTCTTAGTTAATATCTGTTTAATTTTTTTAAAAAAATACATTCCCTAATGATGCCTTTTCTGCAGGCTGACAAATACAGTTGACTATATCCTACATCTATTAGTCTGTTTTATTATTTGCTGTAACATACGTTTAGACAGAAACACCCTGATAAAGCATTTGTTCATGTAAATCCTATTATATCCTTGTGTAGTTGTCTAAATGGAATTGAGATTACCAATATCCCCCCCACTTCTTTTAAAAAATAAAATACGATTGATGAACTGTAATTAAGGTATAAATTATTTAAAGCCCATCTGCTGGTGTAAAACCTGGCAGGCAATTCAATTCTGGACAGACTCTAGGGAGACTTGGCAGAGTACCGAGAAAGCAAGAATTATATGAAAATCTGAAAACAAGCTGGAGGGCTAAGATGCTGGCAGTGTCTGGGTGAAAAGAGAACATTCTCAGCTGAATCATCTTTGCAGAAAGTCATGTTGCACTGCTGTGAATTTCTCTTATAATTTATTGTGTGCCATCAAATCATTTTTGAATCCTAGTGGCCACGTAGATTTTATCTATGATGATCTATCCCTAATCTTTTCTTCCAAATTTCCCAAAAGTGCACTCATCATTACTGTAACTGAGATCATTCACGTTGCTGTTAGTTATTCTCTTCTTCTTTTTCTTTTTTTAAATTAAATTTTATTTATTTAAAAATACGAACAGAACAAAACAAATAACAACAAAACATTCAGAACATGTAAGCAAGAATTCAAACATACATTTTATCAAGGTTGTCGCAACTGTAATCTATGTTCTTATTTGTGCTTTTGACTCCTCCTTGTTTTGGTCTTTCTCTTATATCTATCTTTGTAGTTCACTGTTAACCTGCATTAGTGGTTTGTGTTCCTATCTCTATATTATATCTATATTCCTATCTCTTCTTTTTCTATCCACCTTTCCCAGCATTAGAACTTTTTCCAGAGCCTTCACATAACATTTCTGAGGTAGGATCACTTCAGCATGGCCATTTGTGCCTTGAGTGAGAAATCTGGATTGATTTCTTTAATAATTTATGAGATTGTTTTCATGGCTGTCTAGGGTGTTCTCGGGAGTCCCCTCCAACATCAAAGTTCAAAGGAGTCAATCCTCTTCCTATCCTGCTTTTTTAAAGTCCAACTTTCACTTCCATAGAGTGTCACAAGGAATATCATGGTTTACACTAGTCTCATCTTTGTAGGAAAAGATACAGTATATCCCCTGATTCGAATACCTTTTCCAAGGCCTTTGTGGTTGCTATAGCTGAGTAAACCCACTGCCCCTGACTGAGGACTGCAAATATTGATCACATGACAGTCTACATCATTTCATGTAAATATGTGAGATATGGGCTACAAAAAGAGTTCTGCATAAATTATGTGAGAGAATTAAAACAAAACAATGGAAACATATCCTTTGGACTAATTCTGTAGGATATCTCACACATTTCTAAAAATGGTATTAAATTGATTCTGGTCATTTGTATCTCTGAAAACTTTCCTTTAGTTTTGTTGTTGTTTTGTTGTTACATGTAATAAATACCTCATTGTACATTATTTGGATTGTAGCCATATGATTGACTATTACATTAATAAAATATTGCCAGGAAGCCACATTTCAGATACAGACAAGCTTGCCATTAAGCTTGCTGGGTTGCATGCCCTCCCCAGAAAACATAATATACTTTTAAAGAAAAGATCGGACTGCCATTTGTCAGAAATGGTATAGGGTCTCCTGCTTGAGCGGGGGGTTGGACTAGATGACTTATAAGCAGTGGTGGGATTCAAGCAATTTAACAACCAGTTCTCTGCCCTAATGATTTCTTCCAACAACCAGTTTGCCAAACTGCTCAGAAAGTTAACAACTGGTCCTCCCAAAGTGGTGCGAACTGGCTGAATCCCACCATTGCCTATAAGGTCCCTTCCAACTCTAACTTCTGGGCCTTCAAGAAATGGGAGACTGCAAGGTCATTGCCCATTCTTTAATTTCACGTGAAGCCTGACACTTGAGAAAAGTGTCTTGCTGGAAAAGTATGAATTTATTTTTAACATAAGTTTTGAACTGAAAAAAAATAAAATAAAGCAATTGAACCACTTTCTGAAATGCACTTCCCGCACTCGAGACTTTGATATGCACTTCTTTCCTCATTCTTATTATTCTTTTACAAAACTCAGGAAAACATTGAAAACTCTTTCAGGGGTATTCAGAAGAAACTTGTGATGGTTACTGCTCTTTAAAGTATTTATCATCTCTAATATTTTCATCCCTTTTTGCCAAAGAATGCAGCACCTACTATTGTTTTTCCCAATATAGCCCATAAATTACTCTTTTTTTCCTCTTGAACATTGAAGTGACTGAGATCAATCTGATTTGCTTTCAAATAGCAAACACAGGCATATCAGGTAATTTTCAATCTGGTAATTTTCAAATTTGAATCTCCAGTATCCAGTCAGAAGTGATTCTAATCTGCCAACAAGACAATACCACTCTTTCAAGAACCTACTGTCAGAAGCTATTCATACTCTTTGGTTCTCATGACTAATCCTGCCTACAGGGAATAAATATTTCCATAATAATTCTACAATTCATAAACAGCTGTGTGATCAGAAAAATATATCTTGCTTTATTTGATCATGAAAACATGATCAGTAACTCCAGAATTCTTACTCTATCTTCTTACTCAAGAACCAATGTAGCAGCAAGTTAAAGATGATAGGAGTTGTAGTCAAACATAGGTAAGGAAAATTTAGGATAGTTGCATTAGATTGCAAAGTATTTGTGATGTGAAAACACTTCATATGATCAACATCCCTGTTAAAACAGGAATTTGCAAAAATAAATAGAGGTTTCTGGTTTTTATATGCTATTGGACTTCATAGACAATTATGTATGAATGCTTGCAAGTTAAATAAGAATAATGTTTATTACACAGCTTTAAAAATAAGCTATGCCAGACTCCCATACAACTGGTTATAATAAAAAAAGATAACATAATGAAAAACAGATAAAATGCAAATGCAACTTAATATCAGTTGACAATAGTAGACAAAACTTATTTGGAAATAAATTCCAGATTTAACTTGGAATTTGTTCATTCCAAGTTAAACATTATTAAAATAGCTTGGAAAAGTTATAGATATACGTACATACATATGTATTTAACAAATTATGTTAAGTACCAAGAAATGAGCCTGGAGAAAGTATTCTGTAGATTATAATGTTGTTTCTGAAGAAGAACTTTTCCCAGTTGCCACTTAAAGCGATTCAGACAACAGCACAGACCAAAAAAAATCTCCAATAGACAAATTGAGACAACTAATTGATCTATGAAGAACATGATTTAAATGTAGAGTGAAAATAATACCATACCTTGAACAAGTCTAGAAATGAATGAAAAAGAAACAAAGATATGCCATCACAATTCTGCTTACTCCCAAATCCAAAATGCATTTTTAAGATTTTACTTATTTACTTATAAAAGTCTCTAAACTGTTTGTCCACCATCAAAAATAAAGAATTTGCTGCATAAGATGGTTACCTGAAGGAGGTTGTCCAATAATATTGTTTTGTGGATTGCAAAATTATGCAAGCATTAGTAGAAAACTATGTGCAGTATTATCGTATCAATACATAATTTCTCAATATTGATACAGAATTTCTTTAAAAGTTGCTTTAAAAAACATGTGAGAATAATTTTGAATCCAAACTGGAGTGATACGTTAGATGCAGTATTGATCTGAACCAACACAATCATATTTGCAATTGGGGAAAAAATATGAGTAATTTGTGTAGACATCTTGTGAACATACTACTGCTATGTTTAGCAAATGTCTAAATTCCGTTTGAAGGATGAAAAAATCAAGCAGTAAAGCTGATAATTATTTTAGTTCCTTGGGGAATGTGTATATTGTAATTAAAGTACCAATGGATATTTTAATGTTTTTAAATGGATATCCTTGGATAAGAGATATCGTTAATAGGGTTGCAAACCCTACAAATAGGGCTGCATATGCTAGACACTCCAATGCAATCTGTTCATCTGAACCATAACAAATTTTCTGTTAATAATATTTTAAATTCTAATTTAAAACCCATGTTAAAAATAATTTATGAACAAAATACATGAAGGAGATTTATAATGTTTTCAGGTTTGTGCATATATATTTGGAAAAACAGGTCACAATATTAATGTCAAATGATATATATTCTTGTGTGAAGCCATCCTGTCTGAGAATTAATACTCATTAATGTCATATATAGATATATAAAACAGTATGTGCAAACATTGTACAGTCTACTTTTTAAAAAATGAAATGATTCTTTGTAGTCATGATTACTTCTAAAAAAATCTGTTGACTGGAATGTACTTTTAGATATGCATGTGGGAACTTGCAGGTCAAGGTAGAAGGGCTTGTATGTAAAAAAAAAAAAATCTAGTGATTAATCATATCCAAAAATTAACTCCTGGATTTTGCTTTCAGTAACCCAAGTGACTTGTGGATGCATTGAATGATTTAAAAGGTGGAAAAATATTTTGATAGATGGGCTAATGGTAGGTGAAGTTTAAGTTACCTAGGAAAGATGAGATGTTAACCACTGCTCTTGATGACCACTACAGACAATCATTCACTCCCTTTATAGTTCTTTAGGTATTGAACTGTGATTCCCATTGCACTAGTTACTTGTGTTGTTATATTTGTAATATACCCCTCCCAAGACTATTTAATAGTTTATAGAGGATTGTCCTTCAATAGTATCTTCATACTATACTGTGAGGTTGGCTGGGTTGAAAGAAAGGAACTGTTCAAAGTCATCCTATATGAGGTGTATAACTAAGTGGAGATTTGAACCCTGATCACAGCTTTAATCAAAGAATCTAGTCACTTTAGTTCACTATTTTTATTCATCACCACTGGATCTATTAGTTATACCTTAGATAATTTAAAGTTCAGCAGCATTTAAAGGGCCATTTATACGAATGGTCACAGAATGAACTGTCGTAAGTCATGGACTATCTGTAATT
>WNWU01000001.1:21249400-21270538 GCA_012654045.1 Ptyas mucosa
TGGATGGCTGGATGGCTGGATGGCTGGATGGCTGGATGGCTGGATGGATAAATCGGTGGGTGGCTGAGTGGTTGGCCAGAATGGTGTCATCTAGAAGAGTGAAACAACGACCAGGGGAACTTAAAAACGAAACAAGAACTAAAAAATCAGGCAATAGACATTGATTGACGGCCATACATGCTGATCCAGACCAGATACAAGAAAGACTTAGAAGTATACGGATTTCACAAAGAACCACAAGAATTGGATAAGATTTTACAAGAGACAGAAGAAAAACTGATTAGAAAATATACAACTACTTATTGTGATTTAGAATGGAAGAGAAAACAGTCAAAGAAACCATAATAACCTGAGAAAAATTTTTTGTTTATAATATAGAATTAGAGAAATGGGAGAAACTATGGGAAAAAATGACAAATTGACCATGTCGACAGCCTATAAAGAGAATCTAAACGGCACCTGCCCCCAGCAAGATTGGCAAAAATGTTCCCAAACAGATCACTGGATTGCTGGAAATGCAGACACATCCAAGAAACGTACTATCATATGGGGTGGACATGTGCAGCAGCAAAAAAATATTGGATAAGAATAAAAAAGTGACTTGAAGAGATAACCCAACAATAAATAAGACTGAAACCAGAATTATTCCTATTAGGCATACTCACAGAAAATTATGATTAAAAAAATACAATATTTAATATTACATATTATAACTGCAGCCAGAATTGTGTATGCGCAAAACTGGAAGAATAACACTATACCATCAGAGGAAAGTGTGATAAGAAAAGTGCTAGAGGACGCTGAGATGGATAGACTTACAAAAGAAATAAAAGATAAAGGAGAAATGGATTATTATTTGGTATGGAATGAATGGTATAAATGGCTAGAGGATAGATGCAAAAGTTAAGAAAATATCAAAGAAAGAAAACTTAGGAGTTAGCAAATAGTAATAAATCTGTATAAATATATATGACACAAAATGTATGTTTATAAATTAGTATATTAATATGTTAATATGTATGAAGGATAATGGAACCACATGTATAGATATATAGATGTAAGGGGAGAAAATGGATGTATACTGATGCGGAAATGTTGCAAAGATGAAAATTGTTAAAGAAAATTAAAAACTGTTTAATAAAAAAAATATTTTTTAAAAAAATAGAAGAGTGAGTCAACTTATTCTCTATTGACCCAGTAGTCTGAATGAGAATGGATGGGTTAAAACTATAAGGCAGGAAATTCAGCCCAAGTATAATGAGAAATTTCTTGTAGGTATGAGTTGTCATCTAATAAAACAGGTGGCTATCTGAAGTTGGCTGGTTTGGTGGCTCAGTGGTCGGGCTTGTTTGCTGGAAAGCTGGCAGCCCAGGTTCAAGATCCAAGCACCACATGACCAGGTATACTCCTGTCCTTGCTCCAGCTCTGCCAACCTAGCAGTTCAAAATCATGCAAATGCGAGTAGAAAAATAGATACCACGTCAGTGGGAAGGTAACAGTGCTCTGTGATGTCACGGTGACAATATGATTGCAGAAATGTTTTCAGACAGCGCTGGCTCAATGGCCTTAAAACAGAGATGAGCTATAATGCTATGTGTTCTATAATCAGCAATGATTAATAGAATAAAATCTGCAGACTCCTTTATCTTTTTTAAAATAAATTCTTCTTCACTGGAATTTTTTTAAAACAAAGACTGGATGATGTTTTCTTTTTTTTTTTTTAATAAAAAGTTTTTATTGGTTAAGAATATACAATATTATAGTTTACAATATGTTGAATTTTCAATATCTTTATGAAAAGATATTTCAATTATTATTTTCTTTTTTTAAATTTCTCACACAACAGACATTATTATCTTAAATCAAAACAAACAACCAGGTTATATAAAAATTATATAAACAAAAAAAAGGAGTGTTATAAAAAATACAATAAAAGAAGAGAGAGAAAAGAAAAATGTCAATTAAAAAAACCTTAAACAATAGATTCCCCTCCTTTCTTCATTTCCTAGTTCTGGCTCTTAAAACCATGGTCTGGCTTCCCTCCCCCTCCCGGACCGCAACAGCTCCGTCCGCCTCCGCTCCTTGATCATCTGATACTTCCCCCTCTTCGGCTCCTGTATCTTCTCCACTTAGGAAGGATTTATGTTGGTCAAAAAAAGCCTTAGCTTCCGTTACATTATTAATTTTCTTCTTACTGTCCTCCCAAAAAATCATCAAGCCCTCCGGAATCAACCACCTAAAACCTACTCCCTTGAGGTACAGCTTATTTGATAAAAAATAATATTTTCTTCTTAATTCTCGTACCTGTCTGGGAATCTGCTTCAGGATGGTGATCTCCTTGCCCCTGTACACCAGCGCCCCCAGTCTTTGTTTTCTCAATATCTCATCTCTCAGTTCCCTTCTCACAAATTTAATATGAATCTCTCTTGGTAGATTATGTAAAATTGCAAATTGTGAGTTTACTCTGTACACCAAGTCCACATCCCTTCCAATAGACTCCAAATCTCTTTCTAAAAATTCACCCAACATTTTAACCATCACTTCTCTCAAATTTTCCTGGTCAAGTTGTTCCACGTTTTGGAACCTGAGAAAATAAGACATCTTATCCAATTGTAAGGTTAACATTGCATTTCCTCTCCCATCCTCCACCTTCTGGAGTGCCCGTACCTCCCCCTCCAGACCCCCCATCTTCTTCTTGTTTTGCTCTGCCAGCTGTTGAACATCATTTAAATCTTTTTTCATAAGTGTCATTTCAGATTTAATTTCAGATAATCCTTTTTGGACGTCATCTAACTTGTCCAACTTTTGGTCCAATATTGCCAGTCTTTCCAAAATTTTCGCCATGTCAGTTGCTGCTGATTTGTGGCCCTTAGCCATCTTAGATCAGTAGAAGATGAGAAATCAAAGGGCAAACCTCCAGAGCAGAAAGAGGGATTCGCAATCTAAGTAATTTTTCAACTGTCCACCAGTGGGCGCTCACAGGAGCAACGAGTCCGAAGTATAGAGTAGGTCAAACAGGAAGCCAGAGGAGAATGTTGTCTTCAATCATAAATAAAGAAGCAGGAAGTCAGATCGCCGCCATTGTCTGCCGGGGGGAGGGGCCACCAGACCTCTCCAAGAAGCTCTGCCACAGCCATCCTCCAAGGAAAAGTCAGAAAGGTAAGGGGTTTCACCCCATCTCCTTCCCCCTAGTTCTCTGCCACAGCACCTTTCCAGCTACAAGGGGGGGGGAACTCCAACCCCCCCCTCTCGCCTCCAGGATGCCTGCTCCACTCTGCAATCAGTCAGTACAGTCCGTTGTGCTTTCTTAAGTAGCACCAGTCCCCTTAGGCGCTGTGGCGCCTCGGCGGCCTCGAAAAAAAGCCGCCGATCGCCTCCCGCCCCCTCTGGAGCCTCGGGCGCGCCAGCATCGGCCTCCCGGCCCCTGGAAGTGAGGCAGGGGACCCCTGGCGAGCCGCCCTCAAACGGCAAACGCCCCAATAATGGGGCGCTTGGCCCAAAGGGCCTCCAGATGGGGGGGATCAGACTCTGGGGCCAGAGCTAGCCCGATCAAAGTCTGTCGCCAGCGGAACCGGAAGCGCATGATGATGTTTTCCACTGAGCAGGGTATAGGCCAATGATGGCTAACCTTTTCCAGACCAAGTGCCCAAAGCGCGCACATGTGAACCCAGAAAATGCAATGTGTGCACGCCTCCGTGCATGCGCCCTACTCACCCCACCCATATGCTCATGGCCCCCTGCATGCACACGGCACCCCAGACATGCGCAGCAGAGACCCAAAGACCAGCTGACTGGTGGGAGGCACGCGCGCATGTGTGGCAGTGCTGAGCTGGGGTGATGGCTCACGTGCCCACAGAGAAGGAGCTATGTGCCACCTCTGGCACATATGCTATAGGTTCTCCATCACTGGTATAGGCCAAGATGACTGTTAAAGTCTCTTCCAACTATATGATTCTATGCTTCTCTGATCAATGACAATATCAAATTACTGGAACATCAGTAATGTCTGCATGAATTATATTAATGCACTAATTCTATTAGTAAGGGTTTGCCCCAACTATGCATTTGGTATCATACAAATATTTATTCTGTAACATTACTCTTTCTTGTCTGGTACAATTCAATGAAATGGAAATGGAAACAAATATGCAAACATACCCATATTTTCTTCTCTGGTACATTCAAAAAAGTTAAATATATGAACATTTCAAACACTGAGTTAGGACCTGAAGTGACAATAAAGAATTCTGTGTAATTTTTGTCCTTTGCTTATAGTATATAATACTAATTGTGTTGGAAGGTCTATATATCACATCTATGTGTTGCCATGGAACCTCTAAGAACAGGAAAAAGAAGTTAATACAGAACCAGTAAAATGTAGATGAACAGGGTGCAATAGAAAGAGGAGAATCTGCAAAGAAATAACCCTTTCCAAATAGCCTAATATAACAATTTTTGCCTTTAAAAAATCCTTTAAAATGTGCCTATATTCCAGAAGGAAAAGTTTTTCTCATTTTCTTCCAGCAGAGGTTGTATAAACATTCATTGCCTATATGCCTATGCATACCTATTAAGATTGTGAATATGAAATTGTTTTGTGGTTTTTATCAGATTTGCACAGCTTTCTTCTGATCAAAGACTATTTTCTCAATGTGTAAGAGTGAAGCATTTAATGTGAATGTGCCTTGTCAATCTCATAATATTCCATTTATTTCTCCCTCTTCCTCCTAAAATGGAGGATTTTGTGACTATTTGTGCCCATGCTTGCATTGCTTTTAGATATACTATAATAGTTGTTGATTATTACTGAGAGATTAGACTCTTCTCTGAAACTTTAGTCTTACATGTAAACCAAAATAAAAATATTATATTAACCAGGGAATGCTTATTCTATTTTTTTCACCATGCTGGTCCTCCAAGATCTCTAAAGTCCTGTTGAGTTTCTACTTTAATTTGGAAATGTTATTTTTCCCTCCCCAAGTCCTTTTTTCCCTCCCCGAGTCCTTTTTTTTAACAGAAATCATTACTTCTCTTCAAGGCAGGTATACATTACCTATCCTTCCCAGGAACAATTGTAGGAGAACAGTTAGTCAATCGAATGGTCCACCCTCTTGGAGAGAAAAAAATGACATACCTATGGGCAAAGAATCAATATTGTCTTTGATTTTTTGTTTTATCATGACATCTCTTAATATTTCTATTCTCAAGAATAGAAAAAATTTATAAAAAAATTATAAGCATTCAATTAATATTATAGTGTATTGATTGGCTATTGATTGATTTAAATCCTAATACTGGTAGAATATGACAGAATGAGAAAGTATAATGAGAGAATATTTGGTAGTGAGATGACTTATTGAATGAGTTAATTTTAAAGGTCGCTGTTTGAAATTAATTGTTTCTCAAGTAACAAGATGAGCAAAAACGCACACCTTCTTTTAGGAGTAACTAACAATAGCAGAGATTTCAGCATCCCGCTGAGTATTGCAGCTATGCTTCTCTACTCCAGGGACCATCATATCAACAGCTCAAGGGTATCATGTGTGTGTCGTGTGTGTGTGTGTGTGTGCATGTATGTGTGAGTGGATGTACTCTAATTCCAATCAGCCTATTGAATTAAAAGAATTGTAAGCTTTATGCTATGAATCACCACAAGATGTCTCATCTCCATTATTACAAGGATACAGATAAGAGTTTCAACTTCTGCCGCATATGATTGCTTTTTCTGGAAAGATTATTTCCATTTCCTCCTCTCCAGTTTCTTTTTCACTGCCTGGTCTACGGTTTCAGTATCAGGAGACAGAGGTGGGGATGGGAAAGAAATTAGAGATTTTGTAAACTCATTTACAAATGCATTGTTCTGTAAGCTATTCTGCTTTTTACAAACCCCCCCCCCAAAAAAAACTTGGCAGACGAAAGAAAACATGAATGAGATTGTTTTTAATGAAACCTTTTCCGTGAAGTGATAATCACAAATCCTACCCTGTGGATTGTGTAGCCTGACGGCAACGGAAACAACAGATCTTTGGGCTATGTTCCATATTAATGTTATTGCCTGGGAGTGGCTGTTGCCTTTTTTATTTTTTTTTTAAGGGGAAGAAGACACAGGGTTGTGGTTGTTGTTTTAAAGATGAGCTGCAAATGTATTCCAATCAGTGTCCCAAGTGTAAATCAATAATTCATCCATCTGCATCTTCTCGCACTTTGCAGGCAATCCCTGCTAAATTAATGGTTGCACATGACAGAATGACTTCACCACATCTCTCCCGGGAGATTGCCTACATTGCTCTACAAATGACATATGGTCCCAGGGCTGCGGGTGGCAGAAAAGCATTGCAAACTAATATTCAGCAGTCAGTACTGCCAAAAGAATGGAATTTTAAAATCTACCAGATAAGAAACTTCCTTCAGCTATACTATGCCAACACTCAATGGCATACACATTGATGGGCAGAAGATCTCCTTGGCATCAGGTAGGGAATATTTACAGCCTTATCTATAGATCCTTCAGCTACCTAAGAGGATTTCAGCTAAAATCAAGACTTAGGTGCTCCATTTTACCAGAATTCTAGAGTAGAACTAGAAAGTGACAACATACCAACCAATGGTGGGATTCAAATAATTTAACAACCGGTTCTCTGCTCTAATGACCGGCTGGGTGGGCGTGGCCATGGTGGATGTGGCCAGGGGATGTGACAGGCACCACTCAGCCTCCTGCACCCCCCTGGGAGCAAAAATGGGCCACGGAGCTCTGCCCCCCCATGCCCTGTTTTGGGCCTAGTAGGCCTCCTTGCATCCCCCTCAGAGCAAAAATGCCCCCTCACACTCCGTTTTGGGCCTAGTAGGCCTCCATACACTTACCTGGGAGCCAAAACGGGGTGCGTGGGGACTTCTGGAAAGGGCAGGTCAGGGCCAGCCAGCAATTTCACAACCGGTTTGCCCAAACTGACTCCCCACTCCTGTTAGAATGGCAATCTCTCTAATTGAAAAATGGCTACCTATTTTTAATGCAGGTAATCCTTGATTTATAACCATTCCTTTAATGACCATTTGAAGTTATAATGCCATTGAAGAAAGTACCTATGATCGGTTTTCACACTTATGATTGTTGCGGCAACCCTATGGTCACATGATCAAAATTCAGGTGCTAGTCAACTGGCATGTATTATAACAGTTGCAGTGTCCCAAGGTTATATGATCGCCATTTGTCACCTTCCCAGCTGGCTTCCAACAAGCAAAATCGTTGGGGGTTTGCTTAACAACCACATGATTCGCTTCACAATTGAAGCAATTTGCTTAACAACTGTGGCAATAAAAGGTCGTAAAATGGGGTGCAACTCCTCTAACAATTGTCTTGCATAGGAATGAAAATTTTGGGCTCCACTGCCATTGTAAATCAAGGACTACCTGTATAGAATAAGAATTGGTATATGGGTTTTATTGCATCAGTCCCATTGTAGTACATACAGGAAAGCTTATTATGCCTTTTAATAACATTTACTAGCTTGAAAACATCAGATTCCTGATTTTTGTGTTTCAGCATATTCCCTTTTTTATTCAGTTCTGCCCTTGGTTTCTTTTTAAACAGCTGACATCTACAACAGTTTTGCCTACTTTCTCTTCAACACTGTTTGAAGAAAAAGCTGATTCATGAAAAGTTCAATAACCAGCATAATGAAATGAAATGGAAGACGCAAAATCCAACTAGGAGAAGAACACTATTTTTAACATTTATAAGGATGAATTCATTGCTTAAATTTACCGGCTTTTAACCCATTTCTTTGGCTTCATCTTTTTTAAAAAACAGAAAAAATATTAGTGAAAGGGAGAAAAGAGTTGCATCATTACAAGTATTGATTGAAAAGAAACAGCTCTTTATACATTTTAATTTTTAACTCTGTGGGGTATAATCAATCTCTGAAAATAATTACTGAATTTGACACCTAAAGTTATTGATTTAATAAAAAGGTTAGATTTACAGCTTATTAGTGTGGTTTGAAGTTATAAACAGGAAGAGTCTCCAATTTTTTAAAGACATCAGCTTTATTTTAAGGCCCTCTTTATTTTCTCTTGGAAAGAGAGGCGAAGTAAAAAAAAAACCTGTACCCCAATAGCCGCAGTACTTTTGTGAACAATGTGAATTTTAATTCTGTTGTGGCTATCTATAGTTAGATTTAATAATATATAAATTATGGTTTGGACCATGTATTCTTGCAGGCTTATTGGAAAATGACAATCCCACCACTGAACTACAACTTTTGAAATTTCAATATGATTCAAATTCTCCTCATTATACAAGGAAAAAAGTTAACCGAAGCTAACACTCCTCCAAAAAAAAAGGGAGGGGGAGGAAAAACAGTGCAAGAAAAAGAAGGAAAGAAATGAAAAAAAATCAAAAGAAGACAAATAAAATTAAAAAACAAAACAGTAAGGTATCCAAGATATAATTAATACTTTGCTACTTTTCTTCAATATTGAAATCTTAAATATGTGTAATGAATGTAGCGAGAAGGTTGATTCTGAGGAGGGGGTTATGCATAGTGGAGGAGTAAGAAAACAACTCATCCCAGATATTAAGTGTGAGAGAAAGAAGGTGAAGACAGACCCTCCCCTAATAGTTCACAGAGTATATTGTTGAAGCAGATAGTAGAGTCTTCAGTCTGTCAACATTTTGTCTGTAGGTGTAAAATAATAAGGAACTCAGGAAGAACTGCCATGTATCATTCTTGGTTTTGGACCTGACAATATGCATTTATATGAATATGTATATTTATACAAATCACTGCAATTCAAATTGTAATATTAAGTTAAACCAGAGTTTACAGAATCATCTTGCCTAATCCTGCCTTTCCATACAAACAGAATTAATGCAAGCTAATTCTGAGATTTGACAGATTAAAAAGAATGAACAGTTTAATGAACAGTTATAGGGATGGCCCAGTGGTTTAGTCACTGGGTTTGTTGGCTGAAAAGCTGACAGCCCAGGTTCAAGACCTGAGCACCACATGACAGGGTGAGTTCCCATTCTCGCACCAGCTGTGCCAACCTATCAGTTCAAAAGCATGTAAATGTGAGTAGATAAATAGGTACTACTTCGGTGGGAAGGTAGCAGCACTTCATGATGCCTCCTATAGTCAGCAATGACAAGCAGAGTAAAATCCACAGGGACTCCTTTACTTTTACTTTAAATAATATTTCCTCTGAAAATAGCTTTAATATTTTCAATATTTTATTTATTTTTATTTTTTTAATAAAATGGTCAACTAAGTTTTTACATTCCTCACATTTTTGAATTTACAGCATAACAGTCTGCATGAGATTTTAGTACAATGAAAACAGCCTTAGTTGATGACCCCATGAACATTGATGTCCTGCTCTCAGAAGCTTAAGATAGTTGATCCCTGCAGTCTTACTTAAATAACCACACAGAATATATATACATAAATAGACAGTTCTAATGAGGTGACAATGGAACAAGCAGAAATGAAGATACTATGATTAAGCTGAAAACTGCTTCCATACTGATAATGCAAGATTACCTAGGAAATGTTTATACCAGCTTTTTATATATAATTATCTGATCAATAGTTGTGGCTGAGAAGGAAAATGAAACTCCAATTATCTATCCATAAACGACATAAAAATTCTAATTCTAATCTGATTATGTTTTTAGTCTGAAATATTTTGGAGTGGATTAGCTATTTAGCTTCTAATGAAACATACAATGGTGCAATTTTGTTACGGAATTTTCACATTTTGTTACAGTATATCTTGATATAAAATGTAATGAAGCCACTATTAAGGTGTTAATTTGGTACTTGGATTGGAATGTGTGCTTGATTTTTACATTGCTTGAGAGTTAACACACACACCCCTCTTTCCCTAAAAAGAAAAGAAAAAAGAACAAAACATTTTTTTTATCTCTCTATGACAGGGCTGAAATAATGATTTGATCTTTCAAATATAGAAGTTTTCCTCTATGGCATTTCTTCTGCTTCCAGTATTTGTTTTCACTCCTTAGATCCCAGAAGAGAATTTCATTTTGATGTATAGATACTCTTCTCTCAGTGGCATTTAGCTGAATAGAGGTTGGTTTTGTTTTTTTTAGTTTACCCATTGACATTTATTGTATTTTCACAATTCTTGAGGCAGAAGGGTGGATATTTATTTATTTATTTTTGAAACAGCAAAATCCATACTGAAGGTACATTTGTATGCTGAAAGATACGATTTTCACTGGAGATGAACAATGCCATGTGAAAAAAAAATATTGCCAGATCATTCATTGTATGAGATGCTTTTTAGATAGCATTAATGTTTCAAAACTATAAACAAATGGGCAGCATTTTGAATTCTGGCACACACAGACCCACACACCAGTAGTGGGATTCAAATCCCGTTGCTACTGGTTCACTCATGGGTGCGTGCATGCGCACACAACAGTTCTGTGCATGCACAGAAGCTTCTGCGCATGCGCAGAGACATCTGGGAGGATGGGCAGAGCCTCCCACTGCCGCTAGCAGTTCGCCCAATCCGGGGCAAACCGGTAGCAACCCATCACTCACATACACACAGTATATAAAATACTTTAAACTTAGCCAATTAAGACCTACCTTTTGATCATATTTGAAAAAATATGACTAATATAGGCTTATATATATAAAAAAATAAAATGGTGTGATACAGGGGTGACAAACTCATGTTTCGTGGCATATCGTGACTTTTTCCCAGGGGTGAAATGCTCCCAGTTCGGACCGGATCTCCCGATCCGGTAGCGATGGAGGCGGGTGGTACAGAAAACCAGTAGTAAACATCCCTGCTCCCCCCCCCATGCCCAGCTGAGCCATGCGATCATCAGAGGCTTTTTAAAATTATTTTTAAAAGCATTTTTTCTACAACCTCTTTGGCAGAAAAAATGCTTTTAAAAGTAAAAAAAGAAGCCTCTGATGATTGTGCGGCTCAGCTGGGATCATCAGAGGCTTTTAAAAGCATTTTTTAAACAATCTCTTCGCCAAAGAGGTTGTAGAAAAAATGGTTTTAAAAGTTAAAAAAAAAAAGTTGGCCACGCCCACCCAGTCACATTACCACCACCAACAAGCCATGCCCACAGAATCGGTAGTAACAAATTTTAGATTTCACCACTGCTTTTCCCCCCTTCGCTAAACCGGGAGTGGCCGGCACATGATGCATCCAGCCCACAAGCCACAAGTTTGACAGCCCTGTTGTGGTATGTTCCATCTTTCCCCATCTGTTGCCAACATACTAGTTTTGAGGCCCATGACCCCAGACGGCTGGATCTATCCTGGGATAGGCATTTTTAGTTTTCCCAGCCATCACAAAATAAAATGGGAGGCTTTTATTTCTCTCCCTGGTTGTTGTTGTTGTTTAGGGTTTTTTTTGGCTTTTAAATGATTTTAACTCTAGAGATGACAATACATAAGGAAATCTATAATATCACAATCAACTTTAGCACCTCCTTGGGTAGACTTGATCAGCTGGGCCAAACCACCCACCAGATACCCTTTGGCTTCCTTCCCCTCTCCTGGGTCATCATACTAACTTTCCAGTATGTAATTCACACAACATGAAGCAAGGGCAAGGGGATTATTTTACCAGGAAAAGTTAGTTTATTTCTAGATAATTTTGGACTTACCTGGGGCATAATCTCACTCACTCTGGGTTATGTAAATGCATTTAGAGCAATGTTTCTCAAAGTTGGTAATTTTCAGATGTGTGGACTTTAGCTCCCAAAATTCCCCAGCCACACATCTTAAAGTTGCCAAGTTTGAGAAACACTGATTTAGAGTTTTTTCCACATAAGTGGATAATGGGAAGAATCAGTTTGGATTAGGGTTGGATAATCAGCCAATATATCTAATTCTGCTGTCAGCCAGTTTGGAATTGTCAAGGAAACCTGGGCAGCATTTGGCATTTGTGATGAACTGACTTAAGAACCAATGATGGAAGAAATGTTGGGAGGTTTTATTTAGCAGAGTTCAATGCTTTAATATTCCACTGGAAGTCAACATACAATGAATAGTTTGTTAGTGTGCAGAAAAGTAGTGGGTTTCAAAACCTGTCGCTACTGGTTCGTTCATGGGCGCTTGCATGCTCGCGCTTGCACGCAACACTTTTGCGCATGCACAGAAGCATCCAGTGCAGGTGGGTGGAGCCTCCCACCGCCGCTACCAGTTTGCCCAATCTGTGGCGAACCAGTAGCAACCCACCACTGGTACAGAACCACTTGAGAGACATGATTGTCTATTTTCCTTCCTAAAAATAAAACTTGAAAGAAATGGTTCTGGGTAGTTTATGTGTGGCAATTCAGTTTTGCAAAATAGTTAAGAACCAAATCATAGAAATCATGCTGAAAGAAAACACACAGATACTTTTTTCTTTATATATAAAAGGATAAATAGAGCATTTATTAACACTTTTTTAGCAGCAACAAAAGTGACACAGTCCACATCTTTTCACAGCAAAAGCTATGGCCACATTTTACATCACTTTGAGGCACAAAGCAAAATATATAATTGACTTTTTTTTTTCTCCCTCCAGATAAAAGTAGGGGTAAGTTTAGTACAAGAAGAGAAAGAGGGGAGGGGTGGGAAGAAGGACAAAGGAGGAGGAGAAGATCCTTGAGTTGTATATTGCAGTAGCAGGGCCTTAAAATACTAGCACAATACAAGGAGCAGATCAAAAAACCTGAAAAGGCTTTTTAACGTACAACACTAATCATTTCATTGGAGCTGGGAAATGGATACCTTTTTAGAGCATTAAGTGGTCTAGTAGCAGAATGAAATTTTATTGTTGATTAGTCTTGTCTGTTTTGCTTTTGTAAAATGTATTAACCCAAACTGTCTCAAGGATCTATTACAAGCTCAGTAGTGACAGTAACAAAGATTAAAAGATCATGCACTTAACAGTACATGGCACTTATTGCTTGGTACACTAACATTACAATTCTTATTGAAGAACTTTCTAAGAATTACAAGGCCTTGATCGGGAGCTCCACATCCATGGAGCTCAATTTCTCGGGCTTCCCTAGTCACTTCAAAGGGAATGGCAGGTCCACACGCACATAACAGATGCACATATTCTGACTTGCTCCTCAACTGTAGCAAATGCAAGCCTGCACATGCAAAAGCTTGGTGGGCCTCCTAGAGATCTTCCATGGTCTCGGGTTTCTGGACAAGACACAAAATTGCAATCCATACCCCACTGAAGCCAGTGCCCAACCTCCTATGGATTTTAAGAAATTAGAATTGCACTGTAAAAGTTACCCTCTTCTTCAATCCAGTCCCTGTGGTTTGCCACGTTGGGCTCACTATGGAAATGGCTGCTCCTACTCTGTGGTCCATTATAGTTCTATTGATTTGCAAGACAAATACATTTTATTTTAAAATTCAGAAATCTTTAAAATAGCACTATTTTCTATAATTATACAGCATCTTCAATAAACTATGACTTTATTTATAGAATTGTGGCACAACCTCTGAAAATATGAAAAAACTATCCAGATTTAAACAAATAATTATTTTCTTTTCCCTTTCTTGCATTTACTTTAAAAGACTTTCAAAGAAATACTTGTTTGTTCTAGGGCTATGTGTCTGCAGTATATTTTTCTTTGGATTTGTCTGGGTGAACATAAGACTTATGGCCAGTAATTTATACAAATAATAACTATAAGAAATACTCTTTCATCTTGCTTATTTATTCTACATGGAAGGTCTGATGTATTGGCCTGCAAATAACAAAAAATAAATGTTTGTGCCTAAATGTTCAATAAAAGCAACCAATTAACAAAAATAAAAAGCCTGACGGTATATAATCACAATAAACAAATATTATATTTTAGACTGCTCTGTAAAGTCCCAATTTAACTCTCTTTAAAGGGCTTGAACTGGGGCTAAAATAGAAGTCTTACTCGATAAGAAATCCTTAATTTTGACCAACCATACATTTCTTACATTGTACCAAGTAAACCTCCACACAATCAATGTTTTGTTCTCTTTCAATACAATATGTAAGTGCATTTTTAAATGATCAAGAAGTTTTGGCTTTCTAAACTGAACATTTGATGTCCCAACTTGGATGGTAGTTGTGCTTTTCCTTAGTTTTGAGTTTTCCACTCATTTTATACTGCGAAGACCTAGTTTCCTGTGTTGTTTTGACCAGATAACCCTTAAAACTCTATAGAATGGAGACACCCAAATGGAAGTGATGAAATGTCACAAACTCATACAGATTGCACTTGAATGGTAGTATTTCTTGGTTTTTATAGTAAGACCTTCTTGTCTGATACGTGTTTACATGTTTATGTCACATTTGTGTCCGTGGGTGTGGTGCACGCGTGCGTAAACAATCACAATGAATAAATCACAAACACTACAAAATATACCCAACATAGGCCTGTTATGAATAATCCTCTCCTTCCTTGTAACTATATGAGTCTTGTGCTCCTTCTTGTACAAATTCTTCTCTCTTCTCCCAGCCATCTGGCCAGCCACCATTAATCTGGGTTGTAGCACCGTAAGATTTAGTGGTACCATAATTTACATAATTCTGAGTAATGTCCCCTGTTTCTTCATCAAGTTCATCTTCGTGAATGAAGCCACATTTTTCTTCACTGGTCTGTTCAGGATCTGCCCATGGTTGCTTTTCTCCTGAAGCAAATATTCCGTAGAATATGACTCCACCATAATGGACCAAAGCAGCAATAAGAAAGACATATTGCCATTCTTCACGTGTCTAGTGCAAAAAAGATGGGGCCATCAGAATAGCATAGAAAGTTCAGGTCACACTATCAAAATAGTTGTGAAGGATTCTTTTGGCTTATAATGATTTTTATAGGAAGTATGGAACTGTATCTAACTATTGTACAAAGGACGAAGAAAATGCACTTTAAGGAGTAAGGGGTAACAGCAAAAGCTAGCTTGAAAAACTTGACAAATCTTAAGAGAAAATAAGGATTAAATTGTAACTATATATATATATAAAATTTGATTTATATGCCGCCCTTCTCCAGAGACTCAGGGCGGCTTACAATGTGTTAAGCAATAACACATATGAATATTATATATGAATGTTATCTTTATTTCTCATCTTATTCACAAGGATGGACTTTAATTATCATCATAAGGTGAAAAACCTAGTAAGAATTCGCTTTTATTGTGGAATATAACATGTGAACTTTCACCGTTTAAACTTGTGACAAGTGATAATGAATTTGATCAGATTGCACATGAATACTATTTTTTTCAAGGCTAATAATAACTAAAACTAATTTTGGAAACTGTAATGTAGCAAAACTTACTTTGTTTTTTGTCATTGCTCCAACAATTATAGGGCATACCATCCCAGACAATGTTCCAACTCCATTTGAAATCCCCATCAAGATACTGGCATATCTCGGAGCAATATCTAAATGATTGACATTGAATCCTGTAATATAAAATCATTCTTGTTAACAGAGTGATAGAAAAATAATACGTCGCTAAATATATTTTTTTTTATTATGGTTAGAACAGTATTCATAGTAAACCTTGAGATAATATTACGTTCATTTAGATCCATATTCTTATATTATATTCTTTCCAACTCAGTGAAATGCTGGAAATAAATTAAATGTCATGAACTCAGGATCTGTCTGTCTATCAGTAAGATAACTCTGCAAAACTGGAAAGAACAGGACCAAAGCTGGCATAGTGGGAGCAGCTGTCAAAAGAAAGATAGGGATGGATCTGGCAGGCACTGCAGAAAGCATTTCAGGTACATGTGAATGAGAGATGTAGTCAGATAGTGGCTAGAAATGCCATTCCTCCATAAGATCCATTATAAAGCCATTCCTTCATAAGATCCAGGGTGGAGTATATACAGCTCACTCTATGCTTCCTGATACAAAATATATCCAGGTGCAACATGCGGGTAAAACAGAAATACATGCAATACAATGTGTTATTCATTAAGAAATGAAATAAAGAAATACAGATTACTTCCATGGTTAGCATCCATAGTGTTCCATGAGTTTTCCCTAATTTACTCTTTCTTTTTTTTCCCAAATCTAACAGAATTCTGGAAAGTAATATATAACGAGATTCAGGATGTATCAGCACAATTATTCTCTGAAGTTGAACTAATGGTTTCATATGATGGAAGAAGTTAGCCAAAGAAAAATTTGTCTGACAGGTAGTCCAGAGACTGCGGATTGAGAATTTGGTGACTGCCCTATTCTAAGCCCACCTTATTCCTTCCTGTCAGCCTCATTCATTCATTCATTCATTCATTCATTCATTCATTCATTCATTCATTCATTCGAGTACATATTAGATAATATATATAAGTATAAGCATGAATTGAATACATAAAATAAATACAATTAAACAGAACATTAGGATAGGGACGGTAGGCACCCTGGTGAAGTAAGTGCAGCGCAGTACATGCTTTCCTGCAGAAATAAGCAGTAAGAGACACAGTGATGCATACTCACATTCAATCACAACATGTTATCTCTTCCAGTTACAACAAGTTTTCTTCATGCAGAGGAAAATACAAGCCTATTTGAGCCTCCTATGATCATTCCAAAAGCAAAGCTCTGTATGTATTTCTCACTTTATCTTGTTTATTATAATGGAATATATTACACTGATAAAGAAATTAACTTACCAGATATAGCAAATCCACTGAACCCCACAGCAAGAACAAGGAAGGAAATGGCCACACCTCTACTATGAGAATATCCAACTACCAAGAGAAGGGTTGCTTCCATTCCAAAGCCTTAGGGGGGAAAAAAACCTTGATAGTATTTATTGTTTTTTCAGAGCATTTAGTACAGCTAGGTAGCAGCACCTAGCCAGTCTTAGCTTATTTCAAAAAGCTAAGCAGAGTAAATTTGGTTAGCACATAGAGGAGAGACTTCAGTAAATAATAGAGTTGTAGAATAGATTGGAAAGTCAAAAGGTGTTGGAAGAAGACAATGATAAACTGCTTCCATATTTTTGCCAGGAAAAGTATATATACAATATATACAACCATTAGAATGAACTGAAAACAGAGAAAATAAAATGCGTAGCAGCCAAAGAATCATAAAAACTCTACGGCTTCATCAAAACTGGCAGGGCAAGCTATAGTATATAAACGGGCAGTAAACCCCACACTTATTCACACTGATGATGTTATCTAGCTGGGTAATGAAATGTATGCAAGCAATCAGCCAAGCTCAGAGAATCCCCAAAATTCCTACAGTTCAGCCCTGAGCTACATATATTCTCTTCTGTCAGTTGGTGAACATCCATCTATCAGATACCTTACTGAATACTACACTGAGCCGGGTTGAATTAAATTGTCTTTATGATGTCTTCTAATTCTATGATTCTGTGTCCATGAATTCACCACAAGTGGAGCTTAACTGGAAAGGAACTTTATTTACCTTACTCTAACCCTAACTCTAACTCTAACTCTTTCTCCAAGATATTAATGAACAGCAGTGGTGACTGACTACCATGGTCCAAGCATTAAACAAGGATTTTTGAAACTGCTTTTCTTGTTGAGTCGATAGGGTATGTCCAACTCTTTCCAACCCTGTGGACCACAGCATGCCAATTACCCACCCCCACCCCCATCCTCCACTGTCTCCCAGAGTTTACCCAAACACATGTTCAGCATTTGGTTATTTTGGTTATGCTGGTACTTCTATTTTATAACAGTTAGAAGCAAATCAATTTTATGCTCTATCAGCTTATAGCACAGGTGTCAAACTCGACACATCACGTACGTGATGTATCGCGATGGTTTTTCTCTTTGCAGAGCTGGGATGGCCGTGGCCTGTGTGTGATGCATCTGGCCGATGGGCCACCAGTTTGACACCCCTGGCTTATATGAACCTGTGGTGAATTTGTTATTTTATACAGTGCAGTAATTGTAGGACATTTCAATAAAGCTTTTAATAACAAGTAAACTTACCTCCACAGTTCATTATCTTCCTGACAGTTGTGGTTGAAAGAATTTGCTTGCTTCTTAGAAAATCTGCAATTTGTCCCCCAATAGGCACAATAATGGTCATCACTAAATGTGGCAGGGCAGACAGCATTCCCACCTAAAATCAGAAATTTTAATAAATGAGTTCTAATAGAATAAATTGATTGTTGGGGGGAATGAGCAGGTGAATAAGCTCACAACAGTTCATTTAGTGACCGTTTGAAGTTACAACACCCTGAGAAATGTGACTTATGACTGTTTTTCACATATATGACTGTTGCAGCATCCCCATGGTCATGTGATCAAAATTCAAACACTTGGCAACTGACTCATATTTATGACAGTTGCAATGTCCTGGGGTCATGCAATCAACTTTTGCAATCTTCCGACAAACAAAATCAGTGGGGAAGCCAGATTCATTTAACCACCATGTTACCGAGTCTCTCCAAAAAGAAGGCTGGGTCTTATTTTCTTTTGACCCCCAAAAAAACAGCTAGGCCTTCTTTTTGGAGGGTTCTTATTATTGACGTTTTTGAGTGCATGCGATCAAATTAAGTCCCACACACAAAATTAGCCCTAATTAAGACCCCACCCACCCCTGGGTGCAGGGGCTGGAGTGAGGCACACAGGTAAAAAATAAGCTAGGGTGGGGATAGGGGGTGGAGCTTCCGGCAGGCATCTGCAGCCAATAACAGAGCTTCGGAACTCTGTTATTGGCTGTAGATGCCTTCCAGCAGGCATCTGAAGGCAAAACAGAGGCCAGGGGGTTGCGTGCGAGTAGCGGCAAGCAGCCGCAGAAGAAGCGGCCACAGAAGAAGGCAAGGCAGGTGTCAGGGTGTGCGAGGCCTGGTAAGTAGGGCTGCTTCACCACCCCCCATCCCCACCCTAGCTTATTTTTTACCTGTGTTCAAAAACGTGATAGCGTTCTTTTCAAGGTGCGTCATCTTTTTGGAGAAACATGGTACCTACTTAACAACTGCAATGATTCACTTAACAACTGTGTCAAGAAAGGTTGTAAAATGGGGCAAAAACTCACTTAACAGTTGTCTCACATAGCAACAGAAATTTTGGACTCAGTTGTGGTCGTAAGTTGAGGACTACCTTTACTGCTAATATTAAAATGCCTTGGACTATTTAAATCATAATTCCCAACCTGTATGGACCCTGGCACCAGTTTGAGGAAGGCTGCCTTTATAAACTCAAGGAAACTTTTAAAGGTACATTATCTTGATCATTTCTAATAAAATAAATGTCACCACTGTGGATATAAATTAGACTTTCTGCTTCTAGTGAGTCTATCTATGACAGTACAAAATAATATTTATAGCAACTTTCCCAGTTACACAATGGGAAAGCTTATTTATTTATTTATAATAAATAAGCAGCACATAAGAGCATCCTAGACCAAATATAAATTAGAACCCTTTCAGAATATCTGAACTCGGCATTTCAATGTTGATAAGATTGAAAATTGTTATTTAGGCCTTGTCTCCCTGAAGATCAATTTAGCAAAATATTTAATATCTACCTCTATCGTTGCTATTCCCAGTATGTCCAAAAGATGAATTTGGTGTTGATGGAACTAAAAAAGGATTCATGGTAGTAGGCAAGAAACTGAAGAAAAATATTTATGCAGAGGAATTGGAGCTGTCTCTGTTCTGCCTCTTAGCAGACTTTAAGGCTGCAATGGCAGTATTCTAAGTAGCATTAGACACCTGGATCTAGAGAGTTGACAGTTGAGAAATAATGAGGGAAATTAAATATTCTGCAGAGGTTGAAAGTGGAGTAGGAGGAACTTCCAATTGGAATCTTGCAATTAACAAAGGATCCCAGGTGATTATTTAAGGATAGGGTTAAAAGTTCAGAGGGATAGCAATAGTACTTATATACTGATCCATAGTGCTTTACAGCCCCCTCTAAGTAGTTTACAGAGTCAGCATATTGCCCCCCAACAATCTGGGTCCTCATTTTACTGGCCTCAAAAAGTTGGAAAGCTGAGTCAACCTTGAGCTGGTCAGAATCAAACTGCTGGCAGTTGGCAGAATTAGCCTGCAATACTGCATTCTGCCAGTAAGCACTGCATCACCATGGCTCGGGGGATCAATTAGTGGTATCAGCAAAATCCAGTAACTTGATCAAAACAATTAAAACAGCATAATGCCATTCTTTATTGCAAGCTCTATCCCTTTCACAAGGTATAGAATAACAGAATAACAGAGCTGGAAGGGATCTTGGAGTCCTCTAGTCCAAGCCCTGCTCAAGCAGGAAACCCTTTACCATTTCAGACAGATGGTTGTCCAATTGCTTCTTAAAAACCTGCAGTTTAGAGCATCGACAAGCAGATTATGCTTAAGGATAATACTTTGCTTCATAGAAAGCTAGCTTCTTGCTTGTTTATTTTTACTTATAAGAACCTTTTTTTTTTTTAATGGTGGGATAGGAAGCCTGGTGAGTATTCAGGAAGGTTCATATATGTTGCAGTCCAAGAACCTTTACAATATGCGAATTCACGTTTCTTTTAAAATAACATAAATTACCTTACTTATTTCAAATCCAAACACCTCTTCAAAGTAAGCAGGTTGACTAATAAGGAGCAGATAAAAAGTCCAACTTCTACAGAAGTTTGCAACAATGATTGCATAGACAGGCATAGAAGTAAAAAATTTTCTCCATGGAGTCTTGAATTTCTGTAAATGAAGACAGCAGCTGGTTATTTCTTGGACATATTAGAGGCTTCCAATAAGACTGTGCACCTATTCTGCGTTCTTATTCTGCACACTTCCGCATTTCTGCTTTCTCACTAGCATGTGTGAAAAACTGAAGATTTCGAGAGAATTACAGCACCATGAACTACAAGCAATATAATACATTTTGAAAAATTATGTTCCAATTACTTCCCACTCTTTTTAAAACTAGATTTCATGGTTTATTGGCTCTATTTTTTGTCATTATTGTTCTTCAGCACAATCACATATGTATGTACACACCATAAATGAACTGTCATGTTATTGTTAATATAATTTTTATTTTCATTTATGTATTAAATTATGTGAAGGGAAACACAATGAAAAACAAAAGAAAATCAGGGAAAGAAATAGAATACATATTCCATTGACTTATTTTGCTAGCCTTTGACTGTAATAAAGATTTGATTTATATATA
>WNWU01000001.1:21270938-21289210 GCA_012654045.1 Ptyas mucosa
TATATATATATATATATATATATATATTTAAATGCATACATAGCAACAGAATCCCTAACTTGACTTTGTTATTATTTAACTTTTAACATTATTCTTGGTGTTACGTGATCTTTATCCTGAAGTGAGGACTGGAGTGAGAATCCAAAAGATGAGATTTAATACAGCAATTGATTTTTTTTAAAAAAAAAACAGCAACTATAACAAAATTAAGTGCTACATAGCTCAGATAAAACCATCTTCATTTTTAGTATAGTCTCTGATTTAGCTGGCAGCTTATTGTTTTTCTTGAGATCTGTACAGAAATACACACAGTAGTAAAATCCTTACTTCCATTGCTCCTAGAAGATTAGCACTCTCTCCAATACTTTCTTCTATGTATCTGCGCTCCTCATCTGTAATTGTAGGATGTGTTGCAGGGCTCTCATATGACACCAAAAACCAAAACATATACCAGACAATGCCAAAACTTCCTGTTGGACATAATAAGATGACAAATTGAAATGGAATTGAAATGGAAACCTCCTACACAAGAAGCAAACATTGTTTTTTTTTAAAAAAATCACTTGCTTGAAGTTACCTTGTTTTTTATCTAAACAGACACTCTCTAAATTATATCTCTAAGTTTATGAATATATTTTAATTCTATTTCAAATGTATTTAATCCCCAAGAGACTAAGAAAGTATTCAATCCCTAGTAATTCTACTACTCTGCTGGAATCATGTATGGGGGTACAGTTGCAAAGTCTGATGTAACCCTATAAAAGCAGGGATGGAAATTCTTCCTGATCACAGCTTTTCCAAAAAAAAAACCCCCAAACTGTCTTCTTCTGTTAAATTAAGCAAATGTGTCATATGTTCATTTCTTCACCATCACTTCCCAACATAAGTTGAATAGTTTTAGGCCTTTTCAGAAGATTCTATGAAATACAATGGGTACAAGCCACAGCAGCCCAGCTGAAAAATACCACCTTAAAAAGCTGAATAAAAATTCCTATCCAATTCGATGGATTCCTTGCACAAAATGAAAGAGAATGCATAAAATAAAGGACAATGGGGTGAGCGCTATCTTTCAGGTCTTATCTATTTTGGCCTGACACTTGAATCTTATAGTGGAGATGGAGTAGAATGAGAACTGTGGCCAAACCATGGGAGAAAAAGAAAAGAGCAGGTAAAACTAAATCCGATCCTTGGCATATCATCAACATATGGAGGGAATTAGTTGTGGAGAATTTTTTCATCTCTAATTTCATTCTTCAAATCCACATGTTTCATATAATTGCTCCTCTTAAAACAATGTTAATTTAAAAATGGTCAAAACTTTGCAAATCCTAACATCTCTGAAAACACTTGGAAAATTACTGGACTCTCAAGAGAACTTAGAAAATATTGCATGAATGAAATTTGAGACATTTGGGAGGGAATGCTCAATTATCATATAACATTTTATGCCTTCCAAAAATGGATTATTCTTCATCCGGAGTTATCTCGAATTTGTAATAGTTACTGACTAGAGAAGAAATGTCCCACCTACCATTTTTTCCTTAAATGCAATTGCTATCACAATTTTTCAGTTAAAAACCCACTTGATAGAAAACAGAAAAAGGACATTACAGAAAGGTCCTTTTTGCTCCCCTACAGTTTGTTACAGAGAATTTTCTATGCCTTTTACAATAATTAACTTCATTTCCATAAAAATTATTCTAACCGAAGATCAGGTTCATGGATGGCAATTCAGCCTGCCCTGCTTTACACTGAATTAAGCACAACGTGATTGAGTCACTGTCCTCATTTAGGCCAAATTTGACATTCTGAACAATTCCACTGTTTAGGGAATTGTATTTCTAGGCAATCCAATTTGTCCATTTTGAATGTTCTTTCTGTCTAAATTCCCCCAGAGCTTTTCTCATCTTGATTCTGCTATATTTATATATAGTATTAGAACACAGCCATATTCTGAGTCATAATCTGGGATCCCAAAACTGGCTTTGAGCTGTCAAACCCATGCCTTCCACCCACCCTGCCCAGTTTGTTCCAGGAAAAAAATCAGAACAGCATTGAGAATGATGGACCCATAAGCAAGGGGTTGCCAAAAATCACCTTTCCTTGTTTCCCTGAATTTCAAAACATTGTTGGGTAGAGTGACATTGTTGCTTACAATCCTGAATGGATGCTTTATCCTTCCTCTAAGACTGTTGGGTTATATTTATGGTTGCTAACTTTCCCACATTTCTATTCTAAAGCAAGATGAGAAGAAAAGATCATACCATACACATAGAACACAGACGACCATCCTGTATATTGCACTAAAATCCCAGCCAATGGCATTGCAATGACTGCACCTGCATAGGATCCTAGACAAAAATAATAATAAAAATACACGAGTAAATTATAAACATCTGTTGAAATGGCATCAAGTCTGAAATTTAATTCCCATTGGCATCTTGGGTATCTGCAGGGGGCAGTGGCATTTCATATCTAGTGATATCATTATGCAAAGCCATGAATTATGTGATGGGAACCTCATTGTGACTCCTATTGGATGCCTTTGAAAGACATTTTCCCAGTTTCTAAGAAAATGTTCACTAATATCTTAAAATGACCATATGAATTATTTCGGTCATTCTTTCCTAATCAGTTTCCTTTCAGGTGTACAAGAAGTTGAAAATAGATAAAAAATCTCTACAAATAATCTCACAATTTTATCTTAATGTTACCAGATAATTAGTTCATATAACCATCCTATAAATCCAGGAAAAAATGCACCCAATATATAGTAGCCCTGAATACTTAACAGATTCTTTTGGATCCACATGTCTTTATTTGTCGAGCTGGAAAGCTGATGTAGCATTTTAATTATTACTATTGTTGTTGTTATCGACCTGAATCTCATCTATTACTGAATGAAGGTCTCTTCATTGAAGCTTATAAACTATCATGGTTGCCCAGTGTAAATTGATCCATAAATATTTTTTTCCATTTCCCAGTCTAGGGCTGGGAGTGATGGCCTCAAAACACTCAGTTATCTCTGTGACTAAAGGAAGAATATAACCTACATCTTTCTGCATCTTAGCTACATACCACACTATCTTCAATGTATTAATATTGTGATCTATATACTATGCTTAGATCCTTTAATTTAATCTCACAGCTACAATGGCTTAACTTAATGTCATTTCCAGACCTGTATGTTAGTACACAAAACCCGGGAAAACACATTATTCTTCCACAATTATTAATTCAAACTGATAAATCCAAATGACCTCACCTGAATAAGAATGTCTAGCATTCAAACATAAGTTCTCAAGTTCTTAATTTTTGTTCAAACAAACAGAATGGGTCTACTCTAAATTGTTCTCTGTGAAAATAAAACTTACTCCAATCAGTGTGTCTGAATATTGATGATGAGCTGCAGAAAGTTTATTTCAGTGTATGTTAGAAAAAGGAGAATATAAAACAAGTGAAATAAAATGGAGATGTCACTTACCACAGAAAGATGTAGTTGCTAGTCTACTTCTCTCCAAAGGAGGAGCCCACTTGCTCCATATTCCATGGCAAGCTGGATAAGTTACACCCTGTGAAGAAGGTTACTTGGTTTACAGATGCTACAACTGACACGCAAATAAAAGGGTAAAACAAAAGGGGGGAATGTATTTATTTATTTATTTAACTTCTATGTCACCCATCTTGCCAAGGTGACTTTTAAGTGGCTTGCAATCATTCAATAAAAATACCATATAAAACATTAAAATAATAAAGACCATAAATTTAAAATTCAGTTAATATTCAATTGACCAAGATGGAGAGGAAGGGAGCAAAGTGTGGATAGGGAGCAGGTGGGGTCTGTCTAATCTATTAATCACCCCTCAAATTACACCCCCACCCACATGGGGCAGAGTCAGGTCTTCAAGCCCTTTTGCAAGGCCCAAAGGATGAGTGCAGAAATGATAAAATCTGAGAGTATTCGTAGGTAGATCGTACACTTTTTAAAGGTGTTTTTTTACTACCGGTTCGTGTGAATAGGTAGTAAAACATGCTTTTAAAAAGTTAAAAAAAAAAGGTTCCGACGATCATGTGGCACACCTGATTGCCATACCTGATTGTCGGAACCTTTTAAAAAACTTTTTTAAAGCAATTTTTACTACCGGTCCTGGTAAACCTCCCCGAACTGGTAGCATTTCACCCCTGCACTGAGGGGCATAATAAGGAGAACCTGACTGGCAAATCAAGGTGTCCATAGAAGCGTTTGCACTTCAGTTCCATACCTCAACCAAACCTTGCAAGATTCTAACAAAGATGACACATCCAAAATGCACCCGAGCAGCAGATGGTATTAACATGTTGAGGGTAGATGTCAGTAGTATCGCTGCACCAAAGACCCTGAAAGAAATTAATGGAATTATTGAGAACTATGCCTGAACTGAGAACATGTTTACGTTGTGTATAGTTCTAATACAGGTAGTCCTCGACTTATGACCACAATTAAGCCTAACATTTCTGTTGCTAAGTGAGAGAGTTGTTAAGTAAATTTTGCTCCATTTTATGACTTTGCTTGCCACAGTTGTTAAGTGAATCTATGCCGTTGTTAAGTTAGTAACACTTACTACAGTTACTACTAAACAGTTGTTAAGTGAATCTGGCTTCCCCATTTGTTTGTCAGAAGGTAATAAAAGGTGATCACTTGACTCCAGGAGACTGCAACCGTCATAAATATGAGTCAATTGTCAAGCAACTGAATTCTGATCACATTTTATGACTTTCCTTGGCACAACTGTGGGGATGCTGCAACAGTCTTAAGTGTGAAAAATGGTCATAAGTCACATTTTTCAGTGCTATTATAAATTTAAATGATCACTAAGCAAATTGTTGTAAGTCAAGGACTACCTGTAGTTGATTTATGTTTGTGTTCTCTGAAAGACATAGATGTTGGAAATGATCCAGGTTCAGTTCCAGACTTATTACTGAAAAATGGGTGGGTTTCTCAGCCCAATTTACTTCACAACTTATTTGTGGATAAAATTAGAAATATGTTCCCTTGCGCACCAGGAGAAAAGAGAATTTAAATTGGGGAAAAAAATACAATGCCCAAATTCAATTTTTAAGAAGAAAATAGCTATTTCTTAAATAGATACAGAATAATTTTATATTAAATATTTAATATTTTCTGATGATCCCAAAGCCATCTTTATATGAAACAAGTATGTTCATGATTTAAAAATCTCATTGCAATAAGATTTTGAGTGTTAAGATCAGTTACAGTACTAATGATGAGTTTAGTTTCTTCTTAGTAAGGACGTATAAGTTTCTTACAATAGCTTTGTAATATTTTCTAGATTTACAAAATATTCATATGCACAACTGCTACAAAAGCCCCATTATATTCAGTTGGATTTCCTGTCCAGTCAAAAGCTATGCCTTCTGGACCCCTACAAACAAATCAGCACACTCTATGAACCAAGAAGTTTCTCTTCCTCTAATTTATAACTCCTTCCAAAAATTGTGCACACCAAATATATCTTCAGAGCGACTAAAAGACCTTCAAAGCATTCCTTTTAGACATCAGCCTCTGCAGATAGATTAGACTGTCTATAGAGAAAAATATCTACTGATCATTACCTTGATCAAATATCCTGAAGTATTTTTAAAGCCATCAGTTATACAAAGGATGATAATTCAAAATAATATTTTGGGAGCATGCATTTAATCACTCATCATATCATTGTTCACTTGAGATTTATAGCTGAACATTATCAAATTAAGATATATTGTATTTATGTCATGTATGATAGAAAAGTGTTATCTATTGGTGCTTGATCTCTAATGCTGGCTTTGTATGCGGATGTCATCACCTAATCTTATTAGGCAGTGAAAATCTGAATGTGAAAATACCTTTCAAAATGTGATTAGGAAAAAAAAATAGCCTTAAAGGGGCCCTGTGGACATTTTGATTTGGAACAGGAAGCCATTTATTTCAAATCTGTTTTCTAGTGAAGAAAGTTGCCACATAACCTTGAAAGATTCACCTATTTTGCTCAGCTGCTGTAATAAACGAATAAAATAAGGGAGATGTTTTGCTTTCAGGAGGAAATACTAATCAGAGGATGCCGGCTACCAGAACAGACATTGCTGCTTTGAGACTAAAATGTAGGTTTGTTTTAAATGATTAAGATTAAGGCAGGAAATAAGGACACATCACTGAGCATAGAGCACATCACTTCAGCACATGGCTTCCATGAATCTGTTATATACGTGACAAGAGAGAGAAATGTCTGGTCTGAAAATAGAATTGATATTGTTTGAAAAAGACAGACAAATAATTCAAGGCAGCTGTGCGGGAAAAGGTCAGTTGGTCTATGGAGGATGCCCCACTCGAATAGAACTCCCTTTTACTCTCTTATTATTAATACATCCCAGCAAGCCTCTTTCTATATAAACAATCTCCTCCCCCCCCCTCTCTCTCAAGAAAGAAAGAAAAAGGAAACGGGGAAAAACACACAAAAGAGTGTGTGACAGACTGCATATACCTATCTAACAATTCCTCGTCAAGGGTTTCCTGGATTTTTTTTTCCTAGCCTGGCCTGAATATAATGTTTACTTTAATATATAGATCATATTTCCTGGACAATAAACTCTCCCCAAAATATACGAGTGGCTGGTTTCCAAGTATTCTATTTTTAATACCTTCATTCCATATTCTTAAGAGTCTAAGAAACTATCTTTGCATATAAAACTATCAATATCACAATAAGGCTGAGTGTTAAAACATACACAGGCGTGCAGATAGGGAAACACACCATTTATTTTAATAAACAATTGTATAATCATAAAGGGAACATAAAAATACCATCAAGGATACTTAAAATATCCATTTTTATTTTACCTGTTCCAGTTACTGGGGGGGGGGGAGAGATTCATGTTTGCTTCATGCTTTCTTGTTGCTTGCTTTTGCTGCCATGATTCAGTCTTTTGTTTAAAAAAAAATAATAACACCTTCATTTCATTTTCTTTCACTTTTCCATTTCTTGGGGGTTTTTTGCCTAAGAATCTGTCCAAACCGCAAACTTTAGTTCAGATTTCAACTCAGTGATTTAGAAAAACAGCCTGATCAAACTAGTTTTGGACCCCTATATTTGATTTTATTCACGAGACAAGTCCAAAATTTCTGATACACATATTGATTTCTGTAATTATTTAAAAGACTTACTGTATTTTTCAAAATATAAGACATACTTCCCCCACAAAGAAAGTGGGTGGAAATGTCTGTGTGTCTTATAGAGCGAATGTTGCCGAAGCACTGCCCACCCGCCAGCCCCCACCCTTCGGCCTCTGCCTCCAGCAATTTTCCTCCTTGCACCGAACAGCAAACAGCCTAGTCAGCTTCAGCACAGCCTCATTTAGCACGAGCAGCTGACTGGCAGATGGATTAGCCTTCCAGAATACTGCCGATCAGCTGTTCCAGGGTGCGGGGATTGCCACCTCCATGTGTCCCATTTTTGGCCTCTGTGCATCCCATTTTTGGCCTCCGTGCACCCCATTTTTGGCCTCCATGCATCCTGTTTTTGGCCTGTTCTAGGTGGTGGGGACTGTTTGGCGGTGATAGGTGACGGCGAGAGCAATCCCCACCGCCTGGAACAGTTGATCAGCGGTATTCCAAGAGGCCGATCCAACCACCAATCAGCTGCTCGTGCTAAATCAGGCTGTGCTGAAGCTGACCAGGCTGTTTGCTGCAAGGAGGCAAATTGCTGGGAGGCAAAGGCAGATTTTCCACCCCTTGTTTTCCTCCCCAAAAGCTAGGTAAGTCTTATAGTCCGGAGCATCTTATAGTCCGAAAAATACAGTACATGCCCTTTCCCATTTAAAACAATCTTGAGCAATTTACAACAGCAGTAAAATTCAAGAACTATAAAACTATAAAATAAAAAAAATAATAAAGCCATAAAATGATAAAACAAAAAACCAGTGCCTTAAATTTCTCTCTAGGAAATTTCTAATCGACTCCAAAGAATGGAAATACAATCCCTATAGAACACCATGCCATAAAGCAAAACTCCCCACTACTGACCTTCGTGTGCTGAAAATGGGTAACATAAAATTCAGGTCAACTCCAAGAAGGGGAAAAAAGTTTTTAAACTATTTTAATAATTATTGTAAAATTGCATTTGACTTTCTCTTTTCTCATTGACTTTCTTAGGTTTTTTTTTTTTTTGTTTGGGGAGCTCTTCAACAAATAACTAAGATTTTTCTTGCTACAAACATTTTCCCCACCCACAGGGGGGAAAAATTCACTCTGATATATAACCTTTACACCAACCACTTACAAGTGACTGCAACCATTTTCATTTTTCCCAAAATGACACACAAAAATTTCAACAAGACAATCCTTCTCATGTTAAAGCAAGATTAAACCTCATTAGATTCAGAGTTGGTTTATTCTTATCAGTATGACTGCAATCAATGCAGTTGTGGGACAGAATGCACAAAAGAACATCTGTAGCATTTAGAAAGCATCAGAAAAATTCAACATCTTAGGAACATTTAAAGAGTTTTGCATAAATTATTGGTCAGCAGATGGAGCACTTGTTTAACTAAATTCTCCTTTAAAAATATTTCCCTGTCCTAGCTAACTAAAGGATTTATTTATCCTAAGCAAGTAACATTTTTAACTAAACTATTAAGTGGAATTTCAAATTTCCAACAGAAAATGTATTTTTCCTATTATGAAAGAATAATCAAGAATAATTAATATATAGTCATTGAATACAGGTACTTCTTGATTTACAACCACAATAAAGCCCAAAATTTCTGTTGCTAAGTGAGACATTTGTTTTGTCCCATTTAACAGCCTTTCTTGCCACAGTTGTTAAGTGAATCATTGCAGTTAGTAAGTTAGTAACACGGTTGTTAAATGAATTCAACTCCTACCCTCAAAACGACGCTTTAGAGCACTGCACACCAGAACAATTAGACACAAGAGCAGTTTTTCTCCGAATGCCATTACTCTGCTAAACAAATAATTCCCTCAACACTGTCAAACTATTTACTAAGTCTGCACTACTATTAATTTCATCGTTCCAACACCCATCTCCTTCCACTTATGACTGAATGAATGTAATTTTGTTGCTTGTATCCTTACAATTTATATTGATATTGTTTCCTGATTGCTATTTGTACCTTATGACTATCAGTAAGTGTTGTACCTTATGATTCTTGACAAATGTATATTTTCTTTTATGTACAGTGAGAGCATATGCACCAAGACAAATTCCTTGGGTATCCAATCACACTTGGCCAATAAAAAATTCTATTCTATTCTATTCTAATTTGGCTTCCCCATTGACTTTGCTTGTCAGAAGGTCGCAAAAGGTGATCACATGACCCAGGACACTGCAACTGTCATTAATATGAGTCAGTTGTCAAACATCTGAATTTGGATCATATGACCATGGGGAATGACACAATGGTCGTAAGTATGAAAATTGGTCATAACTAGATTTTTTTCAGTGCACTTGTAACTTTGAACACTCACTAAGTGAATTGTTGCAAGTTGAGGATTACCAATACAGTGAGAAACTGAAGCCTCAGGATGGGAGGGCAACCTTTGAGTCAGTATTGATTCTTGGTGGCTGCCTGGAGAAGTCCCTGCAGTGTTATTGGTCTGATTTTAGAAGCAATTTGCCATTGCCTCCTTGTTAGGGCTGAGAGGGAGTGACTGGCCAAGCTAGCTTCGTGCCTCAGGTGGGATTATAACCCTTTATCTCCTGGTTTCTAGCCTGATGCCTTACTATACCAGACTGACTCTTAAAACTTCAACAGCTCTAACAAAATGCAGAAGGCGGGTGGAAGTAAGATATTAGATAAAGTCTAAACCATGCTTACAGTGTTCATCTCTCTCTGTTATGTCAACTCAACCTTCTTCATGTGCCAGAGTTACCTACTAAGTCTTTCTGATGAGATAACTTACTTGGAAGCAATAGCTTTGCAAGGTTTTATGAAATAAAAAGAGGCTTCCATTCTAAATTCCATTGTTGATTCCTTATTCTGGCACAACAGATCTCCCTTGTCCAGAGAACCATCATGGAATGGAGTTTTGAAAATACTGGGTGTGGATCTCAGAGGCTTTACCTTTAAGTAAAGGTACAGGATATAACACCCAGTATTTCATGTTAGCCTGCTAGTGCAACTGCAGCAGTTGCCAAAAAAGCCAACACAGTTCTAGGCTGCATAAACAGAGAGATAGAATCAAAATCACGTGAAGTATTAATACCACTTTAAATTCCTTGGTAAGGCCACACTTGGAATATTGAATCCAGTTTTGGTTGCCATGATGTAAAAAAAGATGTTGAGACTCTAGAAAGAGTGCAGAGAAGAGCAACAAAGATGATTAAGGGACTGGAGGCTAAAACACATGAAGAACGGTTGGAGGAACTGGGTATGTCTAGTTTAATGAAAAGAAGGACTAGGGGAGACATGATAGCAGTGTTCCAATATCTCAGGGGCTGCCACAAAGAAGAGGGAGTCAAGCTATTCTCCAAAGCACTTGAGAGTAGGACAAGAAGCAATGGGTGGAAACTAATCAAGGACAGAAGCAACTTAGAACTAAGGAGAAATTTCCTGACAGTTAGAACAATTAATCAGTGGAACAACTTGCCTCCAGAAGTTGTGAATGCTCCAACACTGGAAGTTTTTAAAAAGATATTGGATAACCATTTGTCTGAAGTGATGTAGGGTTTCCTGCCTAAGAAGGGGGTTGGACTAGGATACCTCCAAGGTCCCTTCCAACTCTGTCATTCTATTGCTCAAGCTTGAGAAAGTGTCTCCCCTCCTCCATGCCCAGCCTGCCACTCCGGTATCCCTGCTTATAGAAGGGGAGCAACAGATCAACAGAACAAAATCCAAAAAGGTGTACTTATTGTCGAAGTCTTACTTTCATGTGTGATCAGCAAGTTCCATTTTTCTTTTATTTATACTTTCATCAAACTGGAAACAATTGTGATCTATCTGACAAGAATATTAGGAGAATAAACAACAAAAAAGACTAAAATCACTGAATTGTAGAATAATGGCTTCTGCATTATTATTATTATTCATAAAAATGTTAAATCCCAGCCAATTCTTCAGCTGATGTTGGCCTTTATAAGCACTGCATTCTTCCCAAGAACCTAGGGTATCATAATGTATTAGCAGAGTATAAGTACCATCCAAGCAGTGTGACCTTTTGTAATTGACAGAAAATTTAAAAATATTTATTTATTAGACATTCTCATTATTACTACTTCTATTTATACTCCTTAAAGCACTGTACACCCTTCAGAGCCCCCATTTTTATCAGAATTTCATATCCCTTGATTTGGATGGACTACAAGTCCATAATAAAATTTCAGATGATGCTGTAACAGAAAGAACAGTTACTGCATCAGGGGTCCCAAAAACTAGGGAAGAAGCAGCCATGATTCTAAGACGGAATAGACACTGCCATAAGTGGGTATGTCAATATTATATCCAGTAGTATTTGTTACATCCGTATTGCTTTCTGAGCTTGGTTGTTTCATTACCCAACTAGGTAACATTATTAGTGCCATAAGTGTGATTAAGAAACTACCAAGAAGGAAAACAACAACCCTACACCAAAATTGGCAGGGCAAACTACTGTTTATAATCAGGGAGCAAACCACTCATTCACTCACACTGATGATGTTATGTCTACCCTAGTTGGGGTTATGAAAAACTTGCAGTCAAACAATCAAGATCAGCAAGGACTCCATAGTTCAATCCTGAACTACATTTATCCCCTTCTGTTAGAACAGTAATATTTACTGTAGGATACAATCCACAATAACAAAATTCCTGCGGTATTTCACCTGGTAACTAAGATCTCTATCTTAGTTACCTAATTAGCTGACCTAATAATTTTAGAACCTGCTCACAACTACCCATCATTTTTTCTAAATGCATTAAAGGGAAAGGGCAGCCAAAAGATTTTTGAAATGGACATTTTGGACTGACCATTAATTTCATATATGGATAGATTCTCTCTATTTATCTCTCTCTCACACACACTCACACACAAACACACACTATAGGTATAAAACCTATTGTCTGTCTGTCTGTCTGCCTGTCTGTCTGTCTATCTATCTAATTTACAGTAGGTATTCTATCTATCTATCTATCTATCTATCTATCTATCTATCCATCCATCCATCCATCCATCCATCCATCCATCCATCCATCTATCCATCCATCCATCCATCCATCCATCCATCCATCCATCCATCTATCTATCCTATTTATCTAGGGGGCTATGGCTATAACTCAGAGATAAATCCTAGCAGATGAATAGAGAAGATCTCTCTCCCCCCATCTCTCTCTCTCTCTCCATTACACATTTTTATGAAGAAGAAAACCACTTTCTACATGCCACCGGGAGGAATGGAGGCATCTGGGTACCCGTTCCTCTGATTAAAGCTTCTTTTAAACCGTTTTTCAAAGGATTAATACGGATAAGCTGATTCCCTGGCTCCTGCTTTTAATCTAATAAAGGCTTGAATACATTATTAATTTTTGCAACACATCTGAGGCCTGCTTTTGTCAAACAAACCCTCCTCCCTCCTAATCCCTTAGAGCATCATTAAGCTGTGAAAATGACTTCATCACCCATGACAGAAAATTGAAGCCCCCCCCCCCCAGCCATATGGCAAGTGAGAGTTCAGCCCCCTCTGCCAGGAAGCTGAGGCACTGCTGGGCCCAGAAACATCCTTTGGGCCTCACTTCTACAGCACTAGCCAAGGGCTGTGAAAAACCGAGCAACATATTTTGAAATCACCTCCCAAGTCAAGTCTGCCAACACCAACCAAGCAGGGGCTTCACAAGCTAATTTCCATTCCCATGTACCACTAGCACCTAATCAGGTGATATGGGCATCTCAAATGTGAATACTGGATCCAATGGAAGTGATGGACAGGTTTTTCTAACCACTTTGCCATTAGGTCTGTTCTAATTTACAATCACAGCCAACACAAATAGCATTGATGTTTCTATCTCCATGGATCGAATGCCAGGAAAAGAGAATGGTGGTGGTGGTGGATTTCTGTATAGGGCAGAAGAAGGCAATGTGATTCTCAGTCTAATGTCTCTAGCCTAATTTCAAAACCCCTCCAGACAATTCTGGAACAGAATTGAATCTAAGCATTTTGATTCTATTTTATTTTTGACACATTTTCTATTTAGCCATGGTGGAGCAGTGGTTAGAATGCAGCGTTGCAGTCTAACTCTGCCTACTGCCAGGAGTTTGATCCTGACCAGCTCAAGGTTGACTCAGTCTTCCATCCTTCCAAGGTTGATCAAATGAGGACCCAGATTATTGGGAGCAATATGATGACTCTGTAAACTGCTTAGAGAGGTCTGTAAAGCACTGTGAAGTAGTATATAAGTCTAAATGCTATCGCTATCGCTATCGCTATCGCTATCCCTATCCCTATCCCTATCCCTATCCCTATCCCTATCCCTATCCCTATCCCTTTCCCTATCCCTATCCCTATCCCTATCCCTATCCCTAACCAAAAGTTTAACCTTCAAAACTTTATGCAGTCCAATGTTCTGGTAGGAACCATCTCAGCTAGAGGTTAATATTGCTGAATTGTTATGCTAGCACAGCAGCACAGAATCAATGTCATAAAAACCGTGGCAGATATAAAAGGTTAATTTTGCAATCCTAGCTTCAGCAATGCATCTCCAACCATCACTCTGTCCTTGCCCTTTTATGATACCTTGCCATTACCCACACAAAGGAGGCACTAGTCAATACACTGGGACAACAAGAGGAACATATAATGTCACTCAGAACAAGGCACACATCACTCTATTTACAGCCAGACAATAACAAAGAGCCCAAATCCGTATACGTGTTCATAATGCAAAGGGTGCCAAGCCAACACAGAGACTAACTACTGCTGTGACTTGAATATCACAATTTGTGTGTATTATTTCTCTAACTTGTTTCTATACTAAATGATCCCAAGGAGTCGGCACATAGCAATTTATAATACTAGTAACAATCAAATCATCATCATCATCATAAATATATCTTAGTAACACTACTCACCCATAACAAGTATGCAAACAAGAATACAAAACAACATATAAAAACATGTTTAATGGAAGATGGAATGTTTAAGTTAAAAAATAATTTTTTAAAAAAACATATAAAAGCGTGGTATCGATACTGAAGGGTCAAAATAGCACATTAGAACAGGATTTTTTGTGGGGAAAGCTAAAATATAGGAAAAATATATTTTTTAAAGCAACATTTATAGAGGAAGGTGATAGAACATCTGGGAAAGAAAAAATGTGTTGGATCAAGAGTTTTTTAATTTGGAAATGTTCTCACTCTTTGTGACTTGGACTTAGAATATTAAAACTATTACATATTGTGCCCTGGGAATATAGCTACAATTCCCACTGTGACTCCACAAAGCCAACTCCATCATCTTTGAATTCCTAAATATAGTACCATTGCTTTACTAGGGGGAAAAAATGACCCAGAAAATGCCAGGGCTCCTGCTCTAGAAACATGAAAATTGCATAGCTACAAAAAAGAAAATACATTATTGTCCAAATTAGGTGATGACAAGCCCCTTAGCTTCCTTCCAGCTTCCCATTGACAATAGGGTAATTCAGAACTGCTTCCTAGCTGAACATTGTAAATTTCTGTTGAGAAATTAGTTTGTTTATAAGATATAAATTAATGTCAGCCTTACAAAGTGGATCAGACTAGGAAACCAATGTTGTGTGGGTCAGAAGTATTTTCACTGTAAAGCTATAGTGACAGAATCTTGCAAGATTGAATATGTCCTTTCCTACCTCCCACCCTCAACATGTGAAATAGGGAGGGACTTTCTGAAATATTTACACTATTTTCTTGGCCTGAGCTCAGCTCTTTTAATCTGACCAACATCTTCATACATGCCTCTTCACAAGCCTTGAGTAAGCTGTCCTTCAAGGCTGTTCCCTCTGTCTTTTATACTAAATCAGTATCAATAGAATTAAATTCTCAATTCAAAACCAAGCATCACATTAATAGTTAAAAAAGCTTTGTGGAAGAATGTCTTTACTAACTTCCAATATTGCTAAATATTGGAAGAATAGAAAACAAGGGATCAGGGCCAAGCTCAAAGATGAGACAGCAAGATTCAATTGAGTTCAATGCGTTATTGGCTTACACCTAATGGATCGAATCATGCCAAATTAAAGGTATAACTTTCTAACCTATCTGATATATCCTGAGAGATCCTAGGGTATGGTTACCCTAAACGTCTTCTGTCCCTTCCCCCGGCTCCATCCAGCTCAGGACTGTGTAGTCTCTTAATCTGGGCCTCTTTCTGGGAAAACTCTGTGTGGCCAAAGTCTCCTCCACTGCTCCTGCAGATGCACACTCCATCAAACAAGGGAGGTCCCTAGGGAAGAGCCTTACACAGCCTGGAAGCCACATAGGAGAATACTGTTTTTCACATATTAGAAAGCTTAAACTCTTGTAGCACATAGATCCACAGATGGTCCTCCCTTGTTCTCCTGAGTAATCAGAAAGATTCATAGCTGGAAAGATAATCAGCTCTAGGCCATTTAGGCTTTTCAACGATAGCCCCACTTACATCACATCACATCACATCACATCACATTGCAATAATCAAGATACAATGTAACTAAATATGTGGGTAAATATTACTAAGTATAGCCCACTCAGCAAGGGTCAGCTTGCACACTGGCATTCCTTGCCAAAGCCAGGTTTTGAAAATCTAATGACATTTGAGTGTTCAGGAATATGTGAACGTGCTCCTCGAGACACATCAAAGGTTACTCACCTAGATGTTGAACTATAGTACACCATATATTGGGTGCCTTCTGATTGCAAGAACCAGAATTATTTCAAAACGGTGTCCTCAAAGCCTAATCCCATCAGAAGGTTTAGAACAGGGGTGTCAAACTCATGGCCCATGGACCAGATGCATCAGGTGTTGGCCACGCACACCCCCAGTTTAGCGAAGGGGAGAAAGTCGCAATACATCACATGACAATAACATGATGCTGCAAGTTTGACACCCCTGGTCAAGAAGAACACCATGCCAAGGATACTGAGAGGCACAGAAAGTTTCAAGAGAACTAGCAGGGCCACATTGCCTATAACTAGCTTCCAGTTTAGACCAGGCAGTCTCAGTAGCAGAGCTCCAGAAAAACCCTGATCAAAATGGGGCCAGAAAAATCTGTTTCTTTCAGTTTGAAGTCTTAACTTCAACTATTCACTTCTGTTACTTGATACTATATAGAAGTAACAGTGCATACCTACATTCACATTCATTTTAAAATAAGCAGTCTAACCAATATATGGTAACTTGTGATAAAGTTGGAAGATGTTGGGATTTGATTTTTTTAAAAAGTTGTTCCAACATTTAAAAACACATAAAAAGTAATTATAATTTCAGTGGAAAGGGGAACTTAAGAAGACAACGAGCAGCTGAAGCAGCACAACCCCTACAAAAGAGCAGTTTCCCACTTCACATTGTTTTTGAGAGTCTGATTCAAAAGTATGATAAACTCCACCTTGATCCTAAAAAATGCCAGAAATATCAGAAACTGTTAAGCAGAGGCTTTCACTGAAAACATTATATTTCTCAGTATATTGTTTTAGAAATGTATTATATTGATCCCAGAGTAAAGGAAGGACTAATCAGTGTATTTAAGTGATCACAAGGACAATTTTGATATCAATAACAAATAATAATACAGTAAAAGATTAATCCAACAGAAAATGAAATGTCCAAGCTACTGTAAATCACAAATGTCAAAGTTAAAAAAAAAATCCAAAGTAGAGGATCCTCTTCCTTAATTATTTTTAACTGACCTTTACAAGCCAAAACTTGTTTATCTATATTCCTTAAATCTAGTGGTGGGATTCAAATAATTTAACAACCGGTTCTCTGCCCTAATGATTTCTTCCAACAACCAGTTCATCAAACTGCTCAAAAAGTTAACAACCAGTTCTCCCGAAGTGGTGCAAACTGGCTGAATCCCACTACTGCTTAAATCCATTAATAAAATATCTAACAATGGTTTTGGCTTTTGTGTATTCTTACTAGGAAAGGGTAATGGTCCTATTTTATAAGCCATTTTTGTCAGTTTCTTCCAAAAATTGCCCAGAAACAATAGCTGAAGACATTGCTGCTTTAAGAAACAAAAACAAAATAAAGCTTGACCTATCAGTGCTTATCCACATTCTTTATCAGTGCTTGTCCACATTAACTAAGCTAATTCATGCTACCAGCCCAAGCTGACAGTTTAATGCAAGTTGTAAATTGATCCAAATTTGTATCAGCTGTATTATTTTTTCTTGAACTCTGCCAGACAGATGAGAGAGCCACTGACACTTGTTCAGAAGGAAAGCCAAATCTCTCGATTAACTTCCTCTGATTCACATAAAACCACATCCCCTTATCCAAATAATGTAATTTCTATTCTTCCAGTAAAAGATTTTTCGGTTTGTTCATTCTTTTTCTGTTTATCTACATCACTTTCCTTGACAAGCTCAGTGTAGCACTGTATAAGCAACACAACTGGAGGAGAGATTGGAAATGCACGATATCTTCAAATTGCACAACTTCTTCAAAGAATTATATCTTTTCATCCTCTTACCCATCTCCTTTTAGTGTATGCCTATGTGGGCATACTTGTGCTTTCTCATTTGTCCTTTATTATAATAGGGGGACTATGACTACCCTACACAATCATGTCCTAACAATCTAGCAGTAGCAAAAAGTGCCTACAATCAGTCAACTCTTGATAGTCCAAGACTTGCCTGTGCAATCATTATCTGACTTTTCAAATCCAAATCAAACATTATTGAAACCCCGAACTCTTCTGCTCATCAACCCATTCATGAAGTTTCAGATTATTCATCAAACCCCAACAACTTATTAAATGAACATAATTCAACGAATATTACTTTAACTAGTAATACTACAAAACCATGATGCCTTGGTCAGTCCTATTGATACTTGGAGGTGGGTACTAACTATTTGGAGGAGCCCTGATTTAAACATAATGTATGAGTCTCCATTCCTTCTATTAGTATTCATTTGCTGCTGTGCCCCATTCTTCTCATTAGCGTTCTGTGTTTATTCTTATAAAAACTAAAGTAATTCCAGATTAGAATTTGATTAATTTCTCAAAAATAAATGTTTTAAGGAAGGAAGGAAGGAAGGAAGGAAGGAAGGAAGGAAGGAAGGAAG
>WNWU01000001.1:21289220-21301258 GCA_012654045.1 Ptyas mucosa
AAGGAAGGAAGGAAGGAAGGAAGGAAGGAAGGAAGGAAGGAAGGAAGGAAGGAAGGAAGGAAGGAATTATTCTCATATGTTTTACACAAATCAATAGATTCTATATTTTTGGAGAAAATATTGTATGAATGATGAATGAGTTAATTCACCAAGAGAACTTGAAAAAACCCTTGGTAAACTGGTATCAAAGTAATTGACTACAGAACACATGTCTGAACTATATGGTAACACTGCGGGATTTGTTCTCTTCTCCCTATTATTATTTGATTAACTGCAAAATTTTAGCCCTACTAATGGTTATTGTGTGTGCACTCAGTGTGCTATGAGTGCACACATAGTAAGAAAAATAGACATAATTTTTCATATGCTAACCCTCATAAGAAAAAAGGCACAGCTTAAAGAGACACCAAGAATTATTAAACAGCTATTGTTATAGAATAGTCAATTAACATCACAGAAAAATGTAATCATTTATCCTTTTTTTGTACCCTTCTGCTTTTAAAAGTTTCACAACAATCAAGAATGGAGTACTTCTCTAATAACTTAATTATTAACAATATGGTACCTACTGGAACCATATGGTAACAAAGTAATACAAGAAGAGTAGTTCATTGTCTTTGATGCCTGATTCTGTAGATCTCAGCTGTGATCTGCATGGTCCTGGATGATGAGAATCATCTTTTTATGATGACTTTGAATGACTACTTGGTTGCATATGGAAAGACAAGAGAAATTGGTAAGATTGCTGCTGCAATAAATAGTTCATACATTTGGGTGCTCATTAAGGATCTCTGAAAAAGTTTTTTAAAAAGCTATTTCTGGTTATTCTTTCTTTCTAGAGTTCCCATTCTTTCATTACTAGTCTATTTGGAGAGTCAATGTAGTTCATACAGCTAGGTGTTCATTAGGGATCTCTGAGAAGATCTCTAGAAGAGGCAATGTAATCAAACACAATACTCATCTATACAGAGTTGCTATGGAGTTTTTCCTGGATCTTCTGTTAGTTCAGTCACAAGGGTATTACTCTTTATTTTGAAAGAGAAATAGGTCATGATTTTTAACTAACAATGACAATGAGTTAAGCTGAGATCCAGAAAATCACTCATTAAACTAATAGGGACCCTCATCATATTTTTGATGCAGCATGTGACTAACTCCTAGAGAGGCTCTGGAGCTGGGGACAGCAAAAAACATCACTTTCTGTCCAACTGGAAGTTGGGAAACGGGCCATTTGGGCCTCTGGAGGGCCTCTAAGGGGGTGGGGAAAGCTGTTTTCACCCTCCTCAGATACATAGAGAGGATCTGGAGTCAGGTGAGAAAGAAAAACGGACCTACTGGGCCATCGCATGCCAGGAGGGGGGGAGGGGTCTCATAGAATTATGGGTGTGGGCACGCACGCACGTGAACATCCCCCACCCTCCCTCCTGGTACGCAATGGCAAAAAGGTTAGCCATCACTGAAATGGGTGATCCTTATACCTTGGCTAAGGTTTATATACATCTGCAAATCACATAAATTAACTGAAAAGTTAGCTTGAATTCTTTTCTCTACTGAAGTAATAGAAATTTAGAAGAGACTGGAATTTCTCACAGGACTGCTTTAAAATTTGCTATTTCTTTTTTAATGTTGGCCTGTTATTTTTGGTAGGTAAAATATTGCCTCAGGAGACTATTCCTTTCCTCATATGTCCCCAATCCGATTCAATTTTCCCAACAGCACCAGGACTGGCTGCATAACAAAATAATCATGTTAATAATTATCTGCACAATAATGCTATTGTATTTCATAGGCATTCCATTAGTACTTTTAGGTCTTTCTTAACTTTTGTTTTTAAAGAATAGAAACCTATACATACATAATTTTTATTTTTAATAGGGTCTATGCAGCTACTAAACTCACAAACTGTGACTCTAAGCAGCTAATGTAGGATTAAAACCAGGAACAAAGAGGGTTGGAAGCAAATACTCATTATATATTAAACTCATTAAAATAACTGGAAACCAAGTTGGTAAATGACCTTGGAAAAGTTATGCAGAGAACCTTGGCAAAAGTGTGAAGATTTTTGTGAGGGGGAGGAATTTGAAGTTGCCCTGCCTTAACTCTCTTTGGCATTTGAAGGAGGGAAGGGAAAATGGTCTCAGACTTTCAAAATTCATTTATGCCAATAAAGTAGAGTTCTAATAGTTCTAATAGTAAAATTATTTTACTGTGATTCCAATAGCGAGAAGTTCCCTGAAGATGGGCTCCAGCATGAGTCTGAAACTTGGAAGAATAAACCTCTGGTCCCGGTGACCAGCCCAGATTGGATCTTGCAATATTATCCTGGGACATGCATATTTGCCTTTATTTGTGTAATCTCATTATGTCTGATTCTGGACCTGGCCTGCTGTACCTTGAATGTGACAGTAAGTCACTGCAAGAGAAAGTTCCTAGCTGACCTTAGCTGATCTCAAAAAAGTTAAACAGATCACCTGGTTGATACTCAGTTAAAAAGCTACTAGGACTATAAACTGTAGTTATATCAATATCTTTTTCATAAGAAGTATATAGATGTGTCCACCTATACCAGTAATCAAATTCAGTTTGAGAAGCCTTTTCCTTCAAGCAAGCTTCATCAAAATCTCATTTACATCTGAAAACCTACCTCTGAGATCCACACAAGAAAAAAAATAATAATTTGTAAAACTAAATTATAGAGAAATTAGAGTCATATATAATAACCACAGCACAAAGATTTGAGATCTTTTTAAAGATATGCTTTATGTGCAAGGAATGTTATTAGGAATTAATATTAAATTTTCCATTCCATTCCAACAGTATGAATGATTCATGGCCAATCACTCATACTGTTGTTCATAAAACACAATTACATATTCTGCAGTTGTGCTGATAATACAAAAAGATAGGTATTTTACCTGGTAGTAAGAGTTGTTTTCCCCCCTCAAATAGTTTATCTTTATACTCAAAGGATGCTTAGGTGATAGAAGTAAGTAATCTTTTCTAGGGGTTAGGTCATCTTAAAAATCTTATTTTTAAAATATATGAGCAATTCATTTTATGGAGTCCCCCCACCCACCTTTGTCCTTTGCCTATTATATATCTAACTGAACCTGTAAATTGTACTATGATTTGCCATTGTACTAGAGCCAAATTATCCATATCTTTAAATTTTGATATTGAATATTCCCTGGACGGTCTGCAAATATTTAAATATTTACTAAATAGTCCATATCTGTATTTAATAGCTACTTACTAATTTTAAGATGGCTTTCAAAAACTGGGATTAGATCATTATCAAACATATATTTCTCATTTCATAGTATGTAATTTTTGGCATGGAATGGCATTTAATGTTTGACCGTATGTGCAAATGATATGTTGCAACTGACATCTAATGGCTTACAATATAGTTTAGGTTTCAAACACATCATAAACTAAGAAAACCCAAAATTCTTAAATATCATCCAAACTAAATAAAAGACAAAACTATAATCCCAAACTAATAGGATATAAGACATTTTTGAATAGACTCTTTTATATATGATTTAAATTTTTCCAGCTCTAAGCAGGGACTTCTAATATTGCATTCCCTTCTCAACAACATTATTTTTAAGTTTTGTAGTTCAAGATTGCAGAACTTTTTGCTGCCTTTTAAAAAGGAAGGAAAATTATTTTGCTGGGATTTGTTAAGTGTTACATTCCATCTTTCATTCAAGAGCCCAAAATAACATAAATAGTTCTCTCTTCTCTCCTCCCCACTTTTTTTTTTCTGGCACAATAACCCTGTGAGACACATTTGGCCAGGAAGCTTTCATGAATGTGGGTGTCAATTTGTTTTCAGTACATGTATGGTTCTATTGCACACTACTGGAGAAATATTTAGTAGGCTCTAGATGTTGAGATCTTTTTCATTACAAATCTCAACAGAGATTTTGCAAAGAAGGATTAAAGTAAGCTTGGTGTATATTATACGATATAGATTGTTAAATTTGAGCTCAATGACCTTTCTTTATATTACAAGCATAATCTCTGAACATACTGAATAAGGTGCAAAGAGACATAGAGTAGACCCTTATATGGTATACTTATACTTGCAGATCTTTCTATCTAAGGTTTTATCTTGTTAATCCAATAGTATATCCAAAATGCAAACCTGATGAAATGGCATCACTCACAAACTGCTATGAGCAAGAACTAGAAATGCATATTTAGTTTCTTTTTCTAATAGGAATGATAATCTATTGAAGTCTCCCCCACAGTAATGCAAAGCAATGCAATAAGTAGCACTTCAAAATGGAAACTAGCATATGGCTCCACTCTGTCTTCAGAGCTTTTCATTATCTGCATGAAACTGCTGGGAAAGATCATTAGACAAGCTGAACAATACAGTATCATCATATGATATCCAAACCATGAGTCTATAACATCTTCAGGTAATCATATACCTTCCCTGGACATAGATTGGCAGTCGGCAAAGGATAATCATGTCTTATTAAGGGATGATACATTAAAACTAAACTCAGATAAAATTGAGCTGCTTATTCTGAAGATCACATACAGAGAGATCTGTTTGTTGTGGATGAGATCATGGTCATGAAGGAGCAGGTACATATCCAAATCTTCAGCTTTCCCAAATGGAACTTTGATTGATTGGCCAACATTAGCCCTTCTTAGAAGGAACCAGTCTTTAAACCATAATGCATTCATTAGAAACCACTACACAGAGCCTATATATGGAACTGACCTTGTGCCAAATTTGGAAATGTATTTAATAAAAAAAAACTTAACATCCCAGCTGGTTGTATCGGCTGACAACATCTTTTCAGATGGAAATAGAAATGCCTTCTTATTTTTAGAGCCTACTAACACTACCTTCCCTGCTCTCCATCCTGTTCACTGAAATAATATGAGAAGGAAAGGTTGTGTCTATTTTCCATTCTTTTGAAATCTTTTCCCAGTTGAGTTGGGAAGCATAATCTCTTTATTAAGCTTCTAAGGCTGCTAAAACCATACTTTGCTGTTTTTTAAGCTTTACAGAAGTAAATTTAAACTTGAAATGGGGAATGTCCTGACTGTGAGAGCTATTAAACAGTGGAAGAGCCTGTCTCCAGGATTCATGGATGATCAGGCACTGGAGCTTTTCCAGCAAATGTTGGACAGTCTGGGATAGTGTGAGGATTTCTGTACAGTGCATTGAGTTGGACTACAAGACCTCCACAATACTGTCCAACCCTATGATTCTATGACACATTTTTAAATGGCCTTCTACCTTCTTAAAAATTATTTTTGTTGCTCTTTTATATTGTTTTTGATATCTCAGGTTTTTGATTCTGATTTATTTTAAGCCTTTAAACGATATCAGGAATTGGCAGTATAATGTAACACCTGAAAGGATTAAAAATAAATAGCAAAAAAAATAAATAAATCATCCCTCTGAAGCATATTTCTCAGAAGGCCCCATCCTGAAAGGAACTAATTTTACAATATAGGAAATTGTCGGAGAATGGATGAATCAGAGAAAAATCACCTTCTACAAACATGCTTCCAAACATACAGATATTCTGTGGTAGGATTTCTATGCATGGCAACTATAAATCAACAACACAGGTGATGATTTTCATGTCAGTTAGAATACGACTATGAAATACAATCTTATGAAACGTTGAAAAAGCACTGATATTTAATTTCCAAAAGCTGCTTGCCAGTCAATAAGATAGGAATAATACAGTCAAACTAAATACTCTCCAAGCTATGGATTAGAGTAAGGAAAGCCTTGATGAACAGTGACCTTGCTGAGGTTATCTACTAGATCAGGGGTGTCAAATTTCGATTTCATTGAGGGCCGCATCAGGGTTGTGTTTGACGTCGGGGGCTGGGTATGTGTGGCCATGGTGAGTGTTGTCAGCTTGACATCACTCATTGAAGCACCATTTTTGGCCACGGTGGCTCACCCAGGCTCCATTTTCAGCCATGACGGCCTCCTGCAGCCCTCTGCCAAAATGGAGTTCCAGGAGGCCGTGCGCAGCCTGCTTGGGTTCCATTTTTGGCCATGACGGCCTTCTGTGTGCGGCCTCCCCAGGCTTCATTTTTGCTGGCAGAAGGCTGCAGGAGGCCATTGTGGTTGAAAACAGAGCCCACATGCTGTCCTCCCGAGCTCCGTTTTCACTAGCAGAGGAACTGCAGGCCTGTCCTTTGCTCTTTACAGGGTAGGCCTGTGGGCCAGATCTAAGTACCCCGCAGGCTCTATCCAGCCCGCTGGCCTTGTAGTACACCCTTGTACTAGATCCGTGATGGCGAACCTATGGCACGGGTGCCACTGGTGGCACGTGGAGCCATATCGGTGGGCGCGCGAGCTCAGCTCTGGCACACATGTGTGTGCCAGCCAGCTGATTTTCGGGCCTTCTGGGCCCACCAGAAGTCAGGAAACACACTGTTTCCAGCCTCTGGAGGGCCTCTGGGGGGTGGGGAAGGCTGTTTTTGCCCTCTCCAGGCTCCTAGAAAGGCTCTGGAGCCTGGGGAGAGCAAGAAACGGGCCTACTATGCCATCGTGTGCCATAAGCGGGGGGAGCACGGGGGGTGTGGCGCATAGAATCATGGATGTGGGCACGCGTGCGTGTGACCCCACCGCGCTCCCCCCCACTTTTGGCACGCGGTGGCAAAAAGGTTAGCTATCACTGTACTAGATGAAGTATATACTTCAGTAAAATATACTAATATTTTTAAAAACCTATTTTGAACAATGCTTTGTTTCAAAGGAAAGGCCTTAATTTCATTCTTGCAGACAAATACAATCCTTGGTGAACAAACAGGAGTTCTTACATTTGCATAGATGTGAATATGTTCCAACAAGCCATCCTTATTTTAATAATATGTTAATGTAAGAATAATACTTGATATCAGACAATATGAGGTCCCAAAAATGTATACATTTCTAAAAATGTGTCATGATGTAATTAACTCTTCTTTTTGTAGCCCCAAAATATAATTATAGACAACTCGCATAATAGTTCTCTTCTTTCGAGTGTACAATTATTCATGAGGCAAAGCTTTTATAAATCTGGGGCTTTCACTACACCAAGAGAACCCTTCAGTTATTTGTCAATGATGTGGCTATTGTCAAGGCTCCTGCTTTGTCAAAAGCGCCACAGAAAAATACTATGGTGGCGACAATTCATCACTACTAAACAGAATTAAATGGATGCCAAATACAGAATAACAAAGTTGGAAGGAACCTTGTAGATCATCTAGTCCGACTCCTTACTCAAGCAGGAGACCCTATACCATTTCTAACAAGTGACTGTCCAATCTCTTCTTGAAAGCTTCCAGCCTCCAACTTCTGAAAGCAAGCTGATCCATTGGTTGATTGTTCTCACTGCCAGAAAATTTCTCCTGATTTCTATGTTGAATCTCTCCTTGATCAGTTTCCATCCATTGTTCCTTTGTCTGGCCTTCTGGTGCTTTGGAAAATAGGTTGCCCTCCTCCTCTCTATGACAGCCCCTCAAAAATTGGAACACTGCTATCATGTCATCCCCGGTCCTTCTCTTCACTCAACTAGCCACACCCAGTTCTTACAACTGTTCTTTATATGTTTTAGCCTCCAGGCCCCTGATCATATTTGTTGCTCTGCTCTGCACTCTTTCTAGAGACTCAACATCTTTTTTATAGTGTGGTGACCAAAACTGGATGCAGTATTCTAGGTGTGGTCTTACTAAAGCTTTGTAGAGTGGTATAACAAAGTTTTTCATAACCATAATGTTATATTAAAAATGTTTCTTATTCCTACTGAGTCAGTATGTCTCAAGTTAATGCCAATTTATATACATATGTTGCAACCATCCACTGGTCATTGCCAGTGTCAGCTGACCATACATCTGTGTTGTGAACATTAAAAAAAGCAATGGGGTGACAAGCTAGACAGTGATTCTCAAACAACGGGAAGATAAAAAGAATGTTCTATCATGCAGGGTATCCCAACCATTGTATCAAAATGAAAACACAGTTTAATGAACCCTGCTATAAAATACACAAAAGAATACAGAATCTGTTGCTAGATTTGGAATTATAAAATTAGACTTTTCTAGAATTAGAAAGAAAATAAATTAGAAGCTTGATATATAGCTTGATTTAGAATGGCAGAATATTGACCAGTTCATAATGCTTTAAGGGACTGGAATAGCACTTTCACAGACAACAGACATTGGGGGATGGAAGGGACTAAGATTAATGAGAGCTCTCATAGGAAAAAGAGGGGGATCATTTCCACTAATTTCTTCTTCCTGCAGTCAACCAGACCCCCTTTCATGTTGTAGGAAGTTCCCCAACTCACAGAAACAACAGGGAGTTACAGGGAGACAAAAGAAGAAATAGAGTATGTTTTTGTTTCTTTTCCTCCTTCATAACCCATTGAAGAATGGTAATTTGTAAAGTGCTCCACTCAAAATCATTTATATCCTGTCCATCGTGGCTTATACTTTGTGTTGAAGGCATCAGCTTGATGTCATTTGCCCATTAGCAATTTATGTCATCTCCTAGAATCATCTTATCATTATAATCTCAAAATCAGTCTTGAAAACAATTGCATTGAAAACAGGGTTTATTTCACTTTGGTCTCAGCTGGATTATACTGTGAAGATTCTTTATCACTTATGACTAGAGAAAAATAGCCTGAGAAAAAGAAAGATACCTTTTTCTTTCTGTAAATATATCTATTGGGAATACTTCAGCAGAGTATATATAATTGTATGGGGGACTGAAAGCTACAAAACGGAGAAATCAGTACCAATAGAAGAAAATATTTGTAGCCTCAGGATTGAATTGTGGAATCTTTGGTGCTCTCTGAACTTGGTTATTTTCTTGCAGACATTTCATTACTAAGCTAGATGGCACCATCCATGCTACTTTGTCAGTGCTTGTAGTAGTGTTTTTGGTGGTTCTTTGATTAAGCTGTTGTTTAGCTTGTTTGTCTGAATTAGTAGTTCCTATATTGATGTATTGTTTACTTCATGATTGTCTGTCTAGTGTTAATCTTGGAGTTATTCTCTGATCAACTGGATATTGATTGCTGCTGAGGAGATATTTTGGTCTTTTTGTTTCCTTTTTGGCTTTTTGACTGCCTCTTTTGAACGATATGCAGATGTTATTTACCTCTATGGACCTATTGCTGGCTGATTTGTCTACATAGCAGGCTTCCAGAAATCTTCTAATGCTTGGCTTGGCTTGGTATAAGTTGCTCACAGTTGTCCATCTGAAACTAGCTAAATCTGTCCATGTGTTGTGAAATTAAGGAGTTTTCATCAGTATCCTGTGACTGCTAGTTGGTGTTCATGGATGCATTCTGCTAGCCTTCTACTCGTTTGTCCAACATAGTGGCTGTTTCAGTCCTTACTTTGTATGTTGTAGAAGACTCCTATTTTTCTTTTTGGGTTGCTGGAACTTTTGATTTACTTGGAATGTTTGGGAGACTTTAGTTTATTTGTGTGTTATGGTGATGACATGTGATTGTAATTGTCTATTGGTGGTTTCTGAGATGTTTTTGATGTATGGTAGCATTATTCTTTTCACAGCTTGGATGGTTGTATTGCAGTGGGCTGAGTGATCAGGCATTTTTTGATAACCATGGATACCCATTTTTTGTATAAAATGGGTATCCATTTTATTGGAAGATGTTGTATGACAGGTTTCCTTTCCCTGGTGTCCAGGGTTTCTGCAATTAGTTTGTGCTCATCTAAATAGTTTGGTAATGAAACATCTGCAAAGAAACAACTCAGCTCAGAAAATACCAAGCACCCTTCAGAAAAATCAGTGAAAATCACAACCTATACCCTCCCTCCATAGGGAGGATCCAATTGTCTCTAATGAAAGAAGCTGATCCATCAATTGAGACCCAACTCTGGATCCAACTCACTGCAGGATTTATAGTGTTATTTAATTATTACATTTCATACTCTTCTCAAGTATTCTCAAGACTGCTTACTGCCCTTTGCCCATTTTATGATCTGAGACAACCCAGTGAGGTTTATAGTGAAAAAGTGATCTTAAACTGAATAACAGAGCTCACCTGTAACACTTTTGCTACTCATTGAGTTTGTTTCCTGTTTTGTAAAACGTGTAGCTGCTCTGAATGTTATTTGTAAATAGGATATAAATACAAACTCTGAGCATCCATCATGATAATTCTTCAGAGTTACAAAGAGTGCCTTTTCTATTTTAGACTTTGATAAGGCATCATTTTAAGTGATTTAAGATGGTAGCTATAATTACACAGAACCAATAGTAATAGCAGAACAGCCACCTTAAACTTAGGGGTTAGGCAAGAAACAAATAGACATCTTACTTTTATTAAATTTAAACTATATATCAGCCTAAAAATAAGAGAACCTTGCAATATTTCATTGGAAATAAACAATGAACTTTAAAACTTTTAAAAGATGTGTAGTTTTGCACAATTTCTGAAACTGGAGTTTTATTTTTGAGACTATTCTCACATCTTGTTCAACATTCATCTTGGATCAGCATTTCCTCATCTAGCACCTGGCTTGAATGTTTGTGCTTATAGTGTGGGTGTAGTGTTCCATGCACCTTGGCATATAATCATGCTGGCCACCTGACCATGGAAATGTCTTCAGACAATGCTGGCTCCCTTGGCTAAGAAAAGGAGCTGAGCACCACCCCCTAGAGCCAGAAATGACTGGGCAGGAGAAACTTTAGCTAGTGTGGTTAAATACAGCTATTATCCTGTAAGTCCATGCTCCAGATTCTCCTTTTTGCTTATCCAAGCAGAGTAGGAGTTTGTTCTGACAGAGTTGTCCAAGTCTAATGGTTTAGGTATGCAAACCAGGATCACTATCAGAACTTGTTTGTGGCTTTCTGCTTTGTTTAGACAAGCTAGCTGGGCTAAGAATTTACAAACTGAGTGTAAATGATGATAAAGCAAAAGTAGAAACCTGGCTACTAATAGTTGGGAACCTATCTGCAAGAAGAAAATTCAGCCATTCAAAATGCACCTTTTGATTTCATCTACCCACAATAATCTGGCCCTAATTTCATTTTAAATGGTGCAGTGGAGGTTTCTGATTGCTTTATAAAGTTGTTAAGTCTGCAACCCTCTGAATATCCCTCCCCATCTTGACTTGATTTATTACTTGCAATACATATTGACTGGGTGGGTTGGCATTCCAATTTGTACAGCCAGGAAATGGTGATGGATGTATATACTTGGCAGAAGCCAAGTAGAGTAAAATGTTTTGAGAAGGGGATTCAGGAGTTCTAAATTATGAAATGGACATTGTCATTTCTGCAAGGCTTAAAGCATCAATGTTGCTCCTTAAGGCTTCTTAAACTCTGAAAAAAAGGCAAAAAAAAAAGTCCAAATTTTTTATCCCATCCACTCTGATGCCCAAATTGATGTTGTCTGTGGCCCCCACCTCTACTTTAACCTAAAAGCACTAAACTTAAGGAGAGAAGCAGTAATGTTTGCTGTGGCATCCAAGTTTCACCTCTCCTGAGATATGACATCTTTATTATTTGTTCAAAGAGCTATACCCAACTCTCACTTTGAAGGAACAACCTTCCTTCCTCCCTAACCAGATACCATAGAAAGTTTCCAAGCTACAATATGTTCTTTTTCAACAAGTCAGGTTCCCCATTGACTCCTTCTGTTCCATACTGTCGTGTGTACCATGTGCCACCAATCGCTTCAGGCAAGTGGCAAACTTGCACCTGGTTCCAGAAGTTTATCCCTCTAACACTACATCCATGACTGGTGGAGGGAAGGATTCCAGAGGCATTGAGGCAAATGAGCATGCAATTAGTTTTGAAGATGGGGTGGGATAAATGAATAAGTGAATAAGTGGAACAACTTGCCTCCAGAAGTTGTGAATGCTCCAACACTGAAAGTTTTTAAGAAGAGGTTGGATAACCATTTGTCTGAAGTGGTGTAGGGTTTCCTGCCTAAGCAGGGGGTTGGACTCTAAGGTCCCTTCCAACTCTGTTATTCTATTCTATTCTATTCTATTCTATTCTATTCTATTCTATTCTA
>WNWU01000001.1:21301268-21311755 GCA_012654045.1 Ptyas mucosa
TATTCTATTCTATTCTATTCTATTCTATTCTATTCTATTCTATTCTATTCTATTCTATTCTATTCTATTCTATTCTATTCTATCGCTATCTATATCATCTATTATCTCTATCATCTCTAGCTAGCTAGCTAGCTATCTGGCTGGCTATCTATCTATTCCTATTTCTTAGCTGCCCATTTTCCTCAAAGAGGAGCTCTGGGCAGTGTACAATATTTTATTTGTTTGTTAAATTTATTGGCTGCCCATAGTATCTCAGGGTAACAATATAGATTCATTATTTCAACAATTGCACACATTAAGTTCTCCATGTTGGATCTGAGATTTGCCTGTTCATAGGAATAAACATAGGAATAAAAGCAATGCATTGAGCCTACATCCCACAGTGTAAGTGCATTACTGGAAAATAATTCAAAATAACAGAACTGGAATGGTCTTAAAAATCACCTAGTCCAGCCGTCTGGGCACCATCCAGTTTGCAATTGTCAAACTGTGCAATCTGTGTTATGAGCTTTGCCATGTAGCTGGAAATTGAATAAGGCTAATCTAGTCCAACACAGTGGTGAGACTGGAACTAATCATAGTATTGGATACATGCAATGTCCAGAGTGCCAAATAACATATCTGTTGGGACGGGGACTTCCAGGTATGACCTGGCAAGGCTCTTAAAGACAACATATAATACAAAAGATTTTTTATTATTAGAATGTTCACCTGGAATACAGCCCTTCTTTCCATAAACTGTAAATTCTGGTAAATCCATTCATATGGGATTGTAATAGCAAGGATAAAAAAAACCTTATTTTCTTTAAAAGTATTTTATGCTGTAATCTAAAACATATATTAAAATGTGAATGCTTGGGGATTTCGCTAGAAAAAACTGGTTGACTTCTGCCTTTTTCTTGTTACTTCATTTATCCACATCACATGGATAAATGTATCTTACATACTAAAATGCTACCTATTTAGTCTTCTTATATGACACAATCAGAGAGGCTAGAAAGTTTATTTTACATAGGAAATGACTGAAAAGAAAGAAACTTTATAGTATTCCCAGAAAATGTATGTTTGAAGGTCATAGAACATATGCTTTTAGAGTCAAATAACTGCCAAGGAAAACTACAGAAATGAAATATTAGGATTGGTGAGTATTTCGTCAATGGAAGGTTGATCTCCAGCTTGTCATCTTTCAAGAATTTACTTGCTCAGAAAGCAGCAACCGAATTAAATTATATTTTTGCAATTGCACAATGAAAACCCTCTTATCTGGTCTTAATGCATTTATACAAGATGTCATAAATACGCTCCTCCAATGATATGACTTTTTTTTACACCTTGTAATAAATGTCTCTAGAATATAAGGAAACCCTTTTAGATGTCATGTGGGGAGACCTGTATCTCAATTATTTTTTCTCTCACAAAGAGCATGTTATGGTCATTTTATTTCTGGCTCTAGGATTTGGAGCATAATGATAAAATGTGTAAATGTGCAGGACAAAAGAAACACTCTGAACTTTTGAGAAGAACACCCTTGGAAGTTGAAACACTAATTGTCATAGATTATGCATCCTAAAATATCTAAGAAGAGAATATTGTACCCTAACTTGTCCCTAAAAGTATTTGTCATGATTATCAATAAAACTACTTTTCAGGAAAGATAATTAAGTCTGGCAACCCTGTGGCATATTAGTACATGAAATAGTTGTTACTTTCAGACTCTATTGGGCATTCAAAGAGCTTTGATATTTAGGCATCATATATACTGTTATTCCATTTTGCAGCACATATATTTGAAAACAAACTCCATTAATATAGAAGCAGGACCTATTTGTCAAAGGCCATAGAACACCACGGCCCTCACCCCCAGGGAAATCTTTCTCTTTGTTTATTTGAAGAGTGACAAGTAAATGTGAATCAGTATAGACTGAAAACCAGATCTGAGACTGCATATAAAGGAAATGCTATAGAACACCAGTCTCTCTCCCCTCTCTATGTATGTATGTATGTATGTATGTATGTATGTATTACACATATACATATATATAATTATATAATTATATAAATATAATTTCTGCCTGGCTATAGTGTAGCTTTGTTACTTTGGATCCAGAATTTAAACTACGTTATGGAAGCCTTCTTTAGAGGGCATTATGAAATATACATAATAATCTGGGAATTATAGTTTTCTGTACAAAAGAACAATGTGATTATAAAATAAAGCAAATAAAATATGTATTAAATATGTAAATACATTATTTAAAATTCATGGATTCTCAAGTATTTTTTTTAATTAAATAAATTAAATAAATAAATAAATAAATAAATAAAAGATATTGCAATGACCAGCTTTAATCATGTGAATCCCACTCTAGCTGTCACCTGCATTATTTATTGCTCCCTGTATTAGCTGTCATTTTCTGGTTATTTCTGGAGCAGCTGCTCCTTGCTTTTCGTTGATCCCACAATCACTAGTATTTAGACATGCACACCATGGATTAGCCCCTTCCTGCAGTTCAACAACAGACTGCATGTTTGGCATGCAAATTGATTCCCAATATCTTCATTAGAATTAAGAATCAACATGGTTGGAAATCTCTAGCAAGCAAGGATGTGGTCTGGCCAATGGTCTGATTTTACATATGGCAGCTATAAGCCTACGGTGAGCTCTTGGGAGAGTACAGTGCAATCACAGAGATGGGTCAATCCATAACACCAATGTCAATGCCTGAGTGCTCTTCCAAATAAGCATGTGATATGCAGTGAAAATTGCATTATCCTTGGGACTGTTGCTTAAAGAACACAAAAAAACAGCAGCACTAGGCATCAAACCTACCAAGCAAACCAAGATTTTTCATGTGTTCAGCACAGACTACAACTCAGCCATGATAGGACAGAAACATAACAGGATTGTGAGATGTACAGTATGTCTGGATGCATAAACTCCCCATAGAATCCCTTCCTCTTTCCCTCCAAACTCTGATTTAATACCATCATACAGGAAATACAAAACATCTGATATGGTTTTCATATTCATTTGCAAACATTAGCCAGACGCAATGTTGCTAAAGACATATCGCTGAGAAATGTGCACTAGAATCAGCAAAATAGGAAGAGCTGAAGACCTTTCCAAAATAAACCCATATATCCCAAAATATTGCTATTTTCCCACATGAAAGCTGTTCCATATGCTCAGAATCACAGTGTTAAATGATCAAAAAAGCTTAAGGAAATTGCGGGTTTAAAAACCACCCTGTTACATGCCTCCACTATTCTATTCTCACCAAATTCCTCTTTGCAAGCCTAGAAGCAATACAAGACATTCTGTTCTCCTGCTTATATGTTCCAACGACTGACTTGAGAGCATCTTGCTTCAAGGGCTGGGTGTAATGTATATGTTTTCCAGTAGCCTGTATTGATTTGTCTCTTTTAAAGCTATCCACATTAGGGTGCCCAAGTCAATCATCACTTATTCATTCTTCCAGACAGCCCAATCAGTGCAAGAGACTCTGGGAGATTTGATTTTGCATTTCCCATCCTTGACCTTGCAACAAGAACAACAAATTAAAAAATTGCCATTGTGGGGTGGAAAGCAGTATCAACCCCACCCATTTCTTTATGCCTCCTTTTTCACCTTATTCATGTATGAGGAGAGGTCGAACTTTATCTTTCTGATTATCTAACTTTGAGATATTTGGAGATAAATCTAAGCCTTATAGGGTTTGATGGCTGGGGCAACCAATGTTATCACTTTTGTTGACACAAGATCCTTTCCCTGATCTTGGCTCACACCCCATAAGCATATATGATGTGTGAAGTTATATTTGCTGTTGTTTTTTTTAATACTTGAGAATGGTTCACGTGTCAAATACTTACATTGAGCTACCGCCAATTTCCTATTCAATGATCACTGTCTTAATTTGGAAATAGCTATTTATATTTATAATGTCACTAAGTATCATGGAGTCTTTGGCTAATATATTTATTGCACTGCCCATCCGTAAGGTATCTTTGATTATGAAGAAGCATAAAAGCCCAGCCCAGATGCTGATCCCGGATTGGAGTGGGTGGGTGGGGGATCCTGTTGTTTACTGTCTTCCTTTATAAGAATTTTGTTTTTCTTATCCCCTTTTAAAAGCAGTGAACAACAAAAAATGAACACTTGTTGGATCAGGGGTTGTGCGTGCTGAATGTTGCAGGTGTGGGGCCTCACATTATGCCCACAAACTGTTTTTGTAATAATAATATTTACCTAAGTGTTGCATTTTCTCTGCATCTGAATGCAAAATATGCGCTGGAAGAATATACATCCAGTTTGAAGCTCTTCGGTTTCTGACCACATTAGTCTCAATGAACAAATTTAAAATCTTCATAGCTAAGTGTCACATTACTATGCAGTGATTTGCATAGTGTTTATTCACTCATCAGCTGTCTGAACAGAAATCCACAGAAATGTATTTGGGCATGCCAACAACATGTTTTTGCATGCACAACATTAATATAAAAATACAAGGTTTTTATATTGACATAACTTATTTCTAATAATGTATTTAGGAAGGATAAGAATGAACTTATTATTAAAATTTAAAGATTACTATGAGTGTCCGTAAGTAAATGGATCATTTACATTTACTACAATACATATTCTGTAATGGTAGTTCTAGCATAAATACTCATCTATGTATAACTCATATATGAATAACATTTAATTCCCGTCACGATCACCATATAACCCTTTTCACTAAAACTGAGTCACAAGAGCACTGCTGCGTGCATGACAACAGCTCATTAATGGCATAATTGATTTCAAATGAAATAACTGATTTATTGATGCATCATGGATTAAATATTTGCATTTCTAATCAGGTTTAAATTGAAGCTGCCCATTGTGAAACCTATTTATTATTGTAAGAGAAACTTGGCTTACATAACGTTCAGCTTTCTATAATCGATTTTTTAAAAAATTCAGTCAAACCTGTTACATAGTATTTTTTTTTAAAAAAATCTAGATGCTATTACCTTTTTTGGATATTGTCCATTTTATTGAATTTCTATCAACTACTATTTTGTTTTAAAAAGGTAAGTCTTGAAATCTATGAATTATGGTGCTGAGTCTGAGATCTTGAGTGACACTGGGTTTAAATATTTTGCAGTGCTTACAAATAAAAGGCTTATCCTCTTTTTCTGTTCAATGAGAAAAAAAAACCCATTCAAATTGTGTGTGTTCTTTATTTGGGTGTGCCAATTTAAAAACATACATAAGATACAAAACTGCTCTGATTCTCCCCAAGCCCATGTAAGAGCAACAATGAGAGGCTGTAGATGCCTTGAATGACTGCTAGGATTTTATTGCTTCAAACACATAATTATCATTATTTTTCTATTAACTTAAGACTGAATGGTCTAATAAGAGATAAGTCTTCAGACAGGTTCCGGAATGTATTTTATCCCATTGTGTTAGGTAAATAACATGGCATTATCCAAAAAGGCTGCAATTAGAGTAGAATTAAAAACCCTCTCACTGCGGTTTTTCTACCAATGCAAACAAGCTCTTTTGAAATCAGCCACCACAGTCTGGCTTCATCTGAAACAGCGCTGCCAGCCAGCTTTCTACTGGTAGAGAATCGTTTCTCTACTTCAGCCTCATTTATGTACATTTATGTACACTGAGAGCCTATACACCAAAGACAAATTCCTTGTGTGTCCAATCACACTTGGCCAATAAAGAATAAAAATTCTATTTGCCTTGCCCAGTGAAGGCCTCTGGCATTTAACATTCACACTGCACATTATAGTGCGAAGGTATCACTACGGTTCTTTCTTCATTGCCTTTGTTTATTGCCACATCTACCTGAAATGGCCCTTATAAAAATGCCCTGGTGACTCCACTATTTTTGCTGTGTAGGTAGACCTCAATTTACAGCCGTAACCGAGCCCAAAATTTATGTTGCTAAGTGGGACATTCATTAAGTGAATTTTGCCTCCTTTTACAATCTTTCTTGCCAGAGTTGCTAAGTGAATCATTACGGTTGTTGAATTAGTAACATTGTGGTTAAGCGAATCTGGTTTCCCCATTGACTCTGCTTGTAAGAAGGTCACAAAAGCTGATCACATGATCTTGGGACACTGCAACTGTCATAAATATGAGTCAGTTGCCAAACATCACGTGACCAAGGGAATGCTGCAACGGTTGGTCGTAAGTGTGAAAAATGGTCATCAGTCACTTTTTTCAGTGCCGTTGTAACTTTGGTCACTAAATGAACTGTTGTAAGTCAAGGATTGCCTGTACAAAGTTCCTACTATTTAAAAGGACGGTCATCTCTACCAACTACATACCAGTAGTCTTTGATTTACAACAATTAGCTTAGTGACCATTCAAAGTTACAATGGCACTGAAAAAAAGTGACTGATGACCATTTTTCACACTTATGACCATTGCAGTATCCCCACGTGATTTACATTTGGACGCTTGACCACTGACTCACATTCGTGATGTTTGCATTGTCCCTGGAGTTATGTAATCATCCCCTTTTGTGACCTTCTAACAAGCAAAATCGATGGGGAAAACCAATTTAACAACTGCAGTCGTTCGCTTAACAAACATGGCAGGAAAATTCATAATGGGGCAAAACTCAACAAATTTCCCACTTGGCAACATCAATTCTGGGCTCAATTGTGGTTGTAAGTTGAGGACTGCCTGTATCATCTCGCTCATCGCAGCCCCATCGACCTCTGGCTTACAGCTGCCTATTCAGTCGGCATACACTGTTCTTACTACTGCTCTTCTGTCCCCCGTCCATCCCCACCCCCCTTGAAGACTTAGGCAAAGGAGGAGAATTGCCTTGGTGATGCAGCAGACTAAAGTGCTGTTAAAGTAGCACTTAGCTGCCCGCTGCCTGCAATTACTGCGAGTTCAAATCTCACCAGGCTCAAGGTTGACTCAGCCTTCCATCCTTCCGAGGTAGGTAAAATGAGGACCTGGATTGTGGGGGCAATAAACTGACTTTGTATAAAAAAGAACACCGCTTTGGGGGGGAGGGCAAAAGCCCTACTAAGCAGGTATATACAAGAGTATGAAGGCTATTGCTTAACGCATTGTAAGCCGCCCTGAGTCTCCAGAGAAGGGTGGCATATAAATAGAACCAATAAATAAATAAATAAATAAATTTTTAAAAAAAACCCAGGCCACCTGGGCTCCCCCGCTTTAAGCTTTCCTGAACCAGGCAAGAACGCGGTCGATTAAAAGCCCTTCCTAGAAACAGACACATATACTGCTGCAACCAGGAGAAACGTCGATACGGTACGATTCTCAGCTACCCCCACCCCTCCCCACCCCACCCCAGCGTCTTAGTAGGCCTCCTGGGCAGCTGCTTTTCTCTCGCCTCGCTTCCCCATGTCCGTACTGCGCCACCAAAAGGCAGGCCAAGGAAGCGCTCCATCACTTGATCGCGTGCCAATCACGCAGGCTTCGCGCCCCTAAAGTTTTTTAGTTCCTCCTCAGAGGAGCGAAGGGACCATCCAACTGGAGAAACCACCAACAGGACCAGCGTTTTCCCCGCCCAACTGCCTCCGAGGGAGGGCGGCAAATAAGATGTTCTCCTTAGCAAACAGACGATTGGGGGGGGGGGGGGAAGGACCGCGGGGGTGTGTGTGTGTGTGTGTGTGTGTGTGTGTGTGTGCAAAGCTCATTTTGACGGCGAAATAGACAGCAGCGTAGATTAACCAAGGATGTTTTAGCCTTCAACTATTATGTTTGAATTACAAATATATCCGGAAGTTGTTTTTTTTATTGTTTACAGTGTGGTATAGGGAAATAGCTCAGATCTAGAAACCTAACTAAACTATAGATAAGTTAACCAGATACATACACGCTTGTCTTCTGAATACAGTATCTTTCTTAATGTGGAAGGCACAGGCTGTCGAGCGATGGCTCTCGTAGGGGAAATTAATGGAGAGGAATTCTATGCTCAAATCAAGATTTCCCCTATAAAAGCTCGTCCGGCCACCGTGGTGCCTTTTGTTTGTTTGTTTATTTATTTATTTTTTGCCAAAACGAGGAGTTCGAGCTATAAGCATAGTCACCCCCGCGCTTAGAAAGACATCAATGCGTTATTTTAGATAATACGTCTTTCCAGTTTCCACCATAAGAAATTGCAAGGTTTAAGTTCGTCTGTTTCAAAAATTCAGTCGGACCACGTTAGCCAAACAACTTTACAAAACATTGTAATTTCTGAATAGCTTGCAACAACAAATGGGCTTCTGCTACCAGCCTTTCAGGCAGATATATTTGTAACCTTGGAAGTCAGCCCTGAAAATCTGACAGTTTGTTTCTTTATCGTTACTTGGAGACTCACACTTACATCAGATTTCAGATACAAAGTACAGATTGTTATTTGCTCTGGAAACGTTATCACCGCATGGCTGCGGACATTCTCAATCATCCAAGTCATGGTTGTCCCCAGGGTGGGGGTTTTTTTGGCGGGGGAACAATTGGACTGTCTTGATGTTTTCTTTGAAAACGTTTCGCTTCTCATCCAAGAACTGAAGAACTGAAGAAGCTTCCTGGATGTGGAGCGAAACGTCTTCAAAGTTTCGGGGTGGGGGATATATATATCGTTGACTTATCACTGCACGACGCTGTGCATCCTTTTCTACCTCGTTACACCGCCTCCTTCCTTCGCCGTGCCAAATCAACCAAGAGGAAAGAGTTTTCCTCTGTCCGATTAAAAAAAAAATGCACCGCTCAGCCGGCGTTCCCATAACCACGCTTCCCTCTTAAGTTTGCTGGGTTGGGGTTTTCCTCACCTACCCAATTGTCTAGGCTGGCGCCATATACCGAACGGTGAATTAATTCATCACGAGTTCAGCTTGTGAGTCAGGTCGTCGTGACATAACGCCACGTATGAACCTCCCACCCGAACGTGGGACCTTAGCAGACGTACCCACGAAAGGGGTAAAAACAACAACGACCACAGAAAACAGAAAGTGAAGGCTTTGGCGTGGGTGTCAAGGAAACCACGACAGGATCAGCTGACAATCTGGGTTTCGCTTGGCATTTGAAGTGGTTCCCTTGTTAATGAAGCTCTCGGGCCTCAAGAGGGCCTCCTGCCTGCAGTCTTACCGGAGGAGACTAGGAAAAGCCCGGTCCCCCATGGCAGAGCCTTTTAGAGACTCCCTCTTGGCCTTCTCAAGAGCCTTTTCTACCGTCGTCAGCTGAGGCTGGCCAAAGAGCGGCGCTAGGACCTCTGACTTCCCTCCTTAATGAGCGGGGGGGGGGGGGGGCAAGCGCTCCTCGGCAGAGGCTGAGCACGTTCTGAGCCCAGAATCCTCGCAGGATCTAATTAACAGGTAGATTCGCTCCCTGGGTGCCTGAAACCTCTTGCCAGACACCATAGAAACGAAGCCTTAAGAACACCCCCCTCCCAACTCCGCGCGCGCGCCATCTGCCCGCTTTCCTTTCTTTCTGCAAAACCCTCGGAAGTCACTTTCTCCTTCCTCCTGGCTCCGTACAGAAGGCGGCTCATTCACTCTATTCGCTTGGCCATCAATAACACCGTAGCTGCTTTTTAATGGGAGAGAGAGAGAGAGAGAGAAAGATTGAGTCTCTTTTGTTCCGGTTGTTTTGAAAGCGGAGATAATTAAGAATAAAAAACACTCAAGCCAGCCTCAGTGATAGAAAGATCTACTAGGGCAATAACCTGTGATGAGGATGATGATGATGATGATGATGATGATGATGATGATGATAATAATAATAATAGCATCACCCCTCTCTGAACAACTTCTGATCGAGAGAAAATCCAGGTAGAGAGAGACAGGCGAGAGAGAAAATCCAGGGAGAGAGACAGGTGAAATGATCCAACAAGCAAAAGATGCCTTAACCATAGAGCCCTATTCGATAATCAGCTGCAAAAGCAGCGATAATATGCCATTTAGAACCAAACCGGGGTGTGGGGGGGAATAAATAGATTTTATATTTGGATTATCCATCTCTATTCGAATAATAGTAATGGTAGCAACATTTAAGAATGAGCAACAATTCTAATCGTTTGAAAACAAGGCTTTGTTAACTAAAACCAAACCGAGCCATTCTGGGCTGGGCTCCAGAGACGGTCGATACCGCGGTATTTTTAAGCCCCGCCTTCTCCCTCTCTAAATAATAATAATAATAAACCATCCTCTCCCAACAATAAAGGTCTTTGGTGTGGATCGGCTTAGAGAACGTGACACAGAGAACCCCTGGGTTAAAATGCGGGAACACCGTAATGATGATCTTTAGAGAATAAAGCTAAAGACTGCCCGGTGACTTGCAATAGAGCCAAACCAACGGGTTCAAGGAGTGCAAACGTACAGTGTATAGCTTACTTGAGAAACGATCCCATCGAATAATACACCAAGACAAATTCCTTGTGTGTTCAATCACACTTGGCCAATAGGAATTCTGTTCTGTTCTGTTCTGTTCTGTTCTGTTCTGTTCTGTTCTGTTCTGTTCT
>WNWU01000001.1:21318145-21381220 GCA_012654045.1 Ptyas mucosa
TTCCTTCCTTCCTTCCTTCCTTCCTTCCTTCCTTCCTTCCTTCCTTCTTCTGAATTTAGAGTCCTCATTAACAATATCAAAGCATCACAATGAAAATAAACACATAGCTTTAGATATAGATCATGAATACATATTATAGAATCCTCTATAATAAGAAGTGGAAATAAGAACCTCACTATGGAAGCATCATGTTATTCTCATTTTTTTAATGAAAACACAAAAACAAAATTCCTTACCTATAGATTTGACCGAGTGACTTCCCAGCAAGATTTTTCAGTTTCTCCTTCCCAGGAGTCAGAATCCTTTGTTTTACCGACTCCATTCCTGTAAAGATTTCAACTGTCTTTCACTGAGTTAACAAGGATGCCCTTACAAGCCTCGAAGATGGATCATATCGGTTCCATATTAAACTTTTTTCCATAAAAGAATGTTGTGCATCCAGAGAAAAGGATGAGTCAAAGTCTTTGTGCAGGTGTGTGTGTGTGTGAATGTGTGTAAGGGAAAGTGTGTGTGTGTGTGAGAGAGAGAGAGAGAGGAGAGAGACACTGTAGATGTATATCTGTGGGTGAGGCGGAAAGAAACAGAGCCAGGAAGAGAAAAAAAGGAGAAGATTGAGTGTCTACCTGAAGCCCATGGGTTTCTTAAAAGAACAGAAGTTGTGAGATGGAACTAAAAGGTCCTCTTTAAAGATGAAGAATCCATTAGCAAAACGACAAGCAAAACCATTGATACTTTGAAGGAGCTTTGATTGAAAGTCAAATGTAAATATAATCCCGATCTGGTGTGGATTATTTTGCTGTAGTTGTGTATATAGAGGTAGAGAGTCGTCAAAGACAATAAATCCCATATGCATAGAATCCTTACCAGTGCTCACCTCACACCAGTTTGGGTGAATCCCTGATAACTGTGCTACATGCTCTGGCACAGAGGCAGCACTAGCATTTCATTATTTGTGTGCAATACATCAGCTACTTCCTCCAGGGCTGGAAAGAGTAAATTAAAGTCAATGTGGGAGGATCACACATAGCGCAAATGGGCGACTCTTCTCTACTGTACGTCCTCTTCAATGTTCCCCCCTGCCCTCAGAGATTTCAGCACCGTCAACAGCGCCGTGTCAATACAGTGTCCTCTAGATTGTTTTCAGTACCACGGAGAGCGCAATCGGAAGCTTTCCTCCACCATCAACGTTCTAGGGGAATTGGGCGGACTCATTACAGTGAAGTCAATGAAGAGTGGGTGCCATGGAAACCAAAAGGAGCCAGTCAAGATTCGCCATCTCCAGGTTTTCCAAGAGCAACACACTTTGCAAAGAAAATAGGGTTTTACGAGACGCTGACAATTAATTTTAGGATTTCCATGTCTGCCTCCATTTTTTGACGCATAGACTGACCCAGTTGCGCAGTGCAAACACCACCTAGCATTCCCATAGCTTATGCTGCAGTAAAACAAAATTGTCCGAACACTTCTTGCCAAAAGAATATGACCTTTTAAGTTATGGAGCAGGACATTTAGGCAATCAAATCAGCAAAGCAACCAAAGCTTAGCAAATGGGGCTGTATCTAATTTCTTTGTATAATATGACAGGAAAGTGTCACAATATAGATATTATATTATACAAAATGATGTTAAACGATATCTGCTTATTGCTGGAGATACAGAGTCCACAGCTGTGCCAAATCTATTTCAGAGGGTTAGGAGAGGAATATAATCTGGAGAAGGTTGAAGAGCATGATGGTGTGTTAAGCAAGAAATAAAAACATATGTATTATTAATGCAGCTTGGCTGGCAAACACATGGAACACAGTCTAAAAATTATTAAATGTGAAGTTTTGCTTAACACCTGTTTCTTTCTTCACACATCTTATCAGTTTGAATAACTGGCAGGTTTATATTAAACATCTTCCACTTACCTTCACATTTGTTTTCTGGTATTCAAATGTAGCCTGTTAAAATATTTTATAATTAATAAAAATCTTATCATCCCTCTTAATTTGTTGAATTCAAATATGGGTAGAATAAAAATCTACTCACAGTGACAGTTATACTCCTGAAGGCTCAGCTTTATTTCTTATGCATCCAACAATGGTTTTCCCTAATGGTTGTTTCTTATAACAGTGATATAAGGGATTAGGCCTATCAGTTTGAAATTTTTGATATTGGACATAATAAAGAAAGGGGTGTAATAAATGTAATTGGCCTTGTTGATAAGGTCTAAAGATTTTTTTTTCTGTGACAAATATTTTACTAAGGATGCCCTCTGGTGGAAGGACAATGGTGTTTGGCAACATTCTCTCTCATTAATTTACAAAGATACCTTTGATTCTGACAATTTTACCCTGTCTTTCTAAAATGGCATACACAATTAGACTGAAATGGGAACTGTTTAATTAAAAGCAGTGGGAAAAGTTTTAAAGTTTTATGCATTATAGCTTGCAAGCAAGTGGTTTGTTTAATCTTATTTATTATCAAGTGTTTGCAACTTTAGATATTTCCTTAATTTGTATTTCCATCTCCCTCACTTAATTTGTACTTAAGTGCCTGAATTTGGGGCCCTTTTGCCAAACCTATAAATAAACAAATCTCTAGATGCATAATGTAGATTTTTTTAAAAAAATGTAATGCTGTTGCTTAGTCGAAAGGATGTAAACTACTGCAATAGAACACAATGGTTGGGAAAAGAGGGTAATTCATGTCACTTGGTGCATGCCAGCAAAATTATTTTTACATGCTTATATTTAAAAAAATTGAAGCATTGTCAGAATTGCCATATGATTAATTGAGTGGCTATTAAGATTTTAGTAAATTATTACACAGCCAATGACCCAATGGGTCATCCTTTCAGAGATATTTCCTTACCTAAACAGAGAAAGAATGACCACAGACGCATTGCTATTGTTTTGGTTTTAAGATTAAAAGAAAAGGAAAGATCATTTTATTAAAGAAAGAACATGCATAGCAAGACAAATATAAATGCTTCATTTATTTAACAAAAAATATTTTTGACGACATCATTGGTGGTTGATCTGCCATTTTTTAAGAATACTCTAATGTTTTCTTTTTCTCAACTTAAAGTAACCATGTTGGAATTCTATGGTTTGTCCTTGCACTTTATGTATAGTGAAAGCAAAGCATGATTGTCTGCTGAAGATGTACATCTTCATCCTATGATAAATTGAGTGTAATTCATGAAATCACAACAATATCATTTTTGAATGTGCTAATGTTTATCATTTGTGCACTGCTGGCACCTACAGCCAGCCCTATTTGGTCAGCGGGTATCACAGGTGCTCCCTCATTCTTTGTCTTTCCACATATTATAGGTTTGCACCATTACCTCTTCCTCCTCCTTCTCCTTGGCTGACCTGCGGAACTGCCTGCCACTTTGTTATGGGGAGGGGAAACAAAGGGAACCATGGACCACAAGGAAAACTGCACCTCCACTTCTCATTCTGCCATGTTCCAATTCTCTCTCCAGGGAGAAAGAAAGCCCATATGTTGACCGCTGGTGCCCACTAGCCAACCCTATTTCACCAGCAATCATCCAAATTGCTCCCTCACTTGAAAAATGAACTAGGATAGGCAAGGACTAAATACACAATGGCTAGTGTATTTGACTGACATCAGAGAGATTTCCCAATTTCATCTACAGCTAGAGCAGCACACTTGGTGACTTTCAGCTCAGCGTACCTCACAGAGTTGTGAAGAAATATTAGAAGATGAACTAGTATATATGTGCCTTGAATTCTGGAACAAAGATGGAATATAGCTATATGTGCATGTTTGTGTGTCAGAGAAGGGCACATAAATCAATAAAAATATCAAGGCTTTTCTTTGTACACCTTAAAGTTGTTGCTTCTTTAAAAGTCACATGCTGAGTAAATTCCTTGTTGCCAGGTGAGGGGGGGAGCAAGGGATTGTGGGACTGACTAAAAAACTGTCACAGAAAGTTGAAAATGAAGATTATATGAAGAAGCAGCAGCAGTGCAACAGAATCAGTAGCATGGGAGCAACTAAAATTCCTCAAATTTTATTCCCTTGGGAGTCATGGGTGCTGGACTTTGGACACTTTCTGTAAGGAGTCCATTTGAGATACCTTGGTTCAAAAATTGAGTCAATCTAGTTCAGGGGTGTCAAACTGGCTGGCCACATGCATTACACGCAGGACACACCGACCCCAGTTCTATGAAGGGAAAAAAACATCGCAAAAGTCACATGACCGCAATGAGACACCTCATGTTTGACACCTGTGATCTATTTGATTACATATATACAGTACTCCTATATATTTTATACCTTGGAATATTCTCTCTACTCTCTTTTATTATTTATGTAATACTGAAATATTTGGGACATGTTATTTTACAAGTTACTGTAAATAAACAGATGCTCCTATTTAATTGGAGAGGAAGAGGAGTAGACAACAGATATCACTGACAGGCATCATCTGCACATCTTTTATTCTAGTCATTCATAATGTAATAATAAAAAAGTCATTTGTTTCTAGATGACTAGGGTTGCTTGTACTGCTAGTGTTCCTGCCCTTGTGTCAACAACACTCTGATTCTGACTGCAGAAGCAATGATGCAAAATCCCCATTCATGATAAGAATAACTATGAGTTCTCAGACAGCATGATTCCAGATTCTGAGATTCTGTTTAATCCATAGACTCTTTTTGGAAGCAATTAAGCTGAGGGGGTGGGTGGGTGGGTGGAGAGAGAAGGAGAAGAAGAGAGAGAGATTTCAGAGAATAAGATCCATTGAATGTGGTTGTTCCTATTTTTGAAATAGGATAGATGGAGAAGGAATTTTCCCTTTTGTTAATTAAGCAAGCTACGTTTTTTGCTGACTCATTGTTACCAATAGCCCTGTGTCCCTGTACTTCTAGCAAAAGTCCATTTTTAAAGTATATGGGGGTAATCTTTGTGTGTGTGTGTATGTGTAGGAAGAAATATCCTTCTGGGTTCAGCTCCAAGTGGGGAAAAAGACACTGGAAACATGGAGACTGCTTGGAAAGATGTTTTAATGGTGGATAGGATCACATGGTTTGAGTTCCTGAACAGAAAAGGGCCGAGACGCAGCAAGTCCCCAGGTTTTATGCTTTCTCTGGCTTTGAACTTCCTGGGGCTCCGAAAGAGTATCCTGATTGGTTGTCAGACTCCTAGGGGGTGGGGGTCTTAGCTAGCCTTGCTGGCTGATGTAATCTTCCCAGGTGCCAGGTGGTGAGTTTCTGTCCTAGATGGGTCCCATTGTGTTGCAGATGAAGGTCGATTGACAAAGATTGAGTTTCTGCCTCTGGCCCATTAACAAAAGGGTGGGGGGCAGGAAGGTGGGAGCTGTTTTTGTCTTTAAAACATGTTTCTCCATTTCTCAACCAGGGAAACATAATATTCTGTCTTTTTAATATTTCCTAAAATATTTCATTCTCCCAGGAAAGGGGTGGGTGCTAACTTCCTACATATGTGTGCCATTTCTATTCAGAAATGCATCTTATCTTCCATACTTGGTGAAGAAAATTATTTGTCTCTTCACCACTAAAAAAAATAAATATCATGTTAAATAGTCCTCATGCTGGAGGACTAATTTGTTTTTCTAGCCTGCGCATCAGTCATGTTTATGCATTCAGCGTGAATGCAGAAACTGAAGAATATTGAGATGTTAAATATGTACATGGGATTTACTAATTCTTGTGAGTGGAGTACTAAGAAAAACAACCTTAATAATACAAAATTAAAATATTTAATTCTGCTACCCTGCACCCAACATTGAAGTTTCCAATTGTGCTTCATAGAAGATGCAAGTATTTTCTTAGATTCCATCATGGTAATTTTCAGTGAAGATGGTACATCTCACTGAAGTCCTTTAACCAATTCAGTTCAGAATAAAGCTGCAAGGGACCTTGGAGGTTTTCTAGTCCAGTTCCCCTGCTCAAGCAGGAGACCCTATACTATTTCAGACAAGTGGCTTTCCAGTCTTTTCTTAAAAACCTCCAGTGATGAAGCACCCACATCTTCTGCAGACAAGCCATTTCACTGATTAATTGTTCTCACTGTTAGGAAATTTCTCCTTAATTCCAGGTTGTTTCTCTCCTTGATTAGTTTCCCTTCATTGTTTCTTGCCTTGCCTTCTGGTGCTTTGGAAATTAAGTTGACTCCCCTCTTCTTTGTGGCAGTCCCTCAAATACTGGAATACTGCTATGATGTCACCCCAGTCCTTCTTTTCTCTGGACTAGCCAAACCCAAATCCTACAACTGTTCTTCATGTTTTAGTCTCCAGGCCCTTAATCATCTTAGTTGCTCTTCTCTGCACTTTTTCCAAGTCTCAACTTCTTTTTTGTAATGTGGTAACCAAAACTGGCTGCAGTATTCCAGCTGTGGTCTTACTAAGGTTTTATAAAGTGGTACTAATCCTTCGCATGATTTTGATTCAATGCCTCTGTTTATACAACCATGCCCAAATAACAGTGGACTTAACAGTAAAAACAACAGTGGATTTTGGATTTCATGTTTTTATTTTATTTTTTAAAGATAAACAAAAGATAATTACCAGCCACCAAAAAAACATTTGGTCTGTTTTATCTTTATCATTAGATGAAACTTAAAATCTTAGAATTCACGCCCTCCATATAATTGGAAAATGTGCCTTTTTCACATCTCCAACTTTTATTTCTTGGTGAGTCAGTGCTAAAGTGGGTCATTGCTAAAGCAATTTCTAGAGAAAAGATTTCATATATCCAAAGAAACAAAATGAGTCACACTATAAAGCAACAAAAATGATGTTTTAAATGGCTTGGATAGAGTTTGCATTTCACTGATTATGTATGCTGCTTTCTTGCATATGTACCTACCCAGTATTGTTTCCTCTTCTCTTCCCAAGGACAAGGTTTAAACAATGCATTGTTAAATGTAGTTGGAAGAGTGTTCTTGGTTTTTGTAGGTCATCAGTAATGAATGCAGCAAGATTTTATATAATAGTACAAAATACCATGCAGTGGCTCAGTGACTAAGACCACTGCTCAGAGGGACATGGTGGCTCAGTGGCTAAGATGCTGAGCTTGCCGATCAAAAGGTCGGCAGTTCAGCGGTTTAAATCCCTAGTGCCGTGTAACAGGGTGAGCTCCCGTTACTTGTCCCAGCTTCTGCCAACCTAGCAGTTCGAAAGCACGTAAAAAATGCAAGTAAAAAAATAGGGACCACCTTTGGTGAGAAGGTAACAGCGTTCCATGCGCCTTTGGCATTTAGTCATGCTGGCCACATGACCATGGAGACATCTTCGGACAGCACGGGTTCTTCGGCTTTGAAATGGAGATGAACACCGTACCCTAGTGTCAGGAATGACTAGCACATATGTGTGAGGGGAACCTTTACCTTTATCTTACAAAATACCAGAGTGCCAGAGATTTGCCCGTTTCTAGATACGTAGGGCAGAGTAAATTGAATGGCAAGAGGAGCTGAACCAATTGCTTATTCAAGTGGCCCAATCACTGATCAGATTATTACCTATTAACTTGTTCTATCTGAAATGGGGGATTTTGAAGTGCGTGTGAAAGTTTAAGACAACGCACAAAGCAAATATATCATCTGAATCATGGAATGATAATTATTCAGATTTTTGTCAAGGGGCTTCATAGGAAGGAGAGTTGGGGAAGAAAGAAACAAGTGAATTTTCTTCTTCTTTTGAACTGTCTCTATATTGAGAATCCAGGTGTTTGAAGGAAGGCAACTGATCTTTTGCCTGATATCATCAATCAACACATCAATTTGCTCAGATTCCATAAGACATGGCATAGCAATAAACCTACTTTATGCTCATTTAATAATTATGACTGCCATTTCCACTTTTTTGATTGCATTAGGTCTACTATAAGTAATAAACCATTATTGTCATATCAGCTCCTAGCAATTATATTCCAAGAATCAAATATTCCTCCTCATCACTTAGCACCATGGTAACAGCAAATTTGTTGGCTATAATAGAGGTAGAGACTCGCAGCCAACTAGATACAGTATAAAGGATGTTTCAAGGCCAAATACAATATGTGACGATGCGACAATACCCCATCCAGTTTCTTTCTTCCATGTATTACATGTATAAAGTCATTGTCATCTTGACTTTTGGAAGTTGCAATACAGCTGTTTTTTCTCCCTCTTTTCTTCCAGAGTTCCATTAGAGAATTCTTAGAGGCTTGCTTGCTTTAAATAGGTTTTTGTGGATAAAATATATCATAATTTGGGCACTCTGGGAGACACAACCAATGCATAGTGAGTTATATGGGTGTCTAATGACCTTGCGTGTATAGTTGATGTCAGAGTTCCAAGTAATACCCCCAACGAAAGAAGACTTGGAGGCCAGAAGTTCCTCAAAGTTCCATTTGATTAGAGATGTCATATTGGCACATCTGGGAAAACCCGAATCTGAAAGCTTCCAGGTTTTCCTGACCCAAAAGAAAGTCCAAGTCCCTTCCCCTGCACCTGTTCTGGTCTGCCAGCAGCCTGCGTAGCTGGCAGCAGAGTTGGACAGTGAGGAGGCTGGGGAGGAAAATGGGCCAGTCCTGGAGTCAGGGGAAGGCCCGGACGAGGGCTCTGCATTGGAAGCAGAGATGGGGCCAGGGCATCTGGGAGCGATGCATGGACTGCGGAGCCTCCAGAGGCGGATAGCAGAGAGGCAGAGCAACAGGAGCAGCATGTCATGCGAAGAGCTGTCAGAAGACAAGAGCAGCTTAAGCAAAAAGGACGACTCAGGAGTAAGGCCAGGAGATGATTGGCCCCTCCCAGAAGGCTTAAAAGAACAGCAACGGCTCTTGGGATCTTTGTAGGAAAGCAACGTCGCTACATGTTTCTTGTCAGCGTCTCTTGCTTCTCAGCTGTTCTAATAAAATTTGTTTGTTTAGGACTGATTGTGTCTGATTGTGTCTGGTAATAACTACTTGGGCCTAGGTCACAACAGCACCCACATGTCCATCACATGGTCCATTCAATGAACCATCCTAACTGGAGATGCCTTCCAGTCATGCCACTCCAGGTGCAGGCAGAATGTCCTTGACTTTCAGAGAAAGGATTGTTATTATGGCTAGATAGCTCCACTCCAGGCAATCCCCTCTCCCAATTTACCACAGCACTAAGTGTGGCAGCCCTGAAGATCCAAAGAAAAAGATGGCCTCCAGGGTTGACAATTGATTAATACTGATGATTACCTATTAAGTTTGTATTTATCTTAGAAGCTACATATAGTTCTCAGGATGATCTTTTCCATCTGGTCCTTCCAGTCTGGCACTCATAATTACTATACTTGCATCCATTCAACTAGCCAGTGTCTGTTTTCTTTCCACCTTTTCAAGCATTATAGACTTTTCAAGACGCTTGTATAGTTAGAGTGGATGAATTTTAATTTGTGACACCCAAGCTGTGGACAAATTCCTTGAAACCTCCCTCCCTCTCCCACACACACACCACTTACATAAATACATGCAATCTTGTGGATTCTTACCCTATTTGACTTGTAGCCTCTGGCTAGGAGATTATTAGAGATACCTCAATTATCATCATTAATCTCCCTTGGGGAAATGATACAAACATCTCCTTGCTTAAAGATGCCTTTATTGGATCTCTCAGTTGTATGCAACTATAGATTATAGGCCATTGTGCAATCTTCTGTAATTATTGTATATTCAGAAATCTTTAGCTAAAACATTTCACCATCATTTTATTGCCTACGAAGTATGGTGCCAAGCTTCCCTTGAGACATTCTTGGACTCGTATATATAATTATCTTTAAATCTTTATCTATGGCTAAATGCATTTTTCATTCTTTGTACAAACAGTTATTACAGGTTAAAACAGTCTAATATAGCAAAAAAAAAATATGCCATATATTCTGCTATCCATCACCTTTGTGATATTCCTACCTATCCTCTCACTTAAACCCCACTCTGCTCTTACAATTCACTTACTCTTCGCAGGCCATGGTGCACAAGTCCAGTCACATTGTCTCACCCCAACCAATATCCTGCCAAGCACTCTCATGGTGGTGTCAAATCAAAGCCAGAAAGAAAAACAGAAAGAAAGAGACGAAATTCAGCGAACCAACTTCTTCACATTGGAATCTTTGAATTGGTAGACTAAGGATGAATTTTGCATGCCGAGGATCCAACAATTGGATAGAATAGCACTGATTAGCCAAAATAATTGAATGACAATGCTCAACTTTAAAAAGGAATTTTGTTGATGAAGCCTCCACGTTCTTCATTACAACACATTTGCTGTTGCACTCTAGAACAAAGTTCCCAGTTCTCTGTCTGTCATGTTGAGTTACGTATACCAGGCTCCCAGTTAAGCTTCCAGATCTGTAAATACTTTTGATAAAGCATTTCATTAAACGCTTTCATTAAAAACATTTTGTTTTCTAAGTCTTTGGACTAGTTTACAACGTCAGTGAGTTGTTTGCACTCAAACTCTTTAAATAACATGACCAGAATGAAAAAGAATTGAGGGGAAAAGAGAAAATATATATATAAATGTTAATGTTGCACTAGCTTGAATTAGACTAGCAAAAAAGCATCTTATACTAAAAGGAACTTTTTCTACATCTTCTTCCAGGTGGTTTTATTCAACATTTATTCAAAACATTGTTTTCCCTCATGAAGGCACTTCTAGGAAGATGACATGTTGCAAGATAAGCAGACAGGTGTCATTTCTAAACTGCACTGTACATATTGATATTATTTAACAATTAAAAAACCCAGCAGAATATTTATGCATTTTTGAAAAAAAAATAACCCTGCTCTTATATTTTAGTTTGGACAAAGATTACTATCTGTAAGAACTCTTTCAGGCATTTTTTGTCATACTTCCATTTGTCTTGTTCCCACAAACTGAAATGACATCTGTATGTGAACAGCAGATTCACATTTTATGCAGCTGTTACGTCTACTGCAACTATGCACCGCAGATACACAACGCACAGAATTTCTAAACACCCAGAGGATACGTGCAGAGGTGGAGGGAAGTTGCTTAGCTTACTCAGAGCTGCCTCCAGTTAAAAAAACCACGTCACCTGAAAAAGACAAATCCACAATAACACTGCAGAAACCCCCCCCCCAACCTCTCTGGTTGATAATGCTAAATGCAGAGGTAGCTGTCTCTTCCTTCTCTTTCGAACACTTCTGTTCCAGCAAAGATTTCCACCATTGTCATCATTCATTGTAGATGAAATAGGATGAGAAACTAGACAGCAACAGGTAGATTTGATAGAATCAATGGATGGGTCTGAGGATCAAGAACAATTTGTGAGGGAATGGGTAAGAATTAAATAGGATTGTAATTCTGTGGTGTTGCTTCTTCCATTGTCATAGATCCAGAATTTGGCATTTAAGACAGAAATGGAACCAAGAAATAATACAGGCTTAAAACTATATATTGTAAGAATTCTATTACTGTTATAAGTAGGCAATAAAAACACAATCCAGAAATAGCTTCCTCCACGATGTGAACAGAATCCACTTTTGCACCATGTAAAATTTCACTGCTTTGCTGCAAGTTAGACTTGTAGTTCTTATTAACCACAATATATCTAATTTCTTTCCCTAATTGGGGGATCATTAGGTTAATTTGTCTAATACTAATTCATTAACTCCTAAAGTGTATCAACTTCACCTACATGTCTTGCATATTTCTTTGGAGAATTTCATTAACATACATTACTGTGCAGTACTATAAAACCCCTCTTACGTATTTTGCATTTTTCCCCTGGTATTTTTAGAATCATGGAATCTTAATATGTCTTACTATGTTAAGTCAGTATTCATAGGAATCCGATATCATTTTCCATGTAGTTATTTGAACATAAACAATTATAGTTGCTTTACTGAAACAGATTAGCACTGAACAATCTTTCAAGAGATGCTTTGTTCATGCTCTTTTATGTTCTAAAAGTTCTTTTGAAGGATTTGCACAACTTTCATCCATTTAGAATCTAGCAGATTAAAATATTATTGATGTTTCCTAAGATATTCCTTAACTATGCCTAGCAACTGCCCTTCTAATCATGTTAAAATTATGCTTTCTATTAGAAATACTATAAATAGAAAAGTGTTATCAGTCAAATAAATATAAAATAAATTTTCTCCCCTACTGTAATTGGCAGAGAAACAAAGGAAATTCTGTTTTAGCTATTTTCCTTCATTATTCTCTTGGGCATGGACTGATTTTATCTCTTCTATAATGAAAGAATCAGAACAGCATTCAGAGGCAAGTGTAAATTAATATTGTCTTGAGTACTTATTGCCCTGACCAATAGCTATCAGACCAATAGTCTGGTGATATCACTAGTCGAGATATTTTAGATCATTCTTCCTTGAATTCCAGCAATCATCAAGGCTCACTGCTTTTGCAAAAATGGGCAGAAATGCCTTGCAAAGGAATAGGGGAAAGGATTACTGAAGCATAGGCAGGAGTCCATCAAAAGTCAGGATGATAGCTGCAATCACATGTATAACACACATTGAGGAGGGCAAGGCCCTGGACAATGGCAGCTGTCATTTTGATGTTTACCTCCCCTGCAAGGGCCCTGATCATAGTTATATCTACTTCTTCATTACCTAGAACAGGGATGTCAAACTTAAGGTCAACGGATCGGTTCTGGCCCTTGGGATGCTTAGATGTAGCCCGCGGGGCTGCCCTGGAAACAGCAAAAGACTGGCCTGCGGTGCCCCTACCAGCAAAAACAGAGCTCGCGATGGCCACGTGCAGTCCTCCTGAGCTCTGTTTTTGCTGGCACAGAGTTTCAGGAGGCTGTCGCAGCTGGCAGAGCGCTTGGGCCACCACAGGTGGCCCTGACACAAGTGAGGTTGACTGGCCATGCCCACCCTGGCCATGCCTACCCCAGCCCTCGAAGTCAAACACAACCCTGATGCGGCCCTCAATGAAATTGAGTTTGACACTTGTGACCTAGAAGGATCATCGTAAGGACACTTTTGCAAAGATTAACATTTAAAATACACCCACCTATTTAGAAGATGACTGCAGTGCAAACACTCAGCTCTGGGTACAGTGCTAAAGCTCTTTCTAAAGTTGCCCCAGAGCTATAATAGCAAAAAAAACCCTATAGATTTAATTTCTCAGTGTCATAGAATAAGCTGAACTTATTTGCCATTGATAATGTCCTCCCTACCCCTGAAAAAACTTAACTGAATTACATGCATTTTGAATCCCATTGTTAGCAAGAAATCCCACTGGCTGTATTGCAGATCTTATCACAACAACAGCCTATGCATATATTACAAATTTCATATGAAAGCAAGGACACAGATCTCTTCAGCTAAATAGCAGATATATTTGGAATCTATACACCATGTTCTGTATACTATTTATTCAAGGAAAGGAACATTCCACATTAATATGAAATACTTTCACTTTATTTGGATTTTACCTGAATTTTACCCATACCTAAGAATTGTGAAATGTAGCATTTTTCTCACTGAGAAATAACCATTGTTTTAATAGAGATACATGCATTTATAAAAGATGTATGTGTAATATGTATGACTGGGTCAAGATTAGGTTCAACATGCACTAAAGGATATCCATATGTATTCTGCTAATTGTGGCATGTAGTATATGAGGTCAATGTAGTTTGGGTGGTTTGGATAGGATATCAAATCTGAGCCACAAAAAAACCTGAGTGACTATTAGAGGACACCAAAGCAGTACTTGAAAGTTAACTTTGCAGAACAAAATACATATATTTTCAACCTATCATTAGATGGTATTTGTACAGTATGGTGTATGTTAATGCAGAGTATGCATTAACAACTAAACACAAGATGGGAGGTAGGAAATCTGTCTACCGCAATCCATACTAAAATTGTGCAAGAAGATGAGAAAAAGTGTTTAACTGTTAAAAAGACACTGACAGAAGTGTACTATATATGCATGTTTAAGGCTACATAAATATGGATGAGACCAGAAGGAAGCAGAAAGATACAAGCAAGTTGACTTCTGGTGCTAAGAGAATCCAATCAACCCTGGGATTTTTGCAACCCAGCTCTGGTAGCCCTAAAATTGGCACCTTTCTCTTTTCATTCTTTTAAGATGTGGTGAGTTCTACTTCTTCCTCCTTCCCATTTTCCCCCCTTGAAAACAGCTTGTATGGAAAATTCATGGCAATCATTGAATCAGTATATAGCCAACTTCTGTAGCCACAAATTCTGGAACTCTAGTTGCAATTCCATACATACAAGAAAGCGATTGTCAGTGAACATAATGGGACTCATTACAGACAAAAACATATAGATTCAAGGAATAAAGTGGTAGCATTTATGTACAAATTAAAAACCAATTACTTTTTTTTTCCAAATGAGCCAAGGGAAATAATTGTTCGAAAATATGGCGCACTATATAGATACTGCTCTGGCTTTGGGACACATTTATGATTCAAACAGCAACAGCAAGCCATGCAATAAATACTTTAAGAATAAATTTATTTTAAATATTGTTTACTCATTCCCCTGCTTTCAGTGAACCGGGACAGAGGATAGAGAAACAATAAGCATCTGCTTTTGTGAAAATGATCTGAACTTGTGAAATAACAACATGTGGTGGAATATGACACAACCACATACTATTTCATTCTTCCACTTTGCATCTCATTCCTTTATAAAACCTGAATGCAATACAAAACATTTAGAAAGGCACATTAAAGTTAAACAAACCCTACAAATGTTTCACACCTGAAATACAAAGAAAGCTTTTAATGATAATTCATGAAACAAGGATAGTGTTAAATGTACTGTTTGCTCCATAAAGTGTTATGACAAAGATTTAGATATGGCATTGATACAATTGTTGCATATTGTTCATTTTGTTTTATAAGAACATTCGTAAAGAAAGAAGCAGTGATGTTCAGTTATGAAGTGGGTGAGTTCATGGCTACATATATAGACATTTGGTGATTGCAATGCATTCTTTGGCAAACTGAAATTCACATTACATATTTTTATCTTACCCATGCATATAATTTTTTTTGCATTAAAATGGTATTCTTTAGCACATTAAACTATTCATAAATATTAAAACAAACAAGGCTGTTTAAGGATGATAAAAATTTGATTCAAAATCTGTGAAAGATGGTAAGGTTAGTTCTCAGTACAATTCAAAAGACAATAATTATTGTCATACTATTTTCCCAAAGATACATCTAACACCATAAATTATGCATTGATTCTATGTCCTATGCATAAATAAGATACTGGATGAGAGGATGATGGTTACTGAAATCCAATCTTTGTAAGGATTAGGCAGCTGTTTATCCTAATTCGAATTCTAAACAAACAAGTAATAGCATAGTGCAAAGATTTTTTGTATTTGCTTATGAAAAAAGATGGAAAATTCTGCAAAATATTTGATACTAATTTTGAAATCTGTTTTGAAAGCCAAATACTACTTTGCTCTGAGGTTATGTTAATATTATTCAAAACCTATAAAATGATTCCAATTCAGGAAAACCTGAGCGAAGAAAATTAAATGACAGTATCATTGTAAATAGTTATTGTTAGATTTTGTACAGTTTAGGCAGCACGCATACATAAATCTGGGAATAATGCTGTGGTTATCAATCAAAAAGAACATTTTCATTGATTAAATATTTTCCATACCTTGTTTTCCCCAAAATAAGACATCCCCTGATAATAAGCCCAGTCGGGCTTTTGAACGCATGGCAATAAGGCCAAGCACTTATTTCAGGGTTCAAAAAAATATAAGACAGGGTCTTATTTTCGGGGAAACACGGTAGTATTTTGAGGGTATAATTTTACCCCTTTTACTACCAGAAACAAAAAATCTGATTCACATGCTGACTGGCATTTCCAATATTTAACAGCTGATTGGTACAAATACTTCATCATTGTGAAATATGATGTCCAACATGCTTCATTTTGACTGACAAGTTCAGTAATGTTTATATTCCTTGATTACAATTCAATTGGGTTATAAAGAATTAACTCAAATGGAAATTTGCAAAACTTGCTTCTGTCTGGATAAGTTACTGATAGACATGATTGAGTATAAAAGCTGCTAACCTTGTTATACCTGTGAACTGATTTGTATATCACATTATGCTATATGATTAAGAGAACTAACATTTTCACATCCATTCTTTGTTTCTTAAATGAATATACGCAAGGCACTAAGCAATGGCAAAATAGATTTGGCTATAAAATTGTAGTGAATTTTCAAAAATAGTTGCACTTCTTTAAAATTATATAACAAAACAAAGAAACCAAATGTAAAAGGCTTATAATTAATTTCACATACATAAGACACACAAAATAGATAAATAAGACAATAAATCTGCAAAATTGTTTTAACATACCCCTTCTAAGGATACATTCCTTGACAATATTTAAACAATCATGATTTCTTAACATTGGGATTCTGACTACAATGATGTGCGTAATATTTCATTCATTAATTACTAAGGATACATACTCTTTACAAAGAAACAGATTAACATTAAGGCAGAGTCACAAGAAATGGCTTTGCTCATAGCCCTTCTTTAGGTATTTGAAAATATGCTATTTTAATATTTAAGTATATTAAAATAGCATATTAGTGGACAAAAATTCATATCAATTCAGTGGTTTGGGTTTTTATCAAATGATTTCTAACTAAATTTCACATTAATTGTGGTTTTGAGTTTTGATTTATAAGGTAATCAAATTCTAATTGTACCCTATTGAAAAATAATCTATAATTCAATTATTTGAGCCTTTAAAAGCAGGCAAATAGATTGTCCACCTCAAAAAGGCATTTAAAGGTACATATTTGTGCAACAGAAATGTATTCATGATATGTGTAAGATTTTCCAAGTATTAAATGCTTGAATACCTTATGAAGACCAAAGCTTAAAAAGAACACAATAGCTCCTATGAGCAAGCAGAGAATTACAGAATAGTACTTCTTTAATACTGAGCAAGGCATCTGGTTTTCTAACATCATGTTTAATTTACCTCTTGGAAGAAACTTTCCAATGAAGCTTCTCTAATGTATATGTTCTTGCTTTGCTAAATCCTCTCAATTGCACCAAAGTTAACAATTATTAATAGGCTGAGTATGACTTTAAATTTAGGAACAGGCATATTAAAATGAGTAAGGGCCACCATAATCCGTGGTGTTCTTTAAAATCCCAAGACAATTTCCTTTCCATCTGTAGCACCATGAGTTGACCGTGCAATGAGTGGAAGACCTCACATCCAGACTCTTGGCCTTATCATTTGATTTATACATGCATTCATAAAAAATCTGGGTTGGGAGAATTTTGTCTTTCTTGGCAACTCTCCAAACCTAACAAGGGGGAAGTCCTTTTCAGTCTTGGAAGTTTATGACTTTGAACTCCTGCTTACATCACAGAAATCTGGGAACTATTCATTACAAAAGCACTTAAGAGAATAGTATTTCCAAGAAAGCATAGTCTTACAAAGACAAGGCAGTGGAAGAGAGAATGCCGTGTCATAAGCTGAAGCCTTCAAAGTTAAAGAACCCAAACAAAGGGGGGAAAAAAGGTCTGCTGACTGCCCAACAGTCAAACCATATTGTCTCCTTCCTAAATATTTTTAGGAAGTAGATTGGTTAAAAATACCAGAAAGCTTTCAAGGCAAACTATGGATAGAGCTCACTGGAGATTCTGGACAACAAACTTTCACAGGCTGGAATTCCAGGCAAAGAGTCATTCTTCGAGTTACATGGCTTCTGATAACTCCACTATTCCTTCACTAGCTATGACTTCCTTTTCCATGCTGGCACAGGTCCTACCTTCAAACAACTTCTGTTTCAATTTATTGAGTTCATACTCATGTAAGATTTTTTGTGTTAAGTACTTCTCACGTTTTATTTTGGCCTTCACCTCAGACGGGACATCTGGAATCATCCAGGCCACAAAGAATTTTACAATGAAGACAACATGCTGAAAGAGAAGACAAAAGAGAAGAATGCATAAAAAGAGGTTACAGAAACATGGTGTCGCTTCTCCATCATTGTTTTAAATGTTTGGAATGTACGCTTGGATAAGTGAAGCTTAGCACTTCTGCAACATTAAACAAATATCCATGCTTTTGTTGTTGCCAATTTTAGTGCACCAGTTTTAATGTTACCAGTGAATTGGTTGGATAAGTGATATAATGATTTATAAAAGAAACTTCCTACTGCCATTGCAATTTACCTTGAATCAGTAAAACTTAAATGGCTTCCCTCATTTAAAAGCACTCCTGACTGAGTTCTTCACTCACAAAAGTAGAAGATACAAGGTTGGAGGTGCAAGTTCAATGTAACAATAAAATGCCATGTTGCATATGCTAAGAGCAAATTCAGTTGTCTAAATACCAATCTTTATGTAGTAAAATGATCGTGTGCAAAAGGAAGATGATTGTGGAGAACCGTTGAGCTTGCAGAACAATGCATCTATAAGTTCATGCATGGTAGCTGTTCATAGATTTGTCTATGTTTCTTATATTAATGGGGGACTCTAATAAAAGAGTTCACATGTTCAGTGACTTTAAAATTTTGACTGACTGCTGAGAGAAGCCAGAACAAAGGAGGCATAGAATTGTGGATGCCAAAATGACACACACAGTGGTGTCATCATGCAAATTCTGCCTCTATGTACTTGCATTCAAATATAAACATGTATATTTTGTTTCCTTTGTCCTTTTCCCTTACTGCCTCCATTAATGAATGCAGCATGATAGTCCAGAATTTGCATGGTTAGATAGTTAGCAGCTTGTGCAAAAATACTCCAAATGCAACTTTTTGTCACAAGTCTCATTTCAAATACACTATTATTTACCGAGTGCCTGAAATGTTTTGTAGTATGCATGTCTGTATATAGATATTAGTGCACATACAACATTTTTTGGAAATGGTTTGCCATGCTGCTTCCTAAAGCTGAGATATAATGACTGGCGCAAAGTCATCCAGCTGGCTTCCATGCTTAAGGCAGGACTAGAACTCTAGCTTCCTCATTATTAGTCCAGTACCTTAACTAGTAAACCAATTTATTTGTTTACCTACTCTCCTACTATTCATACATATACACACACAGGCTCTTGTTTGCTACATGCATCATTGCTGCTGTACAAGTTGTACTAATTACCTAGTTACCTTCTGGCTGTAATTCTGGGTCCTAGAAATCACCTATAAAGCCCTTCATGGAATAATGCCGTGTAATTTGAGGGACCACCTAACTCCAGTTATTTCTTTCTGTCTGGTATATTTGGGCAGCATGAGTGCACTCCAGGCTTCCTCCGTTAAACATGATTTCTTGTGGGACCAAGAAATGTGCCTTCTCTATTGCAGCCCCGCACTCTGGAACAACACCCAAATCTCACCCCCAAGGTATACAAGGTCCCACTCTGCAAGCATTCTGGAAGTATCTTAAAATCTAGCTCTATTCTCAAGCCTGGGATTAGAGGTTTTGTGATGCCCTATTGAGTGTTTTGTCCAGGATGTCTTATTTCTTAAATTAAGTATTTTAAATATTTTAAGCCATCCAGGCTGTTTTTGGAGTTGGTAGGCTGCAAAATCCAGTATATACCTAGCTTTTGTAGGTGCTTAGAAAATAATAGTATATAATTTAGCAATAATTAGTCAGTGGTAAATACTAATAAACAAGAAGTAAAAATGAGATTTTACTTTTGTAATTTATTGACTTATAATTTCCAAGTTTTACAATCACCCATTCATAACTCTGGGCATTTTTAAGTAACTAATTACTTCATAATTAAGGCTCAAGTTGTACCAGGGTTTCAATTCCTGTATTATCAAAATGCAGCTCTCCACTGATCTGGACTTTATGGCAGAGTAACTAGATGAAAGCCTCTCCTCAATGCAAAACAGATGCTTAGAGTTTGTTCCTCACAGTCTGAGAGTCCTTCAGGTGCTTTTTTATAAACTCCAAGTGGGTTTTCATGTGTTTTGCACTGAGGAGAGGCCTCCATTTCGCCACTCTGCCATAAAACCCAGATTGGTGGAGGGCTGCAGTGATGATTTTCCTTCTGGAACTCTGTCCCATCTCTGCACAGGAACTCTGGACCTCAGTCAGAGTGATCATCGGGTTCTTGGTCACTATTCTTACTAAGGCTCTTCTTTCCCAATTGCTCAATTGACCAGCTCTTGGAAGAGTCCTGGTTGTATCTAACTTCTTTCATTTGAGAATTATGGAGGCTACTGTGCTCTTAGGAACCTTCAGGGCAGAAGAAATTTTACTGTAGCCTTCCCCAGATCTGAGCCTTGCAATAATCCTGTCTCTGATCTCTGCAGGCAATTCCTTTGACCTCATGGTTTTGCTATAGTATGCATTGCCAGCTGTGACATCTTCTATAGAGAGGTGTGGGCCTTTCCAAATCATGTTCAATCAATTTAATTTACCACAGGTCGACTCCATTCAAGGTGTAGAAACATGTCAGCAATGATCAAGAGACGTGGGAGGCACCTGAGCTAATTTTCACGTGTTGTTTCAAAGGGTCTGAATCTTTATGTCAATGTGATATTTTGGTTTTTTTTTCTTTTTAATACATTTACAGACATTTCTAAAATTCTGTTTTCACTTTGTCATTATGTAGTACTGAATATAGAATAATGAGAGAAAAAATGAATTTCAACAACGGTAGAATCAGGTTGCAGCATAACAAAATCGACAAAAGTGAAGGGGTCTGAATACTTTCTGAATGCACTATATATAAACATATATACCTTTCACTATAACTCAATATACTAGAGTCTCAATATAGACACTCTAGTATATTAATTTTAGGAGTGGAGCAGAAGAACTTAACAATAATTATAGAAACCATTTTACCTCCATAATAATTATAAAAGCCATTTTTGCAGCCAGGATGTGCCAGAATTGCATTGTGTGCATATACTGCTTCTCATGGTGTGGTGGATATCGATAATCCCTGTACCTGTTGAATATAAACATCTAAGGTGAGCAGCTACCCTGAAATACAGAAGATTACTATTGCTGTGGCATTTATATTCACATAAAGCTGACAGTTAGGAGGACTTTTGATCCCGGTTTTATTGTTTTGTTTTTTTCAGTACAAAATCTGACTCATGTTTCTCATTTGTTCAAGCATAGCAAAAGCCAAATATGAGAATATATTTACAGGGGAAAAAACTACACATATTAAAAGAGAGCATAAGGTGGACTGGATTGCACAGTATGAGGTGGCACAAATGAACAATAGAATACAAGATGAGTAGTAGTAGGCCCTACAGTACAAACTGAAAAGAAAAAAAAGTTGCTAAAAGACAATCAAATGTTTTGTGTAGGATAAATGTATGACCAGCAAAAAACCAGAGATGGTGGATAGTAGAAAGCTACACCACAAATATGGCAACCCTTTCATGTTACACTAAATTCCATGGGAAAAACCATGGAAAATCATGTAATTACTGAAAGGCTATTCAACCACACATAATGAGACATCTGTTGGACAAGAATGCTGGAGAGAAAGGAAACTGAGACCACAGGGGAATATCTAAGCTTAAAAATAGTACACATATAAATTGTCTTTGTTTAGGCTCTGGAAAAATGCACTATGCAACAATCATCCATCTCATGTGTATTTCTACTTGGAAGCAGCTTGAAATGATAGAAGAATAAACAAGTTATTCCCACTAAAAAGTGCAAGTCCACATCAAAATGCATAGGGAATGTCATTCCACGATGTAATTTCTTACATTTTCTGTATTTTAATACAAAAAAAAAAGAAGCTGCACACCAGAACAACTAGACACAAGGACATTTTTTCCTGAATGCCATCACTCTGCTTAACAACTAATTCCCACAACACTGTCAAATAATTTACTAAGACTGTATTACTATTATTCTTTTCTTCCTTACTAGTATCTATCTCTTCCCACTTATTACTATAACCATGTTGCTTCTATCTTTCAATTTATATTGTTATTTTTTCCTAGTATAATTTGATATCTTATTAGTAACCTTGTCTATCACTAAATGTTGTATCTTTTTATTCTTGAAGAATGTATTTTATTCTCCTTATGTACACTGACAGCATATACACTAAAGACAAATTCCTTGTGTGTCCAATCACACTTGGCCAATCAAGAATTCTGTTCTGTTCTATTGTATACTTAATGGTATAAGCGAGAATCAGTCTAGCAGTTCGGTAAATTTGTTTGCAGAGGGAGGGAGGGAGGGAAGGGGTGAGGTGGGGGAGAGCACAATAATAAAGAATTGATTTGTATGATTTGATTGATTTATATAGTTGTGTGCTTTTTTTTTTACTGATGGGTGGGATTAGATTTGAGAAGAGAGGTTGTTATTCCTTTGTGAGAGATTTTTAAAATATGTTGTAATTTTTAAAGGTAGGGTATCTTTAAAATGCAGTAATTTTCTTAATTGAGTATATGCCAATTCTATGTATTTTGTTGTAGTTTATGAGAGCAAATATGTTGTTTTGACTTCTGAAGGAAGAAGAACAACAAACTGTAGAGTTTAGCTTGAGGAGATGCAACCTTTTTAGCTATATTTGTCCTCTGGCTGTGGAGACTGACAAAGGCTCATATGAGTTACAAATTCAGGCCAAGAATAAACCGGTTCTTGGTTCAAAATTGCTTAACATAAATCACGGCTTGTAAACTAACTTTAAACTCTGTGGTCATCAAACAAATGTTTATTATCTGAGATGAATTCAGATAATTAAGTGGCATAAGCCATAGCATTACAACATTTTAGCATTATAACTGAATTAAATTAATTAAAGAGTCAAATAATTACACTGTCCTATTTCCATAATTGATATTTCTCATATTAATTACTATAAATGCATCTTGTCTGCAATCATCTCCACTGTCATTGAACTGGGGGCTAGACAGTTCATAAAGGTGTCAACAAAGTACATGTATAAAGATCAGAAAATCACAATTGATATCACAACATTTATAATTATTATTATATTTATATCAATATAAAGCATAAAATGGAAGAATTGCAACTAACCTGCAACTGGTAAATTTGCCTGTATTCTGTTCAGGTTTGTGTTTTTCAGGAAAATCTGAGATTTGGAATACTGAAAGGCTATTATTAATATATCCAGACATGGGTAAGTCAGAATCCGCAAAATAGGCATAATAGTATACCAATCGAGGAATCATATCAGATGTGAAGGCTACAATAAAAGCCTGCAGGAAACAATTGGTTATTTATGTTAATTAAGATATATCTTTGCATGTTCTATGCATGTTACCTGATTAACTACTGGGTGACAAAGGATAAATTGATTTACAATTAAGATATACTGCATGTCATATCTATGTTAATCTCTCAAATCAGCCAAAACTAGTGGCTTTGATGATTTAACAGGCTTTTGTTCACATGTACCTATGCTTACCATTAGTGACCTAAAGTAATTACACCAGGAACAGAAGAAAAACAATAACCACAAACATGAAATAAATCCAATTTAATTTTAAAACCTAACAAAACACAAAAGCTTTTTTCCAGATTCAAGGATATTAGAGAAGGAGATTGATGAGTTCCTTCATCAAGTGATTTTTTTTACCACATAGGTTGGAGAAATAACACTTGTTTGCTAACAGTGTTGGTATTAATTTCAACCATGTGTCTTGGTATTTGGAAAGTTGTATTTTACTTCTGTTATTTCCCTTAGCATCTATCTGAACATAAAAGTAGATACAAACTGAATTAATCAATCTGCGATCATAATTCTGAGTCATTAAAATCAGAAGCAAGGGATTGGAACTTCTGTTCTAAAAAAATAATGAGATATGATTTATTCATGAATAAATAAAGTGTAGTTGAAGTTAAATTTATCTAGATGGAAACCTTGTGATTTACATTTGTTTCTGTAAGGAAACCTGATTTTGTTGGAATATGCTTATTAGTCAAAGAATTGCAGCCTCTGATCTTCTGGATATCACACATCAACTCCTATTTTGTCTTTTTTCAGAGACAGTAGCCTCAGAAGAACCACAGATTGTTTATCTCAGGGTTAATCACTTTTTAGAACTATAATGAGGAATTATTAAAATAAGAAATTAAAAAGGAAGCACACAATTTTTAAGATATAGTTGTTCAAAGTGCTCTTATTAATAGTTTTGGCTATTATTTGCCTTTGTTTACTTACGTTTGTGACAACAGACAAGATAGCCATTCCATTTAAGATTTCTTGCCAAATTCCTATGCTATGAGCTTTGGCTGCCACAGGCCTTCGAAACTGAGTTGTAAGTTTCCAAGAATCAACTCTAATCTCCAAGATGTTGTTCATCAGAGCAAGTAGGGGTGCCAAAGGAAAAGAGGCCACAAACAGAGTAATAAATCCGAACTGAATAACTGTATGGATAGAAAATAGCAGATAAACAACTGAATGAAACCTATGAAAAGTTATATTTGAGATTCATATACTTAATGCTATTAGAAACATTCATGAATAATCAATAAATATAAGTGCAACAAATATTCCTACATGAAAAGGGATTATTTGAGATGTGCAAAATGTTTTGATCTCAAACCAGAACTCACTATTCTGACCTCATCGAAGTATTTCAAGTTGAATCACTTCTCAAAGCTCCAGAAAATATGTGTTCTTCTTAAAATAGATGAAGTTAAGTTAGCAACACTTGTTTATGAATAAAATGTGTACTGATTGGAACATACATTTATATACTACACATTGAATTTTTTTAAAATAAAGTTTTATTAATTTTTTTTTCATCATACATATTACATCAGAAATATAAGGCGTAAAATGATCTTATCTGTAAGTAAAATTGAAAATGATAAAGAATTATGGAACGAGAACAACATAGCAGAAGTTGAAATAATAAGATATAGTGAAAAATGACTAATTTGTGATAAAGGATTATACAAAAGAGATGAATATTGAAGAAAATGGGAAGATTAAAATACATTATAATTATGATTATGTATAAGACGTATAAAATGTGACCCGGTCAACACTCTGTTCATAAAATATGTATGATGAAAGAAAAAATTTAATAAAACTTGTATTTAAAAAAAACAAAAACAAATATTTATTTATTTATTTGATCCATTAGCATTCCAATATTTATGGGGCTCCTATAAAGACGAAGGGGGTCAAATTGTTTTCCAAACACCAAGAGACAAAACAAGAAAAATGGATGGAAACTAACCAAGGAGAGAAGCAACCTAGAAATAAAGAGAAAATTCCTAATGGTTACAGCAATCAACCAATGGAATAGCTTGTCTTCATAAGTTGTGGGTTCTATTTCCTGTTTATGTGTCATCCAACTCTCTATCTAAAGCATCTTCAGATAGGTATACTATATTTGATTTCAATGCACAGCTTAAAATTTGTTCTACGAAAAAAACTTTTTGATGAAAAGCATCATCATTAGCATAGTTACCCAGGACATCTGCTTACCACTAAGCCAAACCCCATTACATGAGGAGAAATGTGTTCAGTTCCTCCCGTCATATATGCATATTCACACTTTAGTTTCCCATAAGTATCCTCGAGCTGTCTAGACCCCATTCCCTAGCCAGCATGACTACTGCTGAGCTTTTCTTGTTGAAGTCCCCGCATTTGGAGAGCACAGATTAAGGAAGGGTATTATGTACTATTAGAAGCCATTCACCCTGCTGCACAAATAACTATAAATGTTGAAGATGCCCTGAGTTTATGTCATTGTAGTTGCCCTTTGTGCATCCTCACTAAAAACATATATTGTATAGGCTTCTGTTTTCTTAACCCTGAGTGCCTCTATGTGGCCAATCCTGGCATTTTAGAAATAACATTCCATTATCAAGGACATTTTTCTTTATCATGAAAGGTTCTTTTTATATATATATATATATATAAATATTGCATTTTTAATGAACTAGTTTGAAAACATTTCAGATGCTTTGCTTTCTGCTTTCAACATCTAAACAGCTTACAAATAAGGCACAATACAATAGCCGTATCAACATTTTTTTAACACCTGTTCAGGCAAAAATATAATGCAAATTCTCTTTCCTTTTTAACACTCCTCTTCCTTTTGAACAAACTGCATCCTTGAACTGCTGTATTTCAAAGCATGAGGAATCATCTCAGCAGATTTCATTTATACCTATATAATTGCATTTGCCTCCCTGTAATTAGAGTTCAAACTCAACCTATTTATTTTCACAGTGGCAGCTTTAATGAAAGAGCCGTGAAATGTGTGAGTCGGTGTCCTGATGGTTCATTGTCCAATTTAAATAAGACCTAGTTTAGTTATTCTCCCACTCACTCTTGCAGTTCACAGGTTTTTATTAGATGGTATTATTTTATTAAACTGTGTTAATGTACCAGCAGTCCACCATCCATGTTATACAGACCATGCTCCCAGAAACCAAATCTCTTCCATGAACAACACTCAGTTAACTAGACATTCATTTGGAATATTAATTCCCTTTCCAGGGTCTCTGAACCCCATTTCATTCCCGAAGTCAGGAGTCTGCAACCTTAAACACTCAAAGAGCCATTTGGACCCGTTTCCCACAGAAAAGAAAACACCGGGAACTAATAATTTACCAACCATTGTGACTGGGTGGGCATGGCCAACTCGATGTCACTCACTCCCACCCAGACACATGACCCACCCCCCACCCCCAACCATGCCTACTGAGCTGGTCATTAGGGCAGTGAAACAGTTGTTAAATAATTTGCCATGTCCAGCCCGGCCTCACCCCTACCCTCCCAGCCACCATTTGCCACACCTGGCCTCTGGTGTTGTTCACCTCTCTCTCTCCCCTCTCTCTGTCTCTCTCATCTCTCTATCCCTCCCTCCCTCTCCTCCACTCCCCACCCCCATTTCCCAACCCACACACCCAAGGAATAAGCCTACAGGAACTTCGGCCATGTCCTATCTGTCTTTGGAAAGTTATAAAAATAAATCTTGCATTGCAAAAGGAGTGACTGTCAGGCTGTTACATTACAGCACTGCAAGTTGCCGCCTTAGATCGCCACACACACTTCAGAGAAGCATCATCCCAAACAGCAGCAGCACACTTACACAGGAACACCTATGCATCCTGCAACTCGGTCCAAAGTGGCTGAAAAATATAGTTCCTGGAAGACGCTTGGCAAGCAAAATATAGGATGACCCCTCCCCCCCCATCACCAAGGCAGCATCCACTGAATCCTTGCAAAACAGGGTCTCTCTCTTTGTGTCTCTCTCTCGCTGCCCAACTGCAGGAGGAAATGGCAGGCAGCTACTTTCGGCCTTTGTTGATGCTGGACGCGTGACCTTCTCTCTGCACTGAGACACTGGTCCACCCCGTGCCATGGCCAATGCTGCTGCTATTGCCATGGGCGAGTGGGGCAGGGGTGCATTGTGTTGTAATGGGCTCTAGGAGGAGGAGGGGACCCTGTTTCCCCCATTGTGAAGCGTGCTAAATTTCACTGTGCTGCACAAGACACTGTGAGAGCAGCGGGCAGGCCATGAAGGTGGCAACAGCAGTGGTGTTGGCTGCTTCTCTCTATTGCAGAGGGATGAAAGGCGGGAACTGCAGCAGAGGCTTAAAAGAGCCACATGCGGCTCCGGAGCTGTGGGTGTTGACCCCTGTCCTAAATTCTTCAGCTTTCTTCCTAGAACTTCACAGTCTTTTGTCCCCTTATGAGTGAGTAGCTATCGATCCCTTCTAATTGGCTTTGTGAGCCTTGGATCTGTCTATCTGTCTTTCATTCTATCTATCTTATGTCAAAGTTATATAACTGCCCATCTTACGAGTGACTCTGGGTGGCATACAGCAAAGTAGTGTTTCTCCAATGCTATTTCTTAGTGTATATGTTTTTTTCACCATTGCCCCCTAAAATATTTAATTTTTTTGAAAGCTAATACTCTTTGTATTAATTTCCTTTAGAATCTTTGACTCTTTAAAATATGAAGATGAGGGTGGCATCTTATCCACTACACTAGAGTTCCCCAAACTTTTTGGGTTGGCAGCCTGGAGCAGGGGGAGGAGGGAAAGAGGGGATGATTTTGTGGGAGGGGCAAGTGCATGTGCATGTACACGCATGAGCACCCATGTTTGCGGTAACGCTTGCGTGAGTGGAGCTGCGAGTGCCCACAATACGGCTCATACAAGAGGACTATGAGTCAGGGGTGGGTTTTACTTACCTCTGCTACCAGTTCACAACGGGAACGTGTGTGCATGCGCAGATCATTTATGACGACGTCCGGGTGGGTGGGTGGAGCCTCCTGCTGCTGTTACTACCAGTTCGCAAGAACCGGACTGAACCGGGAGCAACCCACCACTGCTATGAGTGACTGCAATGATGCTTACATGAGTGGGGCCATGTGCGCACCATCTGGCCACTCATGCAGCCCATTGGTAATTAGCCCGTGGCCCAGTAGTAGGCCATGGACTACAGTTTGGGTACCGCTGCACTACACAATGCTACTTGTCATTGTCTTTTCTGCTTACCCATTTCTAGGTATTCATAGAAGAGACCCAATGGTCCAAAGCTCTGCAAATCATGATCCTGCTCCCATCGACTGTATAAATTCTCTGGGTTGCTCCTCGCCTTCCGACGACCCCACCAATTATAGATCCAGCTAAATAGTGGGAAAACAGAAATCACTGTTGCAGTAGTTTTGTTTTTTTTAAAGCAAAATCATATAATTCTATGAATTGACACCACATGTCAGGGGTTATTTTTCCCATTCAATTGTGCCCGATTCTTAGCACCCTTCCTGTGAAGTATTTTCCAATATATCTGCTATAAAAATTACTATCAATTTCTCATGTGGGTTAGAAGAGTTACAGTCTAAATCCAATGATTACATCTAAGTAGAACTGAACAGCAGAGCTGTTTCAGTTGATCCATTCCCTGTCCTCAAGTACTTGCCAGACCTATTCTTAAAATTGGGGGGGGAGAGTACTGCACACCAGCAAGGTTGTTATCTGAAATCCTGATAATATAATCCTGTAAAGATTACACTGATATTGATTCATTAAACTTAAGTTAAAGGACATGGCAGAATTCACCAAATATTCAATTAATGAATTGACCGTCTTTTAAACATACAAATAACTCAGTATTAAGATATGTCAGAATATGAATATTCATAGACTTGAATAGATCAGCCAATGGGGATTGTTTGGATAGACATGGCAACATGTCAGCCATTGGGGACTGGCTGGAATAGGACATGGTAACAAGACCAGCCAATGTTTAGGCATAACCACTAAATCAGCCAATGAGGGCTGTTTGGGAGCTGAAACAGCTTGAAGCCTGAGCGTGGCTTTGGTTAACTGATATGTATAAATATAAGTTGTGTGTTTTTATTATTGCCCTTCCTTCTGTTAACTGCTTCTGTGATTACACTTCTGATTCTGAGAACTGCTCTTGGTATTGTATATATGTCTCATGTGTTATTATGTATATAAAGAAGTTTCTTACTTAATGAATCCTGCTGCATCAGTTATCTGTGTGTGCTTTCTGGATGTGATTTCTGTAACAAACTCTGACAAGATATTACTTACGGGACTATAGCTTCTTGAATATTACCCCAGATCTGTTTGCCAGCCATGACAATGGTAAGCTGGGTTGTCAGTTCTATCAAGCATCCTGCAGGATCACACTGGTAAAGAAATAAAACAAAATGCATCAAAAAATAAATATTTTGGCAATTCTTCTTAAAAAAAAATGAGGATGTATAAATACGATAAGAGCCAGATCAAAGGGTATGCATGCTACACCAATAACACATACACAAATACGTGTTATATTTCCTTGGCTATTTGGTTGTCTGTATAATTTTCCATTTCTGCCTTCACTGTATTTTTCCTGTTTTATCTTTTAACTTTCTTCCCCATGCAAATCTCCTGAGCTTCTATTCTTATCCTGATTAATGCAGATTTCTAATTCAGGAAATAAACTTGTTCCCAAAACATTTTGTCAGTCTTCCAGATGTTGCCTTTAAAAATTTCTGGATCATGTTGAATTTAGAGAAATTTAAGTGTTGCAAGTGCTTGGGGCCTCACTCATGTGAGCATCACAGGACCTTGGGCCCTCTCACACGAGCGTTGCAGATGGTCATGGCCCCACTCACATGACCATCATCTTGGCCCCACTTGTGTGAGTATTGCAGGTGCTCTTGGGCCAACTTGTGTGACCAATGGGTGCTCATTCACATGCCTGCCCCTCCCACAAAACCATCTGCTCTTTCCCCCCTCTCTGGGTCACCAACCCGGAAAGATTGGGAAACTCTGTTCTATACTTCAAAGCAAGGTATTTAGCACGATGGGCAATTTTTTTCCTCAAAATTCATTTCAAAAGTTATTACATACCTCTTCATTTCTCCAGCGACTGAACATGTATGTGTAAGAACCAGGGTATCCTACAAATTTCCCTTTGAAAAAAGCTACATAGAAGCATGAAGAGTAGTAGTTGACAAACTGAAAGAGGAACATCTTCATAGTAAGTCTGTTTTCATACTCATAGTGGGTTCTTGGTATTTCTGCAAGATAAAATAAACAAGGATTTAATTCTCTTTATATCATCTAGAGCAGTGGTTCTCAACCTGTGGATCGGGACCCCTTTGGGGGTCGAACGACCATTTCACAGGGGTCGCCTAAGACCATCCAAAAACACATATTTTCAATGGTTTTAGGAATAATTTTATGGTTGGGGGTCACCACAACATAAGGAACTGTATTAAAGGGTCACGGCATTAGGAAGGTTGAGACCCACTGATCTAGGGTATCAAACAGAGGTGGGTTCTACTTACCTTTACTACCAGTTTGCAACGGGAGCGCGCACATGCGCAGATGGTCAATTATGACATGTGGGTAGGCAGAGCCTTCCGCTACTTTTACTACCGGGTCTATAGAACCGGACAGAGCCAGGAGCAACCCACCACTGGTATCAAAGGTTATGAAGCCTTGTGAATATGACAATAGGCTTCAATATTACACAGTTTATTTCTCTAAGAGACCATTGGTAGAGCTATGAATCTGCTTAGAGTCACTATGTATGATTCGGGTGGCTGTATAAATTTTCTTAATGAATAAAATAAATTACCTTTTGCCCACAGTGTATGTACAGAACAAGGAAGCAAAGTTGCTATCATTCCTAAGTAATTTAGCTAGCACAGAATCCATTTTTGGAAGTAAATACTTGTTATCATGTTTCTTTTATACACAATATAAATATAAATAGAGCTCTCATTTATTCAAGCAAAATAATATTTGAGGCACATCTCATTAAGAACTCCCTTGCCTTTTGTCAAAGAGGCAGATACTCATGAGAAAACAGAAGCAATTTTGTTCAAGTAACTTCCTGAGAGCTCCACTTGCAGTCAGATAAAATTATGATTAACACCGTTGACCCCACAGCTCTTAAGAAGGTACAAGCTAAGAATTAGTGATTACATAGCGGGAAAGCAAGTCAGATAATGTAAGAGCAAAGCCATAAGGGATAAAATATCCTTCCTCAAACTGCCATTCTCCAGATAAGTCGGATTATAAATTCCATCATTCCCTGAAAGCAAGGCTAATAGGGGATACCTGACATAAAGCAAGAACCCCAAAGAATTTTAGGCTGACAGAAAAAGTTATGCATGTTCTGTTTTCATGTGCTGATGATTTCAGCCTATGCAGCAGAGGGGGCAGAAAACTTACTGGTGTAAGCTTAAGCCATCATGCGACATACCTACCCATATCTGTGATCCAGATGGCTATCCTCTCATATAGGAAATTCAGTATCATAATGATGACAAAATTGAGGAATGATGCAGTGACTGACGTTGCCAGTTGTGGTGTCAACAAACCCCGAATGGGTTGCAGGGTTTCTGTGTTCTCCATGATGCTGGCAAAAGCAGCATAGACTGCAAGGCGGTAAACTATCACAGCTATCATACTCGCTATGATTAAAGAGATCTGAGATAACCACATAAATTAAGACTACTTAGGATTTGAAACCAAGAAATTAGTGTCTCATGCAAACTGCACATTGTAAACAAATGTTTAGAAAGTTCTATCAAGATTGCAGAATATAAATGGAAGAAAACTTTATCTGAATATGTCTCCAGTGCAAATGTCTGCTTCCATAATGGAAGTAGCTCGCTTGTTTTTCCTTTTATTTTTTTAACAATAAAAAATAATTCTTTCTGTTGTCTTCTCCTTTCTATTCAAAGAAGAATTAAGCATGCAGTGTTTCATAGGAGCTACAGTCCCATTGTAGCCGTAAGATTTATTTTTTTATTCATTTTAAATGTGCCATGCATGTTCATGTAAAGCATACCAGTGCAATTCTATCACGTAATCCACCAACAGGAGTTGGAAAAATATTACATAGGCGTAGTAGCAACTGCATATTGCTATTTGAACACATCTCAGGTAAATCCTGAAGGAAGTTTATTTTATTTTATTTTTTATTTATTTTATTAAATTTATATACCGCCCTTCTCCCCGGGGGGACTCAGGGCGGTGAACAGCCATAAATAAAAAACATATATACAAAATTTAAAAACCAAATAAAACCGAATTAAACATTGGCCCCCAATAATTTAAAATCCCAATTTACAATATTAAAATATTAAAATATTAAAACCCCCAAATTAAAATATTACAATTCAAAATTTCTAAATTCTTTTACAACAGAAGGGGAAAAGGGAAGAATTAGGCCAGGCCCGCCTGGTGGAACAGGAAAGTTTTTAACTCACGGCGGAAGGCACGAAGATCCGGGATCCTCCGTAACTCTGGGGGGAGCTCGTTCCAGATAGTGGGTGCCCCCACAGAGAAGGCTCTCCCCCTGGGGGCCGCCAGCCGACATTGTTTGGCCGACGGCACCCGGAGGAGGCCCTCTCTATGGGAACGTACCGGTCGGTGGGAGGCTATTGGTGGTAGTAGGCGGTCCCGTAAGTACCCGGGTCCTAAGCCATGGAGCGCTTTAAAGGTGGTAACCAACACCTTGAAGCGCACCCGGAAGACCACCGGGAGCCAGTGCAGCTCGCGCAGGAGAGGAGTAACATGGGAGCGCCATGTCGCTCCCATCACCACCCGCGCGGCCGCACTCTGCGCCAGTTGGAGCCTCCGGGTGCTCCTCAAGGGGAGCCCCATGTAGAGAGCATTACAATAGTCCAGGCGAGAGGTGACGAGGGCGTGAGTGACCGTGTGTAACGAGTCCCGATCCAGAAAGGGACGCAACTGGCGGATCAGGCGAACCTGATGAAAAATCCTCCCGGTCACGGCCGTCAAATGCTCCTCAAAAGACAGCCACAAATCCAGGAGGACGCCCAAGTTGCACACCCTCTCTGCCGGGGCCAATGATTCACCCCCGATAGTCAGCGATGGTACCAGCTGACTATATCGGGACGTCGGGAACCACAGCCACTCGGTCTTGGATGGGTTGAGTCTGAGCCATCATCAATAATTACACAATAGGAAACTGTTATTTAAAAAGGGGTGGGGAGGAGGTGCTTAGACTGTATATTATGTATTCATTGTGTACTTTGCATGGCAGCAGGAAAATAAAACTGGAAAGCGTTAGTCAGAAATCCTTGAAGCAGCAAGCATGAGTGAAAGAGATCCAAAGCAAAGAGGGCCAATTCTTGCATGCTAAAAATCCAAGCTTAAAAAGTGATCAGTGGCGTTTTAGTGTGATGAATCAAAAAGAGCTCACCCAGAACAACACTGTAGTTCCTGAGATGCAGAACCGTACAGCCTGGCTAGTTAGAGGTAAATAAGGCTCCAGCTCCTGAAACAGTCAAACAAGCACAGCACTTTTCACCACCCACAGTCATAGTTGTACATAGAACCTTGCAGAAAGCAACCTCAAACATGATGAGAAAGCCAATCCCGTATCCCCTCTCCCTCACAAAGGCGTAATATGGCACATTTCCTCTTTTGGGAGGAAAGCTGGAGTTGCAGACTGAACGAGAGGTTGCCCATTTACCAGGTTATCCTATTATTTATTTATTTTAGGCTTTACAATGGCTTTACGAACAAAATGTTGCTCTTTGAAAGTGGAGAGCAGATTTCTTTTTTCGGTTGTCCATATTAATTGTTCAGCAAATTGTTCAGTAGCTGCTCCCATTCATCACTCCATATTCTGATGCTTTCCTTTTGCCCCACTTGAAGAAATGGCTTGTTTTATTAGTTTAGCCACTCTTAAGCTGCAGCAATTGGTGCAGCCCTCTCTTACCCAAAACAATATTCCAAAGTATAACAAGCTCAGTTTTCCATAGTCATGAACGCTCTTCCTCTTAAACAGTTCTAACTCCTAAAACATCAGTTGAAAAAGGAATAATTAAAGAATGAAAAGGGTTCGGTTGAACATCCATTGATTTTGGGCTGGTTCAAGTAATCGTAGCATGGTTTGCAAAGAAATGCCTGAACCTCTTATCTGTATATACAATCCTTCACAAGTTTTATTTCTGGAAGAGAATGATTCTAAAGGGTGGATGAAAAGGTAAGTTCTGTATGCCCTTGTCATCTTTGCTCACATAGATCCAATGTGTACACATACACAAATCAACAGAAATTTCACTTCCCAAATAGGTTTTCATCATTGGCAAATTATAAACACTTTTTAATTAGCAGACTATAAATACATACTGTAAAAATATCTTAACTGCCTTATCAGACAGATACAGTGCTATCTGTCCCTTCAGCCACTTGGGCTTTCAGAGACAATGACAATTCTATGAAGAGAGAAAGACACACACACACATACACACACACACACACACACACACACACACAGACAGACACACTTACAGAGAGAGAGACACAGACAGAGAGAGAGAGACACACACACACACACACACACAGAGAGAGAGACAGAGACAGAGAAAGACAGAGACAGACTGAGAGAGACAGACTGAGAGACAGAGAGAGAGACAGAGACAGAGACAGAGAGACAGAGAGACAGAGAGAGAGGTGGAGAGAGAGAGAGAGAAGGGATAAGATTCTGTGGTACTGGCCAATCAAGCAAACATTATGATACGGACAAGGACCAGAAGAAAATGGTGGGATAGATTTAGCAGTGCCAAGTGACAGCAATCTCAGGAAGAAAAGAGTATGAGAAGCTGGAGAAGTACCAGGCCTGAAGGAAGAATTAGAGAAAATATGGAAAGTAAAGACCGAAGCGGTGGTAGAAGCAGGTAGAAAGTAAAGACCAATGGTAGAAGCAGCTGCTGGGACTATGACTAGGAGTGTAAATGCTCTCTATCCAGAAAAGCACAGTGTTAGAAAAGGCTAAAATACTGTGCAGAACTCTAAAACTCCTAGACCTCTAGTAGATGACCTGAGATTGAGGAAGACACATACCATCCATAGGGGTGAGAATGGGATTTTACAAATAATGGATCAGGATGCAACCACAAAATTTCAAATTTACCAGGATTGTTTTAATTTCTTGACTGAGTAGAAAAAAATGAAAGGCAGGAGAGCAGAATGGGGGGGGGGGGGGAACCTAACTTGGCAGGAATATTTGTGACAGGGATCTATATTGTTGCTCACACTGAATTAAACATGAGCAAGCAATGTTATACAACTACTAAAAATGGTAAATGCTGTCTTGTGGTGGCCAATATCTTGAAGAGGGAAGTTATTGTTCCACTTTTCTGTGCCCTGATTGCAATACTGGACCCATTCCTAGATATCACACTTCAACAAGGATATTGATGAGCTGAATAGAGTTCAAGACAGAGCTTCCAAGATGGCAATCATTTTGGAAAACAGGACCTATCAAAAACAGTTTTAAAAACTTTGTCTCGCAGAAAAGCAAGGCGAGTTCTTTATTGCCCCTGAGAACAGAACCAGAACAATGGGTTAACATTATAAGAAAGTAGATTTGGAATAGATGTAAAGAGGTCTTCCTAACTGTGGAACAAGCCTCAAATGAAATGATGAGCATTTTCTTATTGGGTATCTTCAGAGAAACAGAAGAACTGAGAAACAGAACTAGATAGTTAATGTAATAATGCATTTATTTCAACCAGAACTGGACCCCACAAGCCAACTGCATCCACTTAACCATGATCTACAGAGATTGAAAATGAATATTCAGCTTCTTAGCTGGCAAAAATATATCCACATTCTTGGACTGCATCGATAATACCCATCTTGCAAAAGTGGAAAAAGCAGTGCTCCAAATATCTCAACTTAGTTGGTGCCAATGATACCCCTATAGCGGAATTTATTTAGATCTAGAAGGCTAACAAGTCAGGGAAGACATAGAAACTTTCTCCCTAATACTATTTTTATCCTAATTAAAGCTTTACTTTATAGCAGCAAAGTAGCATCAAAATAGTAAATCAGCATATTTCTTTCTGAATAGCTGAACTGATTTCAAGATTACAGTACATTAGGTAAACATCTTAATGCATATTCCTAGTAAAATGCTATATGATCATCTAAAGCCATGATGGCGAACCTATAGCATGTGTGCCACCTGTGGCATGCGGAGCCATATCTGCGGGCACGCGAGTGTTGCCCTAGCTCAGCTCCAGCGCACATGTGCATGCAGGCCAGCTGATTTTTGGCCCTTCTGGGCCCACCGGAAGTCTGGAAATGGGCCGTTTCTGGCCTCCGGAGGGCCTCCCGGGAGGGGGGCGGTTGGGGAAGGCTGTTTTTGCCCTCCCCAGGCTCCTAGAAAGGCTCTGGAGCCTGGGGAGGGCAAAAACCGGGCCTTCCGGTCCCACTGTGCCATCACGTGCCAATAGCAGAGAGAGTGCGGGGGGTCACACGCACATGCACGGTGGGGCGGGGTGCACTGAATTATGGGTGTGGACACATGCATGCGCGACACCCCTGCACTCCCCCCGCTTTTGGCACGCGATGGCAAAAAGGTTAGCCATCATTGACCTATAGGGAAAGCCTGATAAATCCTGGTGCCCCTGTTATCAGAGTCTCAGGTAATAACCTAAGTGCTGATGTTTAAAATGAACTTGCATTTTAACAACTGTGTAATTGTAAAACGTATTAAAGCATCTATTAACATATTAAAGCAAACACATCTATCATATTCTGTAACAAATGTGTATTCTTAGCCGGCACGTTAAACTGAACTAGCATAGTTTGTCTTGAGAACAAACTCACCTAAGGGTTCTCCAAAAAAAAGCTACCTAAATCTTATTAATTCCACAACCTGCAAATGATTTTTATCTTCTAAATAAATCACCTGAGTTACTGGATTCTTCCTCTTTTGTGTACATTTTGCTTCATACTCTGGTCTAAGTTGGAGTTGTTGCTGTTCTTCCTCAAAATCAACTAAATCCCACTCATATTCAAGTCGAGCTTGCCGTCGCTTCCAAAATTCCAAGAAAAGTGTAACTACAATTAGAGAAGGTTAAGCAACATAGAATTAGCCTAAAAATATTTTGAAACAGCATGAGACCATAATCTTAAATAGTTTCTACTGTTTTAGTAACAGAATAACAGGGTTGGAAGGGACCTTGGAGGTCTTCTAATCCAACCCCCTACTCAAGCAGGACACTTTAAAGCATTCCAGACAAATGTTTGTCCGGCTCTTCTTAATAAACTCCAGTGATAGAGCACCCCCAACTCTGGGATACAAGCTAGAAGTAATAGTTACTTATAAAAATATTTATTTACAAAAAGTGTGCTAATTATGCTATAGAAATGATTGTTTTTATCTACTCTAATGATTATTTATAATCATTAGAAATGATTATTTTTATTACCATTAATGTGGATATTATTATGTCAACAGGATCTCAGCTAGTCAGAATTATCGTATTTTTTGGAGTATAAGACGCACCTTTTCCCCCCCTAAAAGGGGGTGAAAATTTAGGTGCGTCTTATACACCGAATGTAGCCCCACCCACCCACTGGCCCCCACCCTTTGGCCTCTGCCTCCCAGCAGTTTACCTCCTTGCAGCAAGCAGAAACAGCTCGTTTCAGCTTCAGCACAGCCTAAGTAGCACAAGTTGATTGGATCGGCCTCCCGACTCTCAGCTGTTTTGCTCTCAGCTGTTTTGTGTCAGCCTCTGCTGCTTGCTGCGAGGTAAATTGCTGGGAGCTGATTTTTTTTTCTTGTGCTAATCAAGCTATGCTGAAAATGAAAGTAAAGCAGGCTATTTGCTGTTTGCTGCAACGAGGCAAAATTGCTGGGAGGCAGAGGCAGATTTCTTTTTCTTGTTTTCCTCACCAAAAAAGGTAGGTGCATCTTATAGTCCAGAGCATTTTATACTCCGAAAAATACGGTAACCAGTTGCATTAAAGCACAACTAAAATCTTATTTATCTAGGTCACTGAATTTCAGTTAATAAACATATTGCAATATGATAGAAGATGTTTAGCATGAAGGGGCGAATATCATGCCTGAAACTTTGCCCCTATCAATCAACTGGAAACAGTGGTTAAATTCAAATATCCAGTTTTCTTTCAGATCAATAATGTTTACAATTTGTCATAATAGTTCAACAAAGCTTTGTATCTTGAACAGCTTTTAAATGGTTGTATAATATAAATGGATTCTGATTAAGCACAGAATATTTACTTATATCTTCTTTGTTTTGTGGAATTTTTGTAACACCCATTTAAATGTGAGAAGTGTACAAATCAAAACACAAAATCATCTCTGAATAAATAACTCCCAACTCCTTAAAATTAATTCTGAAAGCATTAATAATGAAACAAGTATACTTACCCCAGATGCCCATAAATATTGCAAAAAAGAGAGTTGCCACATTGTCAAACAAATGGGAATACTAGAATTGAAAAACAGGCATTATCCATTGAGTAATACATGAAACAGTATGTATTTTTAAAAATGAAATGCTGTAATTGCTACGAACCTGTGAAGACTCACAAGTGGAATTCAGCCTCCAGTAATCACATTTTCGATCACATAATGGACACATGATAATTTCTCCACCAATACTGGGATCACATATTTCTTTGCTGAAGAGAATGGACAAAGATGAGGTATATTTAATAAAATGGATTAAAGGAATGATAGTGGTTGTTTACAATCAGAATTAACCTCTGTCTTTCAGTACATACTAAAAAAAACTTTATCTGAGCCATTATTATTACAGTTCTACCACTGGATCATAGATCTATGCTGAAATAAATGCAAATCAACTCATCAGGTTAGGCCAGAATCCTTATATAAAATCATACATCAAGAAAGAAAGAAAGAAAGAAAGAAAGAAAGAAAGAAAGAAAGAAAGAAGGAGAGGGACGGAGGGAGGGAGGGAGGGAGGGAGGGAGGGAAGGAAGGAAAGAGAGAGGTAGGGAAGGAGGGAGGGAGGGAGGGAGGGAGGAAGGAAGGAAGGAAGGAAGGACTTCATCATTAACTGATCAACATAACTTAACTAATGTTGCTATGTCAATTATACTTACCTGCTCATATTTTCATTCATTGTGAACAAACCATACAGAAAACAAATGAAACCAACAACAGCTGCAAAGAACAGCATCTCAGTATAAAAACCCAACCAGGCAAAGTAAATTCCAATCTTCTCTCCATAATACTTCCTGCAAGAAAATAATCCAAGAAAAACAAAGGCAAAGCTCAAAATAACAAAAAAGGGGAAAATGTGGATATAATATTCTAAGACATATCCCAAAGGAACTTACTGTAAAATAATTCTCATCTTATTCACCCCTGAATGTTCGAATACTGAACATATATCTACATATGTCTAAAATACATTGAATTATTGTCAATCCAGTTCTCCTATCTACTTTATTATGTATTTTCTTTGTCTTTTATATTAGCATTCTGCATGCTTCAAAGTGTTTTGAAAAGGTGGCAACACAGAAACTCTTTGCTATCTATTAAAGTAGCTATTTTTTTAAGACTTCTATATGAGAATGAAAAAATATGGAATTGCTTCAAGTTGTTAACTCTGTATTTGTTTCTCAACTTTGGCAAATTTAAGACATGTAGACTTCAAAACCCAAAATTCTCCAACCAGCAATGATATTGTTCTATATTACTCTTAAAGCTACTGCAGTTTTTCCAGGCTTGTGTGGAAGCTGGGAAAGAGATGGCAGAGAAGTGCTGTGCTCATATATGGTCAAGCATGTCTTCCAAATTATTTTTCAAGTATACACTGCTTGATTTTTATATTGTATTCCACATATATTGTTTAGAAAAAGAAATACAGGCAGGTAATATAGCATATATTAGAGCCATGGTGGCGCAGTAGTCAGAATATAGTATTGCAGGCTGACTCTGCCCACAGTCATGAGTTCGATCCTGACCAGCTCAAGTTTGATCCATCTTTCCATCTTTCCAAGGCAGGTAAAATATTTGGGAACAATATGCTAATATTGTAAACTGCTCAGAGAGTGCTATAAAGCTATTGCTATATTTCTGAAAGGGTCCAATGGCCATTAATATATCAGGAACAATCATTTACCTGATAAGATCCAAGGGCTGTTCCTTGTAAAACCTAGGAAAACGGGCCCATTCTCTATGTAATGTATATCTTTCATTTTCACACTTTGGATCATTTGACTTCTTCCAGTACTGACACTGAATCAGCATGAAAAAGATAAAGAAACAAAATACATCAATAAATAGCAACACAATTTCTCCAACAATACTACTGCAATATACAAAATAAACGTATGGGTGATTCTATGTTTAACAGAGAGACATTTTCACACCCATACAGAAACAGAATGTGTTTATTTATTTATTTATAGATGTATATATATATATATGTGTGTGTGTGTGTGTGTGTGTGTGTGTATGGCTGCTCAACTCAGACCACATGATTCAGAAAGAAAGAAAAACAAATGGAAATAAAAATAGATAAGAAGAGAGAGCATACAACAGAGGAAGCAAGCGACATACTTCTATTTGAATATAAAGTTGGGGTGAGAAGCAACATTCAGCTACTCACGTAGCATGAGAAATGTTTACATATTTTGTTATTTCGTAAGAAATTTAGAGACTTTCTTCATCTTAAACATAGAGTTATGTGATTCTGAATCAATCAAAATAGAGCTTGTCCAACCTCCATGCTTAAGCAGAAGATCCTATACCTGTGATGCATGCCACAGGTGGCACATGGAGCCATATCTATGGGCACGCGAGCATTGCCCTAGCTCAGCTCCAGCCCACATGTGTGTGCTGGCCAGCTGATTTTTGGAGGTCTGGAAACAGGCCATTTCTGGCCTCCAAAGGAGTGGGGAAGGCTGTTTTCGCCCTCCCGAGGCTCCTAGAAAGCCTCTGGAGCCTGGGGAGGGCAAAAAATGGGCCTACCAGGCCCACCATGCCATCATGTGCCAAAAGCGGGATCTTACAGGGCAGGGCGCATTGAATTATGGGTGTGGGCATTTGCGCGCTCGACCCCCCCCCCCATGCTTCCCCCTGCTTTTGGCACGCGATGGCAAAAAAGTTAGCCATCACTGTCCTATACCATTTCAGACAAGTGACTGTCCAGTCTTAAAAACCTCCAGTGATGAAACACCCACAATTTCTGATAGTGAGCATTTATAATTATTACTTTATAATATAAGGTAAGAATTCTTTTTCAGCTTTTCTGGGAGACTATCAGACTGTTCTCCAAGCTAATTATATGTATGGTGTGTGTGTATGTGTATTTAAAGAGAAAATACAAATTCCTCCAGCAAGTGTTCATTGCTTGCCACCAGAGGGCAATATAACACTAATCTCTAATCCTTTTGTCATTATTTCATTCTACAACTATAAATGGATATTGTTCCTTCTCTCCTTCCAATTTCATATTTGTGATATATTTATAGACTTGTTTTAGCATACATACATCCATTCACATATCTTTAATATAAGCAATTCCATAACAATATTCACGATTACAAAAAACAAAACCATAGATACTGGCCTATTAGAAACCAAAGACAAATGTATCCAAATACAATTTACAGAGAAAGACAGATTTCCTTCAGAAAATAGGCAAATACTAGAAAATAAATAAATGACTGAAATGCCTACATCATGAAGAGGGTAAGCAGCAGAGTAGGTGCCATTATTTAGAAGTCTTTTGATTCCAAACTTCCTCTTCCCTTCTTCTGTTCCATATGGGCATCTTGTTAAAATATAAAAAACCTAGAAGGGAAGGGGAAAGAATTCCATATTTAAAATTATTGTCATATGATTTAAACTATGAGTATATCAAACTTTTCTTCATCCTCTGGTGAAATTTCACATGTTAATTTTGATTAGTTACTCATACTAATTATGTCATTAAACTTTGAAGCCCTTTCTAAATACTTCTTGCCCTTTTATAAGAGGAAGCAAATTTTTCCTAGGATAAATGTTGCTTTGCAGGAATGTTATTGCTTTTGCTGTTTTAGTCTTCCAGTTAGGAATCTAAACAACTGAATAGCAGCCGCACCACCTTATGTTTTTCAATATCTTTGTGAAGAAGTAGAAAAAACAGTATGACTCTATTAGGGATATACAGATAGTCCTCGACTTACAACTGAACTCAAAATTTCTGTTGCTAAGGGAGACATCTGTTATGTGAATTTTGTCCCATTTTACAAACTTTCTTGCCATGGTTGTTAAGTGAATCACTGCAGTTGTTAAGTTAGTAACATGGTTGTTAAGTGAACCTGGCTTCCCCATTGAAAAAAGGTCAGAAGGTCGCAAAAGGTGGTCACATGACCCCCAGTATATTGCAACTGTCACGAGTACAAGTCAGTTGCCATATACTGGGGTTGATCACGTGACCATGGAGAAGCTCCAATGATCATGAGTGTGAAAAATGGTCATAGGTCACTTTTTTCGGTGCCTTTGTAACTTTGAATGGTCACTCAATGGACTGTTGTAAGTTGAGGACTACCTGTACTCATTTGACCACGTAAAATTGTGTGCCTGTTACAACTCTGCAAACTTTCAAAGAGCTGGCTTGTTTGATGATGCTTCCTCCTTTGAAGCTGCTTGAAGAAGCAATGCTCCTCCACACTTCTGAAGGGCCAAATGACTTGGAACCCTTCCATTCCAATAATGAGAAAAGGCAAGAAAACACCTCAATGAAATAAACTGGCAAAGAGCACCATCCTTGAGGGAAAAAAATTGTCTAAGGTTCTAACTACATCAGCAAGTCTAGAAACTACGGCAGTGTTTTGGCAACACAATAAAAAAGGCATTTTAACTGAGAAGCCTTTGCTTGACCCTGCTGAATTCTCCCATATTTGGGCCTTCTGCAATTGCTGAGTCATCCTTTGTGCTGTAATTCAGGGTGAATCATATCAAAGGAAATACAAAGGAAAGGCCTTTTCTGGCTAGAATAACTAAGGAAAGTAAAGCATATGCCGTTTTATGCTCAGGGTGCTTTTTCTCAAAACCAACCAACCACAAGTCAACAACACTACAGCATTAGGGACAATTTGACAGCAGTCCCCACAGGCATATGTTGTGCTAGGCAGCATGTTGCCATCTAAGCCACAAGCTGATTTGTTGTATTACATGATCACTGAATTGGTAAATGAAGTACTCACTATTCTGTTTCTGACAGATGGCGAGAAAAACATATTCTCATCATCAATGAGGTACAATTCCTGTCTTTCTTTGCTAAATGGTGCTGTAAAGTAGTCAGGTTCAGGGTGCATCACAATCTCAGGTAGCCTAAATGGCCAGAATATGCAGTCCAAGGGGTTTTCCACTGGGCAGGGAATATCATTCTCCTTGATGGGCATTTTGATGTTGAGCACTTCTGCGTAAGTGATCAGAATTTCCCACGGGGCGTGAATCTTCACAAAATACGTTTTGCCATTTTCAGACTCCTGCAAATGAAACAATAAAGGCTTGATTGGAAACTAAGCAATTTGCCCTCCAAAGGTACGGTAATAGTCTATGAAGTCTAAGAAGATGGACAACTGCCCTTTTCATCCCCATGTAAAATCAGGAAGGACAAGGTCCTCTGAATATTTCCATAATAAGGCTCTTATTTTTCTCCCAGGATGCACTGATCTTGCTATTCTTCTATGGTTTATTTATCCATGCTTGTATGAGGTTAGCAGCATTTCAGAAAGAGTCCAAAATGAACAATCCCTGGAACAGCCAGGATGAAATCTTTTTTTGAGGGGGTGGGGTGGGGAGGGGGAAGCAATCGAAAACATTCTGGGACTAAAAATAAAAATTTGCAGACAATTAGTGCTGAAGTCTTCCTGTGGCTTTTAAGTGAATGCACATATAAAAGACAAATGGGAAACAAGGATACCTCAATCCTAATGGGGTAAAGGTAAAAAAGAATCCAACGCAGAAAAAGTTAGTCACGCTTAAATCACTAGGATTTAAATTAGTGTGTGTGTCTGTGTGTGTGTGTGTAAACACACACACATTCATTCATTCATTCATTCATATGAATAAGATTTGAAATTAATCCCTTTTGATTGCACCTGCAATCTGAATGTAAATTCAGAGCCAGTTATTTGGGGACTAGTAGGCAGGGATGAAATCCAGCAGATTCTGACAGGTTCTGGAGAACTGGTAGCAGAAATTTTGAGCAGTTCAGAGGACCGGCAAATATCACGTCTGGCTGGCCCCAGAGTGGGGTGGGAATGGAGATTTTGCAGTATTCTTCCCCTGCCACGCCCACCAAGCCACGCCCACAGAACTGGTAGTAAAAAAAAATTGGATTTCACCACTGCTAGTAGGGGGGAAATTACTGATATATGGTACGTTAAATATTTATTTTATTGTATGCATTTATTTACAGAATTTATATGACCCACTCATTTTCAGTGACTCTGGGCAGTTTGCCAAAAATAAGATATTGCGATTAAGACCATTAAATAAGAGCAAGTTGGCTAATAGCTAATATGAAGGTAGAGGGAGAGAGAAAAAGCAACTTAGATTTTTTTTTCAATAATCAGCTTTCCATCCTTCAAAACAAAAGCCAGAAAACATTGAAAAATATCAGTTTTTGAAACATTGTAATGTTCAACATTCCACTTCTTTCATGGAACCTTCTCTTTATGTTCAACTCTTTTTTGTCCTTGCAGTTGTTGGTTATATTTTTAGTTATTCTTATTTCTTTGAGATTTTAGCAGTATCACCTAATGGTAAATGGGCAGAATTTCATCCAGTTAAAAAAATACTGATAATCACTTCCATCCTGCATGGAATTATCTGTAATCCGGGATAGACATAAAGGTATGATATAAAATTGTGCAGTCGCCCATTAACAAGAAAAGAATATTAATGCACAAAACTGTAAAAGACATAGATCAGTAGTGGAGTACCCTTATATACTATAGTTGCTTCAGGGAGAAACTATTATTTTCTAATTACCATCTTTTATCTACAATGATGGTAGCATAAAAACAAAACAACATGGTGTTCAGGAAGCAAAGATCCCACTGCCAGCTATTTCTAGCGATTTTCATTGCCCCAATACTTCTAATCATTTATTTTAATCGCTAACAACCCACAGTAATTCCTACCTTCTTATCTTCAGTTTCTAGTTCCAGACCTTTTTTTACTAGATTGTTCTCAAACATTCGCCTTCGATCCTGAAAAACAAAACAAAACAGACAGCTGTTTACTTTTTATTCAACCAACATGAGGTTTTAATGTACATCAACTTCTAAACATAGTTCTTTCGCATCATCTTTATGAATTATGTTACCTTTTTCTGGATCAAACCAGAAGGAAGCTCATACAAAATATGACCCCCAAAGTATAAAGTAAATAAAATATTAAAACTGCTGACATTTTTATTTTGCTAACAATAAATTACTGCAATAGGAATGAAGAAATGGGAATTCTTATGAATGGATTTGCATCAGGAACAATATTTTTCTTTCTTCTTTGTTCCTTTAATGAGAGCCTGGGTGTGGCTGAACTTGAGCCAGTACATTGCGGTGGGTGCTGTTGGACTATAGATATTTCTTACAATGGTACATTATGTTTTCCAACGGCTGGATTTACATTGTGTACATTGTTTGTGTGCATGAATGCATGCTTTCAAGTCAGTTTTGACTCTTAGCAATTTCCTGGACTAGCCCCTGCAGGTTTTTTTGGTAAGATTTTTTGAAGTGGTTTCCTAGGGCTGAGAGAAGGTGATGCAGTTGGCTTTGGGCTGAAGATGAAGGGTCCCAGTCTCCTGGTTTTTAGCCTGGTGGTTTAACCAACAGGTTCTCTGGTTTAAACTGAGTCAGATTTTTTTCAAATCATCTTCAATTTGCTTTGGCGTTATTTTCTTTGGTGCTGTTCATTGGACCTTCCCTTGTGTGGATTGCTTTCTCCATAATTTGTAAGAAAGGTAATGATCTGCCATTCTGTATACATTTTCAATCCAAAGCAAACAGTTCTAAATCTATCGTAATTGTCTTCTCTTCATTGTCCCAAGGAAGTTTCTGCAGACATGCTTCATTCCTAACCATCCAACATGGCCAAGAAAACTGATAATGATGGAGAATTTTATTCCAGAAACTATAATGGATAACAGTTTGGGGATGGTTTCTCTAGAATCTCTTTGTTTCCAGCAAAGAATTCTAAATGTAGCATTTCTCTACAAATCTGTTTGGAAAGCTATTTTGTGTATATCACAATGAATTTCTGGTTGAAAAGTCTAAATGTTATATTCCCCCAGGGTTTTTTCTTTCTTTCTATATATACTTAAATATTTGTAAAGGAAATCTGATAAATTAGATTCTAAAATGCAAATATTGTGCCCCCATAATTTATGTTTTAGATACAAATGTTCACTAGCAACATAAAGCTTATGTCAGCACCCCAAGTTTCATTCGTCCCAGTGCTGACATGAGAAAAAAAAGAAAAGAAAAGGAGAGAGAAGAAGCAGTTTGACTTTTCACCTATTTACTTAACCGGCAGATAATGTCACCTAGGAGATGGGATGGGAGGGGGACATTCCAGTGAGAGTGACTTGGAAGATAGCCAATGAGACGCTGAGAATTGAGGGACGGAAAGGGAAGGGTTTGGGGGTTAGCAGGTCAGTACTGGCACCGACGGAGTCGGGACCAGACATGTTTTATTCTTAATAAATGAAAGATTTCATTAAAGACTATTTGTTTGGAAAATGTGATTTATTTAAGACAACGTCGGAACCTGACAGCTTATTTGCGTTCAATGTTTTTTGATTATCACCAAGTTCACTCATTTTTTTTAAAAAAATGTATTTGTTTATTACATTTGTTTGCCACCCATGTCACCACAAGGCAACTCTGGGAGATTTACATCATTAACATGAATCCATAAATATATGAATAAATATATAAATAAATATATAAATATATAAAGTGACGATAAAACTGCAATAAATTACAAGATATAATTAAAGATGTGGAGGAAGGAAGGAAGGAGAATATATGGGAGGGGGGTGGGAACTGCTATGATTTGACAGACTATTTCCAGTATGAAATACTGCCATTGGGGTCCCAAGTCAACTGGCTAAAGCCAGGTCTTCAGGCTCCTGCAGAAGGTCAGGATAATAGGAACTAATCTCACCTGGGGTGGGGGGCCAAAATGTTCCGAAGGGCTGAGGCCATGGCAGAGAACGTCTTCTCCTGAAATCCAGCAGGTTCTAACAGGTTCTGGAGAACCGGTAGCAGAAATTTTGAGTAGTTCGGAGAACCAGCAAATACCACCTCTGGCTGGCCCCAGAGTGGGGTGGGAATGGAGATTTTGCAATATCCTTCCCCCAGGAGGGGAGGGAATGTAGATTTTACAGTATCCTTCCCCTGGAGTGGGGTGAGAATGGAGATTTTGCAATATCCTTCCCCTGCCACACCCACCAAGCCATGCCCATAGAACCGGTAGGAAAAAAATTGGATTTCACCCCTGGTCTTCTCCTGAACTTCAGTTGGAATTCTGAAATTGACTGATGGGAATAGTTAAGACTTGTTTAAATAGATGTGATCACACACTGCTTATAAACCAACAGTGGCACCTGGACTATTTGGTTCTTTCTACCTCCTACAGTGCTAACAACAAAGCAAACTTCAGTTGCACTGATTCTCCATGGAGAAAGAACAAAGTACCTATTCATTCCTAGTCCATAGACAAATAGGCGTCGTATTGTGATATGGAATAACTATTTATTGGTGCTTATCAGCAAATTAAAGGTATCTTTTATAGGTATGCCTATCCTCAAAATGATAACATCATTTTAATCTCAAAGTTTCTTATACATTGATTTTCTTTGGATAAGCCTCAAAAATCTTGCAGCCCTTGATTATTTAAGCATCCATTAAATAAAAAAACACTTTCCATTGATAAATTAAAGATATTCTATTTTCTTATACAGTGGCACTGTCAGGATTTCGGATAGCTATTTCTTCATGAGTAGAACAATAGATGATCTGTGAGTCAGAATTTTTTGTTGTTTAGTTGCTTCTATTTGGGATGGAATAAACCAAGACTGCCAATAATGGCTTCCTTGAATGCTTGTAAAATCCTGCTTATGAAATCAGTGATAGTATCTAACAATCTTAGGGTTTTGCCATCCCTTTTTCAATTGATTTTGGTTTTTCCAACCATTCCAAGTATTTTCTCTCTCCATTTTCGCGGGACGGTTTTCAGCCTGGACAGGCTCCTGCAATACTTTGCTGGCCAAAACGGGGCACGCCCCTCCCCCCCCATTTTGGGGTGGCCAGCAAAGTGCTGCAGGAGGCCGTGTAAGCCAAAAATGGGCCATGCGGGGGCCGCACATGCTCCCCATGCCCCATTTTGGCCAGCAAAGTGCTTCAGGAGGCTGTCCAACTGAAACCAGGCCACGTGGGGGCCACACGTGGCCACACTGTACCCCGTTTTGGCTGCCAGAGGCCTCACAGGACGGTACTTTGCTATTTCCAGGCCGGCCCTGTGGGCCAGATTTAAGCACCCCGCGGGCCAGATACAGCCCGCAGGCCTTGAGTTTGACACCCATGGTCTAGTATAACAGCTTTTTCTATTTGATTCTTGTAGCCTATCATTTTTAAATCCACTTTCAAATCAGTCGCAATCATGCCATACCTGTTCCTGTTCCATAACATCTTTTAAACAACTTTTATTTGCAGAGGCAGATATTCTTAAAATTAACTTCTGGGTCTCTTCTTCAAAATATCCAAAGTTAAGATGTTTTGCTTCATTCTGTTTTAGTAAGTTTTCTTTGAGTGTTCTTCTCCTTTAACAGTAATATTTAGTTCCTTCTAATATCCTCTAGTGCCCAATTTTAAAGGCTTACCTTGGTGTGTTTTTTTTAATTCAAAACAAAAGCATTTTCAACAGGAAAGTTTCTTATAATTAATCCCAAATAATATTTCAAATTTATATGGATCTTTAGTCTGCTTATAACTTTGTAAAGTCAAAGTTTTAATAATCTTTTTGTCATTTATTCCTGTAATGGTGTGTGAGAATGACCTTGGATGACAGACTGGAAGAAAGAGATGCTACCTAGGGAATGATCAGATAAGAGAGGGCAAAGCCCTCAGCTGATATCAGGCAGAGAAAGGAACCTCCCTAACTTATCAGGCTATAAAAATGAAGCTTGATGTCAACCTTTCCAGTGGACCAGATAAGAAACATGACCAGATTATTTAATTCTACTTTATTCTAAGGCTCTATTAACAGAATCTTGCAATACTAATAGCGCAAGAAGCTTGAGGAAGCTATCAGCTTGGATGGGGAGGAACAAGCTCAAGCTCAACCCCTCCAAGACTGAGTGGCTGTGGTTCCCGGTTTCCCGATATAGCCAGCTGACGCCATCGCTGACTATCGGGGGCGAGTCTTTGGCCCCCGTGGAGAGGGCGCGCAATCTGGGAGTCCTCCTGGATACGCAGCTGTCCTTAGAGGAACATCTGACAGCTGTGGCCAGGGGGACCTTTTATCAGGTACGCCTGATTCGCCAGTTGCGCCCCTTTCTTGATCGGGATTCCGTGTGCACGGTCACTCACGCCCTCGTCACCTCTCGCCTGGACTACTGTAATGCTCTCTACATGGGGCTCCCCCTGAAGAGCACCCGGAGGCTCCAACTGGTCCAGAATGCGGCCGCGCGGGTAATTACGGGGGCTACATGGCGCTCCCACATAACACCGCTCCTGCGCGAGCTGCACTGGCTCCCAGTGGTCTTCCGGGTGCGCTTCAAGGTGTTGGTTACCACCTTTAAAGCGCTCCATGGCATAGGGCCCAGTTATCTACGAGACCGCCTTCTGCCACCGACAACCTCCCATCGACCCGTGCGCTCCCACAGAGAGGGTCTCCTCGGGGTGCCATCAGCCAAGCAATGTAGGCTGGTGACCCCCAGGGGGAGGGCCTTCTCTGTGGGAGCTCCTACCCTCTGGAATCAGCTTCCCCCTGAGATAAGAAAAATCCATGACCTCTGTGCCTTCCGCCGGGCCCTTAAAACATTTTTCTTCCAACAAGCCGGGCTGGCCTAAGCGGAGCCTTTTAAATGATTTTAAAGTGGGGTGTTTTTAAATTCTGGGCCAAATTTAGATATTCTTTTTAATTGGTTTTTAATTGTTTATATTATGTGTTTTTACTTGGCTGTACACCGCCCTGAGTCCCCAGGGAGAAGGGCGGTATAGAAATCTAAAAAAAATAAAAATAAAAATAAAAATAAAAAAACTTCCTGAAACACTTTGCTGGCCAAAATGGGGTGTGGGGTGGTCCCCGTGTCCCATTTTGGCCAGCGAAGAGCTGCAGGAGCCTGTCCAGGCTAAAAATCAGCCCATTGTCTCTTTTACTGCTTGATAAGTTATGAGGGTCATAATTCAGTAAACACTAGAGGGGGTGGGGAAGATAAAACAAACTTAAGTTTGGGGAAACACAATTGAAGAGTTCAGATGCCACCTGCTTGTAGCAGCAGCTGGAGCAACATGATGTGTTTATGCACTGCATATAGAGAGATCACAATCTTGAGTCATGACAAGACAGCTTCTCTTCTATAAAAATAGTAACTAGAGAATCAACAGTTTGGCATGGGTCCTGTATGCAGTGGTTCTAATTCATTCCCAATTCCAATTCAACACATGTACAAAGTGTTAAAGAGATGACAATTTCTAATAAAATGTAGATTAGCCTTAGACCATTGGGAGTAGAATGTTTCCTTCCAGGACAGATGTTAAATTAGATTGCAAAGTCAGGAAGACCTGGTATAGCCATTAGGCATATGCAAAATGGTTCCACTGTGTTTCAGGTGCAGCTATCAAAGGTAATCTTCTTTTGCACTTGAAACAAAGCAATCTGCCTTATGAAGCACTGAGACGGGATCAGTTTTTAATCCATATGCTACCCATATCTAGAAAATCACTGTGGAACTAAGAAACTTCTAACCTGAAATAGTACAGTTACACTGAATCACTAATGAAAAGGTCCCATTCTGTTTTTAGACCTGTTTTGATGGAATGATTCAGTGAAATCCCTTTCAAGCTGAATAATTCCCTAAAATTGGTGGCCACTTACTGCAGTTGTAGTTAGGAGGATTCAAAGGTGCTTCAAAAATTGTACCATTGACCCTATTTAAATACGTTGCCAATGGAAAATAGCACTTTATAACTCTGAGGGGATCCATTTGTTGAAAGGTTGCAAAATTTATTTCTAGTTTTCAAAACTAGTTTTTCTATCTCGTGTTTTTCTCCCATGGAGAGAAAAATGGCTAAGCATATTAAAGTAAAAGGGTGCCTTCATTAAAGTAAAAAGGTGCATAGTTTTTCTCCCATGGAGAGAAAAATGGCTAAGCATATTAAAGTAAAAGGGTGCCTTCATTAAAGTAAAAAGGTGCACAGTTTAGCAGTTGTTTTGAAGTCCAGTCCTTGTTAAGAATGGTCATGTCACATTGAATACATAGACATTTTTTAACTTTTAAAAAAGTTTGCACAGAAAACCAAGTAGATATGTAAAAAGTGGCCAACAAGAATTTGATATTCTTCAGAATATCTTAAGAAAAACAATCTTGTTTTTCTTAATCCAACAAGGCTCAGAAAAGCTTTTGGGGAAATACCAAAATTTACCCAAATTGGTTACTCGGCGCAAAACATTTTTCCAGAAACTTTTCAGAAGAATTTAAGTGCTCCATTAGCATAATATGAATGTAAAATAAAGCACATACACTTCTAAAACATGCCCCCAGCAGAGATTTCCCCAAGAATGCTTCTATTGTTAATCAACATAACATTGCCAAGTCCTGTGCTATAGAAATATAGTACAGTACAGAACAAAAATATATTGGAAGAGATTTTATGGAAAAGAAATACACTATATAAATGTTTTCTCACTAATTATGTAATTATTTAGATAAATTCTAAATCTTATGGAACATTTGTTCCCCAGAATTCCAAAAGCTCTCTGAAAAGCCCTTAAGATTTTACTATGGTGGAACTGATGAGTATCCCCCCCTCTCTCAAAATTTACAATTTTAGATTTTATGATATTTTAATATTGATTTTATATTTTTATTTTTTAATCTGATGTCTGCCACCCAGCCTTTGGTGAGATGAATGTCTATATAAATTTGATAAATAACCATTTCTTCCCCTTAGGTAGCTTGCAAAAATGAAAATAGACAACCCAACTATAAAATATAGAAAAATAGCAATTAAAGAAATAGAAAACTGATTAAAAAATGGCTTTGAGAAACAAACATGGATATTTGATTTAGGAGGAATTACTTTAACTTTTTTTTTTTAAACATGTTTCCTCACAAACAAGCAGTCTCAGTCTTGGGTATTTTGGGGGGTATGGACCTCAACAAACACTCAGAATTCTCATTTTTAGTCATGTTGACTATGGAATTCTGGGAGTTGAAGTCCAGACTCCTAGAAATTCCCAGGTTTGGGAAATCCTGACTGAGGCAAAAACCAGAAATTGTTGTATAAGGCTTTTTTTGTTATTTAATTATATCATCCTATTCTTTATATATGGTTTATATTTTATGTTTATAAAATATAAATATATACAGGAAAAAGAAAAAAAACCTTTACATTGGGTATATTTATTTTTTCACATGATTGTATGTGCAAGATGCTTCCATATTGTAGAAGGTTTATAGGATACATCAGTTATGAAACTAAACAAGATGATTTTTTTAAAAAAACAGCAGCATAACTATAACAAGAAACTTACTCCACTGACATAAGTAGCTCAGTGGCTAAGACACTGAGGTTGTCGATCAGAAAGGTCAGCAGTTCAGCGGTTCAAATCTCTAGTACAGGTTTCCCGTGTGAGCAGGGGGTTGGACTAGATGACCTCCAAGGTCCCTTCCAACTCTGTTACTGTTAAATTAAATGTACTACTCTATACTCTTACGTAATGTACAAAATGTCACTATCCCCAGGAATAGTGGGGAAACACAGGAAACAAAAGATAAATAGGCAGGAGGAATAGTGAGGATTTTTAAAAACTTTTTCGTAAAATGAAAAAATAGTCCTGTTAGATCTGAAACCAAAAGATCTATTTGACTTTCCATATTATGAGCACACTCAAATGCCTTTGAGAAACACTTGGTCAGAAATCTGAAAAGCTCGTGAAGGCATGAAGTAACTATGAGTTATGTGTCTGGTATTTGAATGATTTTTTTCAATCACACAAACGGTATTCATACACACCCAGGGAATCCCCCCCCCCCCCCATATGACTGGTGGTTATTTTTTTTTTCGCTATTCTGATGTTGCCCAGTGTTCTGGACTTCAATAATCCTTAGCCAGGGAAACTATGGGCTTTCAAGGCCAACATATTTGGAGGATACCAGGTAAGAGAAAGCTATCACAAACTGCAGAAGCATTTTTCAGCCACAGGAACTCTTCAAAGCCCCACCATAAACTTGTATATGTCTGCAAAAGCATCTTCCAGCCACAGGAAATCTTAGAGGCCCAAAGCGTCACAAAATACAATACATCAGGATGAAGCACTGTAACATGAAGCATCTTTTCTAGATCAGGCCTGTCAAAACTAGCGGCTGCAGGCCGGATGCGTCACACGCAGGCCACCTACCCACCCCGGCTCCACAAAGGCAAAAAAAAAAGTCACGATACGTCACGTGATTGAATTTGACACCCATGATCTAGATGAAGGGCTTTGCCTTGGATAGTATATAGGAGATCGCTCAAGCCTGCAAGCAGTGAAGCAAACTTTGGTAGGAAGAAAAGAATCTAGTTTTCTTTTTTTGCACGCATCACAACTGACATCATCAAACGTCATTTATTTTAACATTACATCAACAATTACTTTAGAAAAAACTGGTTTGTAAAGATGAAAGGGGGTTATTTTCATTGCAAAGAGCACCCATTAGAATTGTGTTACGACATGGCAGGAACGGAATTCAAGAGCAAAATAAAAGCAGAACTGCATAGACTTTATACCAGGTTGTTGCCATACAAAAAGCAAAATTACGTCCTAAATTCAGAAGTCATAAAAGATGCTTACCACTTTTTTTTCTCCATCCATTTTGGGATCATCCACATAAGTAAGTACAAAGTCTACTCTCCGTATACCATCTCTGAAGAAAACAGAATCCTTGCTTTGGTGTCTCTTATCAATCTAGAGAGAACAGAAAGCATCAATGTATCGGCATCCATTGTACATCTTTTAAATGTCCACATGTATTTAAGTTTTTTCAAGCTTTCGATTCTAGGAAAAGACTAAGGTCAAATAAGGTTTAAATAACATTTATTTTCAGACAGATATTTGCAACACAGTTACGAAATATATTTTTCTTATATTTGCACAGCCAAACACTGACATGACTGACTTTCTTCATAAATAAGCAAGCACAAACGTAGACACATTTGCCACAATGAAGTCACCCTGTTATAAAGATATTTATTAAACAGTAACACCTGAAGCCTACACTACAACTCACACATTCGCCATAGAATAAAGAAGCTAGTCAACATACATTTGAACGAAGACACAGGGTTGCTACTTTGAAATGCTCTTTTATGTTGCAGAACTATTTTAGTCCCAGTGCAATTTTGTACATTTCACTGTATAAAGTGACAACAAGTAAAAGCAGAAAGCACAGAAGCAGCTCTGAAAATAAAGAGTAAGTGCTGTAATATTATAGTTTAGGAAAACAAGATGTGTAGAAATGGAATCTACTGCAGATTTTATGGGAATGAAAAGTATTTACAATTGCACAGGTTTGGGGAATATTATTGTTTAAGTGTTTGTATATTTCTTATTTTCAAAAGGAGATTAGTAACCATCACACTGTCACAAATTTTGTAATTTACTTGCTATTTCTGAGCTTCCAAAAGAGATTCCTAGGTTCTTCTGCCTCAAAATAAATAAATAAATAAAATAAAAAAAGATAAAGCCCTAAGGAAACTTTGGGGGGGGAAGTCTAGAACAGTTCCTTGTCAAGTCTTTCCTGCCATCTAAACTTCAATATTCTCAGATGGCACTTCCTGCGTATACTTTTTCTGGGGATGGTTTAGATGTTTAGAAAAAGAAAAGAAGAGGTGGGGGGGAGGCATGAGTGTCATCAGGATTTCCTGGAGCAAGTGGATCATTGAGGAACCTAGGCAGGTCCAAGATCTTCTAATGGTATTTGATTGAAAGAATAAATAGGGAAAAGGAAAGAGGAAAGATTGGGTCAAGACTTTTTGTTGAGATTCTATTCAAGGTGCTGGCTAGAAACCAGCAGATTGCGAGGTCTAATACTGCTTCAGGCATGAAATTAGCTGGGTTAGTCACTCTCTCTCAGTCCAGCAGGTAGCAAACTTTGGAGGCTGCCATTTTGAATTCCTTGACAATTAAAATTGCAAAATCCAACTGGTTCAGACATTAATGACCCATTTATTCCAAAGGGTTGAATGTTGGGACGGAATGTGCAGTTGGAGGAGTGGGAACAGCAGCCGGGAGGCAGCACAAAGAGAGGCCCAACATAAGCAACTGCACAGTCCCACACTGGAATGAAGAGGGGGGGGGAGAGATGCAGGGTAACCTTCCCTAGAATCTCCCAGAACATATCTATTAGGTTTGAAGGTTATAGCTTTCATCTGATAAGATTCTATCAGGTGTAAGAAAATAAAGAACTTACTGTGTCGTCTATGGGCTTAGGCCTGACAAATAAATTGTAATGAAATGCTGCCTACTTATTTAATGCTATATGTATTTGTGTGTGATTGTGGCTGTGGTATCTCCCAAATTCTATATTACTTCTTTGGACGTTGATAAAAACGGTATGCAGATTTCACACTTAAGGGATCTGTATGGATATCAATGGCATGGTTTATCTAAAAAGAGGTCTTCAAACTTGGCAGCTTTAAGACTTGTGGACTTCAACTCCCAGAATTCTCCAGCCAGCTATATAGTTTGAAGACCTCTGATCTAAAAGCATCCTGTTAGTGGTTTCTTACAGTAGGCTTGGGGTAAGATAAAATGATCTTTAAGAGTCTTTGCAGCCCTTCTACTCTTTGATCATGTTTGACTAAATATAACACCCTACACATAAGGTAACTCTACTGTGATGCCAAGTATAGCCTACAGAGGAATTTTGAATTTACAGCCTCATATTTGGTACCTAAATGGTTTATATCTATTTTCAAAATGCTACCTTACTAAATAGCATCTTATGTCAAGAATTATTCCAAAGAAACATATTTTTTTCAATTGTGACAAAATATATTTATAAGGAGTTATAAAATAAGGCTGTTTCATATCATTCAATAAAACAGGAGCTATATAGGCAGCTTTAGGATCATATCCTTTGACAGGTATTGAATTCTGTCTAAGTGTGTGTGATTTATATTTATTTTGTTTAAGGTATAGGCTAAAATTCATTACTTCATCTTGTTCCCTATTAAAGAAAGACATCACATAATGAAGCTTGTTATCACTGCAGCCATCCAGGTGTTAGTGGTACAATTTGTCAATAGTTTACCCTGAGACGTCGCTTCAGGAACAGATTGAATCTCCTTCCAGACTTCTGGAATAACCAACAGTGTATTAATATATGAGCAAACTCTCTCTAAAAAAACCCTCTAACTCTACACCTTTCTATGACCAGGCTATTGAGTAACTTTACAATCTGAAGGAAAAAAATGGACAAGAAATGTCTGTTTAGGTCTTCAGGAAAACCTTCTACCACCTGCTGTCCTTCAGATATTTAATTATTTATTTATTTTATTTACTTTAGGAAATTTATATTGCTGCCTATTCGCACATGGCGACTCAAGGCGGCTATGCTAGAAATGAAGCTGCCAGAATTTGCAGTCCTGCTATTTTGGAATGCTTCAACACATGTAGGAAGCTAGATTCATGAAGGATGTTGTAGTATCCAGAATCGCCACCCACAGCCTTCTTAGGAGATGTAAACTCATTGTTTCCATAACCCTGCCATGTTTATTATTCATGGATGAATGTTACCAGCTTGGATCCATGATGGGTGGGGTTACAACAAGAATGAATGATGTTCTGCCACAAGAATGGACATGGTCTTTTGAGGACCCATATTTGTATTTATAAACTTCCTGAATTATTTATTTTATCTTTATATAAAGTTAAAGAAAGAAGTTGTATAAGAAGCTGGATTCTTAACAGATATAAAAGATTTGTTTCCCTATCCTACCCAGATTAAATATTTGGTAATTAATCCATATAACAAAACAATATTCATTTAGAGCTATACAATAATATTCATGGGACCAACATGGAGTTATATTCTTCCAAGCCAATTTCCATGTTTTTAGTGTTATGCTATAATGCAAGATTAGTCACGTATTGAGTCCTTTCTCTTATAGGGTTAGGAACAGCTATAAGCCTTATTATTCCTGACCTTAGTTTTCATCAAAATGTGATACTATTAAATACTTGGCCTTTCTTTAGCAATAAATCCAAAATAAGATGTAACATGTCTCTTGCTGCATTTATCAATATTTAGTACAAAGTGGCTTTAACTTCTGAGGCAGGAGAAAGAATTTTGATTTAGGAGGGGGAACCTGATCTTGGATAAATCTCCATTTATCTCTCAATTAACTTCCACAGCTATTCACACCTCCCTCCCCCCCCCCCACTTAGAATGAGAAAACTCTGAAAAATGATGCTGGGTTTGAATGTAGAAGTCTAGAGAGACTGAAGGAGCCACATGCTCAAGATCTCTGCTGCGAGGAAATATGATTCATTTATTTGTTTTGCAAGGGGAAAAAAATAGCAGGAAAAAAGAGCAAATGCTCTTTGTTTCGCCAAGTGTATGTTGCCAGTATATTGCTAGAAGGGTGGTAGGTTCATCAAGTTTTTTCAGTTGTCTCAGATATACTTATCTTAAAATAAGTTCTACTGTACTCCAAGGAATTTTATTCTCAGCAAACATGCACATTATTGCATTGCTATGAAATTAGTATATAGTTATGATCAGAATTATGAAAATCCAGCATTTAGTACAATCGCAGAAAGTGACACGGATCATCTTGAGTATTTTAGATTCTCTTTTAAGCAAAATCTGCATGGACAATGCCCAGTGAAACTGGACTTTTTAATATTGTACTGTCCTTTGTGCCTCTCCCATAGGAGAAAATGCCATTATATTATTTCTGCAATACAAGAGTCTTTCCACTATCATAACAAAACATGCCTTCCTAGATTAAGATCTTATATTAAAGAAAAGCTATGAACACACATCACACATTAATATCCTTTTATATTACATATACACAACAATGGAGCATTTTTGTGCTGTTTGTGCTCTCAACATTTTTCAAGATATTACAGCATAGACCAGAAGAATATAAATGTTCCTATTACACTTTTGAAAAAAAGCAGTGCATAGTTTAATTATTTTGCTACATAAAAAGTTATACAAACCTTAATAAAAAATTTTCACCAGCGTTTCAAATATAGATTCATAAAGAGAACACAAACCTGGAGTAAGCTGCTTTCAGAATTTACTTTCATTTTCTTTCAATATTATTATACTTTTCGCCATATTGTATTTTAAGGCAGTAATAGAAAAACTCTGCTCCCACATCAAAACTATGAGTTATATAAATGCACCAAAAGGCCCATGGCAAAATAAAAGCATATTAGTAATAGAAAACATATGTTAGTAAAACACTACCCAATCCAAGGAGGGAGCTGAAATGCTTACTATGTCAAAATTATTTACATTTAAATTACTTGTAAAGGAAAAAATGTACATTTTAGGTTTATTTTCAGAATACATCAAGGTAATGAAAACTGATAAGTTTTATCCTGCTTTTACTAATTAGAAATTGTTTACTTTATAAGACTAAGCTTGCTTGGACTTCATCTTTAAAACTATTCCCCTCAGAATCTCCCTGCCCAAAAATATAAACTTGATCCTTCACTGCAACTTACAGGGAAGTGATGTACAAGTAGTTTACTTAGAGAGTGCATGCAATTTTTCGTTGCTGTAGAAATGAATCTTATGTTAATAAACAAGCCAAAGTTCTGTTAAAAAAGACCCCAGATCCTTAATGTAAACTCATTCCAAAGCAAAACCAAACATTAAAAAGAAAAAAAAGAGAAAAGAAAAATAAAAACCTTTCCAGTTTTCAGTGTTAGATAGATTTTTCAAAGATGTTTATTTTCTGTACACAAGTATACATTTAGTGATTTTCTTCAAAACCCTTCCAGTAGAAAATATTAGAGGATTGTGTTTTTGGTGAGGCAATCAGTAGTATTTAAGCAACACCCCTTATGAAGGTATTATTTCAGAAATATAGAACCCTACAGAACTGGTTTACTTAACCTCTAATCTTTCATTCATATCGGAACTGTATCTTCTTATATAACTGGGAATTCTTGTAATTGAAGTTCAAATCTTTTTCAGCCACACTGAGGAAATCTGCTACTTACGATCTGCTGACTTTTGAAACATAAATTTGGTTCTTTGAAAGATCTTAGGAAAACTGGAAAAATCTCTTTTTTTCCCCTCTGTCTCTCTTTTCTTTCGTTGCATTTTGGCAAACAGTGCAACACAATACCATCCATGCAGGAATATATAACCACTTCCCCTGTAGCTGCTTACCCCTTGAAGGTCAGAGATGAGCAATGAGGTCTCAGTGGTACTTAGGCCCTGCCAGTGGCATCATGGAAAAATATAATGCTGTTAGTGTGGTGCAAAAGCAGCAGGATGCTTATAAAAATGCAGCAACCATAAAACTCTGTGGCAGTAGTTGTTTTTTTTTTTGTCTGTTTGCAATACTGGTGAATATCTATAGCTCAGGTATAGGATGAGGGTGAAGGTTCGTTCTCCAAGCTTGTGGGATGGTTTCTAAACATTTTGTTACCAGGCTAGGTAACATCTTCAGTTGAAGTTTGGGGGATGTCAGTGTCAGTGTTCTTCTGTTTATAAGGGCTTCTGATTTGGGTGTGTCAAGTGAGGGTTTTGTGATGGTTCTTGTGATGGGTCAGGTGTTGAGTCATTAGTGAGTCTTGTGATGAGTTTTGTGATAAGGAGGTTACATCAGGTCAGGGTTATTGGGAGGTCAACTGCTGGTGGGGGGGAGTTGCGTGAGTTGGTTGAGGGTCAGTTGCTGGTTGGGTGTGCTGTTGATTTGGATTCTGAGGGGTTTGTAGGTCAATGTGTCTGTTGATGAAACTGCTTGTGGAGTGCCAGGCTTTGGTGAACTTACAAGTATGGCGGTGAGGGGTGAGGGAGGATAGTGTGGCTGTTTGTTTGATGCTGTGATAAATGATTCCCAGTTTAATTCTTAAAACAACAGTGGATCACTTAGGCCATTTGTCATTTTTTACTTATTTAGACAAGATAGGAGTCTACTAATAACTTATGCTTCACGTGAATTTTCTCTACTTTGTCAAACATTTAGGATTATAATTGTTAAAGTTTGCTACATAAAAGAATGGCTCAATAATATATTTTGGAATCGATAAAATTTTTTGACCTGGTAATTTTTAAGCTCTTTAAATATTCTTACACAAATTTGTTTCACTTAGATATTCAATTTTCAAGTCTAGCAGTCTTTGGAATACAATCCATACTACCATATAAAACAGAAACCTAATGCAATAGGTTTCAAGAAGACGTTGAATTCAGTACAATAAAGTTATTTACATAATTTAATGCCTGTGCTGCTATAGCAGTTAAACATGCTACATCATGTAAACATTTACAGCAGTTAAACATGAAGTGAATTACATTGATATGTGATGGTGACACATTAAAAAAAGGGAACAAATGCTTGAGGTATTAGTTTTAAATATAAATAGGGGAACTGAAACAATTGCCTAGATATAGTAACTTCATGAATATGGATTGGGAAATGGCTAAAATTTTATTAAACATGCATTTTGTTTTAGTATTCTTTAGTAAAAAAAATTAAACTAGACTTAGGTTATTAGTCTGTAATTAGTTTGAAAAACTTAAATAAATGATCATCTCTGTACTTGCACAAATTTCCTTAAAATAAAAATATAGAAAATTTGTTGTAAAAAGCACAGTGGATGGTATACATATTTGGTGATCTATCAGAACCAATTTGTGCAACACCATTAAATATTGTGAATAAAATGCATTCTCCTAATGATATTTCCATAATATATTTTGTATAAATATAATATTTTATATTATTTATATTTAAATATAATATAAATATAATATATTTATATTATTTTCATAATATAAATATTACATAAATTTCCATTCATATAAATGTTATTCTTTTATATTTTGATTTATCTTTTAGGCAATATCTTGTAGGCAATATAGCCTGCTGCCCATAAACTAAAATTAAAGAGCTAGAAATTTCTCATCTTTTAACATTGTTATAAATGTGTATCCAGCCTTTATAGCCAAAAGCTATCCAATCTTGCTCTCCAATTCCCACTGCCTTTTCCTGATGCTAAACTTATTCATCTTAAACTAAAGCCAATCACATTTCCTCCATCTGCTTCCAACTCCTCCTCCATTGTCTATCCCAAATTAAAACATGTCAAGCCTACTCCCTACTTTTTGCTATCTTCTCTTACTATCCATCAGCCCAATTTCCATCTAGCACAATGTTTACTGATTTGATTCCTTGCTTTTTTCTATCTTGATCCTTTTTCCTTGCCTCCTATCTCTATTTTTCTTTCACTCCTTTTTCCCACATCTTACTGAGACCACTGATTTGTATCCCTTTGCTAACTTTTGTAAATTACCCTGACTGAAAGTTCAGGATAGTTTTTCCCCCTGTTGTTCTTAGTATCTAGAATATAATATTTGAAAATTAATTCAAATTTTCACTGTTCTCTTAGGAAATTTCAAAACAGTAAGTTTGAAGTCTGGTAAGACATTCTAAAAATCAATAGTTAAAAATATTAACAAAAGTATTTATGGTATTTCTGATCGTTCAAAACTTTAACAAATTGCACTATGACTTCTGAGTCTGAAAAGTTGTGAATTAAGGAAACAAATTAGATATATAACCAGAGTTCATTTGTTATGTTAATTATTTATATACAAATACATGTAGAATTTGAGGTGTCTAAAGTTTTCCCCCTTCCCTTTTTTACCTACATTTATATAAATGTCATTCTTTTATATTTTGATTGTTTTATATTTAATTGTTTTAGAATTATGTAATTTATATTATCATATTCTAGTCAATAAACCCTTCTATTCATACCATTTCCCTCAGCCCTGAATAAAAAGACGGTGCATAAGCAAGTGTGCAAATCAAAGAAATTTCTATTATGTGGTTCTGAAATGAAACAGTAAATGTTAATCTGGGGGCATGTTGAGGAATGTATACCACGGGAAAGAGATTGTCTGGCTAATATAGTGATTAATGTCAGAAAAAGTCAGGCCTCTTCAAAAGTAATCGCCTTTCATATGTAAATTCTGCATTGAGATATGGAATTAAATTTGTAAAAAGAATCAGATCAAGGCACACGACAGAACTATGCTGTTTGCAGAAGGCAATTTGGCTACTACTAGTTTTCTCTTTGCCTTCAAGTTTCTTCTCAGACTGCATCCAAAGCAAGTTAGGAAACTGTATAGTTCCCATTTCCATAATTAGAAATTCGAATAGATTTAGGTTGCTTTAAAAAGCAGTCCTATTTTTGAAAGTTGGTGAAAGTTGAGATAACCTAGAGGTTGGTTTTTGTTGAGGGAGAAGAGTTGAGGCTGTTTCTAATGATATTTGCGTGGGGAGAAGGCTATTATTATTATTATTATTATTATTATTATTATTATTATTATTATTAT
>WNWU01000001.1:21382509-21411987 GCA_012654045.1 Ptyas mucosa
TATATAAAAAAAAACAGCACTGCTCAATAAAGTCTTCTCCAGATGTATTGGCTTGGAATTGAAAGAACTGAAATCTTTTTTGAAAAGCAGAATATTATGAATGGCTGCTTATCTGTGGTAGATTGCAAAGTGCTAATTACATTCTGTTGGAAAGTCAACAAACATAAAATTCTGCAAGGCCACAACTAACAAGAATGCACAATCTTATTATTATAAATATATGTTTAAATAGTATTTTTTAAATAAATACTAATTTTAAAAAACATACAAATATGGTTTGAAGGGGTAAGGTTTGGCAATGTTTATAGATATTATCAAGTAACTTCCATCAATATCCAATCTCATTTTATAAAACCATTTATATTCACAATAAAAGCTTACCTCAGAATTGCCAGGAAATTCTGAATCTGTATTTGATGTACTTTCAAATAAAGGTCCATTACTTTCTTCTCCTGAACAATATAGAAAAAAGTATGTTTACTTCTCATGTTTTCTATTTTAAATATTGTTTAATATTAAATATTGTCACTTGCTTATATAAGACATATAGACACACACAAAAACCCGTGATTTTAAATGTATTAAAATGGTAAGCAAGCAAAGATCAAGTTTTGCAACATTATTCAAATAATACAAGAGTAAAAGGGATTGAATTTAAACTTTACAATTTTCAAATGCCTATGAAAAGGTCTACACACTTGCCATCTTTTTACTTATTTTATTATAATTTATTTGTTGTGAGCCACCTAGATCACTGGAAGTCTAATAAATCTAGAGTTATTATTAATGTCAAAATGACATTATGACAAAAGTAGTACATTAATGTCCCTGGTAAAAATACTTATAGTAGTAGGTTAATGTCCTGGTAAAAATATTCTGCAATATTGCAGAGTGCCAATACTGAGAAGCCATTCTCCTAAACAACCAATAACAACTTCACCTTTAGGACTGTCATCTACACTTGCTCAATTATAAAAAAAAAATCACTGGAGGAATAACTCTGCTTTCATTTCTGATAATTAGTCCCAGGTTTTAGCAACTATACTGAGTCCTTTATAACCCAGAAGCAGCAGCATACAAGTGTCAATATAGAACAAAAGGAAAAATGAAATTCTTCACCTTGTACATTGTTATATACTAAGCCAGAGCAATATACCATGTTTCCCTGAAAATAAGACCCTGTCTTATATTTTTTTGAACCCTGAAATAAGCACTTGGCCTTATTGCCATGTGCTCAAAAGCCCGATTGGGCTTATTATCAGGGCGATGTCTTATTTTGGGGTAAACAGGGTACAAAGTAGTGTTTGCTCAAGAGCCACTCATTCAGTGAATCAACTCATGATAGCATTGAAAGAATGGCACTTGTGACTAGTCCACATATCTACACTGGTCTCAGCATCACCTTGGTCATGTGAATGTGATCTGGGCAGTTGTACGCTGGCTCACAATTATGACATTGCAACATCCCGTAATCATGTGATTGCAATTTGTGACCTCCTTTGCCAAGGTTCCTACAAAAAAAGTCAATGGGGAAAGCAGCAGGAGGTCACAAATGGTGACCATGTGGTGTTCTCACTTAACAATGACCTGGGATTTGCTTAATGATGGTAACCAGAAGTTCCAGAATCTCCATTGCACAGTGTCATAATCATGTGATGCAGGGGTGGGTTCTAACCGGCTTTACTACCAGTTCTCTTTGTGCACGCGCTTCACGCGTGATCCCCGCACACATGCTCGCTTTGCTTGCCTGCACACCAAACTTGTGCTTTGCGCAAGCGTGTTGCAAATCTGCCCAGCTGGGGTGCGGCAATCCGCTCTGCTGCACCTCTCAGCTGGGCAAAAAAAGAAAAAATATAAAGTCGGAATAACGCGGGGGCGGGCGGGAGGGCCCAGCTCCCAAAGAAAGGCAATCGGTTCAGTGATGTAATAGCATCACCGCTACCGGCTTGGCCGAACCGGGCCGAACCAGGAGCAACCACCACTGATGTGATGTCATGCTTTATAGCCACATTACTTAGTGGCAGTTCCAATTACCTTTGTTAAGTGAGGACTAGCTGTAGCTGTTGGATTAGAGTGATCAATACAGTTTAGTTAGTTCAAAATTGCACACATTGAATGTGTATACACATGTCAACAATCCTCAACTTACAACAAAAATTGGGACCAGAATTCCCATGACTAAGAGATGTGGTCCCTGCAGTCCCAGTTACCACTGTTAAGTGTATATCTCACAGATGTCAGGTGAGGCAACTTTCTGGCACAAGCAAAGTCAGTGGGGAAGATAGTACCAAGTTGTAAGTCTCAGGCCCATAGGTAGACAAGTGGATGTTGCCAGGTGAGGGAGATAGGGAGGGTGAGAATGCCTGAGAGATGCAGTTGGACCAGGGAGGATGCATAACAGTGCAAGGGAGGGTTGGGGAGTGTGTGGGGTGTGTGCAAGAGATGCCACACAAGTTGGAGAGGGTGTGATGAGGGTCAGGAGGTATGGAAAAGGTGCAGTGCAGTTCAGGAAGGGTCTGGGAGGTATCATTCAGGTTAGGATACATGAGGGTATGCAAGAGGCACGGTGTGAATTAGGGAGGGTGTGAAAGTGTGCATGAGAGATGCAGCACAGGTGAGGTAAAATGCACAACGGTGTGGTGCAGGAAGGTGTGAAAGGTTACATGAGAAGTATGACATAGATCAGGCATGTGAGGCTGTGAAATGGGCCAGAGAAGTTATGTGGGGGGACAGACAAGAGGTTCAATTCACATCAGTAAGAGTGTGCAAGGGTGTGGCATGGATAGAGGAGGCGAATATGATGGGGGGGGTGAGAGGCCTGCTGTGGGTCAGGAAAGATGCATGGGGATATTGTGCAGTACAGGGAGGATAGAATGTATGAGGCTGCAGTGTGGCTGAGGGAAGAGGATATGCAGGAGAAAAATCTTCCTTCCACTGGCTTCCCCACTGACTTACTAGGGAAGGCATAGGGAAAGTTGCAAATGGCAATCATGAAATTGTGAGGTGCTTGGCAACTGGTTGTAAGTATGAATGCATTGACAATGGGCTCCCAAATCATTATCACATCACTGCAGGGGTGCTGGCACAGCCAGCACTACTATTACTACTACTACTACTACTACTACTACTACTATTATTATTATTATTATTATTATTATTATTATTATTATTATTATAAATTTATATGCCGCTCTTCTACCATAGGACTTGGGGCGGCATACAGAGTTAAAACGTATAACAGTAAAAAAACCTTAAAAACAGCCAATTAAAACCCCAGACAAATAAAATCTCGTAGCAGATCAGGAAATATTACCTAAGCAACAAGTATTTTAAGAGTCTGCAAAGATATGTGGGTAACCAAAAAGATACTTGCTAACACAGTTTCACTTACTCAAACAAATATCAATGGTTTATATTTACATGATTCATTATATTAACATGTTGCAGGAGTAGTCCTTAACAAACCAAATAATGAGCTCTAACCTAGAATTGAGAGTTAGCTTATTATTGTGCTAAAAACCAGCAAACTGTGAACTCTAGTCCTGCCTTACGCATAAATCTATCTGGGTAACTATTACTTTCTGTTAGCTCAAGGAAGTGAGCAATGACAAACCACTTCTAAAAATAGTAACAAGAAGACCATAGAGTTTAGGTGTTAAAACTGAATCAGAACATACACAAAAAGAAAGAACCAGAATTGTAATATACTGTATGCATTACAAAAGTAATTCAAATCAATTTGTCCCAGGAATTATTATTGCTTCATTAGATATGGACGATATGTTGTCCTTGAACTATTCCTGTATCTTGAAATGTATCAAAGAAGGAGCTGGTTTGATATAAAAATATACCATAACTCTGAAAAGGAGTCCAGTATAACTTCTATAGTGATTTCTTCCCTTTGTCACCAGCATGGCTTTATGAAAGAGTTGAATAGCATTTATTTTCATTTTAGATTAATCTCAGTTGTTCTGTCAGCCAGACTCAAATGATAATTAATTTTAGCAGAATTGATAAATACAAATTACTATGTCAAACTCTAGTTATTGTAGTTTGTTATTTCATACTGTTGAACTAACAATAGTTTTAAATATTCATACTTAAATTTATATTCAAACCATGCCAGGTTTTACTTCCAAATGTTAATGCACAATTTCAGGACCATTTTAAAGGGTGGAAAGAGGGGGTATATAAATAATTTGCTTCCTACTTCCATTACACCATAAAATTCCAAAACCACCTTCATAAACGCACATCAGTCTTTCCTATGATGTAATCACATCACCAGATAGTCTCCTGATGCTATCCAGATGGTTGAGAGGCCAGGCTCCAGGTCCCGATATTGCCTAACTCTATGAATAGTTCATAAAAAATAGTCACAAAAAAGTAGATTTTACGCTTTTAAAAAAAGAGTTTTTATTGTGACTATTTTTTACATTAAGAAATAAGTAGTATGAAAAACAAATATGCAAAGCCCAATGTGAACAGAGAATAAAAATGGACACCTCAGTAACGGAGCCATCTAAGCAAAACTCCAGTTCCCTGGGAATGTCAGGTCTGTTCACGTAACCAGGTTTTGAGGATGTCCCAAATGGCAAAAGGAACAGTAGGGATGATAACAGCTATACGGTATTCAGAATCCTGTCTCTGAAAAGTTGTAAGAGATTTTGACCACCAAATGTTTAAATTACATATATAGTAAAGAGGAAATTCAGTAAAAGCCAAGGTGATAATTGCATGTATTATTTCTACAATGAAGTATGGTTTACACCAGGGGTGTCAAACTCATGGCCCGCGGGCTGGATGCATCATGCGCTGGCCACTCCCTCTCTCAGTTTAGTGAAGGGGGAGAAGTTGTGGTACATCACATGATGTGACATCATGAGTTTGACACCAGTGGTTTACACTGTTCTTTACAAACTTTGTTAAATCACAACAAGAATAAAAAGGAAACATTTTTGGTTTCCCTCTTCTAGGAACTGCAGTCAGGCTAATGTCACAATAGGTTTTCAAGTTACACTATTCTAGCAGAAACAGTAGCTTTTGGATGTGGTTTAGATGGGCTGTAGCTTTGCGGTATTGCTCAACTTTTGGTTAAATGTTCCTCTTTCTTCCTATTGCTTGTTTGGTTCTCAGTTCCCTTATTCACAACAAATCTCTCAACTGCCTTGCCTAGCTTAGTGTAGCTATGGTGACATCCTCCTAAACACTGGTTTGTGCTTAAAATTATACCAATGTTTGATGTTAGACCATTTATATGGCTTGTTTAAAAATGCATGAGTAAAACCAGCCATAATCGTTTATGACCTTCACTCCTAGCTAATGGATATGAACCATTAGACAGATTTGTTTATCATGAAAAGTTTTAATTCCAGAAACATCATAAATTGACTTATTCTGAATGGAAATCTATTCTATCAGAATAGATGTAGTTGAGGTTGCTTCTGAACCCAAATCTCACCATTGTTCTCCAACGGAGGCAAATCCAGGAACTTGTTTTATCAATTCATGTGATAGGCCAAAGGAATCTCTTTCAGGAACATGTCCATCAAAAGATATGTGATGATAACTCTATGTTTGAATGCTATTATAGATTCTATAGGGGCTGCCTTTGTGCCTGCTCTGAAAATTTCAGTTGTGTAAAGCCTGACCGGTTGATTTGCAGAAAAAATGAAAAAAAAATCACCCTGGTGTTTAAAGCTGGTTGCTAATTCACATATGGAGCAATACAAAGTGCTGGTCATTAGACCAGCATTTTGGAAACTTTTAGATGTGTGGACTTCAATTGCCTGAATTGCCAAGCCAGAATTCTTAAAGTTGAAGTCTACTCATCGGAAAGTTTGAAAAACTTTGGATTGCACCATTCCCTTTGAGAAAACATGCTTCTTTCTTTATGATGAATCTTCACATTTACTGAAATAATCTGAGGATACTGTAGATTCCTTCACTAGCCTACAGTAGGCCCAAGTCATAAAGCAGGTATTTGGAATTAGGACTTCTCTGTCGTTGAACTAATTTTTTGGAATGCATTCCCTATTAGCTTTTTAAAAGACCCTTGAAAGACTTTTTCTGAACCGTTTTTTTTAGTGTTGATTAGCTTATTAATACGTTCACTTGCCCCGTTTTGGTTTCAATTGCTATTTTAAGTGTTTCTAATGTTTAATTTTAGATTTATTTTCTTTATAAATTACCAAATGATTTTTAGCAATTAATATTGTACAAGCAAAATAACAAATAACAATGTGGAAATCACCTTTGTAGTTCCAATTTTTTTTAAAAGAATTCAGGATACTTTAAAGCAAACAATAGGTTTCAATTTTTATTCTAGATAATCTGGGGGGGGGGAAACAAGAAAGCAACTCCCCCAAAATGAAGTGCTTCAGATGTATTTGATTACAATTTCTACTACCGTTAGCCAGTATAATCTTCCAGGACTGGGAGTGTTTGAATCCAACATATTTTATTTCTGAGATTAGTTTTAAATTTAGAAATATAATCTTTCTCTCCTTGAAATAATTGTGAAATCCCCTTTACCATTTAACTTTGGGATACACTCATGACAAATTAAGAAATAGCAGTTAGCTTTATCATAGCTTTGGGTGTGTGTGTGTTTTTTGTTTGTTTTTTAAATATCCATTTTCTGTATTTAGTTGTCAGGCTTGCTCAACATTTGCTAACTATAGCTTCTTGGATCTCCTAACTTGTAGTTTAGAAAACCTCTTTGAATAACAACCCAGAGATCACTGTATAATTTTCAAAATCAAACTAAGGAAAAAAAATATCAATGTTAAATTTATGGGCAGTCACTGACACAGGCAGTTCTAACATCTTGCCATATTCTTTTTTCCCCCCCTAAGTTTTGTTTTATTTATATAACATTCAATTTTTATCAAACAGTGTGTGTTCTAGGTACAATTATGTTTAATTGTACCCATTTGTTGTCATAAGTCATCACCATATTAATAATTTAATAACATTAATACTTAATCTTTAACCTCATCTTTAACAACTCTATCCCAATTCCTCCATTTATATCTCCTCCATTCTAACTTCTATTTCTGTTATCTAGCCATTGATAGAATACGTCCCGTATCAAAAAAAATATTCAATTTCTTCTTTATCCTTAATAGCAAGTGTTAGTCTATCCATTTCTGTACAATCTAATATATTTTTAATTACATTTCCCCTCAGATGGGATCTCATCATTTTTCCATTGTTGCACAAATAACAATTCTAGCTGCAGAATCAAATATGCAGTCTTTTTATCATATTTTTCTGGAAGCATGCCCAGCAAAAATATCTCTGGTTTCAAGTCTATATGTTGTTTTATCATTTCTTCCAGCCATGTGTGTATTTTCATTCAATATTTTCTTGCTTTTGGGCATGTCCACTACATATGGTAATATGAACCAAATGTTTGAAGACAGATCGGATAAATGTTGGAAGTGTAATGAAGTATCTGGTTCATATTACCATATGTGGTTGCCATATTCTTGATATTTTTGAAATGTTCCTGATATTAAAACAGTTCTGCTGAAAAAAAATGGATCACAACTTAGAATGCCAAATTATAAAATAGCACCGTACCTGTAAATATTAGGGTTCCAGGAGAGTCCCAAAGAATATACTCTTATCAGAAAGGTTGAAAAATTGAATGAATAAATAAAACACTGCCCGAATTAAGAAATTCTAGATAAACATGATAAGCTGTGCAACAGATTTCAGTATTTAACTTCCAGGTATCTCACAAATATTTTATTTTCAATTGTCTCCTTGTGAAATTAGTCCCCAAAATCATTAAATTGAACATGAGTTTAGGAAAAGTGTCTTTAACAATATACTGTATATTTTGAGCCAGGAATGCAAAAGCCTACGCTACTTGAGGGGAAATATTTTTCCAAAGTTAACATCAAAAGAAAATTATTTATTTGATCTTTCAATGGCAGCTAGTCTTTAAAGTTTTAAGGAATGTTTTATCTTATTTCCTAGTATTTTTATATATGCATCATAGATTAATTATTTACTATCCAGTCAGTATCAATGCTTAATGAATATATTGATTTTCTCCATGATGATCTGTCAAGTCTTTTAACTGTGCACTTATTGCTACTGTAACTGAATCCATCTACCTTGCATACATGCATGTATGTGTTCATTATATTTCTGTTTAGACTAGTTGATACAACAATTCCAATTTGAGATAATCATACAATTTTACATGCCAAGGCCAGCAGTATAATACTGTAATCTAGCACTGACCAATCACCAATATATCTTGCAGAGTATCTTCATATAGGAAAATTAGGAAATGTCCTGCACAAACCATAAAATTCTGAGTAACAGTAACAAAGAGATTACTAGTGTTTATTTGTCACAGGAGTCAAAATGGATCTAGCACAGGGGTGTCAAACTCGATTTCATTGAGGTCCGCATCAGGGTTGTGTTTGACCTTGGGGCCCAGGATGGGTATGGCCTGCTTGATGTCACTTGTGTCGGGGGCCTCTGTGGTGGCCTGAGCACTCTGCCAGCAAAAACGGGCTCCTGAGCTCAATTTTCAGCCATGACAGCTTCCTGCTGCCCTCTGCCAGTGAATATGGAGCTTGGGGGATGCCTCCACCCAAGCTCCATTTTCACTGGCAGAGGGCAGCAGGAGGCCATCACAATCAAAAAGAGAGCAGCCCTCCCAATGTCCATTTGGCAGAGGCGCTGTGGGCCGGTCCTTTGCTGTCTCTAGGGCAGCCCCACAGGCCAGATCTAAGCACTCTGGCCAGATCTGGCCCCCGGGCCTTGAGTTTGACACCCCTGATCTAGCATATCATCAAGAAATGAAAATGAAATTGGAATCATTTGGAGCAACGGAATGATTCAATCTGCTGAATTCAAATTTGCCTTATCCTATCTCACACTTCCCTGAGTGCCCTTTTCAGAAGTTTCTGTTCATTAATATCAGTAAGAGAATGAATAGCAATTATCTGCTTGATAATGCATGCTACAAAATTAAATAAAAAAAGCCACAGCCTTAATTCCTTTAAGTTCCCTATCCCAGTGACCCTTTAATAAATTCCATACAAATAATATTCAACATTGATATATTTTATGTTTGTAAATCATGTAAATCTGAATCTTTCTGTAACTATAGTGATAGGATTATTACTCTATTCCCTTCATGTAATAGCATGGAGTAAATAAGGGGAAATTAACAATTTCTAACCAAATTATTGACAAGCATGTATTGTACCTCATTGTATCACTTCAGTCACTTGGTTAAAATAATAATGTATTTCTTATTTCATATTTTCACTAGGTATACATAGAGACTGCTACTGTTGAGGTGGGTACATGATAAACATGCAAACATAATGTAGGAATCATCCCAAGGGTAGGTTAATTATTCTGTAAGAGATGTTCAACAAACCAAAAATACATTTGGTTAAATACTACCTTGAGAATAGTCATTAGAGCTGTTCCTGCTTCAAAACATGATTCCAGGAAAAAAAATCATTTTGAACCAGGCACAAGTGCAAGACCTGCCATCTATTCATAAAATTAAAAGTGCCATTGATTTAAAAACTAAAACTTAGCTAATGAGAAGACTCCTTAAAACCTCATTTTCAGACTCTAAAGAAGCCTAGAAAAGAAGCGTGCGGTCCTTATGAGATTGTGTACTCTTGGGAAGCACTTCTGAAAAATTTCTGACACACACAAGGCCCAAATACCTAATTTATCTCATGTTTACCAGGACAGTATGAAAGAAATAAATTACATGTTACATGGCAACACATGTAACACTGTTAACACCTGTAAGAGGTTTATTATACCAGTTTCATTAGCATAATTTTCTGTAATACTATGGAAGTGGTTATGCATTCTAACTGAAACTTTATTGACTTTTTTTCATGAAATAAGAAAAAAATGAACTTGTGATCTATGGTTTTGATGATTAGGGAAGATATAGAAAAAGGAGTTATATTGTTACCATATGCAAACTTAAAATTACACTTACAACTCCTGGTAAATATTAGAAGCTACCCCTTTGTATCTTTCTTCATTTGTTTCTATTTCTTTTACTTTTTAAAAAATTTTAGCTTTCCCTTCAATTTTTTTTGTTTTATTTTTCTAATTTAGTATTAGCTTGTATTAGTTTTTATCTTTTTAAAAAGTATTTAATAACAATTACAGAATTAAAAAATGGGAATGTGCCTCAATGTATAGAATAACTATAAAATTGATTTTAAAGTAAAAGTGAAGAAATTAATTCTAACTAGAAACCATTCTTAGGCTCTAACCTTATATAGAAAACATGACATCCAAAATTTGGGTTTTAGAGTTTATATTTTAATTCTAAGTATAGAATTCTATGTATAACATATAAAGTATATTAGTTTATGGCACAATGTATCATGAACCCTCCCCCAAACTGAGCTAAATAAACCATGATTAAATTAATCATGACAACAAATGCAATTACAGCCATAATCTATGTAAAATTATTTATTGCTGGTGTATCTTACCTCATTCTAACACTTCAACAACAAGAAGTAACATACTTGAGGCACCTAAATTTCAAAATTTCTATCCTTTTGCTCACCTGAGGCAAGAAGAAATTCCATCTTTGTGCAAAGCTGAAGGAAATAGTTTGGATGAAGATTTGTGTGGTGCTTTAACACAATTGCCTACAATACTTTTACTAGCCCTTTAAGAGACTAATATGCCACTCTAAAAAGCAAAAGAACTATCATAGTTCTTTAAATTAGCTTATCTTGGTCCTTCAATGGTATCTGACCTGGGATATGACTTAGGATGAATAAACACAGCTTCATTTTTCAGTCAAAGGGCAGAAGAGACGAAGTGAGTGGCTATTTCCTGGTTTTATAGAGATCTATACTGAGTCATCTTTCCTAAACTTAAAGAAATATGCAAAGCAAATGTAACACCATTGCAAAGTTTCTTTTGGAGACAGGCAGTTATTAATAAGAAAAGGAAGAGTCTGTGTTTTTAACCAACCAAAAGAAAAATAGAACTTTTGAATGCTTATCTCAATAGCTTCCCAAAAGCTTTACTAATTTTTTAAATTTGTTTTCAGTAGCATGTTCATTGACATTATCGTTAAAAATGGGCACTTTAAAAGCATGACAGCTGGGGACTGGATTGGAAAGATTATCAGAAAATAACGTATTTTCTAGTTTTCAGACAAACATAGAGATAAATTTTTCCTCTAAACATTCTAGTGCTCCCAAGCTGAGGGAATGTATATTTGCATCCAGTTATATGACTGGGAGATTATAGTTCCATGTATTTGCATATATAAATCCTATGGATATGTGTGGGGATAGCAATGAGACAAAAAATGACAAATTATAAAACATGTGCTGTGCTGTGAACTCTACTCTCTTTTTTTGTACTGGCATGCTTTGACAAATAAGGGTCAGAGCTTAAGTCATAATACTTGTTTTGCATTTTAACAAAATATTGAATTGCAATATTGACTTACATGCCCTTGGTATTTACTGGCATGATAGAAAGAAAAGTTTTGTTTGACATTAACTGGATCCAACATCATCAGAATAACTTAATACATCTTCAAGATATAAAATAAAAATTGCAAACCAGAAGGCCAAAGGTTCTAGGGGGGAAAATCAAGTTCAAATATAACATGCTTCATCTTTTGAATAAAGAGCTTGAAGACAAACCATGACCTCTTTATTGTTGATGTGAAAATGTCAAGAAAACTACCACCATAGTTCTCAAGGAAGAAAAGTCAGAAAATGCAGTGCAAAATTAAATGTAATGACTTTTCTCCTCTCACAGAACATGCTCAGTAAAAGCTTTTAGAATGCCATCAGCTATGTACTTTGTAAATATTAACCTTTCCCTTAGTCATAGAGAAATAATTCCATTACAGTCTGCTTCAGGAAAATGACTTAGAAATGCTATAAATAATTTAGACAATGTTTTTGAAAAGTGAAATGTTTCTCAAATCATCCTATAATTAGCTCCGAAAATGTATTTTCCAGTGCAATGATAGTAACATACTTTTACTTTCAACTTATGCTGATATATCTCATCTCATAATTGTAAGGATACTAACAACTATTCGTATCATACTTTTTATCATGTAGTCCAAGACAACCTAGAAAACTAAGATGAAGTAAAAAACCAGTAATATAAATTAACATAGCAATATATTTACAAAACCTTAATAAAACAGAACGAAATAAACAGTCAGGAAAAATGGGAGGGGGGAGTAAATGCCAGGAAGATTGCAAATAATTGTGGGAGGAAATCGACAAAGTTGGCTTTTAAAAAACAAAGAATTAAACAGGAATGTTTTAATACTGAAGTGGGAGGCCAAACAGGGAAACACTAGGCAAACATCCCTAAGTAGGAAGTTCCAATATCCAAGCAAAGCTATAAAGAAGATTCTGTCTCTTGTCCAAGCAAATGTACTTTGGAAGTGACAAGAAATCCACCACAAATGAACCCAATAGTGAGCAGGCTGATTGAGGATGAACTGTGATATCCTGTTTTTAAATATAGAGCTAAAAAGTCAACATGCTGAGTTGCTATAAACTTGGATATCTACGGTAGTACTGAAGTCAGGATCAGAAGAAATCTCCCAGAAATGTACCGTTCTTTTTAAAGGAATCCAAACTATTCTAGCATGAGCGACAGCCATATTTTTCTACTAGTATTCAGATGCACAGCTACTTTGCATACATTATATCTTCACTTATTAATCATCATCCTGCTCATCAGTAATATCATGTAATGATATTGGAATTTCCCAAGCTTCTCTGGAATCTGACAGTACAGAGACTCTTTACTAGATAGGTGTCCTCAACAAACTAACTGCATTAATTTCACATTTCCATATAGTTTTCCTAATGGCACTTTTTTCTACATACCCAAATAAGTATACGCTTTAAGTAGTGTATGTGCAATAAAATAGCTGGGCCAGGCAATTATTGGTGTGAAGTGAGCTGTTAACAATTACTGAAGCAGCAATTTTCACAATTGCTGCAGTATTTTTTGTGCACAGATAGTCCTTGCTTAAGAACTATTCATTCAGTGACCCTTCAAATTAAGAAGATGCTTAATGAATGGTATTTATACACAGCTTGCACTTATAACATGACACTGCAAGTTTGACACCTGTGTGTTATATCATGCTTTACAACTGTACCACTTACCACTAGAAATTCTGGTCCTAATTCCTGTGAAGAGTAGTGTACTAAATACATGACAAATACATTAACAGCAATGGCCAGTATTACACTCCCGTTATTATAATTATTATAATATAGTAGATAATTTGAGAACAGGTTGGTGATGCCTAAATTCAGTGGAATATGATGAATTTAATGCAATAGAATAGCATGCCTCTGGATCCAAAGATCATGTTACACTAATCCAAAACACATGGGTATCATTTTGGATAACAGCATGAAATGAACTGTTGATCTTTGAAGTGAAAGTTGAACTTTGAAGAAGAAGCAGAAAAGAAAAGACTATTAATGCTTTTGAACTTTGGTGTTGGATTAGATGTCAGAGATTATCATGGACAGCCCAGAAAACAAATCAATTATCAAACAAATCAATTCAAGGCACAAATGAACAGGCTTAGGTCATCGTACTTGTCACATTATGAGAAGATCTATCTTTCTTGAGAAATCCAAAATGCTAGCAAAGGTGAAAGCTAAAAGAAAAGAACAGGATGCCTAGATGCAAAGAGGATGGACTTGATCATAGCAGCAATGGGTGGGCCACTGGAAGACCTGAACCATAAGGAAAGCAACAGGGAGAAAGATCCACCTATATAGTCACTAAGAGCCAAAACAAATTTGATGACACTTAATTTCTTATAGATAAAAGTTGAGGTTGTACTGATTATCTTGGAAAGTAAACCTGAGCCGTAGTGGCACAGTGGTTAGAATGTAGTACTACAGGCTACGTCTGCTGACTGCCAGCTGCCAGCAATTTGGCAGTTTGAATCTCACGAGGCTCAAGGTTGACTGAGCCTTCCATCCTTCCGAGGTCGATAAAATGAGGACTCAGATTGTTGGGGAAAATATGCTGATTCAGTAGACCTCTTAGAGAGGGCTGTAAAGCACTTGTAAAGTCTAAATGCTATTGCTAATACCTTAAAGTAGTATCTACACATTATGTAGTATTCAGACTGCATTTATTTCACATAAAGCCCACTGGTTTGCAACTTCAGAGTTATTGCAATTTACTTTGTTTCATCTTCAATATAAAACACGGAATTTGACAATGACATTAGATATAAATTGCGCACATCATGAATTTAAATTTTAAATCATTTTTACCTCAGAAAGAGCACTAGGGTGCCACTGAAATCTAAATGATTAAAATAATCTTTACTTTACTGGAGGTAAAGTCTCCTTTGAGTCAAACTCAAAACCTGGAGACTATTTTATACTTTATTTGTTCAATATTTGTTTATATCCTGCCTTTTCTTTAGGAGCTCAAGCTAGCAATGTGTAACTCTTCCTTCTCCAACTTTTTCCCTGCCACATCTGTGAGGTAGGTTGCACCAAAAGTGGTAAACCTAAATTACTCAGTGCACTGACAATGGACTAAGAACCCTAATTTAATTTCTACATCAAGCTAACTTCATGGTCATGTCCGAATAGTTTTCTTGGCAACCGAATGAAAGTGGTTTTACACTGCTTTGTTCCAGTATACTTTTATAACTTTGCGCTTGGACTACAGCTCCAGCACTGTTTACTTCCAATCCATATGCTCAGCTTCAGAGCTCACATACAGCCAAATATCTGCTGAACTTTTATATGTGAAAACAGGTTAAGGTTTTTATACAGTACAGCCATTCTAGGAGGTGGTTGCTGAAGTCACTAATCCAAGCTAGCCATTTCCAGTATGTTATGCTTATGTCATTTGTACAATGTTTCTGTTTGGTTTTCCTGTCTACCAGAATTAGGTAACCTGTCCTTGTCTTTTACTCTGTTTTTACCTTACTCCATCATCCACACCTGTACCAGCAGTGTCTTATGCTGGTTCAGCTTCTTTCTCAAAAGCTGGTCCCAATTGGTGTTAAAAGGGAGTGAGAGATCTAGCCCTTGGCTCCTATTTTGTGGTGTGCCATGGGGCTCAATACTCTCTCCACTCTTTAACATCGACATGAAGCCACTGAGTGAAATCATCTGTCACTATGGGTTGACGTATCATCAGTATGCTGATGATACTCAGCTCTATATCTTTACCCCTGGTGACCCGAGTGATGCTGTGGCTGCACTCTGGTGTTGTCTATCGGCTGTGGGGACCTCGATGTGGGACAATACGCTTCATCTGAACCCTGGCAAGACTGCATGGCTTTGGGTACATGGAGCTTCAATTTTCGGGGCTTATGACAGTTTTGGATGGGGTGGCACTTCCCAAGGCAGATCCAGTCCACAATTCAAAGAACAGGTGACAATCACAGCTAGGTGACACTTTTGTATGCCAGTTGCGGCCTTTCCTGGATCAGGAGTCCCTGCATTCAGGCACTCAAACCCTAATCATCTCATGTTTGGACTATTGCAATGTGCTCTATATAGGGCTACCCTTGAAAGCATTGACAGAGTGCATGGTGCGGGCAGTTCTTAGGGCCCCTAGAGTGGCCCATGTTAAAGCACTGCTTCAGGAGCCACATTGGTTTGCTTCCAGGTACAATTCAAGGTGTTGGTTATCACCTTTAAAGCCCTGCATGACATGGGAGCAGCCAACTTGAAGAACCATCTCACCCTGATGCAACTGGCCCATTCAATCTGTGCTGGCAGAGGGGCATACTGCGGATCCTGTCAGTCAAGGAATTTTGGCTGGTGGGTTCCAAGACAAGAGCCTTCTCTGCCGTGACTTCTGCCCTCTGGAACATCTTACTCCCTGAGCTGAGATTAGCTCCCACTCTCCTGATGTTTTGAAAGAGCCTTAGGACCTGACTCTGCAAAATGGTTTGGGGACCCAAAGGGGGAGCTTCATACTGAAGGTGATTGACTAATTAAACTTCAACCCCACCTCACCCACCTGAGATGGGTGGCAAATAAATGTTCTAAATAAATAAATAAACTTCTATAGTACCTAAAATACAATCTGTCTTAATAGCCACTTCGTTGCCTGTAAAATGTACAACCTAACTGCTGAACTGCTGCAAAAAGATACTATAGTATATGGATTAAATTCTGAGAAGGCTTAGAATTCTGAGAAATTCTGAGAACCGTCCAACTGAAGTTCTTGGATGTATGATTGAAACACTCATGCACTTCTTGGACACTTTCAAAAAGTTCAATAATTTGTGTATCTGCAATTAACATTTTCTAGGAAAAGAAGTAGCATATAGCGGACACTGTAATCCTAGCCTAACCAAATAATCACTCCATCTTGCTTTATCTTTCTCCAATGAGAACATAATAGAAGACAAATAGGAGAAAATGAGCAGAAAGATCAAACAAAAATAAACCGTTAACACTGAAAGAGGAAAGGAAGCATAGGGCCATCAAGTTGAAGGTCTAAAGTAACTTCTGATGCCATCAGGTAAAATGCTACTTTAAGCAGTCCTGGGAAGAAAGTCAAAGCTTGCTTCCCAATTCTATTAAGAGGTGGTTTCTGCCCCCCCTCCCAATCATTTTATTACTTCCTCTCTTACAATAAGCATATCTCTCATGCGTTTTAATGCTTTTCATTTAAAAGGGGCTGAACAAACCCCAGGCTCAAATAAAGTCCACACAGGAGGTATATATTTCTCAAAAACGATTTTAAAAACCCACAAGTCTTTTTTTTTTCTTTTTTCTTAAAGTCTGTAGAGATTCTCAGTCATCCAGGTCATGGTTGTCCCAAAGGTGCTTTTTCAGGAGGCAACTTGTTTTTTTTTCTTTGAAGACGTTTTGCTTCTCATCCAAGAAGCTTCTTCATCCAGTCAGAGCTGAAGAAGCTTCTCGGCTGAGAAGCGAAAGGTCTTCAAAGAAAAAACAAACAAAAAAGGAAGTTCAGTTGTGTCCTGAAAAAGCACCTTTGGGACTTCCCTCCCCCTTGGGCAAATCTATTTTTTTTTCCTTTCTTGGAGAATTGTGCGTAAATATGCTTATTCCCCTAACTGTTTTATTACTACTCTAAAATCACCTAGCGCCCATCGTATATTCTCTCTCTAGTCTAGACCTACTTTCCCTGCCGTTACTTCTACGTAACAGAAGGCAGGTATGCAGCGCTGCCTGTCCTTCAAGGCTCTGTTTGCACGTGTATTAGCGTGCAATCTTGTGGAACAACGAATGCAGGCGTGATAATCTGAAGCGGTTTTGGGGGGGGGGGGATGAAATGCCAATATTTTTTTAAGAGGGTGCCGCCCTCCTGCTATGGCCGCCTGGGAAGCCACGCTTTTCTTCTGATTGACTCCAGAACCTCAACTTCACCGATCTTCTCTCCCCACCACGCGCGGACAGCTGGAAAAATCACGCCTAAAGCAAAGCATTTATTTATCTTTTTATTTTTTTAAAAGTCGGACGTTCACGGCTACCAGTCGAACCCAGCGATCAGGCCGGAACCGGGCTACGCCATCGCCCTACCCAACCCGGATCCGGCCGGTTGGATTAGCACCGTTATACGTATCCAAAAGCAGAAGGCCCCCCAAAACCTTCAGCATCGCCAATAGGGAGAAGCCGTGGGAACGGCGGGGATTGAAGCAGCCCGAAGATTCCCGAGATTTGGCCTCGGCGAGATGAAGAGTTTCTTCTTGGGCAAGCCTTCTTGCAAATGAAGGAACCACGAAATCTCCCGCCCCTCCTCTTGGCCTACTACTCACCGTCTTGGGTCTGCCCCATCTCGATGAGAGTCTCCTCGTTCTTCTTCCCCACGCGGTTCATGGCTGCTAAGAAAGCAGGCTGGTGGATAAGGTTAGCAAAAAAAAAAAAATACCAGCCCGGAATCCAGCGGGCAAAGTCAGACTGAGAAGAAATGGAGGGCGGGCCGGGCTTCGGCGAGGCGCGAACGCGCCACCCTCTTTTTCCCCTTGTCGAGTCCTCCGCCTCCCGCTTATCTGTCTTCCCGGGAAAGTCGGGAAAGCGGCATTACTGAGTTTCTCTCATACCAACTCCAGGGACTGGGAAGGAGATGCCGAAGCGGGAGGGGGGGAGGAAGGAGGGGTGGATGGCTCAGAGTTCTGAAAAAGGGAGGGCTTAAAGAATGAAAGCGGGGGCGGGGGGGGAGAGAAGTCTGGGAAGAAGCGAAGATTTGGGTGAGTCAGGGTCTGCGCGCGCGCACGCGCACGCGCGCGCCCTGCCAATGTGCAGGCTCGGGTTACCCGACAGCTTGCGTCACGGCGCGAAAGAGGGGCGGGCGAGAAGAAAGGCGCCGTGGCTTCAGGCTGTTTTGCTCACCTCTTTCTCTCCCCCCCCACACACTCTCTGCCTCTTTGTCTGTCTTTCTCACACTCCCTATCTCTCTCAGTCTCTCTCTCTTTCTCTTTCCTCCACCCTCTTCCCGTTGAGTCTTTGGATGCTGATGCTATTTTGTGGGTGGAACTCTCTCTCCTCTCTCTGTAATTGAGCCGGTTCATTCCCACATTTGCATTGACCAAGTGAAGTAATCGAAAGAGTTGAACTGGTTTTCCAGTTTTTCCTTCCTTCAATTCTTCCTGCTTCTCAAAGTGGAGAAGGAATTTGGTTTTTTGTCACGTGACTCGAAATGTCATTGCGATGAGTTCATTCTTAATTATCTGCAAGAACAACTCAAAGGCTTTGACTTTGCAAAGGACTTTTGTTGTTGTTAGTTGCGAAGTCGTGTCGGACCCATCGCGACCCCATGGACAATGTTCCTTCAGGCCTTCCTGTCCTCTACCATCCTCTGGAGTCCATTTAAGCTCATGCCTGTTTCGGTGACTCCATCCAGCCACCTCGTTCTCTGTCGTCCCCTTTTTCTTTTTCCCTCAATCTTTCCCAGCATTAGGCTCTTCTCTAGTGAGTCCTTCCTTCTCATTAGGTGGCCAAAGTATTTGAGTTTCATCTTCAGGATCTGGTCTTCTAAAGAGCAGTCAGGGTTGGTCTCCTCTAGGACTGACCTTTCAAAGGACTAGAAGATGGTATAAAAAGTTACCTTGGGTTATTCACTATTTTTCTTGATTAGCCCATCTCACAGGAGAAAGACTACCAATAAAGGAGAATATTTGTAGCTCAGGGTTGAAATGAGGGGTTCCTTGGTGCTCTCTGAGCTAGCTTGTTTTCTGACAGATGTTTCATTACCCTAACTAGGTAACATCAGTGCTAGCGTTAGGGTAATGAAATATCTGCCAGAAAATGAGCAAGCTCAGAGGAGAAAGAGTGGCAACTAGAAGTAGATTGCATAAGAGATATCTTCAATTACAGACTGTAATAGGCTAAAAACGTTTGTGTTAAAGCCTTCTAAGATAACCAGAACCTTTTTTTTGAAATATGTGAGTCTAGCAGGCTTGCACTCAATAAAACCGGTGTGTTTTTCTTATTCTAAAATACCAACCTTGAAATGTGTATTGAGTGTCCTCGGAAGCTAGAATGCTATCCTATTACTTTGGCTTTATTATGAGTCATGAACTTAGTAAACTTGATTTAAGATAAAAGTAATTATCCGTACCATACTTTAGTAGGTATCATTGGATTAATTGCTTTTCCCTCTTCAAAGTTGGAATGAGATTGACCAATGAATAGGAAGAAAGGTCCCCATAGCTTTTCAGCCATGCTCTATCTAATTAAACATATTTTGATTTTTTTACTGCTATTTTGTTATCTATGCTATGTTATATATCTATGACAAAAGAACTTGGTATTTTTGTCCCCTTAGAAACAAGAATATGCAAATGTAACATATTTCACATTGATTGCTACAGATGTGACCTTCAAATAACTAACACAGTTAGAGTAACATAAAATACAGGAAGAAAACATTAGAAAGAAACTTACACTGGCATAGCCTTAAAGCTCCTAGTCATGAAAAGGAAGGGAGGAAACTCAGGCTTCCAAGCATCTGTTTTTATTTATTTATTTGTTTGTTTATTATATTTATTTTTATTGTATTTATTGTTTTCATAAATAACTCAAGGTGATAAACATACCTAATACTTTTTCCTCCTTTTTTCCCACAACAACAACATTACTGTGAGGTATGTTGGGATTGACTGTCCCAAGGTTGCTCAGTTGGCTTTCATGGCTAAGGTGGGACTACTGGAGAGGTGACAGTCTCATGGTTTCTAGCTGGTGCCCTGATCACTAGATCTATAGTCCAGTGGTGAAATCTAAAAATTGTCACTACCGGTTCTGTGGGCATGGCTTGGTGGGCATGGCTTGGTGGTCATGTGAGCAGGTGGGTGTGACCAATTTGACATCATGTATATCACTCACTGTTAGAGCCAGGAGCTGCACATTCTGAAGCACACTCTGCCCTTCTGAAGCCCCCAACACTTTGAGTTTCCCTCCACCATCTGGCCAAGTGAACCTAGAGCCTTCTCTTGTTCCGCTCTCCATCCTGGAGGGCCACGCATCCCCCCCCCGCCAATCCTCCATACAAAAATGCTTTTAAAAGTTAAAAAAAAGCCTCTGATGATTGTGCAACTCAACTGGGCATGGGGGGGGGGGCAGGGATTTTTGCTACCAGTTCTCTGAACCACCCGCCACCATCGCTACCGGATCAGGTGATCCGGTCCGAACCGGGAGTATTTCACTCCTGGGAAGGAGGCTCAGCTGTGCCACTGTTTCCCAGTGGTGAAGAAGCAGAGCGAGAGGGGTGGAAGCCAGGGGTGGGTTCTACTTATGGTTTGCATACTCAGATTACCTATGATGATGTCCGGGTCAGTGGGCGGAGCCTCCCGCCGGTTTTACTACCAGTTCTTGTGAACTGGTCTGAACCGGGGGCAACCCATCACTGGTGGAAGCCCCCCGTGTGGGGAGAGGGCTAGGCCTGGCCACACCACCGCAGAGCCCACAGCACTTTCCCTTCAGCCTGGGTGGCGGTGCTTACCCAGGTGGGCCGGTGCAGGTAGCCCTTCACCTTGGCGCTCCCTTGCCTACCGCCACTGTTCTTGCTGCCCTCCTTCCTGGCTGGAGACATCCACCTGCCCAAAGCAACCTCCCAAAGCAATCCTGCCACCGTTTGCTTTTGTTGCGCAGCGGGAAAAGGAAGAAAGCGAATGGCGGCAGCACGGCTGTGCTCCAGGAGGGCAGGCGGGACCCGAGGCAGAGGGGAAGGCAATCCAGCAGCAGTTAGCCAAAAGCCCCGCAGAAGCTGAGCACACCAGGTCCAAAAGGCGAGCGAGCCTCGCCATGTTCCTCCAGGAAGCTGAGCACAGTGGGTCTCCCTCCTCCCTGCTGCCAGTGTCGGCCTTACCTTCTAAAGATTGTCCTCTGGCACATTCAGCATGCCCAATGGAGCCAGCGCATTGGTAAGATGCAGCCGTTGTTCTGGGGCTGAGGGGGCGGTGGTGCCATGGTGGAGGGCTGCTGCACATGTCCTGGGGCAGCGCAGTGGCAGCATCTCCACCAAGGGCCATCCGCCCATCCACTGGCTGGGCTGGGCTGGATGCCAACCTCAGAAGGCAAGCGGGCATGAGGGACTGCCAGGAAGGCCACGTGGAAGGCAGGCAAGCATGGCAGGGCTGCGGGGAAGGGAGCAGGCTGCTAGCTTCCTTCCCTGCAGCCTTGCCATGCTTGCCTGCCTTCCACGTGGCCTTCCGCTTGTCTGCCTTCGCAAGCTGGCCACGGGGATGCTGGGAAGGCCACGTGGAAGGCAGGGAAGCATGGCAGGACTGCGGGCCGCAGACCAGTTTGGGGGCATGGCCAGCCAGCAATTGCTATTGGTTCAGTGAACCAGCCCCAATATCCACTACCAGTTTGCCCAAACCGGTCTGAACTGGTAGCAGTTCACCCCTGCTATAGTCTATATTAATAGTATTCCACTTATTCTTGAGAACTCTATTTCCTGGCTTGTTACCTTGAAGAGCTGGCAATGGTTTTAACTCTATAAAATGTTACAAATAACATAAGACAGTATAAACATTCTGCTACTGTGCAACTATATTCAGTAATAGATGGTTCATATGACTAATTGTGAAAGATACAACATGAAACTCAGCATGGTGGATCTTCAATGAGCAAATAGATTAGATCTTCAGACTGGCCCTCTTTATATTTCCCAGATCAATATCATTTGTAATTATTATTTGAAACAAAGGAGAAAATGAATACAAAAAAGGTAAACAAATTCGTTTGACAACTTCAGTTCACAGCATGATGAAATATGACTGGTATTATAAAATGTTAATTATTAAATGAAGCAATAAAACAGAATGAGGCTTTATAAATGTCCTACAAGCCAAACAGATAATTTAAAGCACTATAACTTTCTGATTGTTTTAAAAGAATTGTGTAACATTTACCTAAGACGCAGTTCCAAAGGAGTGCATAATTTGAATTGTCAAAACATATCACAAGTACAAACAAAGTGGAAAGATAAAGATTTTGATGATCTTCAAAAGGGGGGGGGGAAACAACCTATATTGTGACTCTTTATTTCATAGAAGAATTTGTGGAGTGATTGGCTCAAATCTCTTAAAAGTATACCTAACCCCCAGTGTTCATGAACTTTGGTTGTAGATTATTTTAAATATATATAAGAATGTGGTAAGTGGTTCCTTGGATCAAATCAAGATTCTTCTCTAAACTATCATTATGTGGCAACAACAGCATATCAGCTGCATCTTAGAAGCTCATAAGAGGAATATGGTGCAATATATAGCTCTTCTGTTTGTGGTTTTTAGATTAGTTCTAAATTTAAAGTTTTCTACAGCTGTTTGTAAATCTGTGGCTAATGTCTACCAAATCCTCAAACTAGTATACAGTCTTTTGACAATACAACTCTCAATTTGCTCTAAATGATACAGTTGAAATGAAGACAACGTGTTGTTTTTTTATGGAAGTTTTGTGAACTCCATATTGGAGAGTGAAAACAATTTCCTCAATTTAATTGCACAGCATTACTTCAATAAAGTGATGTATTTGATGTATTATATACAGTAGGCCTATGATTTTTAATAATGAATTTAAATCTAGTGAAAATGGACAGTGTATCTGGCTTCAATTAACAACAATAACAAAAGAGAGTAGATTCTACAAAATTGAAGTCTGCTCATTTGCTCAAGCCTGGGTGATTCTGCAACAATCATAGGTTGCTTGAGGATGCTATAAAATGTATATTTTTAGATACATTTGATACCCAATTATTTCTCAATGGCCCTTTATGTATTTTCTCCTCACATACCTCAACTGCCCTTCACTTATAATCTGTTATTTCCATGAATATATCCTTCTATTTAACTATTTTATAAAGCTGAAGGTGGATTTATGTCTTGATATATTTCAGTTAATTTGTAATAGAGCAACACAATTTCTGACACCAGGAACTTTAACAATAGGAGATCATATGCATGAAAAGAATTTTGGTGTATTTTTTTCCAAATCTCTTTCAGTTTCTTACTAACAAATAAATGTACACAGCAATGGCCAGTTGTGAGTGAAAAATTGATTATAATGGCTCAGATATGATTAAATTATGGGAATCATCCATTGTATAGTTTACTGAATAAAATAATTGATAGGATATACTTTAACTATTTTATTTCTGTCTTTGCCCCAGACCATAATTTTGAACATCTTGGTGAAGATGAAATACAATTTATACTTAAATTTATTAAAAACTGTCACACTATTCATATCTAAAGCCTGGCACTATATCTACAGTAATTATAGGGGTAAGCAAAGCTAAGGACCAAAAAATTAAATGTTACATTTAATAGCAAAAGTTAGACACAGGAAAAAGACTACACTTGTTTGCAATTCTCTAAGTTAGGGGTATCAAACCCACGTAGTCATGTCATCGTCATGGCATCGTATCATGACTTTTTTCCCCTTCACAAAACCAGGCATGGGTGTGGCCAGTGCATGATACATCTGACCCGTGGGCCGTGAGTTTGATACCCATGCTCTAAGTTATATTTTATAAGCTATTTTAAAAAAATTATTCATGCCTTAAATGTATTGGACTTTTTGTTTATACAGCAAAAAAGAATGACAAGACACCCCACCCCGCAAATGTGATCCAAGAATGCCAGTAGGTCCATTGTCCTGTTGGCCTACTAATTATAGGTTAGCTACTCATGCCTTTACCCAGTAAATTCTGGAAGAACTTTCACAATTACTCTGTGTATAATTTATCTAGCCCAGGGGTCAGCAACCCATGGCTCTGGAGCTGCATGTGGCTCTTTCATCCTTCTGCTGCAGCTTCCTGTTGCTGTTTGGCTCCACAATTGATAGGGCTTTCAGTTAGGACAGTTAGAGGAAAAAAGGATGCCGCGCTAGGAGGAGTCTATGGTCGGAGAACTGGACTTCCGGTCAGAAGAGGAAAAAGAACGCTGCGCTAGGAGGAGACTATGATGGGGGAACCGGACTTCCGGTCGGCTCCAGAATTGAATGAGGGCTTCCGGTTAGGACCTTTGTGGCTCTTTGAGTGTTTAAGGTTGCTGACCCTTGATCTAACTGTTTAAGATTGTTTTGTATATTTATACAAAGATGTAGACTGTTGCTTGAGGTTTGGCCAGTTATATTATCAGATTGTAAGTGGTTCAGGTTGGCTTTCTGCTCCTACTTATCTACACAGCTGTAAAATGATCTATTCGAACTATTCAACTGTACTAAAGTAATGAATTTGTGTAGTGTGTGCAATTTCTTACACTATGTCTTTTTGCCACACCCAATTAGGTCATATTTGATGTGAATATTGCAAATGTCTTTTCACATATCCAGCCAAATTATATAGGCAGTGACGAATGGAAGATGATGATTATTTTGAAGTGGCTTGATGGACTATGAAGCTAAATAATTTCTATTTTTCAGTACTTCTGTTTCTTCAAACATTTTTGCTTTTTCATAGCATATTTTGGACACAGGGACAAGCAAAAATAGATTAAAGGTTGTTATAAAATAGAATAAATGTTGGTGTTTTATTAGCTTCATTTTGCATACAACCAGGGGTGAAATCCAGCAAGTTCTGACAGGTTCTGGAGAACTGGTAGCAGAAATTTTGAGCAGTTTGGAGAACCAGTAGCGGAAAGTTTGAGTAGTTTGGAGAACCGGCAAATACCACCTCTGGCTGGCCCCAGAGAGGAGTGGGAATGGAGATTTTGCAATATCCTTCCCCTGGAGTGGGGAGGGAATGGAGATTCTGCAGTATTCTTTTCCTGGAGTGGGGAGGGAATGGAGATTTTGCAATATCCTTCCCCTGGAGTGGGGAGGGAATGGAGATTTTGCAGTATCCTTCCCCTGGAGTGGGGAGGGAATGGAGATTTTGCAGTATCCTTCCCCTGAAATGGGGTGGGAATGGAGATTTTGCAGTATCCTTCCCCTGCTACACCCAACAAGCCACACACACCAAGCCACACCACAGAATCGGTAGCAAAAAAATTTGGATTTCACCACCTCATACAACCCACCCCCCATTGATTTAGAATAAACAAGTTATATTTTGATCACCCATCACTTTTCAGATTCATATATCTCAAGTGCAATCAAATATTGCTTGAGATAAGGCAAGCTAAAAATCAGCAATATTTGGTTGTCAAAAGACAATGAGAGAGAGCTATTATTTTTACATGTTGGTTTGAAGAAAATGTCCGAAGTTTTAAAATAATTTGCACTGCTTCGACAAGGGTCAAGCCCTTCATCAAAAGTTCTCAATATTAAGTAACACAATAAGGAATGTTAAAAAACAACAACACATAAGCATTTTGGCAAACAGAACCTTTTAAAATGATACCTGTTATATAGTATTAAGCATTGGAGACACAGTTTGGTGTACTTTAGCTAAAATGCCAGGCTAGAAACCAAGAGGCTGTGAGTTCTAGACCTGCCTGAAAGATCAAGACAACTGGGTGATCTTGGGCTAGTCCTGTGATGGCGAACCTAAGGCAAACATGCCACAGGTGGCACACAGAGCCCTCTCTGTGGGCACGCCAGCCGTCGCCCCAGCCCAGCTGCACTGCACATCCCCATGCACCTCCCACCAGCCAGCTAGTCTTCGGGTCTCTGCCACACATGCACAAGGGTGGGGCACATGCAGGGATGCACATGTGCATGTGCGAGGGGCGGGGCACATGCGCAGGGGCGCATGCATGGGGGGCGCTCAAATTATATTGTGGGGGTTCACACACGTTTTGAGCCTGGAAAGCCTCTTACAACAACCTGGAAGCCAAAATGGGGCATGGGCACGCCACACAAGCCGCCTCCCCCCGGTGCCCCGGTTTGGGCCTGGAAAGCCTCCTGTACCAACCTGGAAGCCAAAATGGGGCATGGGGGTGTATGCATGGGGATGCGTGCATGCATGGGGGTGGGGCACATGCATGGGGGTGGGGTGCATGCGCGGGGGGGGTATTCGAATTGCATTTTGGGGGTTTGGGCACATGCACGTGCATTTGCTCACATGCACCTTGGGCACTCAGCACCAAAAAGGTTAACCATCACTGGGGTAGTCATTTTTTCAAGGATGGAGGTGACAGGGAACCACTGCAGGGACTTGTTCAAGCAATCTCAACACTGACTTGAAGCTGCCACCCCAAAGAATGTTCTGTAAGATGTTTGTCCCAATCCCATGTCCTCCTAGTTAGGAAGAATCAATGCCCATCAGCAATAAATGACTTTGATAGCAGTAATAAAATATATTAGAAGTCCCAAGGCAATTAACATAATAGATATAACTAATGAATATTTTTTTAAAAAAAACCCTATACAATTAAAAGTTAAGGGAAAATAATTTTAAAAGGTACCCAATAAAAATATAATTGAATTAAAAATGCATGCTATAATGATGTGCAGCAGAGAAAACTGAATCAGGACCACTGGGACATTTTTTTAAAATTAAAAAGTTTTTAAATATGCTACTCAGTGGCTTTTAAGAGAGGAAATAAGTATAAGATTCCTCTCAGTGAGGAAATGCAACCACACCCATTTTTTAAAATAATCCTAGAACACTTCTAAATCACACAGATGACGTTTAGTGGCAAAATCTGATTTTGAGCTGCACAGCTTATTTTTACTTTTCTTACAATCTATCTGTCTTAAATGTGTGCATTTTGCTTTTCAGAATGACCCAAATCCTCCCAAACTCATTTAATCTTATGATGTCATTATATCATGGGTTATTCCTCTTTATTCTTTATTTATTATATCCTCTGGTTTGTTAGTTTTAAATTTTGGGGCCAAATTTATATATATATATATATTAATTGCTTTTAATATTTGTATTTTATGTTTTTTTAATTCTGGCTGTACACCGCCCTGAGTCCTCAGGGAGAAAGGCGGTATATAAATTGGAAATTAAATTAAATTAAATTAAATTATTACATGGAGCTGGGAATAAAAATAAAAGTGCACTCTGAATCCCAAATACTTTGACCTCTTCTATTGTTACTAATAGGAATATCTTTTTTTATAATAAATGCAAATAATATATATTTGCATAATATATATTATGCAAAACAGATTAGAAGTTTGTTCTTCTAAATAGAGGTAAAAAGTACAGTCAAGCATATTCCACTATGCCTTCATAAACACCAGGAAAGAGTCGTCATGTATACATACCATCGATATAACACAACAGTGAGGTATTTTTAACACTGTGCAAAAGGACTTCCTTTCCTTTTGTTCCTCTGCTTTTGGAAAACAACCACATTAGTAATCCTAGTTTTTAATACGTTCACAGTTAACCAGTGCATAATTTATTATTTATAATATTACTATTTTATCATTCATTTTTAAAATCTATGCATTCAAAAGAAATTTCCTGGCATCTCTCTGAGTAGTTTCAGTAAGCCTTTAGAGTAGACCAGTGAAACATACTACGTAATTTTATGTGTAACATAATAACTAACATTATGTTCAGTGACTGCTTTTTAACTGTATTCAAGCAAATTGTATTGTACTACAGAAGGTGTAGTTACATGGAGCCAAGATACAATTGCTAACAGAATTTGCTACTCAACAATAAGGGCAGTAACTAAGTAGCTATTTTAGTAACCAGAATAACAAATACAAAAATGCTACATTTTTACTGGGTATTCCTCCCAGAGGTTTTGTGTTGCAGGATAGAACTGCAATTCTATGCTAGAAATGGCAGGATAAATGCATGAAAAATACTGCACTAATAGATCACATAAAACAAGGATCTGTAATCATTTTTATTGCAAACATTTCAACGTTAAGTATTTTCTAAGAATAGAATTTTGCTTTAAAATGCATAGTGCCCTCTTCTGGCTAGAGTGCAATTATATTTTATTATTGTTCACTATTCTGGTTTAGTATATATAGCATATGGCATGACAGATCAGAATTGATTATGGAATGCATTAGTAAGGCATGCATTTCCCAAGCTTTGTAACTCATAGTGTGCAACTATATGGGTCAGGATTCTGGTTTTCATATAAAGGATTGGAATTAAATAGCAATTGCCTTAAAGCAAAGGAAAAAAAAGAAAGGAAAAAGACTAAGCTGATATACAGCTAGGAATGGGGTTTAGTTTCCTAGCTTTTAGCCTTTTTAGGGTGTCAACTGACTTATCTTTTGCTAGCCAAAGGTACTAATTTGTTTTCCCCCCCCCAACCTACCAAAAGATTCCAGATTAGAATTCTGACAACTTCTATGTTGACTGTAGACAGTCCTTCATTGAAACATATAGTTTAAATGGTACACATATTATATCTACAACTGCAAAGCATAAACTATTGATTTTATAATCAGCTGCACCATATAGAGAAACAAAAGTCCTTTTAATTAAAACTTGTTTCAACAAGATAAAGTGATTTTTAAAAGGGGAGCCTGAGGGCTGCTTGTAATCATTTACTTCAAAGGAAGTTCTGCTGAGTTTAATTATTCTGTTGAGTTCTGTATTGTATACTTGATTGCAGTCTAAATCTATTATTCAACAAAGTTACAGTTGGCAAAAACTTGATATAAAGAGTCAGAAGAGAGCATTTGAAGAATCCCACAACTAGCCAACTAGACATATTATTATTATTACCGTATTGTTGTTGTTGTTGTTAAAATTTATTAGCTTTCCATCTCACCACAAGGGCACTATTTTTTTACTGTTTTAGTTCTTGCTTTTAAAAACAATACTACAGTCCAGACCTCCTGGACTCTCAACTCCTAACTGAGGTTCAGGTAACAGCCATAGTTAGGTGGGCTTTTGCTCAGTTTCATATTGTGTGGCCAGTTGCGTTCTTTCCGGATTTGGAGAGCCCTTCTCTCAGTCACTCACCGCCTGATCATCTCCAATATGGAATACTGCAATATGGTCTACATGGAACTGCTATGAAAAGTATCTGGAAGCTACAGTTGATACAGAATAGAATAGAATAGAATGGAATGGAATGGAATGGAATGGAATGGAATGGAATGGAATGGA
>WNWU01000001.1:21415654-21432614 GCA_012654045.1 Ptyas mucosa
TTCCTTCCTTCCTTCCTTCCTTCCTTCCTTCCTTCCTTCCTTCCTTCTTTCTTTCTTTCTTCCTTCCTTCCTTCCTTCCTTCTCATCTGGGAATTGGTGTTTTGAGCTCCATAGGCCTTCAGTCATCTTCTACAGCTTTTACCATAAGGTTTTTGTTCTGCAAGAGATTAAATAAATAAAGAGCCTTGGTAGTACAGTGGTCTAAAGCACCCTGTTATTAACACTAGCTGCCTGCAATTATTGCAGGTTCGAATCTCACCAAAGCTCAAGGTTGACTCAGCCTTCCATCCTTTCTAAGGTAGGTAAATTGAGGACCCAGTTTGTGGGGGCAATAAGCTGACTTTGTGTAAATATACAAAAGTATGAAGGCTATTGCTTAGCGCATTGTAAGCCGCCCTGAGTCTCTGTAGAAGGGCGGCATATAAATCAAATTTAAAAAAATAATAATAATGGGTAAACAGAAAAGATAAGGCCTATGGTATTTTTTTTTTAAAAAAACCCTTACCTTTTAAGGCATAGTGGCTTTATAAAATATTTTTCAGTGGTGAATTTGCAGCATCTTCTACCAAACTTCACCAGGGAACATGCAAAGGGCTAGCAGGGATGATAAGAATGATAAGCAATGCTTGTCATAGGTCCCCTGATGGATGTTGAAGCTTTAAAGTGCTCCATGGCATCGGACCTGGGTATTTGCGGGACCGCCTTCTGCCGCCAATAGCCTCCCACCGGCCAGTACGCTCCCACAGAGAGGGACTCCTTAGGTGCCATCAGCCAGGCAGTGTCGGCTGGTGATCCCCAGGGGGAGGGCCTTCTCTGTGGCAGCACCTGCCCTCTGGAACGATTTCCCCCCAGAGATACGGAGGATACCAGATCTCCGGGCTTTTCGCCGTGCCCTAAAAACTTTTCTTTTCCATCAAGCAGGGCTGATGTAAACCCCCCCTTGCTTTTGAGATATTAGCTTTTTAATTTTCTAGTGGGTTTTAGTTGGGAGGTTTTTTAAATTTTCAGCCAAAGTTTATCATTCTTTTAAATTTTTAAATTTTGTATTGGAATGTTTTTTATTGTTGGCTGTGCACCAATGAGTCCACTAGGAGAAGGGCGGTATATAAATTTGAAAAATAAATAAATAAATAAAATCTGCATTCACTGAAACAAATCAAATCATGAAACTCAAGGCTCTTTTTTAATGATTTCTTGGTGCTCCTTTAGAAAATGCTGGGAACTGTACAGTGATCAATACATTTATGGTGCTATTAGCAAAATAATCTGTCTTCTTTTTTGTAAGAGGAAAACCTCTTTTGAGAGTTTTCAGTGACATGACATCATTTTTTCATAGAGATTCATATGGATATGTTTTATTTCTATGGATGAGTTTTGACACAGTTTCTTTGGCATAGGATAAAAAATAAATGTGGTAGAACATTTATTTTACATGGCTTGAATTATGTTACACTTTCTTCCCGTGATAACTCAGGTTGAGATTATTGAATAGGCAACAAGCAAATTGGAAACTACCAGTATCGTTTCTCTTCAGTATATGAGATAATGCTTTGGGCAATGCAAGAGACAGTAGCCTTGAAATGTATTTGATGAACAACGAGGAAAGAAGTCCACTTCTTACATATATATAGAATCAAACCTGTGTGTTCATAAATCTATCTTCAGCAACCTGTGCCTTTTCAATTGGCCAGCTGTACTGAAGAAGTTTTTTACTCATGTATATAAGTATCACACAACTTTCTAAAATCAAGGAGTAGCACCCGTATTCAAGTATATTGAAAGAATGATTTATTGCATCCAGAGCAGCAAGAAATTACACAGTACAATTCTTTCTGCAAACAGCTCTTTTCCTTGTGCTTTTATTGCCCTGCTAAAGGATTGTGTGAAATGCTAGTCAAAGGAAATAAATAAACAAGAATCACCCCCTTATATCATATAAACTTCCTCTACTTTGTCTTAGAGCAATGCAGAATTTTCTAAAGAATATTGATCTTTTGCTGTGGCTAATTAAGGTTGATCCCTGAGAGATGTATTATTATTACTGTCATAAACTACCAGTATGTATAATTTAGTAGATTCATGCAATTTGAGTTTCAGTAAAAATATAAAATCTTAGTTTGTTAATCTTCACCCTTGATAAAAGCTATGGTGGCACAGTGGTTGGAATGCAGTATTGCAGGCTAATTGTGCCAACTGCCAGCAGTTGGATTCTGACCGGCTCAAGGTTGACTCCGCCTTCCATCCTTCTGAGGTCAGTAAAATGGGGATCCAGATTGTTGGGGGCAATATGCTGACTCTGTCAACTGCTTAGAGAGGGTGCTAAAGCACTGTGAAGTGCTTTTGCTCTAAGAATGAGCTCCAAGACAACCAGAATATAAGATCCATGTTCAGGTGGAAATAGTTCCAGAGAAAGATTTATGATATATATTTGCAATGGTTGCAGCATCCCAGGGTCACATGATTACCATTTACAAGTTTCCCAGGGGAGCAAAATCAGAGGAGATTCACTTAACACCTGCATGATTCATTTAATAATTGCAGTGATTTGCTTAATATCCGTGGCAAAAAAGGATGTAAAATTGGGTGTGACTCTGCTAAGCGTCTTGCTTAGCAATGACAATTCTGGTTTCAAATGTTGTCATGTATTGAGGGTTACCTGTGATAAGCGCTTCAAATGTCCCAATCACAATAATTTTATAAAGCATGCTGTCTGTACCGTAAGTGTTCAGATGCTGAATGCTACTTATTAATTTCCTTGCAACAGGTATGCAAATATCATTTGCATTACCATATACTATGCCTGGACTACTTAGAAAATTTATTCATTTATTTATTTCCTACCTGCCTAATTCAAGGCAGTGAATACATCCAACATACCTTCCTCCTCCTATTTTCTCCACAACAACATCCCTGTGATGTGAGTTGAGCTGATAGTTACTGGGCCAAGATCACCCAGCTAGCTTTCATGGCTTAGGTGGGGCTAGAACTCACTGTCTCCCAGTTTCTAACCTTGTGCCTTAACCATTATACCAAACTTTTTTTTAATTGTTTCCCTATTTTTTTCTGCAATCTAAAAACTATCTAAGAATGTGGAGCTACCATAAAATGATACTTATGATATTTTACTTGCTGCTAAACGATTTATAAAGCTAAATATGCTTATATCATGAATGGGATTAGCAAGAATTTGAATTTAACATATTCCCCCTCATTCCACATTCTGGATTAATATACTTTCCCCCATGGATTATGCCTTCATTAATTCCTGATGTTACATTTTCTTCATTTTCTTCATTTATTCTGCCTTTAATGACATGATCATTTTATAGCGTGCGTCCACTATTTTCCATGACTAAATTGATTCTTTTTAATGCAGTCTTAATTAAATGGATACTGTCCATTAATGATATTACTTTTAATTTGCTTGGGTTTTATACTTTGGTTTCTGACTTTGCTGTACCTCACTCTAAGTCTGTTAACATTAGAGTTGGCTGTAAGAGATCAGTTTGCTAGAACTGTCTAGGATGAAGGGGTACACAAATGCAGCTTTTACACTTGGATTGCGGAACATTGATTTACTATTTAACTTGCCATCTTTTTGATTCATTTCCTAGTTTGTTATAATCCTGTCTTTGGACCTGTCTCCTAATTCAACCTGTACTATTGTCTACACATCTTGTTTCTTAGTTTCTAGTCCCTTTCAGAAGACAGCCAATAGCGCAGCAGTCCAACGACCACTCTGGCCAGATAGTCTTAGAAAACTGGTACTGAATGTTATCAAGAAATCTAGCTTCAATATAAATGGATAAATTGAGGTAAACCAAATAAAGCCAACCCTGCTTGGTGCCCTTCAGATGTTTCAACACATCAACGCTTGAGAATTTTCCTCTAAAGTGGAAGATTTAAAATGAACTGAAATTGTCTATCCTAGGAAGGATTTTGTATTTTCCCATGGTTAAGATACCAGTAGTTCACTTTCATAATTGTCTTCTACAAATCTTTTAAGCTGAAAAGTAGCATTCCAAATTCAAATGTATTAATAGTAGCAATATAGTAGGTGTGCAACCATTGTTCAGTTCCTAGGGTGGAAATAAATGGCATAAGACATTTTCCTACTGACTGTGAGTATGAGTGACAGAAACAATGTGGCTTTTTGTGACAGAGTGCTCTGGGGTTACAAAATGGGTATGAGTGTACAGTATGTCACCTCAGTGATGTCTAAATGGTATAAAGTTTTGGAAGTGATAAGGAAAGAAAGTGTTCTGTCCCCATCGCACGCGCACACACAAACAGACAGCCAGGAGTTAATGAATCAAACAGTCAGGAATTCTTTTAAGATAACAGTCTTGGCAATGAATCATGAACTGCCTGCCAAAAGATTTTACTCACTAAGGGAGGTTTTCTTCTCCTCAGTCCGATATACCAAATTAATTCTACAAAGCAAAGAATTGTCAAAGTCCAGTCCGAAGAAATCCAAAAAGAGATTCTAACAGAAATCCAAAAAGAGATTCTAGAAACACGATATGATTTCCAAGCTTTTCAATTTGTCCGTCACAAGGCCTGAATAACTGACACATCCCCTATTATCCCTTGTGGGGTGTGGTCCAGTGACTCAGTTCAATCTCTGGCCCACTCACGCCTCTTTCTCTGCTGCATGCACTTATCCTTCCGACGCTGTCTGGGATCCAGCCAAAAGTCATCCCCCTTGCTCTTTATCTGTGGCTGCTCTGAAGTGCCTTGCTCCTGGCATATCTCTTGGCCTTCGGAGGAAACCTGAGGCATTGCCAGAGAGGAGGGTCTGGAGAGGGAGGCCTTGCCAAATCCTCTCCTTCACTTTCTGAGTCCTCTCCCTCTGTTAGGACAGGCTCGGGGGTCGGAGTCACAACAGAAAGAGTCTGAAAAAGTATTATAGGTTAATGAATCTAATCTGCTGTGAAAGTTGTCTTCCTTCAATTTGTTGCCATTCACTGAGCTTGCAGTAGGCACCTGAGTCATATCCCTCAAGGACAATCATTTTCAATGTAAGAACTCAATGTACTCATCCTGTGCTCTGACATTTATAGAAACCGACAGTACTTCACTTTTCTGGAAGAAAGGTATGCTAAGCGTGCAAATTTGACAAAAACAAAAGATGGCATAGTTATAAAAGAAAATGGCCAAACTGGATTTTTTATTTTTTAGAAAATGAGAACATACACTAAAAATAAATTGGAAGTGATCATGGACAATATATTCCATTTATAGACAGCTTGGCAAACTATTTGACAAAACGTGTCCTGTATCAGCAACCACAAATATTATTCTTTACAAGATTTATATTTTGTCTGTATTTTGTAGAACATAATGCACATAATGTTTTCTCTCCATATTTGTCCCCAAGCAACAACCTTAATGAGGTGGTTTGGTCTGAGACAGAATGATTGTCACAAATTATCCAATTCTTGTATGACTAAGGAAGGACTAGAACTTACAGTCTTCTTGTTTCTACTCCAAAAACATTATCCACTATGCCAAAATGGGTCTTTTATATTAGCATGGAAACCAACAATGTGATACCCCTTTAATTTCAAAGAAACAACTTGTTCCTAGCAAATAAAATACACTATTTTATGTCAAAATTATGGGTCTTATTTTGTTGTTTTTCTGCATCATCATGCAACAGTGTGTGATAATATTTGTGGGCCAGAAAAGATAATTAAGTCCACACTAACATCAAGTATGGTTAGCAAACTTTTTTCTTAGATTGCATGATATACACAGTATATCTCAGATTCTGTGATTCTGAGAAATTTAAATTATGAAAGGAAGGAAGGGAAAGAGCTAAAGCCAATCCTGCATAAGAATCATATGTGTATGCACACACACACACACACACACCCCTCTATATACTTACAATATACCCTACATCCAAAAATATAATGTTGTGCTTTTTTTCCCTAGACATTCAGAGCTCTAGCATATATTCTTTCCAAGTGTTATTTCTACCCTGTCTTTGTTGTTGACCTCTGAACGGTCTTTTGATACAGCCTATTATATGGAGTGCTACTTTTATAATATTACATAAATACTTTACCTTCTTTCTTTGCTTGATCTCCTAGTGGTGGACACAAAACATGGAATTATTTCATCGGTGCTGGCTCCTGCAATCTCTTTGCACCTAAGAGAACTTCAGGAAAACTTTCCTCTGCCTTATCACTCAACTACAAGAACCAGCAATTTCCTCCCAATAATCTATGAGCCAGCCAGCTATTATAATAATCATATTTTTATTGTTGGGCTTTTAGGACAGAGACACAGAGTATCAGCTCATACCTCCCTTTGCTATTGCAGTATCCTTCTATCATGTAAGTTTTCTATGCTCTACCAGATATTGAGAAATCCAATAGAAACAAGAAATCCAAGAATTAAGTCTAAAAATTAAATTAACATTATTTGTAAATGTCTGAAAACTTCCTATTGTTATTTTAATGTCAAGATATGAGATAAAGCTACGTTTGAATAATGGTTCAGCTTAAGTAAAGGATAATGAATAAAATAACCAAGGGAATGTGGAGGAGGAGGAGGAGGAGGAGGAGGAGGAGGAGGAGGAGGAGGAGGAGGAGGAGGAGGAGGAGGAGGAGGAAGAAGCATGCTAATGTTTCCCCTATAATAAAATGTTTAACTTTTCTGGCTAGTGCTGGATAGCTTTGGGGAGAAAATCAGAACAGTTTATAGATACATACATACATACATACATACATACATACATACATAGGGGGGAGAGAGAGGGAGAGAGGGAGGTTTATGCTAGTCTATTAAATATGCCTACAGCAACAGTTTGTAATACATACCCTTTACCTTTTTTTATCAGTCTTAGTTTTTCAAGAATGATATAATAATCATCATCATCCTGTAATACAGCACTGTATTAAAGATGAAGCAATACTATTCCGCTGCTCTTGTACCAACCCATATGAATGAACAGAATGGATTTACATAAACAGTTGCAGCTCAATAATTCATACAAGTTATTCTGATCCACAATAGCATTAGGAAGAATCACTGTGCTGATGCGTATGTGTGCCTACAAACGATGGGTCTAGAATAAATTATCTGCTTTTATGTAGTTTTTTTGTTACGCCTATTCCAACTGCTTGTTTTTCTGTCATTTAAGTCTTGGCTAATACATGCATGTAGAATACCCAAACATTATACACTAGTTCTTTTTTGCCCTTTTATTTTTCTAGGTGAAAATAATCTGAGATGGTCCTGAATTTTATTAAGTCCTGAATTTTATTAAGATATCGTAATATTGATAGCTGACTTCTTTAGAAGAAAATATGATGGAGAGGTGTTGCATTCATAATATATTTTATGGCTGATGTCCTTTTATCACCATAGGAAAGTAAAGGGCCATGGCAGACAATATATACAGTACATTTTTATAGGTAGTCCTCAACTTACAACTGTAACTGAGCCCAAAATTTAGGTTGCTAAATGACACATTAGGTTGCTAAGAGAAACATTTTGTCCCATTTTACAACTTTTCTTGCCACAGTTGTTAAATGAGTCATTGCAGTTGTTAAGATAGTAATGTGGTTGTTAAGGGACTTGAGTGGAGCAGTAGACTAAGTCACTGATTAACATCCAGCTGCCTGCAAATACTGCAAGTTCAAATCTCACCAGGCTCAAGGTTGACTCAGCCTTCCATCCTTTCTAAGGTAGGTGAAATGAGGACCCAGATTGTGGGGGCAATAAGCTGACTTTGTATAAATATACAAAAGTATGAAGGCTATTGCTTAACACATTGTAAGCCGCCCTGAGTCTCCGGAGAAGGGCAGCATATAAATCAATTAAAAAAAAAAGTGAACCTGGCTTCCCCATTGACTTTGCTTGTCAGAAGGTCACAAAAGTTGATCATATGACCCTGGGACACAGCAACTGTCATAAATATGAACCAGATGTCAAGCATCTGAATTTTGACCATGGGGATGCTGCAATGGTCATAAGTCTGAAAAAGGTCATAAGTTACCTTTCTAGCGCTATTGTAACTTTGAACGGTCATTAAACAAATTCTTGTAAGTCGAGGACTACCTGTTCTTATTTTCTAAGTGAGATATGATAGTAATATAAAGATCTGAGGACTTAACATTAATTCATTAGGGTTTGAATTTATGCCAAAGAAAACAAATCCATTTTGTTTTTTTTCCTTTAAACCATGATTAGTCAGGCTTTGTGCTGCTCTTCTTTGATTGAATTTTCTCCACAATCTCTTCTTTCATTTTTGCTGCCAATGGAGTTCTCAAGAGGCTATTCAAAACAAGATAAAGGGTTGTTTTCTAAGAGCTTAAGAAAAGATGGGATGAATCCAACACTCAACACAGCTGTGACAACCTTCTAATGTCAAGAGTCAATAAGAATATGAATTGAAATATAGTCAACATTCTGTATAAAATACAGTATATTATGTCTATAGTCTATGGATGGCCCCCAACCCTGCAGGAAAGCAATTAAAAGATGAAAAGATGATATCAAGATCTTGACAGAGTTGGCATGGGGTGATTGGTGGATGAATACAAGCTTTTATCAGGGTATCATCACAGTTTATTGCTTTAAGTGGTTGTTTATTGTATTGTGTTTTTATTTTGTTTGCCACCCAGATATCCTTTTGGAAGATGAGCAGCAATACACATTAGCTTAATCAATAAAATAATGTAAAGTATGACCACCACAAACAACATTACAAAGGGTCCATCAATCATCTAGTGATCTTCCCATATTAGCCAAAGCAAAGGGATTCTTGATAGTTGCCATCCAGTGGTTAGCTATACTCAAATCTACTTAGCTTCAGACCTCTGCTCAACCAAAGTATGGGGATAATATGGCTATATAAAATGTCTATATTAACTAAAGGGTGCCTATCTGGCACAGTTAAAGTCATACTTTGGGCCTGATTATCATGAGATGGTCTCTACCACTACAAACCTGGCCAGTCACTTCAGCTAACTGGAGAAGGCCAGTGGTGGGATTCAAGTAATTTAACAACCTGTTGATTTCTTCCAACAACTGCTCAGAAAGTTAACAACCGGTTCTCCCGAAGTGGTGCAAACTAGTTGAATCCCACCACTGGAGAAGGCCCTCTAAAGAACATATTTGATGCCAGAAACTGGTTATTGGATATATGGAAAAGGACTTTCAACTGCATCTCTGCATCTCCCTTCTCCCCAAGGAAATCCATAGATTTGCACTTGTCAACTATTTAGGGAGATGGAAAATTCCCTTTTCTTTTCCAGGGCTTTTGATTATTAATTGTTCTAATGACTTCAGTATTTCTTTTCAGTTGCGTTACACATGTTACTTTTTATATTTTGTAATTTGTTAAAAAATGGTTGCCAGACAGTTTGGGTATTAGAATTATCAGACAGGGTCTAAATTCAATAATAAATTATCATGAAAAGTAGCACTTTGCTCCCCAAGGATTCTTACCAAACGGGTGAATTTATATTAACAGGGGAGAATATTGGAATCACTACTGCTGAAGCAGCCTTTCTGTCAATTATTGGGAGAATGATCTGTCACAGAGCTCAATACTCAACAAAATTATAAGGCTCAAAGTTCTGGTAATTTGATTCTGAGCCTTTTTGTGTTTTCAAGTTCAGACTCATGAACTGAACATGTAGTAAAGTTCATTTTCACTCAGTATTAACATTGTGCGACCCATGCGCTGATATCAGTTATACAATCACATTTATTCCGATGTAATCATTTAAAGATTTTACTACAACAAACTCATATTCATTTGATAGTGTTTAATATTTCTTACAATGGACAAGTTTCAAAAGCAAAGTCTGGCTACTTCCTTAGATAACACTCTGTTTGGGAAAATACTATAGCAAGGCCAGCAGGGGGCACTCACAGATTGTTTTGAATGCTTGGTAAATGCACAGGGGATAAATTCAGCATCCCATAGACAAATTGTGGAATGCATTGTGTGAATCTTTAAAATAGTTCAGCTGATACAAAAAAAAAAATCGTATTCACTCCATTATGTTTTTGTGCTATGATATTAAACATAAATTTTATTCAATAGTAGATTGTGAATCACATATCTGACAATAATTGTATGGTCACATAATGTAGGTGTCTGCATAAACTATTTACTCCTGCTATACCCCTTCACCCGCTCTTGGTTATGGCAAATAATTGTTCATTCTTTCCTAAAACAGAGGGGATGTTTTTTCCTCTATAGGGATTTTTATCCTTTCTTGACGGAATTTAAGTCATTGTGGAGAGTATTTTGCAGGTTCTCCCAGTGTATAGCAGCAGATGGTTTTTGACTTCTTTCTAAAATCTCCACATTTAGAGATGTTTAATCCTTATTTCAGGATTGGACAAATGTTTTTTTTTTAAACCCAAAACATGCCATTTTAGCTTTATTGGTATATTCAGTACTAAGTACTGAAGAACTCTGTACCCAAACTTGCAGAGTCAGAACGATATTTATTTAATATTTAGAAATGTACAAATATGAGACAATTCAGTTCTAAACACATTTAATCATCATAAAAACTGGCATTAAAAAAACAGAAAATGCAGTGACAGTATGAAATTACAGACAGGCAGGTCCAGGCTTCTGCAGGATTTTGGCTTTCAAGCCACTTTAAGATTTTAAAGTTAAATACCAAAACTTCAAGCTGGACTCAGGTCTTGTGTGGCTTCTCCAAGAATGGATGTATCGTGATTAAGTTTTGCTATACAACCTTTTGGTTTCCTTTAAGAGTGGCCTGACATACAACACATTATATTACTTCATGGTTGCAACACCTGCCCTCTGGAAAAAGATTCCTCTCCTAGATCCAGATCAGGGGTGAGTTCTACTTACCTTTACTACTGGTTTGTAACAGGGCCGCGCGCATGCGCAGAAGTGTTCTGATGACATCGGGGTCGGTGGCCGGAGCCTCCCGCCGGTTTTACTACTGGTTCTATAGAACCAGTGCGAACTGGGGGCAACCCACCACTGATCCAGATGTTCCATTCTGCTATTATTTAGAAGAGCTATGAAGACCTGGCTCTTCACCAAGCCCTTTGGCAAGAGAGAATCCTTGTGCTACTACACATCATCTTTTATTGATTTTATTGAACTTTGTTTGATTGTTGGAAGTAGTCCTGAGTCATTGAGACTCATGCACCACATATGTTTAAATCATCATCATCATTATCATTATCATCATCTTCTTCATCATCATCATGATCATGATCATCATCATTTACATGAGGCCACCAGGTAAGATTATTTCACCAGCATGAAGCACTCCATGGCATAGGACCCGTGTACCTTTAAGACTGCCTTCTGCCACCAATAGCCTCCCACCGGCCAGTTTGCTCACACAGAGAGGGTCGCCATCGGCCAAGCTATGCCAGCTGGTGACACCCAGGGGGAGGGCCTTCTCTGTGGGGGCCCCAGCCCTGTGGAATGAACTGCCCCCGGAAATGCGTAAGATCTCCGACCTCCGGGTATTTCACTGTGCCCTCAAGACCCTGTTGTTCCGCCAGGCTGGGTTATCAATGTAAAAATTTTAAATTGGGTGTTTTAAATTTTTGGGGTCTTAAACTGACCTGAAATTATTTAATAATTTTAATAATTTTAATTGATGTTTATCTTGTGCTTTTAATAGGCTGTACACTGCCCCGAGTCCTTCGGGAGAAGGGCAGTATAGAAATAAAATAATAATAATAATAATAATAATAATAATAATAATAATAAGTATTATTATTATTATTATTATTATTATTATTATTATTATTATTATTATTATTATTATTATTATGAAAGCAAGTATGAATATATGCAGATAATACTTAGCTTTACATCTTGATCTCAAGCCCAACAAGTGATGATGTACTGTAGAGGGCTTATCCCAGTGGCTAGAGGTTATAATAGTCTGGATTAGGAAGAAGATGCTTAATTTAATTTTGGCAAGAGCAATTGGCTATAGTTTCAAGGACCTGTACTCACAGTGATTAACCTACTTTATTTCTCAATGGGATAGCACTGCTCCAGGTAGAACTGGTATATAATTCATGGGCTCTCTTGGACTTTTGGCTGCTGCTCAACAAGCAGAAAGCAGTCACAGCCAGGAGGGTCTTGGCTGACCATCTATCTTGTACACCAATTATATATTTTCTACAGTTATATATAACTGTAAAGAGTCAAGCCCTTTACAGTTTGTTTATCTTTTGTTTAGATATTTGTATGATACTTGAAAGTCAGTCAGAAGGTACAATTGGTCCAATATGTAGCTACACAATAGTTATGGTTCCATTGTGTCTTATCTATGTAATACTATTGCACTATATGTTCTATTGGCTACTGATGAACTTCTAGAGCTGTTGGTTGCTACCCATAAAGCCTTCATATCTGGTAACCTATCGGACATATTCAGTGGTCGGTTGCCCCGGGTTCAGACTGGTTCTATAGAACCGGTAGTAAAACCGGTGGGAGGCTCTGCCCACTGACCCTGACGTCAACAGAAGCAATCTGCACATGCACAGAAGAATCCTGTTGTGAACCGATAGTAAAGGTAAGTAGAATCCACCCCTGGACATATTGTTGTTTTGGCCTGACCCATAAGATATGAAAGAATGATGAAACTCTTGGGTGCAGCTGTAAAACACTGTCATTTTATGGGATTTAGATGTGTTTTCTTGAGAACTGCTCCAGACCTGTGAACAATGCATCCCCTGAGACTGGTGTGGTTTCAACTCTCTTGAGCTTTCATAAAGTCATAAAAGCCTGGCAATTTTGTCAGGTCCTGTGGTATGTTTAAAGTAGTTTAGGGAGGAATTTGTGTTGTTTTCCTTCTTAATGTGTGCCAGGCACTCCTCTGATTTGATTTAATTTGTTTTTTTTATCTGATGTTTTAATATTATGGTATAGCTAGTGAGAGTTCCCAAGTAATGGAGGTAAGATACAAATTGTAATGTAATACTGCAATGTAATACTGCATTCTGTATCTCTGTTTCCCTTATGTTTCTTGGTAGAAACAGAAAAAAGAAGAAGAAGAACAATGTCTTTCATCTGTTTAATCAGTGTATCAATACCGCAATGTCTGTGGAGGCATTCTTGATGAATTACATACCCATGATAGAAAGAAAGGAAGTCAGATATTTCCATTAGAGGTGAGCTTTGAGTAAAAAAAGCTCAATCAACATATGGTGAATGTTTTAAGAAGCAATTAGGTTCCTTCAGAAAAAAACTAACTAAATGCCCATGTTTTGAGATTGAGGAGGGGGCATGTAACTACTTGTTCCAAACAAAGTTCTTCCTCCATTCTGCATCCTTTTTAAAATCTATTCACCTGACAATGTAGAAGACCATTGTTATTTCAAGGAGTTCGATAACACTTTTTGGTTTGCCCATCATATTATGAAAAGTCTAGAAGTTTAAAGCTCATTCTGAGCTAATCTGCTTGATTTTACTTCTGTTTATTGAATAAAGAAGAAGCGGGGAGAGGTGAGTCTTCACATCAGTGTAAATCTGTGAAAGTCTCAGGCTTTGGGTTCCCATCTCAGAATCATGGCCTACTTAGTCAAGGTCAGATCTTGCAGTCTCCTGACTATAGCAGGGCCATGAAGTCATGGTGCCAGGTTTTTTGGGGGGTGGGGGGAACACCTGGGAGTTCTTGTTCTAATAAAGGAGAATATTTGTATCTCAGGGTTGAAATGAGGAGTTCTTGGTTGTTTTCTTGCAAATGTTTCATTTCCCAACTAGGTAATGGTGATACTGATGATATTACCTAGTTTGGGTAATGAAACATCTACAAGAAACAACCAAGCTCAGAGAGCACCAAGGATCCTTCAGTTCTGGTACTTCATTGAGAGCTTCTGTATATAAATTAGCACTGGGTATTGTTAGGGTATCTCTGCTATCATTTTTATGGAGCTCCTAACAGTTTGTAAGAGATCTGGGTGTCATCTTGCTTGGCATTTATGCTTTTTATGTTATGCTTTATCTGTTGACTTGATAATAAAGTTTAAAATTCCTTTATTCACCGAAGTGCCCATTGTGTCCAGATCCAAAAAAACCAATTGTCTGGCACCTGACCAGCGTCCTGACACTTGGCAAAAACACTTGTGCAGATAGTTCACAATAGGTTAATAGTCTAGAGGATTTCTGGTCTCTGCCTATGCTATGAAGTCCATGAAGAGTTATTAATGGCAACAGATTACTCTATAAAGTTTATGGTCATAGTCCTGCTGATACAAGCAAATACTTTCCATTATATTAATGCCTCATTTAAATAACACAATGCCAAGAGCTAACCTGAGGTAGAATTTTATCATAAAGGGGAGAAGAAGAGAAGATGGGATTTCTGCAACCAGCACCGACACACTGCTAATAAAAGGTCATCTGACATTTAAGATTCGACTGAATACAAGTCTCTTTTATAAGCAATGATTAAGTTTATCAATTTTTTTTTGCCATGCAGTAATAAAGTCAGAAATTACATGGGTTGAGGTTGAATGCTCTTCCAAATCAAATAGAAAAAAAGATTAAAGTGAATTAAAGTTAGGAAATGTTCCAAGTCATCTAAGCAAATGCTGCATGCCAGCGTGACATTTCTTCCTAGGTGGCCTGCAAAAATTTATCTGCTGAGCTGATTAGCTGTTTCTCTCAGAAAGCACAGATGCAGAACTAGTCAAATTCCCTTCCAAGCCAGTCACCTTATCACAAGCTGTTTGACAAAATACCTAATCAAGGCCACTGATTTCCTGTGATCCCAGAAAAATGGAAATTACTATACCGAACAATCTATGCATGCTGCATAAAATGCAGTGCAGAAATTACTTACATTGTAGCCTTTGTTCTATGGTTCTTATCTAAGGAGCATAATGTTTTTCCTCCATTCTGGATTTAATAGAGGAAATGGGTGAAATTTTGTCTTAGTTATAAAATGAAAAAAAGGAAGTGGGATTCGAAACAAGGGTTTACTCACTAACAAAGATCCTGTGAACGTTTTAATTGGGAAGCATAGCCTGGGAAAGATTACATTGTTTCATTAGTGAACCTAAAATATCAAGACCCCCACCCAAGTTTTGCAACTCCCACTAACTGCATCTAAATGTTTGTTAAGTGTGATTAGCCAACCCTTTCTTCCCAGAAGTAATTTTAATTTCCCATTGTATCCTCCTGCTCTGGGACTGCCACTCGGAAACACTTGTTTTGAACATTAATGCAGTTTTAGAAATTTAAATAAATTACATATAAGATGAATAGGTAGAGTTGTATGCTAAAGTTTATCAAATTTCTTTTATTATCTTTAGCAACATCTATCTGTCTGTCTGTCTATCTGTCTATCATCCATCCATCATCTATCTGTCTGTCTGTCTGTCTGTCTGTCTATCTATCTCAGTGTTTCACAGCCTCAGTAACCAAGATATATGGACTTCAATTTCCAGAACTCTAGAAATTGAAATCTACAGATCTTAAAATTACTAAATTTTGTTTGTTGGTCTGTACATCTATCTAGATACATATAATACAATCTGAAGTACTGGGTATCTTAATAATTGATGCTGTCAATTGGTGGAGTTGAGGAATTAATATAAGCAATCATGTTTCACCAAAACCAAATTGTAGTTATGGGATGGGGGTTGATTTGTTAAAAAATCTTAGAACTAGCCATTACCTTGTTTGTGAGTCCTTGCTTTAGATATTGCATTGTTCACACTAGCTAGACGTTTGTATGAGGTTATATATGTGATTAATTTATAATAAACCAAACATTTTGATCCATATGACGTCATATCCCTATATGATCTCTTACCTATGTGTAAATACAGTAAATGTCTATTCAGAAATAAATCCTATTGAGTTTAATGAAGTTTGCACTCTTTAATGGGGTATAGTGCTCTTAGTAATATTCAAATAACGCATTCAGGAGGAAGTTAATGCAGAAATAATTTTGATATTCAAGAAGCTGAGGTTTTGATTGTTTAACCTTTTTCAAGTTAGAGGAAACAGAAGGTTCTGTAAATGGCAGATGAAACTATTAAAAGCACAGGCTTCACAAAATAGCAAATTATAATGATTGATTTTGAAGACAATGGAAGCATCTGGAAGACTCGATTAGGCAATGTCAAATAAGGGTTTTCTATTTTTTTGATGCTGTAAAATGTGGCACTCAGAGGAAAGGATCAGCAATATAAATGACTTTAAAAAAAAGAAGAAGTGCTTATTGAATGTACACCTGCAAGACTGTATACAGAGAGATCTGATATGTGGCCTTGATTGCTGGTCATATGGTTATTATTCAGTTGTATGGCAGTTTAATATTACTGATTACATGAGCAACATGACAAATATACCTGATTATTGTTCATAGGATTGTTTTTCATTGCTCCAGCCCTCTAGCTAACAGAATTTTTTTAAAAAAATAATAACTACAGCTTCCTGACACATCTTGACATATATAGGATTCCTGGAAGTCTCCTATCCTAATCACTTCATGAACCTCGAGTAATAAGATCCAGAGATTTGAAGAAACATGCCAATTATATACAAATATGAATGCTTTAATTGTTTTAGTTTTTTGGCATCAGTATAAATGCATGTTCTCACTTACCTTTCTAAGGAAACTGACTGAACCAAATAATTATATTAGATAAAAACGTTACTTCAAAGGAAAATGTTGATGTTGCTCAGTCATTTGTGTGTGTATGTGTCTCTCTCTCTCTTTTTCCTTTTTCAGGTTTTACAACATGAAACCTTGGTGCAATGCTTTAGAAAGATAGAAGAAATTATGTTATATTACAACAATTATATTTCATTGTTGTATTTGGTCATTTATTATGAATTAAAGAACACATCCTGTAACTTTGTAAAGAATAGAGTAGAGTAGAGTAGAGTAGAGTAGAGTAGAGTAGAGTAGAAAAGAATAGAATAGAATAGAATAGAATAGAATAGAATAGAATAGAATAG
>WNWU01000001.1:21432624-21450430 GCA_012654045.1 Ptyas mucosa
AGAATAGAATAGAATAGAATAGAATAGAATAGAATAGAATAGAATAGAATAGAATAGAATAGAATTTTTTATTAGCCAAGTGCGATTGGACACACAAGGAATTTGGTTTGGTGCATATAGTCTCAGTGTATATAAAAGAAAAGATACATTCGTCAAGAATCATAAGGTACAACACCTAATGATAGTCATAGGGTACAAATAAGCAATCAAATTATATTAGGAAACAGTCAGTATAAATCATAAGGATACCAGCAGCAAGGTTACAGTCAAAAAGTCTTAAATGGGAGGAGATGGGTGATAGGAACAATGGCAAGATTAATAGTGGTGCAGACTTAGTAAATAGTTTGACAGTGTTCAGGTAATTATTTGTTTAGTAGAGTGATGGCGTTCGGGAAAAAACTGTTCTTGTGTCTAGTTGTTCTGGTGTGCAGTGTTCTATAGCGTCGTTTTGAGGGTAGGAGTTGAAACAGTTTATATCCAGGATGCAAGGGGTCTGTAAATATTTTATTTAAAGTAATAACTCACAAGAAAATAATATTATAGCTATTAAGTGCTCTACATGGGACTTTCCTAAAATCACCAAGAAGCTTTAGTTGTTCCAGAATGGGTGGTGATGGGCATATATGCCCATGTAGCGCCTCTGATTCAGAAGCTGTACTGATTTCCAGTTTGCTTCCAGATCGGATTTAAAGTGCTGCTCAACAACCTATAAAGGTCTACATGGCATAGGGCCTGGTTATTGAGTGACTGCTTATATCTATCTGGCCAGTTCAACCTGGCAAAGTTGGTTGCTCTAGGTTCCTTCAGTTTAACAATGTCCCTTATCAGGACCTCAGAAGCATGCCTGTACAGTGCCTCCTTCTGTAGCAGCACCTCCCCACATGAATGAGGTTCCTCCTGAGATTCAAATGGCCCCTGCTCTACTGATATTTCAAAGGGCCCTGAAGACACAGCTCTTCATCCATTTCTTTGGTGAGGATAATTAACACCTCTTTTCTTCCTTTTCTTTGTTCAAGTCTGGGTTTGTTTTCTCTGCCATCTCTGTCCCTTATTTTATTTTTTTGGTGGGGGGACTATTTTTTAATGGGGGTGGTGGAATTGTTACTTGTTTTAAAATGTTCAATTCGTAAACCACCCAGCATCACTAGGAATCTGGCAGCATATAAATTTAATTAATTAAATTAATTAAAAATGGATCATAGAACACTCTGTGAAAATAAAGATTAACTTCCCTTTGCCAGCAGAACTTCCTTCATACTATAAAAACCATCTTTTCCTCAATTTTAAGATTAATAGGTTTATTTAATGGAGGTTGAGTAAATTAATGTGACAGCATTGAATGGAATCGTAAAAATTTCAGTCCCGGAAACTGTAGTTTTTAACAGTTTTATTAATGAATGGGTGAAGAAGTGGAGGACTCTTAAGTGGATGCAGAATTGGGGGGGAATAGCTAATACCCTAGAAAGAAATTTTAAAATTGATCATCATAAGTTGGAGAAGTAGGCTGAAGATAACATTTTCACAACAGCTCTAACATAAATGATTAAACCTTTCACAGTTCTTGTTTGGAGTACATGTATGGGCTGGTTCAATAGCCCTACTGTTTTGAAAAGTTTCTTAGCAGTTAAACCAACAAATCAACATATTTTTTTTTTAAAGGAAAATATGATGCAATATTAAAGAGGGAAATGTGAGGATTTGTTTACTTATAACTGCTGTAAAGTAGACTAGACCAATATCATAAAAGAGTTTGGAAAGCAAGGAGATTCTAAAGAAGAATATCTTTGGTTAGGTACTCGGATTTTGGTTGCTGAGTAAGAATTGTTTAGTGGTGAATGTTTCCTGTTTGGTGACACATGGCAAGAAATGCATGGATAAAAGGGTGATATTCCTTGGGGAAAGCTGTGAAGGGTTTTATATGTTTCAATCTGATGTAGATGGAATTTGGTAGATTGAATTGATTGGAAGGTCCAATCAATTTGATTGGAATAGTTAATTGGAACATTTGAATGGACCAATTCAAAGGTCTAGTTCAGTTGGGGAAAAAGTTCTCTGAAAGCACAGAATCTGTTTTATTGTCCTGTTTAATTCAGTTCAGTGCATTTCATACTTCTTAACTGTCCATCTCCCTCAGAAAGGGACTTTGTTATTAAGTCTTTCTAATGTGAATCAGTGCTGTAAAAATTTGCACCGCCATGCAAAATATGTTAGGAGAAACTTGAGAGTATATTTCCCATTAAATTTCTCCTAGTTTTGTAAACTGTTTTCATGTCTATATGGTTCTGTTTTCTAATGCCTTTTCAGCTCCATCTGTTCATAAAGTCCATCATCTAAATGAAAAGAAGTTGTCAGTCCTGGAAACAATCTTTTACTTTGGATCTTCAGGAATGCCACATTTAGTGCTGTGGGAAACTGGAAGGGGGGAATTGTATGGAGTTGAAGTGGTGGAGTGGTCTAGTCATAATAGCATTCTTTTCTCTGAGAGTCAAGGACATCCTGCCCTGAACCTGGAGTGGTGTGACTGGGAGGCATCTCCAGTTGGGACAGTACATTGATTGGACCATGTGATGGACATGTGGGTGCTGGGGCAGGGACTTGGACTTTCCTTGGGTGGGGAAAACCTGAGAGCTTTCAGATTTGGGTTTTCCCAGATGTGCCAATATGACATCTCTAATAAAATGGAATTTTGAGGAACTTCTAGCCTCGGAGTCTTCATTCATTGGGGGTGTTACTTGGAACCCTGACAGAAGTATGTTATAAAATTCGTTTCTGACATAGTATTTTTAGACTTAGTAAGTTATAGATAAATTTTATGTTGGGTTTTAATTGACCTTTACACATGCCATAGGTTATTGTATATCAATGGATTCTGCAAATAAATGATTAAATGAAAGCCAGTTTGGTAGTGGTTAAGGTGCTGGCCTAGAAATCAGGGGATTGTGAGTTGTAGTCCTACTTTAGCACATAGTGGCACAGTGGTTAAAATGCAGCATTGCAGGCTAATTCTGCTGACTGCCAATGGGTTCGATCCTCATTGGCTCAAGGTAGGCTGAGCCTTCCATACTTCCAAGGCAGGTAAAATGAGGTCCCAGATTATTGGAGGCAATATGCTGACTCTGTAAACTGCTTAGAGTGGGCTGTAAAGCACTGTGAAGCAGTATATAAGTCCTAGTGCTATTGCTATTTAGTCATAAAAGCCAGTTGGGTGACACTCACTCTTTCTGTCAGCTCTATTCACCTCACAGGGCTATTGTTGTAGGGAAAATGGGAGGAAGAAGCGGTATAATATACATCCTTTGCTTTAAGTTACTTATAAAGTAGGGATAAACAAACAAACGCACAAATGAAGCTACATCTTGCATTCTAAAGATGCATGTAATTGACTCATATATCCATAGATTCAACCATTTCATCCCTTTTTTTGAAAAAAATCACACTTTTTCCTGGTACCCGAGAGTGGCCTCTTGCAGAGAATTTTATATGAGCAACATGTGATCTTGATGTTTGACATCCATAGCTTCCTTCCCAGTAGACTCAACACAACAGCATATATTTATATTCCCTTGTCAAGTGTTAGAGACCTTGACACCTTACTTTAGAATAGAGAGAAATGATCCAGTGTGCTGGATGTTCTTAAAATAGCTCCTTTCTATGGGGAGATTGTTATGCTACTTTCTTCCCTAATATATGATAAGTAATAATAATGCTAATACTGGTTGCCATCAATTGGACAGCTACCAAGGCAGTCTGCTGTTTTATTCTATTAGATTTATCAGTCACTGAATTGCCTGAGTTCTCTGCAATGCGGAAGTCTGTGTTAACAAAAGCTGTGATTTTAAAGCCGTAGAAACAGCTGAATGTGTTTCAGGCTCCCGTTTAATAATGGTCATTTCATTTTGAATTACAGGGCTCTGCCTATTGTTTTACTATTCCCAAATGAGAAAAAAATCATAGACAATCATAAGAATAATGGGAAACTTCATATTCAATCATGCATTGTTCACAGTTTATGATTCTGTGTATTATGCACATATTCATACAAGTGTTTGCACACATGTGCATGCACACACTTGCTATAATATAAAGTAGTAGGAAGCTATTTTTAAAGCCGTTGCAAGTCTCCCTTTGATTTAGGGATTGAAAGTATGAAATTTTGAATATTGCCCTTGGATAGTTATAGTAATCAATAGAACTTTCGTTTCTAATAAAATTTGCCTAAAAGATGCCTCATTGAGAAAATGGCTAATATTTATTCTCATCTGCAGAATTTAAGCAAGAATTTGTTTAGTATAGTCCCTAGTAAAGGAGGGGAATGGACAAAACAGCTGCTTTGCTGTCTGGAATACATTTATTTAATGAGATACTTGTAGAGATCGATTGGGATTAATCAAATAATATCCAATTAATTGGATGGGTATGTGGGTGTGTATTTGTGTGTGTGTGTGTGAGAGAGAGAGAGAGGGGGAGAGGGAGAGGGAGAGGGAGAGGGAAGGAGTGGTGGAGACCATAGATTAAACACAATGTTTTTATTAATAATTTTTCAGAATGGTATAGTACCTATGAATGTTCAAAAGTGTCAAATGAGAAAAAAGTATTTAAAAGAAAATGGCAACCAAATCAAACCAAACCAAACCAAACCAAGCCAAACCTGTAATGTAATTTAAATAATTAATTGTCTATGGGGCCTGGCACTGAGTCTGCAAATCTATGAGTATATATTAAATTCAATGAAAATTATTTAGAGGGAGGACTAGTTTATACAATAGAATTTCTGAGCTTTTCCTTACGTTGCATTAATCACGACTGATACTGTAAGGAAACCAACTCCAGCATTTATAAGGTCACTCTTCAACAAACATTGATAGAAAATAATCTGCATAACAGCTATTGATCAGCTGCAATGTTTTTCCCCCACATTTCCATTTGCTATCTCCACTTGTTGCCATAATTTCTTTTGATTTTAGTTAATTATTGTCTGTCCATAGTTGAGACACTAGAAACCTATGCTTGCTACCATCAAATTCTCTGTATAATATTAGAGAAATCCATTGTCCTTTTGTGCTCTTATCTACAGAACAACCCCCTGCCTACTTAGCTAGCCTTCATTAGCCATTTCTCAGAGGAAATAGAAATCACGTATCATTGGTGTGAACAACATGCTGCCCCACAGGCAGTCTCTAGAATAGATTTCCACAGCCTGCTTCCCATCTGGCAGAAGGTACAGAATACGCTGTGATCATAGTTCATCAGTACCATGGCCAGATGGGATAACAAGTCAGAGTAAGCCCCTAGAGGCCAGAACAAGCCATTGTTATTTCCATTTTTCAAAAGGGTAGTCATTTTAAACTGCTGCAGTAAAATCAGTCAAGAGTCTTATGACCCAATAAACCCTAAAGTAGCTTATTAGAGTGCATGGTACTCTGCTGAGTTCATCCACTTTACTAGATATTTCCATCTGATGAACCAGACAATAATCCATGGAACATTACGGAGTAATGAATACCTTAGTACAGTGATGGCTAACCTTTTTGCCATCGTGTGCCAAAAGCAGGGGGAGCGCGGAGGGTTGTGTGCGCACATGCCCACACCCATAATTGTATGCACCCTGCCCCCACGCATGTGTACACAACCCCCCCACGCTTCCCCCGCTTTGGCACGCGATGGCACGGTGGGCCCGGTAGGCTCATTTTTTACCCTCCTCAGGCTCCAGAGCCTTTCTAGGAGCCTGGGAAGGGCGAAAATGGACTTCCCCACCCCCTTGGAGTCCGGCATCCAGGGGGCCCAGAAGGCCTGAAAATCAGCTGGCCGGCACACGCATGCGCACTGGAGCTGAGCTCATGTGCCCACCGATATGGCTCTGTGTGCCACTTGTGGCACATGTGCCATAGGTTTGCCATCATGGTCTTAGCATATAGAAGGCATATTTTGGAGACTGTTTTGATGACTCACTTGTAAAAAGTGTCTATGGAGACTCTCAGTCATCTAGGTCATGGTTGTTCCAAAGGTGCCTTTTCAAGAGGCAAGTGGATTTTCTGGTGATTCCAGGTGATACCAGAAAGTCCAGTTGCCTCTTGAAAAAGCACCTTTGGGACACTTGTAAAAAGAGCCTTGGACTGGAGGCAGACCCATTCTCCCTAACTTGGTTCCTTGCTTTTAGGAATTATTTTATTGCATAATCTCAATAACCTTTATAGTATCTATTTAATATGTGATATAATATAGCACTTAAACTGGAGGAGCCAATTGTGTAATTAAGGTAACTCAGTTTTAGCTAAGGAGAAACATAAAAAAGGAAACTATTCTTTTTTCCCAGCCCACAATTGCACTTTCATACTACTACATTCTTATTATATACTAATTAGCAGAGAGCAAATCCCTCTGTTATGTGTATTATGAGATTTCACCAGTATGCTACATCAGATTAATAAGAGTATTAATTAAACATAGGGGACTGGAGGCTAAAACATGAAGAACAGTTGCAGAAACTGGGTTTATCTAGTCTAGAAGGACTAGGGATGATATGATAGCAGTATTCCAATACCTAAAGGGCTGTCACAAAGAAGGTTGGACTAGGAGACCTCTAGGTCCCTTCCAACTCTGTTACTCTGTTATTGCTGTTCTATTATTTTGTTATATATTGTGTTGTCAGCACCAGGACAGCAGGATCAGGTGGACAATTGCCAATTGTCAATTTATTTAGTGAACTTTTAGAAAAAATGATTTTTTAATTATGTTTACTGAATTTAAACCATAACATTATATTCAGAAATATTTCTTGAAGTTTTAATGTTATTCTGTGGCAACAAAGATAATAAAATTTATACTGCATAAGCTTTTGTAGACTGGATCTCATCTCACATCTGTTGAATTTTATCTATGTGTATCCACCTTATTTTTTCTCTCTCTTTATATCCCCCCTTTTTAGTTTTGCTTTAATATACACAAACAAAAAGAAGATACAGTAATTACAAAAAGAAACAAATAAAATAATAAAAATGTGTTAGGTATACATGGTTAAAATGGGCAGTTGTACACATTAAATGAAATATGAAATATAATGTCTGCTTAGTGTTTACTATATTAATATCGAGTCCATTCTCAAAGCACTGATGATGTTACCTAGTTTGATAATGAGCTACAAATATCCTCTTCTATCAAAACCTTTCTATGAATTTCTTTCGTTCAAAAATACCAGCAAGAGAGAATTCCTAGAAGCTGAAACATTCTCTCTCCATTACTTTTTTATATTAGATTACTCCTTTTGAGTAGGGACTGATCTGTTTGTCCAATGCAAGACATTATTGGCACAAGTTAATTTATATTGTATTTCATTCAAAAACAAGCAGTCACTCGAGCTCTCTATGTTGTGAATGATATTTTTAGTTTTAGTGTGGCTATATCAATAAAGCAGCTGTTTTTAAGCTGGAATAATTGTCTATAATTAAATCTGGGTGTACATTTCAAGATTCAAGAAATGGAAGTGTCATTTTCCAAATTATACCATTTCTTCCAATATTTCTGAATGGCATTTGATGCTGCCTCAGCTGAAATAGAGTGAAAGGCCCCCCTCTAATAGTAAATAAAATGAAATCAGTTGTAAATAGTAGTAAACTAGCTATTTATTGATTCCATCAACTGTGACGATTGCAGAACAGTCCCTGTAAAACAATCATTAGGAGTTATGACGAACTGTGGGAGATAAATGCAGAATCCAGAGGTAATGAGATGCTTGTTATTATGACCCCAGTTATACTGATAAGATAGCAAGTATACATTAGTGCATGAGCTCCTGTCATGAATCAACTATTGTTTGAGTCTCATGGGAGCAAACAATAAATAAAATATGTCTCTGGCTCTGAATATAATGCAATTCCTCCAGCTACCTTTTCTTAAAGGATGATTAATCAAACACTGGGATGAGTTTTTGTTTGTATATTATGTTTTATGTTGATGCCAGTGCTATCTTCAAATGATTAGGCACTACCCATGAAAGAGCATCTGTCTTTTTGGACTCATGTCTCCTGCTGGAACACCAGGTAGAGCCTTGGGTTGAGGTGACTTTGCCCAACTTTGATTGCTGTGCCTATAGCAATCTCATCTGGTGTAGGAGGACTGAATTACAATCACTCATGCCCTGGGAAACCATCTTATTGGACCACTGCAATGCCCTTTATCTGGCAACGCCAACAGCAGTGCAATGGCCCACATGCTTACCAGCTTCTGGCACCGAGATCCATGCACTCATTCTGCTGGCTCTGCACTACTTTCTGATTAGTTCCTTTGTTTCATTTACGGTGCATGCTTTGACCTATCAATCCCTTAGTGACTTACTACCTAAATTCCATCTGCTTCAATTAGAAGTGGCCCCAACCTTATAGATCTTGTAGCTTGCATCCTTTTATATCTGGAGAGGGTGGGGACTGATAGAGGACAAAACTAGAAACAGCTGTTTTTCTGTGCTTTGCTATGGAAATTTTACTTGCATTTTTTTGTGTGTGCGACCTTCAGGAAACTATAGAAAACAAGGGACATTCTTTTAACTTAAGCCTTGTCATATCCTTTTTTATTTGCTTGTTTGTTTTAATTGTTCTTGTATGTTGTTCTTAGGCCTTCCTTGGAGGTTTTATGATATTACTATTATTTGTTTTTTGTTGTACCATGATGTTTAAAGCAGGGGTGAAATGCTCCTGGTTCGGACCGGATTGCCCGATCCGGTAGCGATGGAGACGGGTGGTTCGGAAAACCAGTAGCAAAAATCCCTGCCCCGTCCATGCCCAACTGAGCCGCACAATCATCAGAGGCTTTTTTTTTTTTTACTTTTAAAATCATTTTTTCTACAACCTCTTCGGCCAAAAAAATGCTTTTAAAAGTAAAAAAAAAAGCCTCTGATGATCGTGCAGCTCAGCTGGGATCGTCAAATGCTTTTAAAAGAAAAAAAACCCTCTTTTTTTCTTTTAAATGCCTCTGATGATCCAAGCTGAGTTGCCTGATCAGCAGAAGCTTTTTTTCTTTTAAATGCCTCTGACGATCTAAGCTGAGTTGCCCAATTGTCAGAGGCATTTAATAGAAAAAACCCTCACTGAAGAGGTTGTAGAAAAAATGATTTTAAAAGTAAAAAAAAAAAAAGGCCATGCCCACCCAGTCACATTACCCCACCCCCCACCAAGCCACGTCCACAGAACCAGTAGTAACAAATTTTAGATTTCACCACTGGTTTAAAGTCTCATTGTACTGTGTACTTTGTAAGCCACTAACAGTAATCAGTTTGCAGTGGGGTATAAGTTTAATACCCTAATAAATAATCATTAACTAAGGTGAACAATAGCATGGTAAAATACAAAATGGCTTTAATCTATCACTTCTAGCTCCTTTGGATTACTTAAACTGATTTGAACTTCTCTCATTCCCAAGTTGTCTGCTGCCGTGTTAAATATCGACTGCTTAATGAACTCCTATATTTACTTCTCACCATATCTGAAAGCAGCCTTTAACATTCACCTCTCGTTGGAGTGAAAGAAACCTGTATTTGCAGCTGAAGAACTGAAGCAAAAATACTCAGAACTAGATGGGGGATTTGCCCTTTAAAAGCCTATGCCTAGTTTGACAAGGGAAACTCAAGAGGAGCGTGGAATAGAATTTCAATCGCTTGGACTATACGTCACAATACTAGGCTGCTTTTAGCCTCATTTTTTTAAAAAAACCTAAAATGGGGCTGTGGGGGACAAGGAAAGAAAGAGAGAGAATTTAAAACCTGTTATGTCCTTATAAGGACATCCGGCCGGGGATTGGTTAATCCTCCGGGCGGGAAAGTTAAACCGCTGTCATTGGACGGCTGGTCTGCCGGAGCGCTATAAAAAGGGCTCCGGCAGCACAGCCGTTCGTCTGTTCTGACTTAGTTAAGAGCTGAATAAAACTTGTTGAACAGACCCCGCTGGTCTTGTCTTCTTTCCTGCGCCTGATCTAACAAAACCTATACAAAATTCATTGGATTAAGTTATTATTGTATGACTTGCATTTTTTATCCTGCTTCTCAACCCATGTCTTTCATGTTTTATCAGTCTGATTTCTGCTTTCCTATCAATTACCAGGTGCTGTCTTGATTTTAAAAAAAATTGGGATTTTTTTTTTTTTGCTTTTATATTTTATGAAAGAAATTCTTCAGGATGCCAAGTTCTGATGCTTTTTATTTACTTATTTCAAATGACGGATACTTTCAGAGAGATAGGCACCTGCCAATTTAGTTCTGTTATGATGTAATGTGACCTTCAGTGTCAGAACCGTTTGCCTGCTTCTTGTCCTGAAATACAATCTTTTGACTAAAAACCCTGAGGATCTGGACCAAGCATTCAGAAGATTATCAGGAGGTATTGTCTTCAGTATCTCTGTCTCTCTCTCTCTTACTCTCTCTTCTTTTCATTACTATCTCTATGTTTCCTTTTGTTTTCCTCTGAAGGATTTCTGAGGGAAGTGATTTAGAATTCACTGAATTAACCAACAAAAAAGTTCCCCTTTACCCCACATAACTCCTGAATGAATTCTGTAACTGAGACATGTTCCCTGAATCTCCAAGAATACTTCCTCCTATTTGTTTCCAGTACAAAATAGAGACTTGAATTATAATTCAATTTCTTCCTGTCAACAGTAATAGATGTGCTACACTCAGAAGTGGATCAGTCTCCTAACACAGATACACTTTTCAGAAAACATAAACATATAATCCTTTTTTGTGGTCAGAAAGTTGATCTATAAAGATGTCTCATTCTGAAGGAAATAGGGGCATGTCCACCAGAGATATTGATTATTGGCTATTGAAATTACTCTTATTAGATTTTTTTTTCCAGATTGGTCTTGTCTTCTGATGGTCAGTCAGTCTCAAGGAATATTAGTTACTGTACTTTTTGGAGTATAAGATGCACTCCCCCCCTAAAAGTGGGTGAAAATTGTGGTGCGTTTTATACACCAAATGTTGCCGAAGCCCCGTCCACCTGCCAGCCCCCACCCTTTGGCCATTTTTGGCCTCCACATGTTGCATTTTTGGTCTCTGCACGTTCCATTTTAGACCCATTCCAGGCTGTGGGAATTGGCACAGCACATCGCTGCCGATCACTGCCTCTGCGTGTCACATTTTTGGCCTTTGCGTGTTTGGCCTCTGCATGCCCCATTTTTGGCCTCCATGCCTCACATTTACAGATGGTTCCAGGTGGTGGGGATCGGCGGCAGTGCCGATCCCCGCCACCTGAAACTGGTCAAAAATGAGACATGTGGAGGCCAAAAACATGACATGTGGAGGCGGTGATAGGTGGCGATGTGCTGTGGTGATCCCGGCAGCCTGGAATAGGTTTAAATTGCAGTGTGTGGAGGCTGAAAACATGATAAGTGGAGGCGGCGATGGGCTGTGGCAATCTCTGCAGCCTGGAACAGCTGATTGGCGGTATACTGGGAGGCCAATCCAACTGCCAATCAGCTGCTCGTGTTGAATCAGGCTGCGATAATGTGCTGAAGCTGACCAGGCTGTCTGCTGTTTGCTGCAAGGACACTAGCCAGATGAATACCGACGGATGCTGGTAGTCAGAGGCAGAAGTTTTTTTTCTTGTTTTCCTCACCAAAAACTAATGTGTATCTGGAGTATCTTATACTCTGGAGCATCTTATACTCTGAAAAATATGGTACTTTGTCTTGATTTAGTTAGTTTGGTTCTTAAACTTTGAGGAATAATAACGAGGAACAATATCTTAATAATTAGGCTATTCCTTGTTATTATTTTATTTTTGTCAGCCTATTTTCTGTCCCAGAGCTGGCTCTTTGGGCTGAAGAAATACCTTTGGACTTCTTGACTAAAAGTAAGATACCTTCTGTTTGGACTAATTAAAAAACCTCAAATCTATCCGTTCTGCAACTGTGATGAAGAAAATAATAATACAAAAATGAAGATGTGGATTCCTTTGTAAATGCAGCAGTCTTTCAGTTATCTTGTTCTCCCTTTCCACAATTCCTTGCATAATTGAAAACATCAAGAAATGAGCTATGTCACAGTAAGATGGAGGGAAAGAGGGAAGCCAAGCAGGTCAGGGCAGATGACACAAAGATAAGGAAAAAAAATGAAATAAATACAACTTATGAAGCTTTTGGAAGAAGCATTAGCCAAAAGTGAAGAAAGTAGCCTAGGAAGAGAAAAAAGGCAGCAGTTTGATAAAATAGCATTATAAAGAAAAACTGATCAGTTCATGGGCCAAGTTGAAAGCTAGAGGAAATAAGACTGGAAGATATTAAAATAACCCTCCTCTGCATATTTATTGGTCCACATTGTTTTACAATGTCCAAATTTCTGTAAAATAGAATCAGTAAACGCCAAATGTATAAATAATTCATCTCAATTCATCAATCATTTCTGTATTATAGCAAACAGTACTTTGGTTTCACTTGAGATCCATTCAGCACTACCATGGATTTACCCTGATGCATCAGATTCTGATCTAATACCATTTGTCACCAGTTGGTTTCTAGGTCCTTTCCCAATTTGGTGCAGACAATATTTCTGGAACCAATTCTTGCCATGTCTAGAAAAGGCTGAAGACATTGAAACAACAATAAAGAGGATAAAAGCATTAGCTAGCTATTTACTCAGTTGTAGGTATCTATACTGGAAGATTTCTTTTTGATTAATATTTTCATAATTAGTTAGGCCATCTCAGTAGCAATAACATACCTTAAATATTTGTAGGAAGTTAAAATAATATCTTGGTTCATTTACTACAGATTTACGGATATGATTCATCCAAAATATTCATTAATTAAGCTGATAATATCAGTGCCATTGACCTGAGTTTGTTATTCATGGTGGTTATCTATTTATTTATTTAATCTATCAAATTTACATAAGGCTGCCTGACTCCATAGCAACAGACTCCACAAGAAACTATGCTTTATTGATAGTAACAGAATCTTAAAAGCTAGACTTTATTTCCCCTTCTTTTCTCTTATACCCCAGGGAATTAAGAAGGAAGCCAGTTTGAGTTTCTTTTTAACACTTTCCTTTTTTTCTTGGGCTTAAATTGTGTTTTTCGATAACTGTTACTGCACAGTTTCTCCAAAGTTTTCTCAGGGCTCTATGCATGTAACCAATACCTTTAGCTGGTATAGAGAACCAGGAAGGCAACCTCAAAGCAAATATTCAAAAAAACATTGCAAAAAGGGTAGAAGCATTCTTAAAATCTTGAGAAAGTAAACAATGGACTGATTGTCTCCTAAATCCCTGGATGTATGAGACAGTGGAGGAGAAATGGTTTAGTTTAGCAGACTAAAAGCATAGTGATCCACACCAGCTGTCTGCAATTACTGTAAGTTCAAATCTCACCAGGCTCAAGGTTGACTCAGCCTTCCATCCTTTCTAAGGTAGGTTAAATGAGGACCCAGTTTGTGGGGGCAATAAGCTGACTTTGTATAAATATACGAAAGTATGAAGGCTATTGCTTAATGCATTGTAAGCTGCCCTGAGTCTCTGGAGAAGGGCGGCATATAAATCAAATTTAAAAAAAAATACAGTCCTATTTGAAAGATTGAGGCAGGTCAGATCAGGAAATATATTCTACAGGAAGACCAGAGCCATAATTTATTGAGATAGACCAGGGGTATCAAATTCAAGGCCTGGGGGGCTGGATCTGGCCCATGGGGTATTTAGATCCGGCCCATGGGGACCACCTGGAAACAACAAAGGACTGACCTGCAATGCCTCTGCCAGTGAAAATGGGTTCCCAAACTCCGTTTTCAGCTGTCAGAGCCTCCTGCAACCTTCTGCCAGGAAAACGGAGCTCATGAGGGGGTCTTCCCATTTTCATTGGCAGAGGGTTGCAGGAGGCCCTGGCAGCCGAAAATGGAGCTCTGGAGCCTGTTTTTGCTGGCAGAGCCAACACAGGTGCCCCTGACAGGAATGACATCAAGCTGGCAATGCCCATACACTGAGGTCAAACACAAGCCTGAGGCGGCCCTCAATGAAATCGAGTTTGACACCCCTGAGATAGACTATAATAACAGAATCTTGCAAGTCTAATTCTGCTCCTCCTCACAATTGGCCTACAAAATGAGGAGGCTCTCTTGGCTGTAGCTGCCACTTGCTCTTTCATCAGAGCTGCAAGTCCAGGAAAACCAAAGGGCACACCAATTACTGCAAGTTCAAATCTCACCAGGCTCAAGGTTGACTCAGCCTTCCATCCTTTCTAAGGTAGGTAAAATGAGGACACAGATTGTGGGGGCAATAAGCTGACTTTGTATAAATATACAAAAGTATGAAGGCTATTGCTTAACGCATTGTAAGCCACCCTGGGTCTCTGGAGAAGCGGCATATAAATCAAATTAAAAAAATAATAATGGGGAAGTGCTACTCCAACCAGGACAAGATGGAAAAATCACTGTGATCAGGTAGCCCAGCTACTTAGTCTTGCCAGGCTAGAATCTGAGTTTGTTTCTCCAAATCCAAATCCAGATCCTCACAACCTCCACACATGAGGACAAGACTTTGAAAGCCTCAGTTAGTCATCCAGGACTTGAAATGTAGAGCTAGGTATCATGGTACAGCATATTGATGATGCCTCATCCATGCCATCGGATGACCTCTACCAGTGACCTCATATAGATGTTAAATAGGAGAGATGGGAGTCTGTTGGTAGAAGATCGCACTGCTATAGTTTACTTTCTAACAATTATCATTTCTTTTACAGCTAATGATTTTTTTTAAAAAAATGTAAATTATAACTTATGAATGTATAGAGAAGAGAGGGAGCAACTTTGATGTGTGTCTGCTTCTTTGATGCAAAAAAGAGTGGACTCCATTTTTGTGTGGAATTAACTGGCCTATTTCCTACTCATATTAATGAGCAGATAGCAAAATCAGTATGACTGAAAGTAGTTTGTAAGCTGGTTATCTTTTCAAAAAGCAGAGAAGGAAAAAGTGTAATTTAAGGAGCCATACAGAAGATATGTAAGAAATACATCATGAAATAACAAAGATCTTGTATCAGGCCTTTTTTAAAAAAACAATGTATCGAATATCCTTTAAAAGCTGTCAAAATTGTACATTGTATGCTAATAAATTCTAAAGTTTAACTATGTGCCATGTGAAAAGGTTCTTCCATTATTGTGTTCTGAATCTTCCAACATTCTCTGAAGTGAAGCCTGTGAGTGGTAGAATTACTGGAATGTGACAAAAATTGTTTCCATCTATTTTGTCAAACCATGTGTAATTTTTACTTCCTAGATGTGGGGAATAACCTAATGGTTTGAAACAGGAAAACCTAATTAAGGGTATATAATAACTCTGAATGGTCCATATATAACAGAAGGGTTGGATAGAAATATTTATGTAAAGCTAAAATTACATTTATTTCTTGATGTATGCTTATCAATTAGAGTGGTTTGGAAATATGACTGGGAGAGCATTGTTGCCATTGTATTTCTCCTATGAGTTTTCTATAAGCAGTTTCCTGGTCACAAAATACTTTGGTCCTTCAGCACTGTTCTTACATTCTTGTGACTGCAGCTGTTGCTTCAGCAACTAGAGATTACATGCTCTAATGGAGCTGTCAGTGTGCTGTCAAGGCCTCCATGATCCCTATCTGACCAGGCTTTCTTCAGCCAGGAGACAGATCTCCTTTGGCACTGGAATGCATTTGTCAGTCAGAGAAATCAGCAATTCTTCTTGGACTCTTCTCTGGGAACAAATCTCTTTTTGAGGTGGGGGATTATACAGAGTTCCCAAAGTTCATACCTGAACTTGCTGAAGAACTCTGGGCCTCTAACAGCTCCAGTTCAGGAAGAGAAAGTGAAGAAATATTGATTTTGACTAGGCTGAATTTTAAGCCTTTAAACTAAATAATTCATAGCCAGTTCTGTGATCAATGCAGGATCTTTTTAAGTGTCTTTCTCCTAGCAGTATCTGTGGGATTGTAAATGTATAAGTATGCAAAAGTCTTATAGTATTTCTTTTCCTTGTTTTTTTAAAGGAGTCTCCACTTTCCCCCCCTCCATTTTCTGTACTTAAGAAGATTCTGGCAAAGGGATAGGAACATCAAGAAAGATCAAAGACTTTTCTTTGTTATGACTTCTCAAGGTCTAGCTAGAAAGCAGTACTATGAACAATGTACTGACTTGTAGCCCATCATTAGCCCAGTCATATTATCTTTCTATAAATATTGTTTATACTTTAACTCTGTTTTGGCCAGGTAAAATCAAATGCTATTATTAATGGGCAAAGGGGAGGTTTGTGTATTCAGGATGTATATACAGGTTGTGTATACAGTATTTACACATATGCACCCATACGTACACACACTCATATGAGGGTCAGGGATTTTCAGTCATGCCTATTTTCTGTTTTACTCTCCGATTACCATGTATTATACAAGAATCAAGTCTTTTTACCTTTGATTTTCAGCATAACATTTTGTGTTGGCCACAGTTTCTTTTCTGAATTTGATAACAGAGAGTTTAAAAAGCATAAGCAGAATGATTTGGCTCTACTTCAGTGGTTGGGGCATAGAATGATTGTCTGAATGCCAAAGGTAATTGCAATACAATCCTGAAATTAGTGGATGGCTTTTATTGACTCTACTAAAATTTGATCCAATAAGTCATAATATTTCTTCCAAGATTTACAAGTGGCAAATCTTCCACTGTGAAGTACTTCGCAGGGTAGCTATCAATGCAAGTCTAAAACTGATCATTTAAAATTTTCCCAGTATCATCAAACATACTGTAATCAATTTGATTAGAGGTATAAGCTTTGCTTATTTATTAATATGTCATCAAAATGCATACATATAGAAATGATAACAATTGCATTGTGTATCTCAGGGGTGTCAAACTGGGAGCCCGCTGGCAGAACGCATCATGCACAGGCCACGCCCACCCTGGCTTAGCAAAGGTAAAACAGTTACGATACATCAAGTGATGTCATGTGACATGATCGAGTTTGACACCTGTGCTGTATCTGTTGGAGTAATTTTTCTGGTATCAAAAAATTTAAAAAAAATACTTTTATTTATACTGGTCCCGATACTATATATGATAAGTCAGCTTTACAAACATTTCCACAAAACCTAATATTTCTTTCCTTCATCCTTATGACAGTTTCATAATAAAAAAAAACTCCATGGATGGTGGTGTTGTAGGGAAAAACAAGCAACGTTCACTATAAAATATAATCAAATAGAAGGAAATTTTAAAAAGAAATTATGCAAGCTAGATCAAAACATAATTAAATTACAGATTCCAAGCAGCAAACAAGAAACCTGGCATATGAAATGCCTTTTTAAATAGAAGTTTTTGTTGCTTGCCAGCAAGCCATCAACAAATAAACCTGATAAATTTCTCTCAGCAGGGAATCCAAATGAAGCTGCTGAAAAGGTCTTATTAAGTTCCCATGAAATGTTCATCAAGTTATAAGATTAATCCCTATCATGCTTGTCCAGAAGTTTATATATAATCCTCAATTAGTTTGGTTTCAGATCTGCAGTAGTCTAAATGAAGACAAGCTAACAGTAGCCTCAAAGTATTAATTGATTAGCTAGCCGTTTAAAAAAATAATAATAGGGCCATCCATGCTGAGCCATCTATGTTGGGCCAAATGTAATATAAACTATCTCCTACATTTCATTTTAAATAATTTGAGTCAAATCATGACTCAAAATAATTCAAGTCAAGTCACAAAGCACATACAAACCCACTTAGAAAACTGGAGTCATTAATTCCAGATGTTGAGATTAGTCAATAGAATAGAATAGAATAGAATAGAATAGAATAGAATAGAATAGAA
>WNWU01000001.1:21450440-21467634 GCA_012654045.1 Ptyas mucosa
AATAGAATAGAATAGAATAGAATAGAATAGAATAGAATAGAATAGAATAGAATAGAATAGAATAGAATAGAATTCTTTATTGGCCAAGTGTGATTGGACACACAAGGAATTTGTTTTTGGTGCTTATGCTCTCAGTGTACATAAAAAGACAAGATACACTTGTCAAGAATAGTGAATGTTTGCATGAGTGTAAAAAAAACACATCCCAAATGAGAAAATATATAATTTGTAGAGAGGTTTTAAGCAGTGGTGGGATTCAAGTAATTTAACAACCAGTTCTCTGCCCTTATGATTTCTTCCAACAACCAGTTTGCCAAACTGCTCAGAAAGTTAACAACTGATTCTCCTGAAATGGCTGAATCCCACCACTGGTTTTAAGTCTTGAAGAAAGCCTCTACATGAATCTGCTCTGAAAACGGAAGCGAAATACAACTGTTTAATTGCTTTGCCTGTTTCATATTGTTCTAGCTCCCTTCTCTGGCACATTCAGTAACTGGAAGTGATAATCTCTAGTGTTACCTTCATTGCCCAAAATACACTGTGCATTTCAGAAATTCTTTTAGAAAATAAAAATGATGGTAATTTCAGCCAGTTGCTGGTTCAGGAATTCTGGGGTTTGAAGTCCATAGTTCTCCACATCTGATCTAGCCAGTAAAAGAACAAAGCTAAGCAGAAGTAGGAAGGAAACTCTTGTGGGCTGAATGGTCTAGATCAGGAATGTCAAACTCGTGTTATCATGGCAGCATCACGTGATGTATCAGGACTTTTTTCCCTTTGCTAAACCAAACTTGGACGTCGCCAGTGCGTGACTAGATGTTATGGCTGATTCATTCTGATGACTAGCTACTTCATCGATGGTTATTCCATGTAGCTGCCATTTTGTGAATGGGCAAGTTGCCCCAGAAGAGCACCTCCAGCATATTCTGAAAATTTCAAACATGTCCATCAAACAAAAAACAGATTGGGGCTCTCTGGTGTATGAGATATAAATTAAAAGGCATTTTAACACTGCAGAATCAATTTAATGAAACTGTCTTATGAGACCAAGTAATAGCAGTAGAGGTCAGCCCAAAAAACATTTCAGTTGGATTGTCAGCCTTTGCATATGTTTCTTAATTGTTGCCTTTAAATTCTTCAGGCTCTGGTGGATAAATCATTGACCTGAATTTGTAGTTATTTTTAGAAAGGAGTAGAGTCTTCTGTTGTTGTTAATTCTTGTATTCTATATAATCATTGTCATTATCTGGTAGCAAGCTTTGTATTTCTCTGGAATCTTTAAGAAAAAATGTGATGAAAATTAAATCTTCCTGCAAGTAATGAGGACTGTTCTTTGCTATTTCTTCAAAAGATATGCATAGTAAAAATATCACTGCTATACATTGAATGTCTATTGAAGCCATTTGGGGGTGGGGAATAAATGTATGTCTATTGATCCTTTCCTTGAAAAGGTATAAATAATTTTTATGAAAAAGTGTATGTGTTGAAAACTTAAACAATTGAATTTATACTCCCAAAGGTGATTTCCAAAATACAACTGGACTTTGTTTTTCCCTTGAAGACGTTTTGCTTCTCATTCAAGAAGCTTCTTCAGTTCTTGGATGAGATGTGAAACATCTTCAAGGAAAAAAAACAAAAACAAAGTCCAGTTGCTTTTTGGAAAGCACCTTTGGGACAATCATGACCTGGACGACTGAGAATCTCCATAGACATTTGAATTTATGCTCTTATTTCAATAAATTTATTGACCTGATTTAGTCAACATAATCCATATGTCAACTCATGAAGCATTCCTGACCTGCTCTCAAATTGCCATAGGCAGGGGGATGGGGAACTGAGCCTCACAGCTGCAGCGAGGGAATTTCACTTCAGTCAAAACAAAGCACATTAAAGCCATCTCTATGTCAAGGCCATCTCCATGGTGACCCACAGTGGCTGGGTGGGGGGGAAGGACTTCTACAACCTGTGAAATTGCTTTGTTGGGAATGCAACTGATGACACACCTTGGGGGAGGGGTGAACAGGGTCAGATCTGAGGTGTGAATTAAGTGAGGTCAGAGTTGGGTTGCTGTCAGTGTTCCGACCAATGTTCTAATTAAATCATGAGCCTCAAGCCAAGCATCACAAGAAATCCAGTTATTTATTAGGAGCTTCATGTCGGCACATTCCAAGTGAAGCCAACTCAAGCTCCTAATAAATAAGGAAACAGGGAGAGAGGGAGAAGGAAAGAGAGGGAGGGAGGGAGAGACAGAGAAAGAAAGGGAGAAACAGAAAGACAGAGAGGAATGAAAAATGGAGGGAAAGAAATAAGATACTTGCAATTCTAGAATTGAAATCATACACATGGCTATGCAAAGAGTCCTTCCCCCAAGAAATAATTAATTCCAGGGTTTAAAATCATTAAATTGTCCCAACAATAGTTGTCCCATTGCTGATTTTCATTACAACAATTCTTTTTGGTTATGAATTAATACCTCAGAGTTTTAAATTTTATAGGATTTTTATGTTTATATTGTCAAATTATGTTATTATAAATAGAATATTTATTCTCCCTTATTGGCTAGAAATTTAAAATTGTGAGAATCCCAGGTTTCTTTTTATGCAATTTAGAGTCGATTGTCCAACTGGGTTTATTCCTTCCATTCTTGATTCTTTAACTTTAAAAATACTGCTATTGTTTTTATAGATGTAACAAGTTAAAAATGTTATAATCAAGCTTCATTTTTATTTGCCAAAATGCCTCTGGACCAAATACAGTAAAACAATGGCTGGAACTGCAAATATTTTACTTGTTTCCCTCTTCCCCTCTCTTCATCTGGGTTTTGCTTGTCAGTTTGCCTGAGTTATATTAATGATCTCAGGAGAGAGAAAGCTTTCAAGTTATACATATATCAGCTCCCAAGAAATTAATAAAAAAAAATAAAGAACCCAATCTGACATTCTATTATACATAATATCTTAGATGTGCCGACAAATACAACAAAGGAAGAATAAGGCTTCTAGCATTCTTGTAGCAAAAACATATGAAAGGTCAAAGTAGATTCCTGGCTAAAAGAATTACTTATTTCTGCAGAAACAGGCAGAAACAAGTGTCTTGAAAAATGCACGTCAAGGAAGATTCTCAGTCATCCAAGTAGAGTTGACTGAAAAATTGAATCACGGCAATTGGACTTATTTTCTTGTTGGTTTGAGATGTTTCACTGCTCATTGAAGCATTCCATTTCTTCGAAGACCTGTTCCCTTTTTAAAACCCCTTTCCAAAAGTTCTGTTTTTTCTGGAAATTTTGGTCAGTTAATGCTAAGGCTGTGGGTAGATCTTAAATCCCACTTGTTTCTCACTTGTTTCAGCACTTTTTGCTTCTAGTTTTAAAACAATCTTTTTCTTTCCAAGAGGAATTGGGGGAATGACTCTATATGCTTTGATGCCAAAATCCACATGGATGTAGGGTTAAGACTCAGTTTGCCTATCTAGAAATGTGATTTGCTTGGGAGGGTACTTTAAAACAGCAAGTCTCTATCTATATGACTTTAAGATCCTAGGGGAAGTTCAGAATATAAATGTAAATGTAAAATATAAATATAATTGAGGATCGGTACCCTTCTTCTATCTGGGATGGTCATCTTCTTCCACCAAGCACTGAGCTTGGGAGGGACACACACAGTGGTGGGATCCTGCCGGTTAAACAACTGGTTCGGTGATTGAGTGCTTCGTGCGATCACTGCGAGCATGCACAATTTTATGAAAACTTACCTTCCGCGTTACTGCTGGGGAGTAACACAGTCTGCTCTGCCACATGAATCAGCCGAGAAGATATAGGTCAGTAAAGTACAATGGCGGGTGGGTGGGCCCAGCTGATCATCGGAGCTACAGGTTCACCCAAACTGGTCCGAACTGGTAGAATCCTACCCCTGGACACCCATGGAGTGGTGAGAGGGGAAGTATACAGATGGTGGGCAATATTATCTCAGGGAATGGTATATAGGGATTTAAAAGTGATAATCAGTACCTTGAATTACATCTGGGAGCAAATCAGTAACCAGTGCAGCTCCCACAAAAGAGGTGGCACGCACAAGTCTCAATTTGCACAGAACTATTGGGCCACTGCATTTTGAACCAACTGAAGTTTCCAGATACTGTTCAAGGGCAGCCCCCCTATAGAGGGCATTACAATAGTCCAAATGGAAGGTGATTAGGGCATGGGTGACTGGTAGCACAATGTTTTCGGCAATGGGTGTAACTGGGGCACAATTCTAAATTGTACAAAGGCTCTCTTGGCCAAAACTGCCACTTGGTCCTCAAGCAGGACTTCTGAGTGTATAAAAACCCTGAGATTATTCACTTGGTCTGAGGCAGTGCAACTGGGGCAGTATCCATGACCAAAAATATTAATTCTCTAAGAACCATTCTTATATTCCCTTCTCTATGCCATTGTCTTGCTTTTTTTTTTAACATGGTAAGAAGTGGGGTTTGTGCAAGGCGTGGAAATGAATAATGTAGTAATATATTAATCAGCATTCAACTAGAGAATATAATATGTATATAATGTGTTTTATAGATTTTTAAATGCTTTGATTGTTTTGTGTTTTTTTTCCTTTTATTGTCTCCTTGCTTTTTGAGTTTTCTGTTTTGTATTTTAACTTTGTTTTGAATAAAATAAAAACATATATTTTAAAAAAAACTGGGGCTTGGTCAGTGGTATAATTTCATTTTATTCTAATTTATAAAATAAAAAGGTATAGATGCCTCGATCTGCATTGATAGCAGTGTAACCTGTCTTGTTGGTGGATAAGAATTGCCCTCCTGTGTGGGGCATGCATCTTCCCCTCTGAATTCACAATTCCTAACAGCTGTTAAAAGGCCTGAAAAAGGTTGCCGTAACAGATTGGTAGCAGTGGCTCACAAAAGATATTCCCGCAGAAGATACAATGTGGGCATTGTAATACCAGCTGTCAGTTCATCTCCATTTTTCTGTCCTGAAGGCAAGAATCAAAGAGACTTCCATGAAAGCACTTTGCTATTTGAGCAAATGGATATTTGCCAAGGAACAATGTTCGTGCATTAGGTGCAAGCTATGAGATCATGATTCCTGGCCAAGAACAAGGAGAAGGCATCAGGGTTTTTTGTTTTTGTTTTTTTTGCTTAGCAAGCTTCCACTCAAATGGTATATCATTCTTAATTAAGGCTGAGCTAGTTCTTCTTTTAAGGGGAAGCACTTTAACATTTTATATGGCAACTTTTGTAACAAGTCCAGAACACTTAAAATTCCTCAGAGTGGTTCAGATGATTGTCTTCCTGGTCCTCTTTCCAGTAAGAATTTTAATTATTTCCTTGGGGAAATGTTTTATTTCTTATCGCTGTAACAATCTTAAAATAGGGCAGGGTAGGCAAATTATTATACTGTAGGTCTGGGGCCATAATTTACCCTGCCCCTCCTATTGTCAAATGGTGAGTTTTTTATGGAGTTGATGGTTTTTTTAAAAAAAATTCTTATTTATATGCCGCCCTTCTCTGGAGACTCAGGGCGGCTTACAGTGCGTTAAGCAATAGCCTTCATACTTTTGTATATTTTATACAAAGTCAGCTTATTGCCCCCACAAACCTGGTCCTCATTTTACCCACCTTAGAAAGGATGGAAGGCTGAGTCAACCTTGAGCCTGGTGAGATTTGAATTTACAGTAATTGCAGGCAGCTGGATGTTAAATGCTGCCTTGTAGGAGGCATTAGCCTTCTATGCCACTCAGGCTCCTTTGAGGGTTTTAAGAGGGAACTTTTTCGTCAGAAGCCTTGCATTTCTATACTGACCCCTAAAAAGCCCTATTGCACTTCACTTTTTGGCAGCATGGTCTAGAGGTACTTCAAGAAGCATAAATTCAATGGTGGGTAAAAAGGTAAAGGTAAAGGTTCCCCTGCATATGTGTGTTAGTCGTTTCCAGCTCTAGGGGCAGTGCTCACTTCCATTTCTAAGCCGAGGAGCCAGCACTGTCTGAAAACGTCTCTGTGGTCATGTGGCCAGCATGACTAAATGCCAAAGACACATGGAGTGCTGTTACCTTCCCACCAAAGTGGTCCCTATTTATCTACTTGCATTTTTTATGTGCTTTCGAACTGCTAGGTTGCCAGAAGCTGGGACAAGTAATGGGAGCTCCGTTACGTGGTGCTAGGGATTCAAACTGCTGAACTGCTGACCTTCTGATCAACAAGCTCAGCATCTTAGCCATTGAGCCACTGCATCCCATGTTGGATAATGTTGCGTAGCCATATTAATTTGGAAGCTTATGAAGTGATCTCTATTATGGAAGTGATACTATTAGCAATAGCAATAGCATTTAGACTTATATATTGCTTCACAGTCCTTTCTAAGTCAGCATATTGCCCTCAACAATCTGGGTCCTCATTTTATTGACTTTGGAAAGATGGAAGGCTGAGTCAAACTTGAGCTGGTGAGAATCAAACTGTTGGCAGTCGGCCGAATTAGCTGGCAATACTGCATTCTAATCACTATGCCACCAGAGCTCTTAACATCATCAATGTGTTATATTCAATCTAATTGCCTCCTCTGAATCATTCTTCCACTGTGCCCAGTATCTAGAGAAGTCACTTTGCTTTTAATGTTAGCTTCTGATATTTTTTACAATAGCAGCTTGACAAAATGTCTGACTGTTAGGACGGAGCAGTGGTTAGAATGCAGCTTGAAAGATATACTTCAGATTGCACAGGAGAATTAGTGAAATATCTGTCTATGACTTGTTAAAATAACTATGCCATTTGTTAGGCTCACATAGTTGCTGAATGGAGACTTCTTCTTCATCTTTCCCCACCCCAGTTTCCCTGATTTTTTGTAAAATGATAAGCACTCAATCATGACACTTATACAATTTTCAGTCCCAGAAGTTTTATTTGGAAGAATGAACATTTGAAAGTTATCTAATGATTAGATGAAGTTTTAAAACAGAAATAGAGAAAAGTACAATGGATCCCAAGAGCATGACATCTAAATCAATTCATGAAATAACTCAGTGTTTGCTTTTCCCTCCATTCTAGATGTTTTGCTGGATAAATTGCATCAGATACCAACCTGGAGATGGCAATTACAATTAGAAAACCTCTTTCCAATATTAGAGATATATCTACACTGCCAGGTTGTCCTGTTGGACACCAACCAATATTGGAGAGGAGAAATGGACAATTGCATTTTGTGGGAAGAAATATCCATTTGGTTCAGTTCCAAGCTGAGAGAAAGACATCTGAAACATGGAGGCTGATATGAAAGATGGTTTATTGATGAAGCAGAACTACATGAGTTTGTGGATCTGGGCAGCTGACAAAATGGAATTGCGAGTGGGTTTTTTTATACCTTCTCTTGGGCTTTGCACTTGAGCTTCCTGTTCTTGTGCCAGAACATGTATTCTATTGACTGTTGTCAGTCTCCCATGGGGCCATGTAGAGGTTATGTGAGGGTCAGATCTGGCTCTATAGGCAAAGTACAAATCATAGGTGTCTGAGCTAAGTTTGGTTGAGGTTTGGACTGCTCTGAGGGTGCTGTAATGAAGCGGCTTGTGTTCTGAAAGGGTGCTGGGTAATTCCTATTGTGGCTTAATGGTTTTTGTCCTGTTTTGGCTCTTGGGTGAGGGTATTTGCTTATGAATAGAGCTATTTAGATACTTCTTTCAATAAGCTCTTTATTTCTTCAGTGCTGACATCGGCTGTGGGCTATTAAGGAAGTGGGGTTGCTTTCTGCCTCTAAAAAAACATTTCTCCCTTTGGGAAATATAATAATCTGCTTTTTTAAATATTTCTCAAAATATTTCATTCTTCTAGGAGCGGGGTGGCTTCCCACATATTTGCACTCTACTTTGAATGTGACTTCTCTTTGTGTTTCCTGTTCACCATTAAAAGTAGTACTTTCCAGTTTCTACCAACTCAAGCATTATTGTCCATTTTGCCTGAAGTACTTACTTTATTTGTAGGTGATTCCCTGGATTTTAATTCACAATTGCATGTATTGACAGGAAAATACTTACGACTGACTTGTTCAGCTCTCTACTATCTGCTGCAGTTACTGTTTATATTATTCTAGTAGCTATAACATTTCCCTAAAATGCAAAAGGACACTGCTTTGAAACTAACAGAAAAACATTTCTTTCCTTTTGTTACTACTTTTCTATCTCTGAGCTACCCACATCACGACTGGGCTTTTAATAAGCCCACAAGTTCACTGCTAAAAATGTTAGAATTTCTTTTTTTTTCTTTTTTACCTAACTCCCAAACAGCTTATCTATTTGGGCAGTTTGGGACTGAAATACTTTAACTTAAAGGACAGAAATAAATATGAAATATGTTCTATTGAATCTATGAAAGAGAAAGACAAAATGAGAGACAGAAGAGGAAGAAAAGGAGGAGGAGGAGGAGGAGGAGGAGGAGGAGGAAGAGAAGGAAGAGTAGTTTGTGGAAAGAGAAATAATGATAGAAGAAGTTTTAGGAGGCTTGACCAGGTGATATTCTACATATCAGGCAGAGGTGGGTTTCAGCAGGTTCTGACCAGTTCTGGAGAACCGGTAGCGGAAATTTTGAGTAGTTCAGAGAACCGGTAGTAAAAATTCTGACTGGCCCCGCCCCCATCTAGTCTCTGCCTCCCAAGTCCCAGCTGATCGGGAGGAAATGGGGATTTTGCAGGAACCTTCCCTTGGATTGGGGAGGGAATGGAAATTTTACAGTATCCTTCCTGTGGAGTGGGGTGGGAATGGAGATTTTACAATATCCTTCCCCTGCCACACCCACCAAACCATGCCCACCAAGTCATGCCACGCCCACCAAGTCACACCCACAGAACCGGTGGTAAAAAAAAATTGAGACCCACCACTGATATCAGGTAACTCTTTTAATGATTAAACTACTGAAATTTTCCCATAACAATAAGGGCAGCAGAGGGTATTAATCCACATTTGAAAAAAAAATGCAAATACGTTTTTTATAATTTTAAAGCTGATTGTGCCTGTAGGCATTTTGATGTTTAGGTTTTGCATATAAATATAACTTTGTACACAATCATTCAAGACTCAGGTAAGACCCAGAGACAGAAAGGAAATCATTTATAATAAAAAATTGAGAGGGCACAACAGCAAGGAGGTTGTCCAGTGAGGGCTTCAGAAGCTGGCAACCCAGACAGCATATCAGGAAAGGCACTGCCAAAATGAGCCAATTTACAGTTAGAATTGTCTTATGATGGATTATGATGTCCAGCTATCATGAGCACTGGAGAGAACCACTTAAGAATACAATGCAGATATCTCTAGTTCTCAGTTGTGAATGCCAACAGAAAGAATGCCTGAACATATATTCAATCTTTTTCATATCACATAACAAGCTACTCATCCCTATCAAGCCACATGAGAAGCAAAGATAATGGTTTCTGAGCTGTGATTTAGCTTACATTCACTGTCTAGTACAGGAGTCCCCAACCCCAACCCCTGGTCCATGGACCAGCACTGGTCCACGGCATGCCAGCAACCTGGCTTCACAAATAAGCCAAGCCCCAACCATGGGATGTAAGCAGCACAGGAAACCATGCTCCTTCCAGTCTGTGGATAAATCTCTCTCTGTGGAATGGGTCCTTAGTGCCCAAAAGATTGGGGATCTAGTACACAAAATGTCATATATGAATATTTGGGATATCTTCATATCATATCATTACAAGTTGTACAGCAACTGCAATTATACAAAATGTTCTTAAAGGTATCTCGTGTACGCAAGCTGATCCACTAGAGGTCCACTCCATCCATTAATCAATTTCAACTTGTTTTTTGTTTTTTTAGCCCCAAGGGCATCACAGTTCATTTCTATTCCAAAATGCTAGTTGAAGTATACGAAATACCGAAGCATCAATTTCTTATCTAATCTTTCCTTCCTCAAAATTTCATGATATTGCAAAGAATAAATAATAATCATAAACACTATTTAGACGCCTTTGGATTTCTTGGGCTTAAGAAAATAAGAAATGTGTCTTAATTCATGTGTGTCTATGAATTACATCAAAGCAATTCTTACAGCTGAAGAGTTGAACTTCAAGAAGTCTGCCAGCTACTTAATCGCCTGTTATTCTCTTGAGATAGTGTACTCCTCTATCCAGCTACTCTAAGTGCAGCAAGACCTTGGGAAAAGGGGAGATACTTGTAATGTATAATATACTAATAATTTTGCATGGCCTCACTTAAGTCATATTGAAGCAGTTTTCAAAACTGCGGATCTTTCCAAGGCAAATTGAAAGCAGCAATTGTCAAAGCAGAGTGTCTTTGTGCTTCTGACTGTGATTGTCACACAGGGGCAATATCTTACTAATGTAAGTTTGCTCAAGTCTGCATGCAAGCATTTGTCAGGGTCAAGGAAATATGCAGTACAGCCAAAGAAAGGAATAACGGAGCCTTGAAAACTGGTCCTAATACAATCAGACTTGAGTTAGAAAACATACCCAATCTCTCTGTACTTTCACAAATAAATATGCTAATTCCAAAATCCCTTGAAAATTCTTAACAGTCATAGAAAAGTACCTTTGCTTTTGGCAAAGCTGTAGCATTTTTGTCCTGCAAATAACACTTGTTATTGTGATTATATCAACGCAAATTACTTTTCTTTTGGCAGGGCGGAGTAGAATCTGGATTCTTGTAGTATTTTAACTTTTTATCCAGAATCAGAAATTAGGAATAGGCAACATTTTGGTAGCTTGAAGCAGCTTTTAACGTATTTGAAAAATAAGCCTTTATTTGATAAAGGCTACAAAGGAAACTGGGTGGGACCGTCCTATGTCCCCAAATTACAGTACAAATGTTTATTTGTTTTTCCAAATTGCACCATTTTTTTGGGAAAGCACAGACTACTGTAAAATTATATTGGGTATGGACTACACTATTTTAACAAAAGAGCAGGAAGTTGTAATGGCACTTATTAATAATCATAGTTGGAAGAGGTTCGGCTCCCCTCAAACATGTTGATTATGTTATCGTTGCTATTTTAACTTTTAGCTTTTTTTAAAATAACAGCAAATCTTCTGAACTAGAACTGAGAGATCCATGCTAAAGACCTGAAACACAAGAAAAGCTGATGTCTGCAATAAATCCTGAATTTTAAATGGAAGCAAATTATTAATAAAATATGAAAGGAGTAAAAATCAACTAGGATCCATTGAAATTCAAATCCACGGCCACATTTCTAGAAAACATCTTACTTAGGGAATTTCTGTTACTCATTTTTTTAATAAATGAACTAAAAAGAAAAAGATTTGTGCATTTTGCCTCTTGAATACCATATTCAGCTTCCTTTAAATTATATCTTCTCCATTCCCCCCGCCCTTGAGTATTTAATGAAAATTAGTTTCATACCAATGATAATATATCACAACTGATCTCCATCTCCTCTGTATCCAAGCACTTTGTTTAGTGAAAACGAGGTTTCATTGCAGAGGTTCCCTTTCAATATTCAGAGGTTGATAGTGGCAGTAGGGCAGAATAGTATATTCCTCCTCATTATTCCTGACCCCCCTTCCTCCATTACTATTTCCCTAAAGCAGAATAGAAAACTAGCACGTCCAAATCTATATTCATATTTTCTAAGTGGGGAATATGCCTACCAGACAACATATGTGCTTTTATTCCAGCTAATAGCTCCTTAAAGGTCATTCAGAGGACTACAGTAAAGCAGGAGGTACGGTACGGTAAAGTTTGAGTAAAATGGGATATAACAAAATGATAGGGATGTGACCACCAAATATCTATTAATTCAGAAGGGTTGGAGAAAGGAATTTAGAGTTTAAATTCTAGAACAGAGAATTACTGTATTTTTTGGAGTATATGACACACTTTTCCCCCCCTAAAAGAGGCTGAAAATTTGGGTGCGGCTTATACTCCAAATGTAGCCCCACCCACCTGCCACCTCACACCCTTTGGCCTCTGTGTGTCCTCTTCCTGGCTGCAGAGATTGCCACAAATAATGGTTTGCATTTTTGGGCTCCGCGCCTCACGTTTTCAGCCTCCAAACGCTCCATTTGAGAGCTGTTCAAGGCTGCGGGGATTGCCAAAGCATATCGCTGCTGATCACTGCCTCCATGCATCACATTTTAGGCCTCCGCATGTCCCATTTTTGGCCTCTGCATGTCGTGTTTTTGGGCGGCAATCGGTGGCGATGTGCTTCGGTGATCCCTGCAGCCTTGAATGGAGCATTTGGAAGCTGAAAACATGAGGTGCAGAGCCCAAAATGGCAACCCGGAACAGCTGCTGCCTTGTCTTATCGCTTCTGCGCTTCACCTGCTTTACTCACTGGAGCTCCCTCTGACAATCAGCTGTGCTTTTGAAGTTGCTTACCAGCCCCAACATGCGCATTAGTTCACAACCAGTGAAATAATGTGCTGAAGCTGACCAGGCTAAGGACGCTAGTCAGATGAATACCTGGTAGGCAGAGGCAGATTCCCCCTCCCTATTTTCCTCCCCAAAAACTAAGGTGCGTCTTATACTCTGAAAAATATGGTATACATGTATCTTAGATGGTGTTTTTTTCCCTGAATTAAGCAATCAATTATTATAGTAGAGTCTGGCTACATTCTTGTTTTACTAAAGTTTCTAATTTAATCTGAGGATGAGATGTGTGGTAGCTAAATTTGATAGATAGATAAGCCAAATTTTATCTAGTCACATATAGGAATCTTCCACCGAACCTATCAAAGAGTGAGTTAAGGTTTAAACATCTGAAGATTAGTGATTTACTGTTGAATGCAGATGCGAAGCATGAGAACATAATTGCTTATTCCTACTGTGATTATATCATTATAGAAGGTAAACCATCATCTGGGAACCAAGGATTAGCATAATGGCTATAGATTCACTAGCAACTCTGGTAATCATTGAGAAAATGTCTTGCTCTGGTATCAAAAACAAATGGCTACTGAGAGAGATTGGTTAAACCTCAAAACTAGATGATGAATCATCTAGACCAGTAAACAAGACAGAACTTATTACAATGTGCCTGACCCAAGACCCTGAAGCTGTTTCTAGAGCACCTGTGGTATTTGCAGACTTCCAACATTATCTTGCCTGGTTAGTATGATGGGAATCTAAACAAATTTACTGAATTCCTCACTCAGTGTAAAATATACATTAAATAGGAGCTCTGGTGGTGCAGCAGACTAAAGCACTGTTATTAACTGTGCTGTTATTAACATCAGCTGCCTGCAATTACTGCAAGTTCAAATCCCACCAGGCTCAAGGTTGACTCAGCCTTCCATCCTTTCTAAGGTAGGTAAAATGAGGACCCAGATTGTGGGGGCAATAAACTGACTTTGTATAAATATACAAAAGTATGAAGGCTATTGCTTAATGCATTGTAAGCTGCCCTGAGTCTCCAGAGAAGGGAGGCATATAAATCAAATTTTAAAAAAATTATACGCCACCAACCCAATTTATATAGGATTTATAATGAGCCTAATAACAGAGACACCTATGAAATTGATTGTTTTCTGTCTGATTTGGAATAACCCACATTTATATAACTATATGAGTTTTGTGGAGTTCCCTAAAGCTACATTGGGGGTCATGTCAAACAAGTGATTGTCACCCAGAAAATACACTGCTTATGATGAGATAAGTGCTGGACGACTTTGTGCAGGAATATGCTTCTGGTTTTCAAATGCTAGCTCAGGATACAGGCTGAAATTTAACACAGTTAGTTCAGAGAGGGATTATCCAGAGACATGGGCTAATTTATCAAGTTGCCTCATGTGTCCTTGGTTATCAATAGAAGACTCAAGGAACTATTGGCAGAGCATAACAATGGAAGATGCCAGTATTCTTTTTCATTTCCCTTCTTTTTCCCTATGTCCACAAATAAAAAACACTGGAAGCTAGTGGATCTCCATTACATGCTTGACAGAAGTTGTCCTGATGCATACATAGCTTGTATTTATATTGGGGACAATGTGGCTACTTGGCATGTGAGTGTTTTGCAAAGTTCTTCTCTTTGGAAACAATCCACAAATGGCAGTACTTGTTGGATATTTTGCAAGGAGATGACCTATACACTTCAGATCTGACATGTAGCAAAATAACAGCAGTTCAGAAGTTATGACAAAAAGAAATTAAGGGCAGTCTACACATCAATATTCAATCACTCCTACTATCCCATAGGCCTAGACTGTCCCTGAAATGGAACTCGGAGTCACGCAGGGCAGGCCAAGAATCAAAAGACAGGGGTGAGTAGGTTTTGTATGTAGAATGGAAATCAGAGATTACATTTGCATGTTGAAAAAAATATCCTGTCTTGGATGATAAAGATTCAGTTAGCTTTTTCTGCAAGCTAGGAATAAAAGAAGCAATGAAATTCATTGTTTTAGAATACACCCTAAACCTTTGGAATTCAGTTTAAAATGCACTGCTCAATATTTACATTGTTGTTGGTTTTTAAAAAAGTAATTTTGAGATTTGGACACTGGGTTATTGTTGCTCTGTATTTCTGAGTTTAGTCTTGTGTTCTCAACTGGGCTGCTTTTTAAAGACAATATGACAACAGTTCTGCATTTGGTCTCCTTCTGCCAACATAATGCTTTGGAGGTTTCTAGCTGCTGGAGTAAGACAAGAATTTTCAAGTGTAAGGCACCAATATTTTTTTAAATTATTTTTGAAGTGCTTTTGCAGCCTTGAAGTGACATCCATGTACTATGTACATACAGTATGTATGTAGGAAGGTACAGGCAGTCCTCAACTTATGACCACAATTGAGCCCATTTCTGTTGCTCAGTGAGATAGCTATTACCCCATTATACAACTTTGCTTGCCACAGTTGGTAAGTGAATCACTACATTCTTACACTTAGATTGCTAAGTGAATCTGGCTTCCCATTGACTTTGTTTGTCAGAAGGTTGCAAAAAGTGATCACATGAACCCGGGACACTGCAGCCATTGTAAATATGAGTTGGTTGCCCAGCATCTAAATTTTGACCCCATGACAATGGGGATATTGTAACTGTCTTAAGTGTGAAAATAGCAATAGCACTTAGACTTACATACCCCTTTACAATGCTTTATAGCCCTCTCTAAGTGGTTTACAGAGTCTCATTATTGCTCCCAACAATCTGGGTCTTCATTTTACCAACCTCAAAAGGATAGAAGTCTGAGTCAAGCTTGAGCCATTCAGGATCGAATTCCTGGCAGTAGGCAGAGTCACCTTCCAATATTGCATTCTAACCACTGTGCCACCATGGCTCAAAACAATCATAAATCACTTTTTTTCTGTTCTGTTGTAACTTCAGTCACTTAACAAATGGTTTTTCATCAAAGACAATCTCTATACTAGCACAGACATGTACACACACAGAGACACACAATCACACTTGCTATTGCTGTATTAAAATGTTTTATTATTTATTCATTTATTGGTACGCATTAGCAATCCAACTCCAATGGACAATCACGGTATTGTTTGATCAATAGAGAACTCATGTCATATCATTCCCTCACTGAGATGTTATCTCTGTCTGGAAGATTCCCATGATAGCAACTGATACTGGAGAAACAGCTTCCTATGAAATATGGTTTCAGCAGTAAATTACTGTTATTTGCATTTCCAAAGTTAAACATTAAGAAGTGAAGGTCACATGTTATTTCAAAGTGTATTTAAAGGAAAAGGTTATAATTCAGTGGTTATATCAACCAGATAAAAGAAGAAAAAAAGTCTCAAATTCTGAAGAACTGTTTCCAACCAGTATGATGAAATACTGTGTGATGGCATAAGTTTCAAAAACTCACATTTTCATTCTATTTAACATTACACAATATGCCAATTTTCCAGCCTTGTTTTGAATAGTTGTCATTTTTTTCTGAGACTAACCATAACCTGTATCTAAAGTATCAGAGCCTATTCATGTGTTTAAAAAAAAAAAGCACAATGCCAAATTTGTGCTTTGCACAGTTTGTACTATTTATTCCTTTCCCACTCATTATCACTTCAGCTTTTAATGCCTAATGTTGAACAAATAAAGGTTTCTGGATCCTGATTTCTCAAAGTTGATACACACAACAAAGCTTGAGTATAACAGAAGGGTCTAATGATGGATTGAAGAAGAAGAAGTATAAGAAAAGTTAGCTGTCTTTCAACATGTAAACTCATGGACAACTTAGTTCTTTTTAGAGACTTTCTCAAAGGGATTATTTTATTTTATTGTTCACTTTCCTTGAAACATGTCAAGAGAAGTGCCTTATAGTCAGTGACAAGTAGAAAGTCTATTATTTGAAGCCCACCATCTAAGTGCATTTCATGGCACCATTTTGCCATCGCAAGATGCTTTCTAAACATCAACTTATGACAGAAAAAAAATCAAGTTAGTGGGACGGTATCTTAGCTCTTCTTCCTTTGAGAATTGCTTCTTTCAGAAAGTTGTGGAAGTTAAAATTCAAAGGGTCATATGGGCAAAGAAAAATGGCATTCTTCCAACATCAAGCAGACTGTGCACTACATAATTATTGTCATGGTCATTCTGCAAAAAGAGAAAAGAGTGAGAAGGACCCCTTCTCTTTAAAATGAGCGTAGAAATTGAGTTTAAACAATGCAGGTTTTGGCAGGTTCTACTGTAACCCAGAGAGTTGCAATAAAGTTGCAAAAATCAATAAATCTAATATAGATTGGTAGAGGTTCATCATGAAAAGCTAGGGAATAGGTGCTAAGAATCTGAGTGAACAGATTCTTTGAACTCTGCACACCAGAACAACTAGACACAAGGAAAGTTTTTTCCCGCATGCCATCACTCTGCTAAACAACTAATTCCCACAACACTGTCAAATTAACTACTAAGACTTTATTACTATTCTTCTTCTAGTCCTTACGAGTACCTATCTCTTCCCACTTATGGCTGTAGCCATTTTGCCTGTATCTTTACAATTTATGTTTGTTTCCTAGCATTATTTGATTGCTTATTAGTATTCTATGGCTATCACTAAGTGTTAGTGATCTTATGATTCTTGATGAATATATTTTATTTTTTCTTTATGTACACTGAGAGCATATACACCAAAGACAAATTCCTTGTGTGTCCAATCACACTTGGCAATAAAGGATTCTATTCTATTCTATTCTATTCTATTCTGTTCTGTTCTGTTCTGTTCTGTTCTGTTCTGCTCTGCTCTGCTCTGCTCTGCTCTGCTCTGCTCTGCTCTGCTCTGCTCTG
>WNWU01000001.1:21485030-21515839 GCA_012654045.1 Ptyas mucosa
ATATATATATATATATATATATATATATATATATATATATATATGTAGAATTGTAATCCTGCAAGGGAACCTTCTACCCTTTAGCATCTTATTACACAAATGTTAAAGTACAGCAATACCAGTTTATTCATACTCTTATCCTTGCAGCAATATCAGCCACAAACATATGCCAGTTATCAAAGGGCAGGAATTGTGCTGGTTGGAGATAAGGTAATTTTTTGGGGTAAATCATGCATTGCAAGATTCTCTTCCATCAGTAATACTGAGTCATTTTCCAACAGGATCTTGGGAGCGTGACTTAGTATTTCCAAGTCAATAACACAGCTGCATTGAGAGTTTAGTCATCATTTGCCATTTTAGCAATGCTTGGATCCTAGAATTGCTCCAAACTATAATTGTGTGTAGGAGGGGGAGAAATGGCTTCCAGCACTAAAATCAATCTACTGTAGCAGTATAATGGTCCCTCTTCCTTTAAGCTCTCCAGAGAGATTTACAGAAGTTGCATTTTGTCATGCCCCTGTATACAAGGTTTTACATGACTTTTACCATCTCTCTTGGAAACGGTGCGAACGGAGGGAGAGAGAGGTTTTTTCTTTTGTAAATAAATGTCTGTGAATTCAGTTTTGGATAAAGGATTCAAATCCTCTAGGATAAGATCTGGCTATGTATGTGTAACAATTCTTAATGAGGATGAAACCAATTTATGTACAGCCAACATGTTGGAGAGAATTAAGTGAGTGAGACAATTTTAAATTTCAGCTCAAATCTGGTAGAAGCCGACCTCAAGTATTAATGTACAGGAATGAAATACAGAGGCCTCTCAAGCTCCAAACTGAGAACATTTAGTTAAATTTTAATTATTTTATTCTTGTTTATAACACTTTATTATAATATTTATTTATATATGGTTTTCATGCTTGCATGGCTGTCCAGAGTCGCTTTAAGAAGAAGATGGATAGTTCCTAAATATGATAAATATATTAAACAAACAAACAAATATTTAGTATTAAAGCTTTATATATTACAGTGTGTTTAATGTGGCAGAGTGTTTCCCCTGGGGCCCCTATGTTTTTATTGAATTTTTAGTCTGAGGGGGAGAGGGGGTTTGCTGCTTTAGGAGATACCCAAGGTTGTGGCTGTGATGCAGCGGACTATATAAGTTTAAATAAATAAATAAATTGTGTGATTTAATTAGTGAACTGCCAGAAAAAAAAATTCTGCATGGTAGAGTTGTCATAATGTACAGGTTCTCATATAGAAATCAGAAGGATTCTACCTGCCCGTACAAGCAAAATACAAAACCAAAATAACTCTTATGGAACTTGATGGGGCGAATGTGGAAAGAGGAGTCCCACACTTGACCTAAAAGGAAAATCTTTTCCTTTGCTGTTCCATTTTAAGCACACTTAGACTACAGTAACGTGCGCCATATATCAGTAGAGGTGAGGTGAAGGCTTTGCAATTTTTTATTTATTTTGTTTGTTTTATTTATTTTATAAAATTATCAAATTTATTTTATCAAATTATTTTATTTATTTTATCAAATTTATAGAACTGCCCATCTTACTTGTACAGTAAAAGAAATCAATAAAAACGTACCATAAATAACTATTAATAAAACCATGGGAAAGTGTTTCAAACACACACACACTACACATAAAACAGCTATCTCATAGGCTCACCATTTCTACCTAGCCTGGTAAAAAAACCCACACTTTAAGAGATTTCAATATGGTTGAGTCTAATTTTACTTGAGGAGAGGGATGATGTTTCATAGGGCAGGTGCCACAACAAAAAAGGCTGATCTTCTGAGCCCCATCAGATAGAACTGCTTAGCAGATGGGATCAGTGGTGGGATTAAAATAATTTAACAACCGGTTCTCTGCCCTAATGGCCAGTTGGGTGGGCGTGGCCATGGTGTGTATGGCCAGGGGGTGTGACAGGCAGCACATGGCCTCCTGCACACCCCTGGGAGCAAAAACGGGCCGTGGGAGGGATGCCTTGCCCCCCCCCTATTTTGGGCCTAGTAGGCCTCTCTTCAGCCTCCTGGGAGTGAAAACGGACCTTGGGGGATGCACTGCCTCCCCACGCCCCATTTTGGGCCTAGGAGGCCTTCCTGCACTTACCTGGGAGCCAAAATGGGATGTGTGGGGACTCTTGGAAGGGAGGAGCGAGGCGAGCCAGCAATTCAACTATCGGTTCACCTGAACTGGCCCAAACTGGATGAATCCCACCACTGGATGAGATCCATAACATGCCCATTCTGGCTGACCTGATGGGATGAGTAGAAAGAATGGGGCGGGGGAGGGGAGGGAAGTGCTCCCTCTAACAAGTTGACCATTCTGACATTTTTCAGTCAAACTATTATTTGAATATCCACATATTTGCACAATCTGCTTATTCACATTTATTTATGTGCCATAATTTTAAACTAGTGAATATATGCACTTATTGGGTGCTCTGCTGCTTGCAGTTCTCTGTGTACCACAGTCTGAGTCAGGAATATTCAAAGACAGACCAGTAAATCTAGTAGTAAGTTCTGAGCTCTTGAATTTCAGATGCTCTTGGGTTAAGAATATCACATCATCACAGGAATCTGAATTGGATGTGCTTTTTTTTAAAAAAAAACAAAACAGAAAAACAACCACCATGAATTTCATTATAGTCTACAAAAGATAATGACATCATGTAATCCACACAACCAGGTTAGATAAAGCATTCAAAGCGATAGCTATCTTATCACTTTGCAGCCTGAATTGGGTTTATTGGAATCCATTCATCATTTTCATTACCATCATTTTAATGAGAAAGGTGCTCTGCTCCACTTTTAATCTTCCCAGCCTATAATATACATCCTGGATATAAAGTAAGCAGCAGACATCGTTGGGCACATTTTTTTTTTTTTTTTTTTTTGGTTTTGCTTTGCTTGCAGCAATCTTCAGATAATGAGAACCAAGAGGGCAAACAAAGATATGTAAGGGAGACAGTATCAGCACACTTCAGTCTGAAAATAAAAGTGTCTGGCTGAGTTGTAACATAGTTCAGTAATACCAAGGGGATAATGTTTGTAACACGAAAGTGGAACGGTCTTACAATGTGTTAGCGATATTTGCTAGCTAGAATGTATATGTGTATCGATCAAGTTAAAAAATCTGTAGTTGTTGTAATGTCTGCTTGTCTCATTACACTTTTGCAGTATGTCTGTAGTTCTGGTTGAATGGGCCAGAGATTACTAGTGAATTAAGTTTTCTTCATGTTTTCCAGAGTGGAACTGTATGCATCTATGGGCTTTGATAGAACAGAAGAATAAAACTGAGACAAACTGAGATCTCAGCTCATCCCTTCCTAAATGTCAAGTTTTCGTCTTCCCCGCATTTTCCTCAGGAAAAAAATAGATGTCATTTAATATGGCTTTCTTTCAGTGGTGAAATCCAATTTTTTTTACTACCGGTTCTGTGGGTGTGGCTTGGTGGGCGTGGTGTGGTGTGGTGTGGCTTGGTGGGCGTGGCTTGATGGACATGGCAGGGGAAGGATACTGCAAAATCTCCATTCCCATCCCACTCCAGGGGAAGGATACTGCAAAATCCTCATTCCCTCCCCACTCCTGGGGGAAGGATATTGCAAAATCTCCATTCCCACTCCACTCTGGGGTCAGCCAGAGGTGGTATTTGCCCGTTCTCTGAACTACTCAAAATTTCCACTACAGGTTGGAAATTGTATTGGAAATCCAGAACCTGTCAGAACCTGCTGGATTTCACTCCTGGCTTTCATCAATCAGCCAACATAGTTTCCTCTTTTGTTTTCCTTTCTTAGCTTAACACTGTGCACTTCCATGAGCTCTAGCAATGTCTTGGGTTCTGCTGCCAATAGCATTATATGACTTTATGAAGATAAAGTTGCCTCAGAGCAAGTCAGGCGGACCCATCATTCTGCTTAACCCAATACTGTTCATTTTGACTGACAACAGCTATTTACGTGTGAGGCAGGGGAGACCTGACGTAACCCTTTTGCCTTCAAGCATTTTAGCTACTGATGCTGAATAGTGTACTTGGAACTTCTGATGTTTTGTACTATTGACTTTTACCTTCCCCTCTTGTCCGTGCTTCTCTTCCCTCAGCCTTTTCTCATTAATAGCTTTATTCTCCTTCCATCCCTCCGCACCATCCTTAAAATATCCTCTTAGCTCTGCCTTCTTCTTTTTTTCAGCTGTCACCTCATCCACTTCCTTCTATTTCTCAGCAATTACTGACTGAACCCACATTTATGCGCCTCCTCTCTTCATGTCCTTGGCATCAGTCTTTTCTTGACAGTTTTTTTTTCAGACTTGTTTTGATCTGTTCTGCTCAACAGAACTGTTTTTCCCATAGCTCCTGGAACTAGAAATTCCTTTTGGCAAACTCAAAATAACAACAACCACCACCTCCTCCTCCTCTTCCTCCTCCTCCTCCTCCTCCTCCTCTTCCTCTTCCTCCTCTTCCTTTCCATTTTTTTTATTTTCAATAAGGATCCTTCAATAAGGACGTTTACCTTTAATAAGATGGGGGACAAAGTCATATCATTGTAAGCTTGATGACATAACCATGGCCTCCCAGTCTTGTGCTGACAATAATGATGATTGCCTGTGGCCTTCAAACCTAATCCTGAACAAAAATAATAGTTTTATTTATACTGGACTAAAATGACCAGAAATTATAAGAATGGCTATCTGCAACAACGTTCAATTCTTCTGACAGGTTCTGCAGCCTTCTGGAGATGTGATTGCTTTTTGTTCTGGACCACTTCAAATCTCATGGATTCTTTTATACTGATTTATTTGTTCTACCCAAATGCTACAAGAAGAATTTCTGACCTAGTGAAATGTGAGATAAAACATGGAAGATTGAATGAAGATGACTTTCTCTGCATAACATCTTCAACAATTATTGTGCTCATCTAACTTTCAATCAGATGGGTACATTATTCATCCCTTTTATGTGACCAACCTTGTTCTAACTGTAACAGAATAACAGAGTTGGAAGAGACTTTGGAGGTCTTTTAATCCAACATCCTATTCAAGCAGGAAGCTGTATACCATTTCAGACCAATTGTTGTCCAATCTCTTCTTAAAAACCTTCAGTGTTGGAGTACCCACAACCTCTGGAGGCAAGCCATTCCATTTATTAATTGTTTTAACTGTCAGGAAATTTCTCTTATTTCAAGATTCTCTGCTTGATTGGTTTCCATCCATTGCTCAAGTTCCCTTCTCTACCTTTGGCAGACAAAGTTGTCTGCTAGATTTGTCAGGAATCTGTTCGATCTTCTACTAAGTGTAGAGTTTGTCTCCCAGTTGATGTCAGGGTAGTTAAAGTCCCCCATTACTATTGTGCTGTGCTTCCTACATACCTTAGTTAACTGACTAGTAAAAAGTTCATCTATTTCCTCTGTTTAGTTGGGTGGCCTGTAGTATACAGCTATGGCAATATCATTCTTTTTTCCTTTTACAGTGACCCAAATGCATTCAAGATGGTTTTCAACAATTTAAATCCCTCTGGCTGTACTGTATATTTCATTCATGGGTTTCACCCAACTAAGTTTCATTCCCACCAAGTGATTCTAGGAACTTTGTCAGATTTTTCTACAATTGAATAATCAGCTGGGGTGGGCGAATCTGTTCAGAATCTGCAATTGTGTTGCTCAGAATGCTCACAACAAATGTATGCAAGATACAACACACTGTTGCTGAGATACAATAGTTCCCTGCAAGGCATTCATTGTTTATTGAAAAGATCAAAATAGTTTCTGCTAGTTCATTTTGTTTTATTATATGGGTAGGACTGTGCAAATCTTTGGAGAGTTGTATTTATTCAAGCTCCTTTTAAACTGCTACAGAAAACAAGTCCCTAGTCTTTTTTTAAAAGAACGAAAGCTACCATATTAGGTTTCTTTGCCTCATTCTGAAATTTTCCCTATAGTTTCTTTGACTGGAAGAGCTTTCTATTCATGTGCTGTAGATTTCAGCAGCCCAGTCATTGAAACTATTGGATGATCCTTCAAATGTTCAAAATATTTTGACAAGAGAAATCCTGTCATCTGTGTGCATCAGTGAAATGAATCAGTTGCCTTTACAGCACATCTATCTGGCACATTTGGTTCATGTAATACTTGCATCGTGTTTGTGTATATTGGCCTTTATACATCCATATTTGTTGCTTATAAGAGCCACAGTGGCACAGTGGTTAAAATGTAGTACTGCAGCAGGGGTGGGTTCTACTTACCTTTACTACCGGTTTGCAACGGGGCCGCGGGCACTTGCTTCACTCACGCGCATGCGCAGAAGCATTCTGATGATGTTGGGGTCAGTGGGTGGAGCCTCCTGCCTGTTTTACTACTGGTTCTATAGAACTGGTGCACACCGGGGGAAACCCACCACTGCACTGCAGGCTACTTCTGCTGCCTGCTGCCTGCTGCCTGCTGCCTGCCTGCAATTTGGCAGTTCGAATCTCACCAGGCTCAAGGTTGACCCATCCTTCCGAGGTCGGTAAAATGAGGACCTAGATTGTTGGGGGCAATATGCTGACTAAACTGCTTAGAGAGGATTGTAAAGCACTGTGAAGTGGTATATAAGTCTAAATTCTGTTCTATTGTAAGAATGCTATTGGTTAACTTCCTTTGTGATTCTGAGATGATAAATTTAAGCAACACCCAAGTGATTACTCTTACGTACATGATGATATATTCAGTTATGTTTAATTGAACCCTATTTATATAACTCCTGTGGTTTAACTTGCAATATTTCTGTACTTATCACTTTTTATAATACCTCCAAATCTGGAATCATTGTGTATAGTAGCCTTGTTTTAAATATTGTACTAAAATGATCTCAGAAAAATCCCAAAAGAGATTCAGAAGCACATAACAATTTGTTTTTCAGCATTTCCCATAGAAAAAAATGTCTATTTTTCTATAATTAAGCCTGTTGAACAATGAAAGTTGAGCGGACATGTAGAATACATTATCCTTTTTATGATCTTAAAGCACACGATTTCTGTTTGACTCTTCAGTATCAGTTCAACACTTGAGGCTACAATTATGCTTCTGCAATTAACACTGCTATTTATTAATAATTATTTTTAATGCACTGTAGAAAAGTACAGTGCCATATTATCCAATATTGTGGATATAGATGTATGTATTTATTACTAATGATAACACCAGAAAGATGATTAACCTATTGATATATATATATAAAAGGTTCAATCCAGATCTTCTAGTGAGGATTGCCACCGCAAAACAAGCAATAAATACATAATTTAATTAAATGAAATTTTAAAAAAGGAAAAAAGAGTTAGATTTTTCTAAAAGTAATTACCAAACAGAGTCCAAATGAAATTCATTGTTGATGTACCCAACAGTTTATAATGGAAATAAATATTGTGTACTTTGCAAAACTTTCTGAATAGACACTTAGTCTTAGTAAGCAAAATTACCCTATAACCCTATAGCCAGCCATCAACACCTCAAACATCAACTAAAAAGCCACACACAACAGGCATCATATAAACACCACAGGCAGAATATCCCAAAGCACACATTCTGCTAATTCCCTGAGGATGGTCTCCAGCATGAGTCCGAAAGCTGAGAAGACTAAACCTCTGGTCTTGGTAACCAACACAGATTGTATCCTGTAATATTACCCTATCTTCCTATTATCACTATCAGAAACATTGATTTGCATTAATGAAAATGTCCTTCTGTGTGAAACGTGGAAGCTATCATAAAAATATCTAGTTAAGATGATGCAGACACTCATGAGAATTCCATAACAGAGGTGGGAAGCTTCAAATTTGTAATCTTAGACATCTAGATATGGAAATCTTCATTTAAAGTCTATCGTAGTCTTCCTGCACCTAGTGAGTGTTCAGGTGAGGGAGACAGCACATAGTGGATCAGGCCAAGGGTCCAATTGCTTTTTCAATGAAAGGGTTGCCAGAGAAAGTGACCAAATTTTTATTCTCCTAGATGTTTATTTCAACCAATGTTTAAATTATCAGAGTCTTGGATTGGCATCAATACAGACATGTTCAAGCACCAATTGCAGAAATTCATTTAGTGTTTATTGAAGGACATGTAAGATAATGAGCTGCGGTGGCGCAGTGGTTAGAGTGCAGTACTGCAGGCTATTTCTGCTGATTTCTGGTTGTCAGCAGTTCGGCAGTTCAAGGCTCAAGGTTGACTCAGCCTTCCATCCTTCTGAGGTGGGTAAAATGAGGACCCAAATTGTTGGGGGCAATATGCTGACTCTGTAAACCACTTAGAGAAGGCTGTAGAGCACTGTGAAGTGGTATATAACTCTAAGTGCTATTGCAGAAATTTAGATTTAATGAGTTTCAAGGAAAGTATTCACAGTGTGGGCGTGGCAGGGGAAGGATACTGCAAAATCTCCATTCCCACCCCACTCTGGGGCCAGCCAGAGGTGGTATTTGCCAATTCCCCGAACTACTCAAAATTTCTGCTACCGGTTCTCCAGAACCTGTCAGAACCTGCTGGATTTCACCCTGTCCTTATGGCTTGCTAATCTAGTGAAAATATTTGTGTGATTTTGCTAATCTGGTAAATCCAAGATATAGAAAAAGTAAAAGAGAAAAAAAGGTAGAGAAAGAACTTACCTTAGTATGTCTTCATCCATCATATTTGCTGTAATCAACACATGATGAACCAATTCCCCTAATCTTAATCTATACTGTATTTGTGATCGTGGCAAAATAATTCATAAAGGAGATTGCAAATTGGAAACAGCCCAATTATTGTCTGTTACCTCAAAGCTAGCTGTTTACACAAGTCTCTTGGACCCAAACAAGTCACAAGGTTACATAGATCTTGTCAATCAAATATTGTATTTCATGGTGTGAGAACCTTATAGATTATTCCTTGAAATGCAACATAACATCTTTGATATACAATTTACACAAGGCTCTAATTGTTATTCTACTAAGCATTCCTTATATTTTGCTGCAGAAATGAGATAAGGAAGTGTCTTGAATCCTTTAGTCCGGGCATAACTCTAATCATCTGTTATTAGGCACAGATTGGTACAATATTCTTAAAGGTGTGACAAGAGTGATATAGCAAGGAATATATGAAGAAGAAACATACATAAAAACATGACATTAATATAAGTGAAGAGAGGTTACAAAATTGATCCAACCTGAATTCTCATTCCAACCCACTATGGTATACGTGGCTTTATTTCATCTACTAAAATGAAATCTTACAAGTACTTCTTTGGGGTCCTTGGTGCTTTCTGAGCTTTCTTCAGACATTTCATTACCAAACTAGGTACCAACATTTAACAATTTATCACAGTTCAATTCTGAACTACAAATATTCTCTTCTATCAGTACATCTTCATTCTTCCACACATTAACAGTGTAGTGCAGTTCCAAAAAAACATCAACACTGAAAAGTGTCCTAAAACAAACACAGCTAAGTGACAAGGCAAAAAAAAAATATAACTACAAAATAATTTCTTGAAAATATAAGAAGTTTGTTTGCTTGTTTGTTTTATAAGGAATTTCTTACATGTGCTTCTGTATCTGCAAGCAAAAAGATATTCCCTTGGTGCCATGGTAACAGGGGACACGGTGGCTCAGTGACTAAGACACTGAGCTTCTCGATCAAAAGGTCGGCAGTTCAGCGGTTTGAATCCCTAGTGCCTCGTAACGGGGTGAGCTCCCATTACTTGTCCCAGCTTCAGCCAACCTAGCTGTTCGAAAGTATGTAAAAAATGTAAGTAGAAAAATAGGGACCATCTTTGGTGGGAAGATAACAGCGTTCCGTGTGCCTTCAGCATTTAGTCATGCCAGCCACATGACCACGGAGATGTCTTTGGACAGCGTTGGCTCTTGGGCTTTGAAACTGAGATGAGCACCGCCCCCTAGAGTCGGGAATGACTAACACATATGTGCGAGAGAAACCTTGACCTTTACCTTTTACCATGGTAACAATCTCTGCTTCAGATTGTATAGAGGAATGAAAACATATTTTCCCCTTTGAAATAGTTTTCTTTATTTTCTAGCTGCTAATTTTAAAAAGCAGCTCCACTTCTGCCTCCTTTTGGACATTCTGTTTGGTTTTATGTATCACAGAGGCCCTCCTAGGAGGCATCTGTTGGCCATTTGGGGAAAAGAAGAAGACACAAGTGGCAGAAAAAATTCTCTGGAATCCTCATTGCCTTAGATTGATACAAACGGATCACAGGCAAAATAGCTGGAGGTGCTCTGCTGTGATACTAAGGAGGATGTCCTAGAGGCTACATGACTGTCGGGATCTCCCTTTTTTATTCTTGGCGAGGAATATCCATCTATACAAGTTGCCTTCCCAAGGCTATGAAAAGTCCTGCATGCTGTGCTATGTGGCCTTGGACTTCAGATATCAGAGGGGGAAAAGAGAAAGTCTGTTTGAGCTTTGCACAGATGTGATTGTGAATGTATGGTCTGCTGCCTCAAGACACCTTCTTAATAGCAAGTGGCTCACTTCATAAGATTCATGTTCTTAAAATAAAACTGTGGCAATACTTGTATCTTGGAAACTGTATCCAGAAGAATTTCTTCCTTTCAACAATTATACAGACCAATGTTTACTTCCTTTTGTAGATCAATCATTGATGGTGTTTCTCATTAATGTGTTTATTTCAAGAATTTAATTTCTTAAGATCCAACCATTTCTAGTAATTCTGGTTTATATGCAGTGGATGAAAAGTAACCAGTTTCTAGGCATGAATGGCTGCTGCCACACATTGTGCCTCGGTGGATGAAAGTTCAATAATTGTTTGTTTTCTGCAATAGGATCATCCCAAAAGATTCTATTCTAGAATCACTGATGGAGTTATGGTTGGAAGATGCCTACCCAGCTAACTCTGAGCTGAAGTGTGATGCCAACAGTAACTTTAATTTCCCACTACATTATCCATCATCCATTGGGTCAATTTTTCTTCTGCAAATTATATAGGTTGGTGCTGTTTCCCTTCCCCTCGCAACCCATATAAAAACTCCGGTGATGCCTTCTCCTCCTTGGCTGACTCGTGGAATGGCTTGGCACTTTTCCGGCAGAAGGAGGAACCACAAGAGCTGCAGATCATGAGGAAAACTGAATCTCCAGTCATCATTCTGATATGTTTCTAAAGAGCCTCCCAAAGAGGAAGAGGACTCACCCATTGATTGCTGGCACCATTCTGTCATCCCTACCTTGCTAGCAGGCATCCCACTTGTTCCACCATCCTTTTCTACATATAATATAGATTTATGCTATTTTTTCTTGCCTCACAATCCTCAGAAGAGGGCAATAAAGCCTCCTCCTCCTCTTCTCTCCACATATCTGCCTGCCAATTTGCTGGGGGAAGGGTTAACAAAGGGACTGATGGGCTATGAGGAAAATACATCCCTCCTCCCTATTCCAATATGTTCCCCAAGGAATCCTTCCCTCAATGGAGGAAGAGGGTTCATCCCATCACTGGTGCCCCCTAGCCAGCCATACCTCATCAGTCGGCATCCATGTCACTCCCTTTTTTTTCTCTCACTAGCCACCACCATTAAGAGATTTAAAATTTTGGCCTTAGCTCAAAACCAGCCAATGATGGCTTGCCTATCTTGTCTTGCCATTAGCCAATTGGGCACAGGGCCAAAAAAAAAAAAAGATAGGAAAGATGGTGGGATATGCCACTTCCAACTTCCCTTGCACTAAACAATCTACAGGTTTCTAGGAAGTATAGTCAGAAAGTCCAGTGGTGCTGAACTGGCCACAACTTCCCCAAATTTCATTCTCATGGAAGTCATATGTCCCAGCATTTTGTAAGTTTGCCCATGTGAATTACCTTGGTTCAATAACTGTTGTCCCATTCCTTCCAACTCCATCCAAATGAAAGTTACAACCAATTGAAGCAACAAACAATATAGGTAGAACCTCATCCCAGGCAGTCTTGAGTATATGTTTCATTTCCCCCCCTGCAAAATAGCTCAATAGCTATGATGTAACGTCTGTTCTGCTATATTTTACAACTTCCCAGTTGCTGATCATTTTCTTCTCTGAGATTGGTCATTGTTAGGTAAAGATCTAGGTTCTAGATCTTTAAATGGTCATCTATGATAAGTATTTCATTTATTTTACCTCTTTCAATCCTAGTGTATTCTACAGTTCTTGATATTCCAATTTTGACAAGGAGAAAGCTTCTCTACAGCCCAGATACTGACATAAGATGTCATATTGCTCAAGGTCTTAGCCTAAAAGTTTTGGATACGTTTTGCAAACTTATAATTACCTCATTCTTGTGCACATAATTGGCTTGTTCTTGTTCACAGCAGGCAGTAATATCCATGAAGATTAGGAGGTAAGCCAATTTGCCCTCTCTGCTTCTCTGGAGTAGCAACAAGGTCAGCCCTACTTAATATATCTCTGTCCTGTGAGCACTTGGTGAACCTTTCAATTTATCTGTTTTTCACATGGGATAGCTGATGTATCTAATGTAACACTGGGCTTTGTTCCATGCCATATTGCACCCAGAGTGATTTCAATCACTTTTATTGATAATTGGTTCTGTAAGTACAAGACAGTCATAATTGCTACCCAAGGGTTGTTTATGGGTTTTGCAAAATGGTTTCAGGAACCTGATTTGTGGAGGCGCTTAATTAAATACAAGTGCCACTTGGCATCTTCACATGCCTATGATATATATTATACTTCATTCCTCTCACTTTCGGACTTTATACTGTCTTCTGTCTGCTCTTTGAGATTTTTGTTCTAAACTAGGGATGAGACCTTGCCTGTTAGCTTTCTGAACTGTATTACAAAATGCTTAACTTTTGACTCTGAGAAACTCCGAGAGCTACTGTTCATTCAAACCTTCCCTTAGCACTGATTTGTTTTGTACTTTTTCAATTCACTGAAATTGGTTGGAACAGTCCTGACTACTGATTGCTTTATTTTTTCCTGTCCCTACTAATATTCCTCAGACCTACACCAGAATGAAAAATTGTCTGTACAGGAGCTGGTGTTCTTTAGATATTTATTATTTCCTTACTTAAAATATTGATATTTCATCCAGCTTTCTATGTGGTTCATAACTATAGTGAAAACCTGCGAGCATGAAATAACAAACCAGCAGTTATGTTAAGGAACATAACAGCAGGAATAAAAGTATGGAAATTATTGAAATAGCAAGTTAATCAAAACAGCAAGACTGGGGGTTTTTAGCAGGGGAAAAAAAAACCCCCAACTCAAAACAACAACAACAACAAAAACCTTTGCATTTTCAGAAAGTTATTGAAGGAGAAAGTTACAAGGCAGTAGGAAAGAGAGGGACATTTTTCAAGGAAAGGCAAAAAACTACCAGTGAAACCCAACAAACCAAATCTTCAGGAGGGAGAAACAGATGTACATACCTCCCTTGATAGTACAAATCAGAAAGGCATGGGAAAAAGAGAGCTTCTCCATTTTCATTTCTTCCCATCCCTTCTTTGTACAACTGTTCAGCCAATACTGAAAATCCATTTGTGCATAAAGATGGAATGGATGGAGCAATCCCGCCCCCTTATTAATAGGAAAAACAAATCTCAGGTACACACTTTATTGGAAATATCCTGTACCTCATATAAAATATACTTTGTGTTCAATCCATTATCCATTAATGCAGTGCTACGTGCTGAATAAGCTACAGTTCCAAGCCTCAGATAATTAGCAGGTTAGCAGTTATGCTATTTACTGCCTTGAACGCAATCAAGGAGCAGCAACAGAGGGGTGACTAGCAATGTTCTACCTGTAGACCATGAACCTAATGATGTTACCATTCAGTAGGCAGGTTAAAACAGGCACCTTTTTACTGGTGCTGTGTTTAATGTCACTAAGTGCCTTTTGCATAGAAATTCATGGTGATTGTTCCAGCCTAGAGAGAAAAAGCCCATTGGTCTGCTTGGATACTTTAGCAGTCCATTTGCTGCCTCCCCACCTCAATACTCTAAGGAAATTAAGCAAAACATGGACCAAAATCTGGGCCAGAACAGGCAATTACAAAAAAGGAGATCATTGCATTCTAATAACTTTCAGTCCAAAGTTCACAATAACAGAGGCAATAGCATTACACTTAACCTTAGAGGAGCAAGTTAGGAAAAAGTTTTAAGCATTCAGCTATAAGACAGGTGGCAAAAGTTCTCTTCAAAAAGTAAACATTTCATTAAAGAGGTTTTTTTAAATATATATATTAACACCAGTGGTGAAATCCATTTTTCCCCCCTACTGGTTCTGTGGGTGTGGCTTGGTAGGTGTGGCAGGGGAAGGCTACTGCAAAATCTCCATTCCCACCCCACTCTGTGCCAGCCAGAGGTGGTATTTGCTGGTTCTCCGAACTGCTTAAAATTTCAGCTACTGGTTCTCCAGAACCTGTCAGAACCTGCTGGATTTCACCCCTGATTAACACTCTGTCCACCTAAATCCAGCAGGTATGTGTTTTGTCTTGCTCAGAATCTAAGATTGTGCAAGAATAATAGTAGCTTCTGAGTGATCATTATAACCATGGAGTTCTTCCCTGCAACTTGGCACTCCTGTACTTTTTCATTTGGGACTTTGGTTCAAGACTGCTGCCGCTTCCATGGCTTCAGTAATTATGGAAGAGAATTTAACCTGAAGCATGAGGTCACAAGCTTGTGGGAGCTGGTTCCTCCTTGAATCTTGGCCATTGGATTTTACTAGTGTCTGTACTCTCTCTTCAAGATAAGCGGGGCTGACATTTTTGAATCTTTGTTTATTGGAGGATTAAGTGAGTTAATTTTAGCAAGGAAAATAGTTGCTTCAAGCATTGTAGAGAATTAAAGTATTTATGGTATCTTTTCAAACCTTTTGCAAATCAAGTTGATTTTTTTACTACGGTGGGTTTTAAGATTATTATACTGTAATCACTCCCCAAATCCTCATTGCAATAGAGGTTTTATGTGATTTTTTTTTTAAAAAAACCCTATTTTTTAAAAAATTGAAATGATCAGATACCTGACAAGTGAAGAGAAGCAAGAATTTTTCCACAAAATGAAAATATGAGGCATTGGGATAAAGATAAATATTTGTTTTTAAAAATCTAATATTGTAATAAGTTGATTTGAATACATGATAGCACGACACTAAAAAAATCAAAACAATAGTAATAAAAATTAGTGTGACATGCATAAAACCGAGTGTAACATGCGAAATTAATTTGAACTAAAAGCAGTACTATAATTTGGAGCTTAACATTTTATTTCTGAATTTCAAGGAGAGCCTAGGAAAAGTGGCAATTAATAAATGGAGTCATGCCCATGAAAAGGTAATTCAATTGTCCTGCCTACAATCCCTGAAGCATGTCTGTTACCAGAACTTTTTTTCCTAATGACATGATGGATAGGGCAGTAGAAGACCTAATGAATTATGTCCTCTATTTGGCCAGTGTGACAAAGGCAAAGATGCCTCTAGTATGCATTTGCAAAATTTCCCTTTGTAATTTGCTAAAGTCTGTAAACAGAGGGATGTAAAATTCTTTCTTATTAGACCACTGGTAATATTTTTGAGAGAATAGGAGAAGATTGTATGTTTCTGTTAATGGAGGTTGCAGAATGAAAATGTAGATGACCGTCACAATGATATCTCTATATTGGCACCCCATTTGTGGAGCCATTGTCTAATATTTTCTCAGCAACACTAAGTCCCTCATATGGTGGTTGAGCAAACAATTGTATGAGGTAAATGTTTGGTCAATTGATTCTCACCGGCAAAATGCAAATAAGGAAACTTAAGTAGGTAGAGTTCTGGAAAGCTTTTTTTATTTCTTATAGCAATGGAAAATGTTCTAACAGAGACTAAGAAGAGCCCTCCCTCCTTCAACCCAGAATCTTCCTTAGAAAATTGTTCTGGACTATTGCCACTTGTGAAATACTAGTAATCCTTGTTTAACCACGATGCTTAAGTGGCAGTTCTGCTGCTAAATGACAGTCATAAAGTTGCAACATCATGTGTTGAAACCTCCTGCTGATTATCCCAATGATTTTGCTTGACAGAAGCAGGCAAGCAAATGGAGTTCAAGTGACCAAGCTTACTGTAACATCATAATTGTGAGCTGGTTGCCAGCCACCTGAGTAATGATCATATCACACCGCAACAGCTGCAACTATATGGATCTGTCATAAGTCCCCCTCATCATCAGCATCTTCAAATGGTCACTAAATGAGTAGTAGTTCATTGAGGACTACCTGTTAGGCTTCACATTCCATCTCCGAATCTCAGCCCCATTCAACTTCTGGCCTATCACCTTGCCTTGAAATATTTTAAGTCCAGGACTACTAACTGCCCTCCTTTTGAATAAAAATTCCCTCCAGGATAGTCCCCAATGTACATTGGAAGTTACTCAAACAGTCAGTAAAAGTATCATCTGAGCCAGAGACTTGAAAAAAAATGAAGAAGGAGTATTGCTCTTTTTGGGAGGCATTAATTGAATCACCTGTGTTTAATGTTACTTATGCTAAAGATCACTACTTCTGTTTTGTTACAGTCTATCTTCAGTTTTTCCTCTTTACAATAGTCACTCAATCTGGCCAGCATTCTTCTCAGGCCAATCATTTTGGAGATAAGAGCCATGTCAGTAGCATACATTAGAATTGAGATTTTACATATGTTTGTTGAATTTTTTTTTTAAAAAATGTAATTCCACGGCCACCATGGTGTCATTAGTGTGATAAATAAAAAGGCAATGAGTAAACAGGCTTGCTTAACACTGTTTCCATTGATACAGGACTTGTAAAACAAACAAACAAGCACACTATACAGCAGAATATGAACTTGAGTAACATGATTGTATTTCATTCAGATTTCATGCTTGATCTCCTGTTTGATTAAAGGTTCTACAGAGTATTGAACCAACATTTAGTGTGATATAATAGTTTGCTATTCAGACTTTGTAGGGTTCAGAGAAAGAGACCTTGTGAGTAAGGATTTTAGTATTTTGATGACTGCATCTCACTCCTGCTTCTGAAGCTATTCTTCACTTTTATTTTAAACTATACAAAGCTTATAGGCAGTCACTTTGTTTAATTATCACGTTAGAGTAGATGCTTAAATAATGTTGGAAAGAAATGGTCCAAGTTAGATATGTACAGACTCTCAAGAATATTGTGAAAAGTTCAGCTTTGATCCAGAACATTTGAAAGCTTAATATGGGTCAAAATCAAACATACCTTTTATCACCAATCTCTTGCCATGGCCTCCAGCCTTTTTCTTTAATGTTGGAAACTCTTCTCTGTAATCAAATGATTTAAGCTGCCACTGCTCAATTACACATCCAAGCAGATGTGGAAAGGAATAGAGTAGTTCGTCATCATGGCTTGGTTATTCATAAAGAGGTATCTTTTGTGGTGGCCCCTGGAATGTTGAACCTGCATCCCTGCAGCTTAAGAAAGCTTCTTATATTCCAGATAATCCTTAAACCTTCCCATTAGATTTTTAGCTCCATTTGCTTGTGGGACTCCATTTGCATTATTTGTTTGTCTGTATTTTGCATGTGAAAAAAAATGATGATTGTTTGTCTTTGATTTTTAAAAAACTTTTATTTATACAATGTCCAGAGCATTGCGACTGGCACGGTTAACAAATATTGTAAATAAAGTAGGAGGCTTAAATACTATTGCCTAAAAGCATCTGTGCTGATTTCAGACACTCCATAATAACAGCCTTCTGGTATTGCTTTGACATGAATGAAACATGCATGCATGAAAGAACATCTATAGTGTTTAAGCACATCGAACAAAACATAACTTGGAAGTGGAACAGCTTTTTTAGATTACTAGTAGTGAACAATCTTTCTAGATAAAGTCGCATCTTTAAGACAAATGAAATCAATGGATTTGTTTTTAATTATGGATTTGTTTTCAGGAATGAAAAGTGAGCTAGTAATGATAAAAAAATAAAAATACAGATTTCAAAATGATAACCTTTATGTGAGTAATCTTTATCCCAGAAGATCGTATTAGTCTATGCTTTTTATTAGCTACCTAATCAGTTTCAAATCCTTTCCAGAGCAGGCCTGCCATCAGTTCACACCCTGCTAATGAAAGCCCAGACATGCTGGGCAGGCCGTGTTGCAAGGATGCCAGACCATCGCATCCCTAACAGCTCCTCTATGGTGAGCTGTCTCAAGGAAAGCAATCACATGTGGGACAAAAGAAGCAATGCAAAGACATGTTGAAAGCCTCCTTCAAGTCCCTGGATATCGACATGGCGCATGCTGATCCACCAAGGTTGCCAGACATCTGAGGACAGAAGAACAACCATAGCACAAGAGAAGCGAGCACTCCGCAAAGCCAGAGCTGCAAATGCTGTGACAATGGTGCCCACACATGTTTTCCCGACATGTGGCAGAACATTTCGTGCCCATATAGCTACTTGCGGACACATCATGGACAGCCCACAACCTGTAAGATGTCAAGGTCCTCTTCGAACACGAGGGACAAACATCACATCAAGCAGTTTCTTAATAGCATCTTCCTATCTTTTACCAAGCTCTCATAAACTTTGTTCAAGTTATTGAAAAATTTAAAATGTATAGATTTGAAAAAAAACAACCAAGTATTTATTTTATTTATTTTATTTTATTTTATTTTATTTTATTAAATTTATATACCGCCCTTCTCCCCGGGGGGACTCAGGGCGGTGAATAGCCATAAATAAAAAACATATGTACAAAAATTTAAAAACCAAATAAAACCGAATTAAACATTGGCCCCAATAATTTAAAAGTACCCATATTAGGAACTCTAGTCTTCTATTGGAGCTGCATACTAACTAGAAGAAAGTGAAGTTAATCATTTCTTGAAGCAGGACCTGCATTCATACATAGAGAATGAAACATTTTCATATTTTCTAGGATCTCATATGTAAAAACAGAAGAGAAGAAAATTGAGTGAGATTAATCTTTATCAAGGAGCTGGACAAACTAGAGAAATCATGAATTCTCAAGAGCTCCTTCTGTATTAAAAGGGGCACTTGATAAAGGATAACATTTCTTCAAATTCTATGCATCTTTGCCAAGCCTTTGAAAGAAACAGACTGTAATGAGAGATTAGTTTACGTAGACAAAGCCAGTAAGAATTAACACAAGAAAGAGCTTAAATGCTGAGAATTAAATCTGAACAAGGAATAATGAAAGTTGTATTGCTTTATTTTGCAGTCAATTTCACTATGGCACTTCTCGTATGAAACGTTGGGGTTCTGTAGTCTTGTCTTCAACATTATTTCTCATCTTAGTAAGCACCTGAATTACATAATTGTAGATGAAATCAGAAACGCAATAGCACTGTCCTGATTTTGAGTCAGAGCAAAATCTACTTCTCAGTACTTCTGAGTACTTCAGTACTACTATTACTACTAAACATCTGGTTGACTGTATATGCATAATTTAATAAATCTGCATATCAACTGATTTCCGGAGAATAGAATGGCTACCTTGAAATTCATTCTTGCAAATCCCAAATGCCTTTTGTTTTTTCAAAAGGCAACTGGACTTCATTTTTCTTTCGCTTCTTATCCAAGAAGCTTCTCCAAAACTGAAGAAGAACCTGACATGGTGCTTATATGAGATCTCTTATTTTCCTATTCAGAAGTCTCTTAGTCGATCATGTGAGACGTTTTTCTTTCCATATGACAAATTCATTAATATAATGGAACCTAATATATTCTGTAGTCCTCTGATTCATTATCAGTGCTGAAATGCATTCATTTGTTAAGTGAAAAATAATTTACTATTAACTGCAATCCTCACCTTTAATAAAATTAGATCAAATGAGTTTTACAGAAAAACATCATGTCATGACAGCAATTACACAGTTACAGTTGTATAACCCTGGAGATATTGTATACATTTCACTGAAAATCTGAAATGTTCTTAACATTCCATTGATGTTCCCACTAATTATAAAAAAGCAATAAAGAATATACATAATCAATTGCTTAAAAGAAATGGTGTTTCTTATGCGAATCCAAAACCAAAATTGACTTTACTGTTATTGCAGGGACACAATAACTACATGTAATTATCCTTGTTGCATTAGGACATCAGAACCTTTTAATTTTTAGTTCATGAAGTTTCATACTATTTTTCAAAAATAAGTATTTTTCCCCGTAAGAAAATTTACGAAGTCGATATTAAAGCTGTATTTTTATTGAAAAGGTTGGTTGTTTTGAAAAGTTTTTTTTTAAATCCAGTTTGTGAAAGCTCCAGAATTTCTCAATAGTCAAAACAAAGAGAGAGGCTAGAAGACAGCAGAAATTGAGCCTTACACAGCCAATTTTTAAAGAGGAAATGTGATTGGAGAACATTCAGTTGAAGCTGTTTCAAATTTCAGGCCAGCAGGCATAAGACTAAGTCACATATTGTGCTAAATCATTATTTACTTAATTATGGAATAAACCACTGTTGGCTGGGCTCCTAGAGTGCATTAATCTATAAATTATGGTATATAAACCACAATGGTTTGATCCATATAACACATTAAATCAAAGCTAAACAAGGCTTATTATGGCTAAGTGTAATGTAACCCAGGTTTAAAGGAGCTGTAGAGTGATTTGAAACTCTTTTAGTACCTAGCAGAGTCAATCTAATGTATGTTCTATTTTTAAATGTTAACCATGCAGGTTTCGTCCCTAACTAAGAGGGGTGGGGGAAGCAGCAGAGGACAGTTTAGCTGCCTCTGCTGCTTCCCCCACTTTACAGAAGAGCTTGGTTGATGAACAGATTTGGAGATACTGAACTCTTGCATCATATGCATGACCTTTGTTGTTGTGGTTTTAATCATTCAGTCATGTCCGACTCTTGCCGACTTCATAGGCAAGCGCTCTCCATGCTACCCTGTCAAGCACAGCTTCTTTTAGTTGTTGGATGTTCATCTTTGTATCAGTTTTGATGTTATCAAGTCAGCATGTTCTTTGTTTGCCCCTTCTTCTTGTTAGCCTCACTGACTGCTCCAATGAATTTTCATGCATGACATAGCTAAAGTAAATCAGATATAGTCTTATGATTTTAACTTCTAGTGATGTGTCCAGTTTTATACAATTCAGATGTGTGACCTTTAAATTATAGGTAATGTGTTAATATAAATTTGGACATTTTCCCTACTAATAAGGATTGTGAGAATCAAATCATTGACTGCATTTTAAACAATTGAAATAAGCTTAGTATATAAGCAGCTCATAGGAAATAGGTGCATACCTAATCTTCATTTATTATACAGGAAATCAGAGGCCGAATCAGAGCCATGTATAATGTTTTCTTGTATTTTCTTACAACAACCTTATGAAGCTGATTATGGTGAGAGATACAGTAGATAATGTAGTTCCCTGGACCATGTTGCAATACCTTCAAATTCATAACCATTGGAGAAAGAAGAATATAAATGGAAAGGCACCACATCATAGGGATTACTTGGTAGTCTATTTTGGAAAATCACACTTGGGATTTTTTGACCTTTCTTTCTAAAATAGTTCTTCAGCATGAATAGCTTTTTATATACAGCTAAAATTACACCCCTCTGACTCAAACACATATCTGGGCAGTAAACGTTTTCTTATAGTAGATGAGTGGAATCACTTCTCTTCCTGTCATTTGAAAAAGCACAAATGTTTTGTTTGACTTTTTTAGGAACATGAAGAACCACCTAAGAGGCCATTCATGTAACCAGGATCTATACTAAAAATATGGATCTCTTCCTGCAACACATCAAGACTTTCTCCCAGAGTTATATCTTTTTCCTTTGAGATGCTAAGCTATCATGCATGGTGTTTCTGCATGCTTTGCATTTGATCTTCCATCTCCCCCCAGAGATTACAAAATGCCTTTCCAAAGTTCTAGTAACTGGCCTGTTTGGTTTCAGTAGCTTGGTAAGCATCTTCTTCCTTTTACTGTTCAATTACAGCCACCTTAATAAAACTGCCAGCCGCTATTAGGGCACCATTTATATCTTGCAGTGTGATGGGTTTCTTTTTAGAACTGGATATATATTTGGGGTTACAAGGATAGCAATTGACTCAGAGAAACCAAGACAGTAAAGGCTTTTATATTTCTTTACTGTACAGCAAATCTATTTACAATAGGTATTTAAAGTAGCATTTACAAGATGATCCCAATGTTTGGCTTCTTCTTAGAAACTGTCCCCCCAAAAACTATTTTCCTCTAGTTCTCCTCCTAATGCTTAACTTCTTTCCATTTCATTCTGTCTCCCTCCCCTATTTTTGTGCTTATCATGAAAGGAAGGAGTGTGCCAGATTTATAAATGAGGGTGCTCAGTGCTGCTCATCAAACTTCCTTGGAGAAAGAATCTATCTCAAGAGCTTTCTGCCCATCCTTCCCCAGACTAGGGCTTCAGCAAAGACACTGACTCTCCGTCTTTATCCAGCTGTCTCCCTCTTTCAGCGCCTCCCTCCTGCTGTCTTGAATCCTGGCTGAAGATAACAATATCTCTGGGATTTTGCTTCTCTTCCTCCAAGGAAGCTACGAACTTCTCCTTTCCAATCTGGGGACTGACAACTGCTCTGCATACTCACCCCAACTTTAATCTCCAACTTTTCTTTCCAGCTACTCGTTGCTATAAAAGTCTTCATAGTTTTCTTTCCTCTCCTTCTCCCTCTCTGTCTCCAATTTTGGGTTAGACCACCAGCATGTCCCCCAGTAACTGAGGAGGCAGGTATTACCTCCCACCCCAGAGTTGTGGTTCCCAGCAACCATATACAAGACTGGACTAAAGTGAATGTTGTCTATCTTGTCTATCTTTCCCCACAACAGCCCTGGCTAGCAGCCAGGAGAGCTCTAGTGACAGTACCCCTGCACTTCAGGACCATATCTGAACTTCTTCTCCCCTTTTCTCTCTCTCCATTTGCTAACATGCCAGAATCCATTATGGGCCATTCAAATAATACACCACAACAATATCATACTTCCAGATGCTTTGGGTTACTATTCCCAAGTCCATATTGCTCCAACTAAAGGTCAGGGAATTCTATAAATGTTAGTCTGAAAACTCTGGAGGGCACCAGTTTGCAGATTTTTTTTTTTTTGTGCGTGTGTGCAAATGTGCAACCTGCTGTGTCCTCTAATGGTCTCCTGTTTATTTACCAACTGTACATTCATGAGAATGCATCAATGCATTTCTCTGCATACTGTAAAGATAGCAAAATAACCAGCTGGAAAATAATAGTTTTCTGTGGGAGGCTTTTGGTACACAGTCTGCCAAGCTAAAAACATTCTGTTATGCCATGCCTCAAAGAAAAATAAAGATTTGATAGAATTGATTATGTTTGTTCAAAAATATGGTTCTTGGTTTGGAAATTTCCAAAGTGCATTTCTTCATTGTTTCTGACCTCACCGGTCAAGCACATTTACATTTGAAAACATTGCAAGCTCAGTCTTAGAATGGCAGCATTTCGCTGAAAATAGACAAAGCCTGATGCTGCTTTGAACGCAGAGTGATTTCAGTAAAATAGCTCATTTCATATTATCCAGTACATCCAAGGAAAATCTTTGGCCTGAAAGCATGTGCCTTCTGATTTATTGATAAGTTCAGTAAAACCTACTACATTATCAAGATATTTCTTGATAACAACATTTATTGCCAGGAGACATTTAAAGTGCCCGAAGTATGATGTATTGTGCTAAAATGCCATATTTGTTATAACTTAAATGCAGGAAAGCTTATAACATTAGCTAAGAACTGTTTCTTTGATCCATGTTATCAAAACACTAATGCCAGTTCAGAAGCTTTTAACATATTTTTGTACCTAACTCTGTTCTTAAAATTTGCACTATCAAAAATGAAGTTAGGTATGAAAATACGTAAAAACCAATTGCTAGTTGTTATTTTTAAAATCAGTCATTGCGTGCTAGTTTATCACAGGGCAACAATAAAAGGATAACTGGTACAACGATAAATGGCATTACAAAAACTAAGAGAACATAAATGAGAAAAAAATAATTAAAACACAGAGGAAAAAACCCAGACATTTAAAGTGGAAACACAAGTTAATACATATTAAATTAAATGTATAATTGAACTGCAATCTTAAAAATGACAATTTAAGTCCTCATGCACATAATCCTATTGATCATTTCCCCCACATAGTGTATATTCATTTTTCATCTAGGATTTTAAGTAAGATAGGACCCATGGAGTGGAAAGTGTCAAAATCATAAAGATGGCATTTGCAAAGAACCTGTCCATCACTATCCCTTCCAATAGCCCATGAGAAAAAAAAGGCTTAAAAAATAAAATAAAGTGAATGTGAACTTGGTAAGTAGTCTAATCTTGCTCTGTATTGAGCCTGGAAGGAGATCAAATATAGCACTGCTGTTTGGAAGAATACCCCATTTCACAAATTCTTCCTGTGTTAGAACTCATCAACACAGCAATGGTAAATGTGCAATCCTCTCAAGCTTGTGACAAGAGGAAAGTGTATCACTATAAAAAGGTTACTCTACAGCCGACCTTTAATTCCTCTCAGCAGCGAGGCTGGTATGCTGCTACCTTCACAGAACATGTGGATAACATTCAGGGCAACAACTGCTGAGTTTCTGTCTATCTTTTTCCTTCCTACTCAGCAGGAAAACCAAGAACTAACTGCTATATGGAAGGACAATGTTCAGAGTTTTCATTTTTCTTTACGCATTTCTGCTTTACTTGCATGCTTATTATATCAAAAGGGAGACCATGGATGTCCAAACTGTTGGCTTGCTTGGGCTGCATTGAGTGGAAATAGATTGTCTGGGGCTGCATATAAAATATATAATAATTAAAACATATAAAAGCCATGGTGTTGCAGTGGTTAGAATGCAGTACTGCAGGCTAGTTCTGCTGACTACTGGTTGCCAGCAGTTTGGCAGTTCGAGGCTCAAGGTTGACTCAGCCTTCCATCCTTCCGAGGTTGGTAAAATGAGGACCCAGATTGTTTGGGGCAATATGCTGACACTGTAAACCATTTAGAGAGGGATATATTATAGATAGATAGATAGATAGATAGATAGATAGATAGATAGATAGACGGAGGATGGATGGATGGATGGATGGATGGATGGATGGATAGATAGATGATAGATGATAGATGATAGATGATAGATGATAGATGATAGATGATAGATAGATAGATAGATAGATAGATAGATAGATAGATAGATAGATGATAGATAGATAGATTATAAGAAATTATATAACTAGCTGTCCAGGATCACATGCAGCCCACAAGCTTCTCTTCTTATGCAGTGTAATGATCATGAATTATCACTGAAGAGGTCAATATTCTTATAACTTGATTCTTCTATGGTTCTTTCAAGCCATGTCATATGTTGTCTAGTACCTTGGAAGATGAGTTATATAGATATTGCTCTCCATTATCCCCACAACAGAAGTATGAATGGAGAAAGTGATGAGAGTTAACAGAGATGGTAAAGTTGACTGTTTTAATTAGAGAAAAGAACATATCCAGCTTTGTTTCTATCTGGAAACGGCTTATGGATTTTGTGCTCGAGAAAGGGGGGGAGAGGGAATTTTGTTCTTGGATTTTGCTGATTAAGTTAGTTTATTATTACAGAAATGGCTAGTATTTGTAAGTAGTTAAAGTAAAAAGTTGAGACTGCAATTCTACCTTCTATTGTGTTGCGCTGAAAAAGCTGGGTCAGTGCCTTTTGTTTTCTTCCCCCCTTTCCCCAACACTTCTCTTTCCTCATTCTTTCCCTTTCCTATTTGCCTACTATCTTTATTTTTGTTTGTATTTTATATTATGAATAATCCTATTTTTTTTTTTAAAAAGGTTTATTCTCCATTCACTTTGTCACTCATCTGCCAGCAAGAAAAAAAGTTACTGGGCAAAATCTTGCTTACTAATGATTTCTGATAGACTTAACTTCAGTAATACATGGTTGGGATTTAAAAACCTCTCAAAAAGAAAGGTTGAGCAAGTGAGGGATTCAGTCTATTTGGCAGCTACGGCTGAAATGCTTGTGAGGCTACAGATCCAGTTGCCAGATGAAAGGGGTGTTCCCAGAGAAGACCTTCCATTTTTTTAATTCATTGATTTATTTTTGTGATATGAGGAAAAATATTACTTCCTTGCTGGGACACCTTAGACTGGCTTCAGTATACCTCAGCAGAAAGATGGTGATGAGATAGAGATTATGTTGCAAGGACAGGTCTTTAAGAATGGGGCACATCTTTATATCACAACAAGCAGAATACATTGAATGATCCCTTAGTACCATGAGAAGATTCTACTCTTCCTCCACTAAGTGTCATGCTTCTCAAAGTATTGAAGGACAACAAGATTTCAGGAGTGGGAAATGTGAGTAATCATATAACTTATTTTCCATAGAAAAAGGAAACTAGGTCAAACAATGCTATGAAGAATGAGCAACTGATTCACATAGACTAAAAGGACTATGACCGTGATGGCGAACCTATGGCATGCGTGCCAGAGGTAGCACTCAGCACCCTCTCTGTGGGCACGCAAGCAGTCGCCCCAGTTCAGTTCCATCGGGCATGTGCCAGCCAGCAGGTCTTCAGGTCTCTGCCTCACATGCACGGGGGCGGGGTGCATGCGGGGGATGCACGTGCATGCGCAGGGAGTGGGCCACATGTGCATGCATGGTGTCAGGGCGCATGCAGGGGGCACGTGCACATGCGGGGGGCCATGTGTGCATGTGTGGAGGCAGGGCGCATGCATGGGGGCCGTGTGCATATTGGTTTTTGGGGGTTTGGGCACGCACATGCGCATTTGCATGTGCACAAGTACACTTTGGACACTCGATCCGGAAAAGGTTAGCCATCACTGACCTTAATGAGATACAAAAATCACCTTAATCAGACCTCTTACAAAATAGAAATCTCCCTAACAAATAAATCTTTGCTGATATAGTTCTGGCTCGGTCTCATCAAAGAAAGAGCTCAGCTTACAGTTCTTAGGTGTTGCAGACAATCAATGCTTTGGTTCAGTTCCTTGACTCCTATGTTGGTTTGAAATCTCGTTTCTTAATGTTTGGAATTTTTCTGATTTGACACTTTGGTCTATTTCTGGATACTGCTTGTATGGCTTATTAGAAGCTTATTGCTTTCGTGATTTTTCAGTACCTAACCCTATAATTTCTATTTTTGTCATCTGGATTAACCTTTTTGTAGTAAGTTTTTCCTAAATCTTAAAGTATTATAAAAGCCATTATAAGACTACTGTAATATAGTACATGGCTGGGCAGATGGAGGATTAGATCAATTAGATCCGTCGATTATGTTCCTCATATCAAAAGCTATTGATTGTTTCTCAATTTGGGAAGATGAGAAAGGCAAGTTCCCCAACTAGTATTTTTTGCTGATGTCATTTTCCTTATGTAATAGTATTCCCTGAGATGCCAGATTGGCACTGACCTTGTGGTACTCTGAAAGCTGGTTAAAACTAATCTCTCTCAGAGAGCTATTCAAGGTTGTTGGGGTTTCCTTTTGATATTACTGGTCAGGTAGTTATTATTTCATTAGTTTGTATGCTTACTGTAATGTTTTGTTACTTTTTTAACTGCCAGAAGTCATATTTTAGAGTCTGTGGTGATATACAAAAATGACATAGAAATAAATACATAAATACATTTAGCAATGTCAGAGTCCCCTGTTTACCTCAGCACAAATAGGAAAACATCCTTACTGTCGTCTATGTCAGAGGTAGACACCCTGATGCTTTCCATATGCTTTGAACTTCAAACACCTATTAACTTTCAGTAGCATAGCCAATGGCAAGAATTTCTTAGAATTATTATCCAAAATAATAGGAGGGCACCAGATTGCATACCTTTGCCTCGAGCCTAATCACTCAAAGAACTTGAGGAGAAAGAAATTATTTTCCCCCCAGCATCAAGAGGTATTTGTGTTGGACAAAAACCTTAAATACGATTCTCTCTGTATAAGTAGTAACAATGCAGCAACATTTGTTTCTGGCAATAGCACTTCAAAACAGCAAGCAGAAGTAGGAATTGGTGCTATTGAATTCTCTCTTATCCCCCCCTACCCCTGGAACCTAGTCAGTAACAAATCCTGATTAAAATGTAATTCTCCATTAAATCTAAGAATTCAGAATGTTAAATATTCTTAGAATGAAACTAAGCATCCTAAGAAATGTGGGCTATTGCCAAAACAGGCAGGCCTGAATTATATTTGGAGCTCCCTCTCTGTACTCTTTGGTACAATTTGCTCTGCTCCTTAATTGTACTGTACTTTTTCTCAATCATACCAAGCAGTGATGTGGAGATGTCACTGAACTGTACTACAGGAGAGAGAAGAACATGACATTTGGACTCTTGTTTTCATTGGCAACTTTGCATGAGTGCTACATTTTGTTCTCACCCTGAAATGAATTGTTAGGGAAAAAGAAAACAGACTAATTTGTGCCAAATTAGTGGCACCTCTATGGTGGACTATAGATGTCCCTCTTCTAGCTGAAGGGATATGTGTAACAAGTTATCATTACCTGAACATTGCTAATGAAAATATAATTCCAGAAATACTGTAGATCCTAAAAGTAAGTCTTAATGAACAAACTATCTTTCGAAATGCAAAAACAGAAACAAGTTTCCTATCAAAAGTGTAAATCCCAACATTTATGGGATTTGTTTGTTTCCAGTTAGTGTAACTGTAGTGCAGTCCAGAGAAAACATATTCCCGTTGAACTGAGTTTCATTGTGTTGCAGCCAATCAGTTTTGTGACAGAGCTATTTCTGTTTATGATAAGTTTTATTTGGTCCCATATCTTTTTATGCCTCCTACTGTTTTGCTTCTATTTGCATTTTTACTTCTCTTGGGTACTGCAGCGAGAGTATTTAGTATTGCCTCCAAGTCTTCTGCCAGCTCCCACTTCTGCTCAATGTCTTGAAGCATATGGCCATTAAAGATACATTTCCTAATCTTGCTTTAATCCTGAGGCTCATTACCTTGCACTTCTCTGTTCTGAGTTAATTCATCTGCCCGTACTCCAAGTCAATTCAAGTCATTCCAAATTTGATTGTCTTCCTGCTTCGTATTGACTGTTCTTATCATAGGCTCAGCAGCCAATTTAATCTCCTTTCTCTCATATGTAAAGCCAACAATTTCAGTACAAACACTGGCCACTTTCTTTTATCCCAAGAACTATTTAGATCCTCTGCTTTTAGGTAGTTTTATTTTATGCCGTTTGTTAACTCATGTTTAGTTATTTTCTTCTTCATATGTTGTAAATCTATGTGCTACACTAACTCTACCTCCCCCATCCCAAAGTTTAGAGCCAATACGTCTTGCTATGCTATGGTCAGCAAAGCCTTATTATTTGCCCCATACAGTTTTATTCTTAATTAAAGTATATTTGTCTTTAAGTAGTTAATGAGTTAGTTTGGGATAGTAGTTAAGAGTGAAAACTGGGAGATTGGGAATTCTAGTGCTATATTGGGCACAAAGCCAGCTGGGTGAACTTAGATAGAGAAGAGATACTCTATCACAACTCTGGAAAGCAGGCAATGGAAAACCACTTCTAAAAAAAAACACTTTGCCAAATAAACCACAGCGACTAGTCCAGGCAGTCAAAAGGAATAAAACAATAACAACTCAAAAACTAACTAACTAACTAACTAAATAAATAAATAATCCCCCCCATTCACCCCCCAAGAATCCTATCATGTTCTGCATCCTTAAAATGATCGCCACAGAGCATCCTAAATTTTTTTAAAGTATTTATTTGATTCTTTTTCAAGAATAATATGTGAAGACTCAGTGCATCCATTTTTTCTCTGATATGATCTATTACAAAATCTGTTACGGTCCATTCTATTACCTGCAGTTGATCCATTAATCAGTCATCACTGATTGCTTTTAAATTTTTGAAAAATTGGACATCAGGTATTCTGTTAATGGCATTCAGGAATGATGCTTTCTATCATTTTTATAGTATTTTACAAGATTCAATAGTTCAAAAATTCACAAGTTCTCAGTAACTCCTTTACTTAGAGTAGCCCAATATTATGCTGGTATGAACTCATACCCCAGTCTAGTGAATTTCCAGGCTTCTGCTATTTAAGGATCAATTCATTGGACACTTATAACTATTTGTGATGAATTGCTTATTTTAATATAGTGCCAGAAATGTCTTCTGCACCTTTTCCTGCCATTCTCACGCAATATGATGAAACAAAAATGGCTTCTTTCCATATCCCCAACTCCTATTTTGTTTGTTTATTTCAAATAAGAAGAAAATAAAGTATCAAGGACAATGCTTTGTAGAGAATGCACAATCATGTATCTTTAATTGTTGTAATATCCAATTACAGGAGGCACCAAAATTCATCTGGCTAAGTATCCATGATGATTACAAGTGTCCAATCATGCCAGAATAGTTTCAGTGAAGCAGCATCCATAATTCCTTTACTAAGTAATTGATTCTATGGTCAAAGTGATATCCTTGCCCTTCTAATGTTCAGTAAAGATTACTTTTCTAGAACTTAAGTCATCTTGGATAACATTGAATAAGGTTGCAATGTCTTCTGAGCAACTTTTTTTTTAGACCAAAGACTCTACTTTTTGAGTGGCATGTGAAGGACAGCATTACCCAAAGTAGATGAGATGGGTTTTTTTTAATGGATTGAAATTATGCTAGAGGCTGGCAAATAGTTACTAGATGCTAGGCTTTGGAAAAAGATTAAAACTTTCCTACACTTTCCTTTTTTCCCTTTCCTTTCCTTTCCTTTCCTTTCCTTTCCTTTCCTTTCCTTTCCTTTCCTTTCCTTTCCTTTC
>WNWU01000001.1:21516743-21529722 GCA_012654045.1 Ptyas mucosa
AAGAAAGAAAGAAAGAAAGAAAGAAAGAAAGAAAGAAAGAAAGAAAGAAAGAAAGAAAGAAAAAGATCTAATACTAACTTAGAACTATGAACTTTGGAGGCATATAGAAAGCTCCAAATTTGGGAATATTTAAAATTCCGATTTAGAATATGGGAAACCTACCTATAAGAATCTTTTCTCCATCAGACACATCCACATTTGTCATAGAAGCCATGTATCACAACAAGCAAGTAGTACCTTATAGCAGCACCAAAAAAATGTAAACACATTCTGGATCTCTTTTCAATTTCTAACAGTGAAGTGGGGGAAGATATATTTCAAATTAACATGATGGGATTGTTCTATGAGAAGAGTGTAAAGAACAAATATGCTATTCCAAAAAATGCAGTGACAGCAACATGTTTCTCTGTTTAAGAGCTTTCTCCAAAGAGCCAGTTTCTTGCTGGCATCTACCAACTGACATTGTTGATCAGTTTGCAGCAGCTGTAGGACAAGAAGTAGTAATAATCATAACACTATATAGGTAGAATGTGTTAAAAGCTTTTTTTTTTAATTTGAAGAAATTATTGACATTCACATTTCACTTCTGTCTATCAACTGACAGAATGTTAGCTTGCCATAATATAGTTGATAGTTTGTTGGATACAAATGATAGAAAGGTAAATGACTGCTATTTGGCCAATTTGAGATACTAGCATGAACCCTTAATAGTCCACTTAAAGATTAAATACAGCATATTTTAAACTAAGACTCATGTAGTACATTTGGCAAAAAAGCCCATTACCTAATCTTAGTTTTGACATCTTAAAGTAATATGAAGAAATCACTTCTTTTCCACTGAAAGATCTTTTCTCCCCACCACCCCTAAATAAAAGCTTTTCATTCAGTTGAAAACACCAAGTTTGCTTGAAAATTTATAAAATATAAATTGTGAATAATACACTTATAATGAAATATTTTATACTGAGTGCAGTTTTATATCTTTTAAGAAGATATTGGATAACCATTTGTCTGAAGTGGTGTAGGGTTTCCTGCCTAGGCAGGGGGTTGGACTAGAAGACCTCCAAGGTCCCTTCCAACTCTGTTATTCTGTTATTCAGAATATTTTATATTGAAATGCCTGGAACAAGAGATAAATCTTAAATGTTGTTATAAAAGGTAGAGAAGGATGAGCAAGCAACTCAGCTTCAAAGCAAATATATTCCATCATTTGGGAGCAATGCAGGATAACATCTATGCCTGTATGGCTGATAAATGGCATCTTCGAATGGATCTTCTTTAATCATCATGGTGTTTTTACGATTGTGCCTTCTACATAATCTCTTACATCTATTCCTATCGTTCCTGTAGAATGTCCCCCAAACCAGAGAATCTTTTGCCTTCCATCCAAGGACAGAGGCAAAAAATGAAATTCACAGTGGCAATGCAACCTTAAAAACTATGTCCACACCTCATGGTAGCTATACTAGGTCTTCTTCCCCTGGGAACTAAAATGCTGTGAGACGTGAAAAGAGCATTCTGTGGGTATACTAGAAAAGTCACGAACTCACAATATCTAAGTTCTTCTTATCTCAGGCATACTGCAATATTAATAGGCAAAGTTGTATAGATAGGGTCATAAGATGAGCCTTGCTGGATCAAGCCATAGACCCATCTAGTTCATTCTATATTGAACAGTGGGCAAGTGGAAGCTTTAGGACATCGATCAATTAAAGTGAATAATTCCCCCACTCCCTTGATGCTTCTTATCAATCAATGTAGTATGCTGCCTGATTCAGGAAGTACCCTGTTTCCGTGAAAATAAGACATCCCCTGATAATAAACCCAATTGGGCTTTTGAGCGCATGCACTAAAATAAGCCCCCCTGAAAATAAGTCGCCTCCTGAAAATAAGCCCTTCCCAAAAATATTTAAACACATGCACAGCCGGTCCCTGTCATTTTTTCTGGTTAGGGTTAGGGAGACAGAGCTGGAAATTTGTTTGGTTTGTTTGTTTATTTATTATATTTATATATCACCCTTCTCCCGAAGGACTCGGGGCGGTGAACAGCCAGCAAGTAAAACACAAAAAGTACACAATTTAAGACAATATTAAAATCCAATTAAATTAATTTGGCCCACAATTAAAACACCCCTATATTAAAACCCATAATTTAACGATTTAAAATTGGAACAATTTAAAGGAGTTAGGTCAGCCTGGCTTGATGAAACAGAAACGTCTTTAGGGCACGGCCGAAAGTGCGCAGATCCGGGATCTGTCGTATCTCCGAGGGCAGCTCGTTCCAGAGGATAGGTGCCCCCACAGAGAAGGCTCTCCCCCTGGGGGCCACCAGCCGGCATTGTTTGGCCGACGGCACCCTAAGGAGCCCCTTTCTGTGGGAGCGTACTGGTCAGGTAAGATGGCAAAAGGAGATGTTCCATGTTCCATGTGCCCCAAAATAATAAGACCTCCCCGAATATAAGGGCAAGTGCCTATTTTGGGGTTCAAAAAATATAAGACAGGGTCTTATTTTCAGGGAAACACGGTAGTAAACAGTATAATTAATATCAGAAAACATTAAAGGGTTGTTTATTTCTTTAATTTCAATAGGCAGAAATTTTATTTTTAAAAAAGAAAGGGAACCCAAAAATGCAAATATTATTTCCCCATTAATTTCTAACCCGCCTGCCAAATCTAATAGAATTTTGGACTGAGGCTTCTATCTTTTAAAATAAGTTCACAACAGAAGCCTAGCATTGAGTTTCAGCAAGGCCAGGGAGAAAATAACCTTCTCCTGAATGATGCTGGAATTTGGAATGCTTCTGTAGGATTGGAATGAATGACTAGAATTATCAATTTGGCTGAACTTTAATTAGTGACACCTGGATTCTGGTCTTTTCATCCCTCCCTGAGATTCCACCTGTTACCTGACAATTTCCATTACAGTATGGATCTTTAGCTCTTCCCTTGTTGCTTTAGCATATGGTGGTTTTTTGTTGCTGGCATTTGATAACTTGGCATTGGCTTTTTCTCTTTTAATTCAGACTCTCCGTGTTCTCCTGTTCAGCTCTATGAAACAACTTCTATGGATTTGAGCTTGCTAAATATTGCCAGTCAACTAGTATCCTCTTACAGCACATTGCAGAAAGCTCCAAGTAATCACTTCTGACTAAACATTTGAAAGGGGGTGATAAGAAGGTCAAACTCAGTTTGGTGCATCTGAAAAATGATACTTTCATTTTTTTCTCTAACGTAATTGTGCTAAAGGTTACAATTTTCAACAATAAAAACTAATGCAAAGTAAAAAGAATGAAAAATAAATGAAAAACTAGAAAGTTCAGAAAAGAAAGAAATAGAAAAATAGAAAAGAAAGAAAAAAAATAAGAATATAGAAAGGAAAAAGAAAAGAAATATATAAAGAAGTTATTCTCCCTTCATCACAAAAAGTAATTTTTTTACTAACTTATTACCTTCTCTTAAAATACCAATGATCTCTTCTTCCCATATCCTATCTCCTATCTACAAACAAATTCATAAACCCTTGCATTTCACACCTGATGCCAGCAAAAGTTCATTAAGGGTTACATGTACCAAAGGTAATAAAATATCTACTTTAACTGTGATAAATAAACCAACCTTTTTTTCTTTCCTTTTTCTTCTAACAATCTTGATCTTTAGTCCCTTCAACTAATGTTATAGAATTTGATTTCTTTTCATTTTTTTAATTTGTCCCTTCTCATAAAATTCTTCAAAGTTTTAAGAAGCCTCTTCTGTGAATCCAATATAGGAAATTTATCCAGGTCATTTTCTTGGTTTCTTATTTCTATACCCCTTTTACTTATGAAGACATCAGCTGGTTTCTCTTGTATGTCTAATCTAGTGTAACACCTTTTTCCATGTCATTCTTGTTGCCTGTCATTTATAAATCCACTTTCATTTAGTCTCAATCATATCAGGTAATACCTCAATCATCCTTTAAACATAGTCAATCTGTAGATTAATTTCTAAGTCCTTCATTCAATACCTACCTATTTTTTTAAAAAATAATTGAAAACATAAGTATTCTTCATCAGAATGATTCTTTTAAATTAATTCCAAAATCTCATTTCTAATTTATCTAGAATTGTACCTTTCTAAAATCAAAATTTTAATTATCCCTTTTTAGTTTATTTCAGATAAAAATTTAAATCCTGAAATTTATATTTAAAAGAGTAGTAAGTTTCAAAGATGACTAAGGATTGAAGGAACTCACCTGCTGGTGTAAGTGTGTCAATTCATGATTAGAATAGGAAAAATATGAACCCAGTGTCCTTTCATAGGCACATAGCCTTTGAAGCAGTGGTGGGTTCCTCCTGGTTCGGCCTGGTTCTCCCGAGCCAGTAGCGGTGACGATATGACATCACCGAACCTGTTCTGCCTCCCTGCCCCCCCACAACCCCACCACCTGCATTATTCTTACCTTTTATTTGGCCCAACCCCCCAATCTATTGCTGCCTCCTGAGTCCCAGCTGATGGCTAGAGGGAAAAAAACTGTGTAAACTCTTGGTGCAGGGCTTCAAAGGGCCACCCTACAGCTGATCAGTGTTAAAAGAAAACAAATGAGTAGATCAGTGCCTGCAAAAAATAAATGGGTAGATTGTACAGTTCTGCAAGCAGTTAAAAGCCTGGTAGACCAGTACCTCTGCTAAATCCTAAATAATTCTCACATGATCATCAAGCCACGCCCACAAAATAAGCCACACCCACAGAACCAGTAGTAAAAAATGTTAGAACTCACCCCTTTGAAGTTACTATGGCAGCAAAAAACGTGAGTTACAACCAGCCCTTGCACTTACAACTGTCACAGGATCCACCTGGTCATGTGATCAAAATTTAGATACTTGGCAACTGGAAATTCTGGTCCTAATTGTGGTCTTAAGTCAAGGACTATCTGCAATGCTCAGAGAAGAAATGCTTGTACTTCCATTTTTCTGCAGCCCTCATGAAAGTCTGTTTCCCAGCTGCAATTTGCCTGAAATAGCAATAGCACTTAGACTTACATACCACTTCACAGTGCTTTACAGCCCTCTCTAAGTCAGAGGTGGTATTCAGCAGGTTCTGACCAGTTGTGGAGAACAGGTAGCGGAAATTTTGAGTAGTTCAGAGAACCGTAAATACCACCTCTGACTGGCCCTGCCCCATTTATTCTCTGCCTCCAGAGTCCCAGCTGATCGGGAGGAAATAAAGATTTTGCAGTAACCTTCTCCTGGAATGGGGTGGGAATGGAGATTTTACAGTATCCTTCTCCTCCCATGCCACCAAGCCATGCCACACCCACCAAGTCACGCCCACAGAACAGGTAGTAAAAATTTTTGAATCCCACCACTGGAGTCAGCATATTGCCCCCAACAATCTGGGTCCTCCTGAAAAGCGAAACTGCCATGTGAACTTCCTTTACAAGAAAATGACTGCAGTAGAAGAACACCAGGGGAAACTATTCAGACCTCAGTGTGACCTTTTCATCATGTATCTCAATATCCAAAACTCCATCCCTTAACAAATCCTCAAATTAGCATAGTATCTATCATATTGTTTAATGTTCTTCTTGAACAAAAAGACATAGAGAAGGGAAATAAATATTGAAACAGCTCTCCATAATATCTATATCCTTTCAGATACAATGTTTTCCCACTGTCTGCTCTTCTCCAATTGTTCTTCATCATTTTTTCCTTTGAGGCCTATTATCAGCTTGACTGTTCTTTGGACCTGCTCCAATTTGTCATTGCCTTTTCTAAAATGTTATGTGCAGAATTTAATGCTATATTCTAAGCTCAATCTGACCAATGCAGAATACAAGGAAAATGGACTGTACTCAGTGGTGGGTTTCAAAATTTTTTACTACCAGTTCTGTGGGTGTGGCTTGGTGGGTGTAGCATGGCTTGGTGGGCGTGGCTTGGTGGGCATGGCAGGGGAAGGATACTGCAAAATCCCCATTTTCTCCTGATCAACTGGGACTTGGGAGGCAGGGAATAGATGGGGGTGGGGCCAGTCAGAATTTTTACTATCGGTTCTCCAAACTACTCAAAATTTCCGCTACTGGTTCTCCAGAACTGGTCAGAACCTGCTGAAACCCACCTTTGACTGTACTTGATAATTCTGCTGATGCCGTATTTGCTTTATTTAAAAAAAATCTGATAAAAGGAATGTTTAATTTGATATTAGACAGTATCTTATGTTTGATCTGATATAAAGCAATATCTTATGTTTACATACAGGTCTGACTTCAGTTACTAGCCTGGCAACATTTATCAAGACTAGCATGGAGACAGATCGTTAATGCTTTGAAAAGATTCCTTATCAGGGTTGTTTCATTGCCACCCTTTTCATGAAACCAAAGATAATATTACAATTACCATCTTAAAGAGAGATTGAAGTGATAGAGTTATAAGTGTAGGAATTCAGTTGTGAAATAATTTTCCCTGCATTTTTTCTATTTTTGTTTTCTTCAGATTTGTGCCAGCTCTGTCCTACATACATATAAAAAAAGTTCATCTCCTTCATTACAATGAAATTCTTACCACAAAGAATGCCACAATGATTTCTAGGCATCTGCAATATTGTCTTACCTTGGCTAAAGTTCATGTTCATGATTCCACCATCAGAAAAGTACAGAGTAAAATTGGGATTTGTGGGAGATTAGCAAGATTCAAGCCATTGCTCAGTAAGAACAAGCCAATCATGTCAAATTTGCCACAAAGCATTACATTTATTTTATTTATTATTAATCAAATTTATACACCACCACCATTTCACTATTGAAGTGATTCTCCTTCATTTAAGGTGTAGAGTCTCCTGCTTGGACAGGGGGTTGGATTAGATGGCCTACAAGGTCCCTTACAATTCTGTTAATCTGTTAAAGGATTAAAAATACTTTAAAAATCCGTACAAAAATAAAAATTGAAAGAGAAAGTTAAAAGGCAGAATTAAAAAGATGCAGGAACACCATTAAGACATCTGTTTTAAATCAAATTTATACTTCTTGAGGAACGTTCTTTGGACAGACAAATCAAGAGTGAAAAGTTTCAAATAACATGACTGTAATTACCACTGATAGAAAACAACCACTCTACTCCATGCAAATAACTTCATATCATTTGAGAGGCAGTTTGGTCTAATGGATAAGGCACCAGGCTAGACATCAGGAGTCTGTGAGGCATAAAAAACCTTCTGGTGATTTTGTGCCAGCCACTCTCTCTCAGCCCATGCTATTCGGTTCAGGCAGCAAGCTGGTTGTTCAATTGCTATCTCAACCAGTAGATCAACATTCAGTTGATCTGGAAAAAAAGAAGACTCTGCACTTATGGAAAAATGTTAGGAAGAAAAAAGTATATAGTCATGAATAACAGAGATAATAACATCATGGTTTGCTGTCTCAGGATTCCAGGGTTAGCCATCATTAAAAAAAAGTTTGTGATTTTTAAGGTGAAACACATATTAGTCATGTAGCGATACAATAATGCCAAACATACCATACAAGACAATTTACAGGTAAATGGATAAATATAAAGGCAATATTTGGGGATGACCAAGATAGTGTCTAGAACTATATTCCATGGAAAAGTTGTCACAAGCAGTTCATTTAGAAAACCATCCAGTGTTATTGAGCTGAATCAATTCATAAGATAAACAATGGGTCAAGATTCATAGGACAGATGATCACCAATTGCAGGAGCATTTGGTTACAAGTATTACAGCTAAAGATGGTGCAATCAGTCAATGAATCTGTGATTACTTTTTCACATGGGCACAATTCATATTTATGAAATAAATGAAAGAAACCCCAATTTTTGGTGCTATTTCTTCACTCATACCACTAGGACACATGTGAAACTGTTAAACATCAGTGGCAAGTATATGCAAAATAAAAACAATTAAAGGGTTGAGTACTTTTTGGAAAAGGCAAAAGCTTTTCAAGAAAAAGAATCAGAATACTTTTTCTTATACCTGCCAACACATATGCATAAGTTTAGTTCTGTGTGAAGGTCTATGTGTAGTTCTATGTTTTGTCATTCCAGTTTTCCATCCATCCATCCATCCATCATTCATTCATTTTATGCAGTCAACCACTTCACATCTGTTACCTTCATGACTCTGGGCAAAAAAGATTTGACTTTCTTATCTAGCAAGGGAAAGGGGGAAATACAAGTACTGAAAAAGTAAAGAAGTGATAGCTGAGGATTTAAGGCTAAACAAGGATGCTTGAGGAAATCAAGCAAGATTTAGTCAAATTAGAACTCCACTATAGAGGAAGCTGTGGCTAGAGAGAAAGAAAATGCAGATAGTTTTCAGATCAGAGGTCATATTCCACCTTATCCTTCTTCTGAGAGGCTCAGAACAGACATTCATTTCACCATGATCCAAACAAGTAGATTAGAGATATTGATTGGACTTGGTCCAGCATGAGCTTTTCCACTAAGTAGAAACCACTGTCTATACCATTTAGGCTTTTTTACTTCCTTATTCAGCTTAAAACTATATCAGCAGCCTAGCTAAGAAAATGAATGTTCATATCCTAAAAATAAACATGGGATATTCAGAATCATGACTAATCTAGCAATCTAATTTTTGTAGCATTTCATGGTTTGGTCATATTTCATTCGTTGCATCACAAATATGTTGTAGGGAAATGTCTCTATTGAATATGCAATTAATAAACCTACCAAATAGGTTTGTTGGTGGACTGGCTGAAAATATAAGGATGTACTTCATAAACTATAGGTCCTTGGTTTATATCCATTTGTTTATTGACCATTCAAAGTTACAACAGTGAAACAAGTGACTTACAGTATGACCAATTTCACACATGAGCATTGCAGCATTCCCACAGTTGCATGATCTAACTCCGGGTGCTTGGCAACCAAAATGTATTTATGCTGGTTGCAGCATCCTGGGCTCCTATGTTTGTCATTTGCAATCTTCCTAGGGTGCCTCTGGCAAGCAAAGTCAATGGGGGAAGGCAGATTCGCTTAATCACTATATGGTTCACTGAACAACTCCAGTGATTCACTCAACAACCATGGCAAAAAAAGGACATACCATGGAGTGTGAGTCACTTAAGAAGTATCTTACTTAGCAATGGAAACTTGGAACTTAGCAATCAGGTTTGGTTGTAAGTCAAGGACTACCTGTACAGTGTGGTTTGTTTGGTATTTACTAAGTGTCATATAAAGCCAGCTTTCTTTATAAGCCAAAGCTTGTTTGTTGAGCAAAAAATTTCAGATGTGATCGATGAAAAAGCAATCACATGGCCTAATATGAATCTGGTCAAGATAAGAGAGCATTTTATATTTGCCTCAAAGTCATGTGGTTTCCTTCATTTCCAACTACATTTTTTTTTTACAAAGAGGATCAATTATCCATATCAGGCATCCATTAAAACTGGATATTTTGGAAGCTATACAGTATTGTTGCATGTGTATGAGAAATACAATGGTGAAGGGATGCATGTTCTGCTACAGCATGAAGAGCATGTAAAACAATAAGCATTTATATACATTTAAATAAGCTTTCGTTAGTTCTGTGGTTTTTACAATTTATGGGTACACACCTGTCACTGATTTCATCCAACTATCATCAGCACAAGCTTTGCTATTAGGTTGTGTTGCATCTTCTCATTGTCTTATTTTCTTCATAGAAAGATTGCTTCAAAATGGAATCCAAATCATTTGTTTCTCTTGCAGGAAAATCATTACAAAAGAACCCACTAACCTACATACTATATCACATCAAGCATTTAATAATTGACTTCCAGTTTTTAAGAGCAGTGCAATTTAAAGAAGCAACTAGTAAGAGCTCTCATTTAAAAATCTACCACATCATAATGAGTATTGCAAGGTCTTCTGCAGCCACTTGGAATAATGGGACAGGCCATAACATTTGCATATAAAACATAATGGCATTGCATAAACTTCCTTAAGATGAATTCATATTACTGAATCGATTCTCCATTACTAGAGAGAACTAAATAAACAGGCCACTATTAATTACTTAGATAAAGACTAATTATTTAGGCTGAAATGTTGTGACTATTTCAAAGTAACAGATAACTGTCAGCTTTAAGGATTATTACTCGCTGTCTTTGAAAGCTGGATACCTTGTAGAAAAGGAGCCTATATATGAATCTACATTTTTTCCTTCAGTGTTAGAGGAATGTCAACATACTGCCTCAGAATATCATGAGATGAAGTTAATTGAAATAATAAATTCCTCCACATTGCTGCTCTCGTGTTTCTAAGATATTTATCCCTGAGAGGAGAACAAAGTCATATGGGTGAAATCATATTATTCTCATAACAACTTTCTACATACTTTAAAAGTCCATATCATGGAGAGCATTTGGCTATCTAATGAACATTATAATGCTCGGAACTGCAACTAGAAAAGGAGGCAAAATTTTAGTATAACCATAAATAAATATCCTTGGTATTTATGTACTGAACAATCTTTTAATGAAACACACTCTGTTGACAGAGTATGGAGAAACATACACACAGAGAGAGAAATGTTAAACTCTCTCATATATAAAGCTATGTGTGTGTATACATACATACATACATATCTAGTCTATACATCTATAGATATATGTTTATGTCTATGTGTATGTGTACATGCATACATACGTATATACATACCCACAAATACACAAAAGAACCAGGGTGGAGCAGTGGTTAGAATACAGTATTGCAGGCTAATTCTGCCAATCGTCAGCAGTTTGATCTTGACCGGCTCAAGGTTGACTCAGCCTCCCATCCTTCTGAGGTGATAAAATGAGGACCCAGATTGTTGGGGGCAATATGTGACTCTGTAAACCACTTAGAGAAGGCTGTAAAGTACTGTGAAGCAGTATATAAGTCTAAATGTCATTGCTATTGCTACATGTATATATGTATATTTGTATTTATATAGTTTTATATAGGTATATGTAGTTTATATATACAAATTTATAAATATAAAATCAATCCATTTTTATATCAAACAATCCTGTACTGTGATTGACACTGATCAGAATGGAAGCCACACTTTTCTTGGTTTCCATCTGATCTACAGTATGAGTAGATTGTTACTAATATAGATGCCCTGGGCCTCAGCAACCATTCTAGCTAAATGCAACATTCCCAATTCTTTGTCCAGCTACATCTACTCAAATTACACTCATTACAACTTAATTAACTGCTTGATCACACTAGTCATTATTCTATGACTAAGTAGGCATTTTTCCAAATTGTAAATTATTTTAAACATCTCTGGAATTCTGTAGTCTTAAAGAAAATACAACTGTATTACCCAGTAAAGGCTGGAAACATTTCCCTTCTTTTCTGTTGCTTGGGATTTTAATCCAACCTTTATCAGGACATCAGCAGCACCCTTAATGTAGTCTAACATCTAAAAAAAAATCAGCATCATTGGACTGTCTTCATTCCTCAAAGTTATATTAATAATACTTTACAGCAATTCCTTTTTTTTGACATTTAGTTATCCTTTATGAATGGGTGTCAGAGTGCAACTTTTATCTATTAATAGATGACAAGTGATGAACTATTCTGTAGAATATTATGCATAGCTACACAACAATGGCTTAGTAATTTGAATTTCTTCAATATGTTTTTAATTCTTTAACTTTCTATCTGTCCCACTTTTGGTCTGAACTTCTAACAGGATTTCAATGTACATGATGAAATTTTATGGCATATTGCTTTCCGGTTCAGCATTTCCATGACTAGCAAGCATACAAGCGTTTGACCTTGCTAGAAACAGAGCATGAATGAAAGAGAAAGTGATGGAATCAGTGGATCACTGTGATGTGAAGAGTCTGAAATAATACAAGGACTTTTGTGTTAAGAAATTAGGTTGCACATTGTCCTAACATAAAATTGACCTTTTTAAATTTCTGCTGAACTTATGTCAGCATGGTTTCTGTAACTGATTATCCAGTTTGTGTATTGTGTAATTGTGTATTAATTAACCATGGTTTATCAAATAGGTCACAATTGGCTGGTTTCAGACAATTCAATATGGACAGTGACACACACACACACACACACACGTGTGTTAAGGCACTAAGACAAGACCCAACAAGCCACATCATGCCTTAGTCAATAGTATATAATATAGTCAATTACTCAAGTAGTATATAATATGTTCAATTACCCAAGAAACTAAATTTTTGGAACCCTAGAGATTGTAGTAAGAAACACAGGGAAGGAAGAACAGGGTTGTCCTGTTTCAATTTCAAGCAGCTGCTCTCTTAGGAGATGATCAATTCTTGGGACACACTGAGATGAAATAATATAAAATCTAGCATTTAATTAATAGAATGTGATATAATCATTTAAACTGATTTGCAGATGCATAGAATCTGAAGTTGCAAGCAGAGTCAATTGGAACATCAGCTATGAACAGTTATGATCCCAAGGCACGCTAAAGAAAGAGATAACGGTATATTTTTTTATACTTCTAGTGCTCTAGTGCAGATACATTGGGACTATAAGTACCAAAATTTCCAGCCAAATATGGGGAAACTGTAATGTAAATGTCAATGGATAGCAAAATGTTGAACCAAAAAAATCATCGATTTTTGGAAATCCAAGGGAAAGGAATTTGGAGGAAGCAATCTCTCAGCTAATTTTGTTCTGACTCAGAATATTATATGATTGGCTACTTTTCACAGAATGAGGCATGAAATTGGTTCTTCATGGAACCGTGGACTTCAAGAGACCTGAAAATTACCTAGATCAGCTTCTTGCATTTACCGTGTGTTCATATACCTTATAGAGAATTGTTGATGAAAGACTAATGCTCATGATTATCATCTAACTTATAATGGATTTCAAAGATAAGTTATTATCACAGAGACAAAACATGGAAGACCACCTAAATTCTCCAAAGGTATGGTAGATCTATAAAGTAGAACAAAGTCTTTCTTTCTTTCTTTCTTTCTTTCTTTCTTTCTTTCTTTCTTTCT
>WNWU01000001.1:21529732-21546421 GCA_012654045.1 Ptyas mucosa
TCTTTCTTTCTTTCTTTCTTTCTTTCTTTCTTTCTTTCTTTCTTTCTTTCTTTCTTTCTTTCTTTTCCTCCTTCCCTCCCTTTCTTTTCTTTCTTTTCATTTTTTCCCATTTTTTTCTTTTCTTTTCTTTTCTTCTCTTTCTGCAGCAACGGGGAAGAAGATTTTCTTTAGAGTCTATGTGGCAGCTATTTGTTCCATAAATGTGAATGAATAGTCCATAAATTTCCAGACATCTATTTGATAAAATTATATACTAGAAACGTATCAACCCTCCCCAAAGTAGTAGTTATTATATTTATTTAATTTATTTATGCAAACACATCATATGTAATACTTCAACTTAAGTTATAGCTTATGGTTGATGGATATACATACACACCCATGCATACAGTAACATTATTGGATTTCAGAAAAGTATAAAATACAAAGAATATGGAAAAAGATTTAAAGGGAGAAGGTATGGAAAATACCTTTCAGACTTTCTTTGGTACAGATAAAAGCAAGAAATAAAAGAATCCTTTGAACTAGAATAAACCAAAGCACACATTACTTCTGGACTAATAAACAGTTGTACTCATTAAATCCCAAGGTTAAAATTTCCTTTCTTTCAGTTTCAAGCAAGAAGTCCAAAATGGTTTCCATGTAGATGTGAAATTAGACAAAGTCACTTCTTTCATTAAAGCAATCAATTTTGCTATCTCCACAACTCCATAGCTGATGGGTATTTTTAAATCTACCTGTGATTTGGTGAGTTAACATTGGTGTGAGATTCTAAATTAATTTTAAGATGGTCAACATATACAGTAGACATAAAAAAAATTGTCTATGTTACTATGTCTAAATATATCGTTGTCTGGAGGACTGCATTTTCTTTTATACTTGTCTTTTAAACAGCTATTTTATCACAATGTGGACTTGTAATGTATCTTCTTCAACTTTGAATGGTTGAATTTTTAATATTTAAAGTTATAAAAAAGGTTATATTTAGCTTCTTTGCATTTGTACCCTTTAAGTCAGAAATACAAGGTAGACTGTGAAAGAAACTCAGTGGAAAATGAATTTAAAGCAACAAGGGTAAATTTCATCCAAGTACATTGAATGAATATGCTATATATTAAGACCCAAATTTTATATATTATCTTTGAGAAATTCAGGAAAAGGGTGAAATACTATATGATTAGAGGAGGGCAATTGCAACTAGAGGGAGGTAGGGTGGGAGAAAGGGATAGGGATAGGGAAAGAGGGAGGGAGGGGGGGGGGGGGGGAGAGAATTACAGACCTGTGAATCTGATATTGATATCTGGGAAAATTCTAGAGCAGTTCATACATTGTAATTTATGGACATAAATTGTAATTTATGAACATCTTCAAAACAATGTAGTTTTTTCTAGAAATCAACAAATCAGTTTATTACAAATATTTTATCATTGTAACTTTATCTAATTTTCTATATTAACTTTCTTAGTAGATTTTGAAATCTGTTATATTTTGATTTTTTTTAAAAAAAATGACAAGTACCATGTGGCATTCTAAATATCAAGCTTCTTAAATATGGGCTGGATAACTTGATAATTAAGTAGATATGTTATTGGTATGAAAATCGCAACTAAAATACACTCATCAATGATTCCTCATCAAACTGGTGATAGGTATTAAGTGATGAACCACAAGGACGAGTCCCAATGCAGTTTCCAATAATTAATGACTTCTTAGATGAAGAACTTGAGTGAGTTACTATCATATTTGCAGGTGGACACTAAAATTAAATCTAGTTAGTAATCTGATGACCAGAATTGGACCCAGTTTTCCAAGTGTGGCTTCACTAGAGCAGTATGAAGCAGTACTATCACAACTTGTGATTTTGGTGCTACCCCTCTGTTGATGCAGCTTAGGACTGTACTGGCTTTTTGGGTGGCTGCAGCACACTGCTGGCTCATATTTAAGTAGCAGTCCACTAGGATATCTAGATCCCTCTTACAGTTACTGCTATTGAATCATGTACTGCCTATTCTATACACATGCATTTGATTTTTCCCATCTACTTTTCTCACCACTAAACTACATCTTGTTAATTAAGGCCCAATGCTCAGGTATGTCAAGATCCTCCTGAATCTCAAGTCTATCCTCCAAAGTGTTGGCAATCCCCCCTACTTTGGTGTCATCATCTGCAAACTGTCATCATTGACAGTTCTTCTAAAATACTGCATCCAATTCTGGTTAAAGGTAATGGTAAAGGTTCCCCTCGCACATATGTGCTAATTGTTCCTGACTCTAGGGGGCGGTGCTCATCTCTGTTTCTAAGCCGAACAGCCAGCACTGTCTGATGATGATTCCATGGTCATGTGGCCAGCATGACTAAATGCCAAAGGTGCATGGAGCACTGGTCCCTATTTTTCTACTTGCATTTTTATGTGTTTTCGAACTGCTAGGTTGGCAGAAGCTGGGACAAGTAACGGGAGCTCACTCCATTATGTGGCTCTAGGGATTCAAACTGCCGAATTGCCAACCTTTCTGATCAATAAGCTCAGCATCTTAGCCACTGAGCCACTGCATCCCCAGAACCAAAAAATTCTGGTTACAATGATACAAAAAAGTTGCTGAGAACCTAGAAGGAGAGCAGAGAAGCTGATGAGGGGTCTGCAGAATAAATTGTATGAGGAATGGTTAAGGTATGTCTAGCCTAAGGAAGAGAAAAAATAGGGGTGACATGATATATGTCTTCTGATAGATAAGGGGCTGCCACAGAGAAGTGGGGGGTCAACTTAGTGTCTAAAGTTCTTGAGGATAGGACAAGAAGCAATGGGTACAAGCTCATTAAAGAGAGATCCAAACTAGAACCAAGGAGAAATTTCTTGGCAAGAGAACAATTAACCAATGGAACAGTTGTCTCCTAAACTTGCAGGTGTACCTTTGCTGGAGGTTTTCAAGAAAAGATTGGACAACCATTTGAATGATATAAGGTTTCCTGCCACAGGCAGGGGTTTGTAACAGAAGACCTTCAAGGTTCCTTCCAACCCTATGATTATATGAAATATCTATGGGATAAGTAAATAATACCCTAAATAAAAATTCTAACTCATCTTGGCAGAATAGAGTAATAATTGTGTTTCCCTGAAAATAAGACCCTGTCTTATATTTTTTTGAACCCTGAAATAAGCACTTGGCCTTATTGCCATGCACTCAAAGGCCCGATTGGGCTTATTATCAGGGGTTGTATTATTTTGGGAGAAACAGGGTAGTATAATATAATATACTATTGTATATTAATAATATAATAATAAAATATTATATTACAACAATATAAACAATGGTGCACTTCAATGCTTATATAGATGGCCTAAAAATTGTTATTTGAACATAGATCTTTTTAACATTTATATTTTATTGTGTTTTATTAATCTAGATGAAATGTTAATATATATTGCTAATCCGTGTATGATCTGCCATATACTAAATAAATAAATAGAGCTATACATAGAAAGAAACAGGGAAAGAAAAGGTAAGGATTAGAAGAAGAAATTAAAAAGAAAGAACAAGCTTTAATAGCCAATCCAGCAGATAAGAAAACCAAGGAGGTAATTAACTTACTGAAGGGCCAATTTGATATGTTAATGGCAGATCAAGTTGCAACAAACTTACAATATGCTAAACATAACACTTTTTGTAATGCTAATAAACCAGGTAGATGGTTAGCATACTTACTAAGGAAGAAACAAAAATCATGGACGATAGAGAAAATAAACTATAAAGGTAAAGAGGTCTATCATTAAGAGAAGATTAAAAAAGCATTCTTGGAATTTTATACTAAGTTATACACTAGTGAGAAAATTCAGGATATAGATATAGATAGCTATCTACAGAAAGAGAATATTTGTATAATTTCAAAAGAGCAAAGGGATAGTTTAAATCAATTGATAACCTCTGAGGAAATTTTGTTTGCAATTAAACAGTTAAAGGTGGGCAAAGCACCTGGGATGGATGGTTTGACAGCAGTATATTACAAGCATTTACAGCTGGAAATGGTGGAATCACTTAAGGAATTATTTAATAATATACAACTTGGAGGAGGGATACCCCCATCATGGAAAATAGCTTTTATTTCTTTGATTTCAAAAGAGGAACAAGATCATATGCAACCAAAAAATTATAGGCCAATATCACTTTTAAATACAGATTATAAAATTTTTGCCAAGATACTAGCAAATAGATTAATGACAGTTATGCAACAGATGATTCATCATGATCAAATGGGTTTTATAAGTGGTAGACAAATGAAAAGCAATGTAGGACAAATTGTTAATTTATTAGAATATTTGGGAAAGCGCAACCAAATCCCTGCAGTGCTAATATTTCTGGATGCAGAGAAAGTATTCGATAGATTGAGCTGGCAATTCCTACTGAAATTAATAGAAAAGATGCAGTTTGGGGAATATTTCACACAATCCATCAAGGCAATATACCAGAAACAAACAGCGCAAATAATAATTAATAGTGGTTTAACAGATACTTTTAACATAGAAAAAGGAACAAGGCAAGGATGCCCTTTGTCTCCATTGTTGTTTATTTTGTCATTGGAAGTTTTATTGAGTAAAATACATGGGTTAGATGAAATAAAGGGAATTAAAATTAGGCAACATGAGTATAAATTAAGAGCATTTGCAGACGATTTGGTTGTTACCTTGACTCAACCAGTACAATCGGTTATACGTTTAATGGAAATAATTAATCAATATGGACAAGTTTCTGGATTTAAAATAAATGCAGGTAAAACAAAGATAATAACTAAAAATATGACTAGGAATCAACAAGAAGAAGTAGAAAGACTTACAGGATTTGAAATGGCTAAGAAGGTCAAATACTTAGGGGTTTATATTACAACTTCCAATGTGAAATTATATAAGTATAATATATACTTATCTCAATTGGCTCCTTGGTTCTCTGAGGAGTTGAGGGAGTTGAAGTGCTGAAAAAGACGCCTAGAGAGTAGTTGGAGAGCCAGTCGTTCTGAATCTGACCGGACACTACTGAGATCCCATATTAGGAATTACTTAGTGGCGATAAAAGCAGCTAAATGTAACTATTTTGCTGCTCTTATTGCATCATCAGATAATCGCCCGGCCACCCTCTTCAGGGTGACCTGTTCCCTACTTCACCAGGAAGCGCGGGAGGACCCCTTGGAGGGTAGAGCTGAGGATTTTGTTCAGTATCTGTATGATAAAATCACTCAGATTCAGGAAGATCTGGACTCCGACTGGGTAGTCTCGGGGGGAGGGACAGGGGCAGATTGTGAATGTTATCTGGACTGAGTTTGATCCTGTGACCCCTGAGGATGTGGACAGGATTCTGGGCAGGCTGAATGCCACCACTTGTTTATTAGACCCGTGCCCCTCCTGGCTAGTACTGGCTTCCCGGGAGGTGACACGTGGCTGGCTCCAGGGGATTATAAATGCTTTGTTGGGTGAGGGTGACTTTCCCGCTGCCTTGAAAGAGGCAGTGGTGAGGCCTCTCCTCAAGAAGCCTTCCCTGGACCTGACAATGTTGGTAAATTATTGTCCGGTCTCCAACCTTCGCTTTCTGGCGAAGGTTGTTGAGAGTGTGGTTGCGCAACAGCTTCCCCAGCACCTGAATGAAACGACATATCTAGATCCATTCCAGTCGGGTTTCAGACCTGGGTACAGCATGGAAACGGCATTGGTCGCGTTGGTTGATGATCTCTGGAGGGCTCGGGACAGAGGGTGCTCCTCTGTCCTGGTCCTGTTAGATCTCTCAGCGGCTTTTGATACCATCGACCATGGTATCATGCTGCACGGGTTGGAAGAGTTAGGGGTGGGAGGCACTGTGTTGCAGTGGTTCTCCTCCTTTCTCTCCGACCGGTTGCAGTCGGTGTTGACAGGGGGGCAGAGGTCGACTCCGAGGCCCCTCATATGCGGGGTGCCACAAGGGTCGGTCCTCTCACCCCTCCTGTTCAACATTTATGTGAAGCCGCTGGGCGAGATCATCCATGGTTTTGGGGTGAGATGTCATCAGTACGCTGATGACACCCAGCTGTACATCTCCACCCCAGACCACCCTAACGATGCCCTTGAAGTGATGACCCGGTGCCTGGAGGCCATGCAGATCTGGATGGGGAGGAACAGGCTCAGACTCAATCCATCCAAGACCGAGTGGCTGTGGTTTCTGATGTCCCGATATAGTCAGCTGGTGCCATCGCTGACTATCGGGGGTGAATCATTGGCCCCCGCAGAGAGGGTGCGCAACTTGGGCGTCCTCCTGGATTCACGGCTGTCTTTAGAAGAGCATTTGACGGCCGTGACCGGGAGGATTTTTCATCAGGTTCGCCTGATTCGCCAGTTGCGTCCCTTTCTGGATTGGGACTCTTTAAACACAGTCACTCATGCCCTCGTCACCTCTTGCCTGGACTATTGTAATGCTCTCTACATGGGGCTCCCCTTGAGGAGCACCCGGAGGCTCCAACTGGCGCAGAGTGCGGCCGCGAAGGTGGTGATGGGAGCGACGTGGCGCTCCCATGTTACTCCTCTCCTGCATGAGCGGCACTGGCTCCCGGTTGTCTTCCGGGTGTGCTTCAAGGTGTTGGTTATCACCTTTAAAGCGCTCCATGGCTTAGGACCCGGGTACTTACGGGACCACCTACTACCACCAATAGCCTCCCACCGACCGGTACGCTCCCATAGAGAGGGGCTCCTCTGGGTGCCGTTGGCCAAACAATGTTGGCTGGCAGCCCCCAGGGGGAGAGCCTTCTCTGTGGGGGCACCCACTATCTTTAACGAGCTCCCCCCAGAGTTACAGAGGATCCCGGATCTTCATGCCTTCCGCCGTGAGCTAAAAACTTTCCTGTTCCACCAGGCAGGCCTGGCCTAATTCTTCCCTTTTTCCCTTCTTTTGTAAAAATAATTTAAAAATTTTAAATTGTAAATATTTTAATATTTGGGGTTTTAATATTTTATAATTGGGATTTTAAATAATTGGGGCCATTGTTTAATTTGGTTTTATTTGGCTTTTAAATTTTGTATGTATGTTTTTTACTTTTGGCTGTTCACCGCCCTAAGTCCCCTTGGGGAGAAGGGCGGTATATAAATCTAAATAAATAAATAAATAAATAAAATAAGTATAACTATGAACTGTTGTGGCAAAAAATACAGAGAGAGATGGAAAATTGGAAAAAAAACTTCAATTGTCTTTGTTGGGAAGGGTAGCAGCAGTAAAAATGAATATTTTACCAAAGTTTTCATTTCTCTTTCAAATGATTCCAATACTTAAAAAAGATGAAAATTTAAAGGAATGGCAGCAGGGTATTAATAATTTTGTTTGGGCAGGAAAGAGACCCCGAGTTAAGCAGAAGATAATGCAAGATACACGTGAAAGAGGAGGTCTCAAAATGCCCAATCTAAGACTATATTATGAGGCAGCTGCCTTATCAGCAATTAGTGACTGGATGAATTTGACGGAGGAAAGAATATTGGATATTGAAGGGTATGGTTTGCTGTATGGATGGCATGCTTATTTAATATATGATAAAAGAGTGCATAAGACTTTTAAAAGTCACATACTAAGGAATGCTCTATTACATGTCTGGAAAAAGTATCAATATAAATTAAACAATAAGCTACCAATTTGGACAGTACCCAGGTACGCTATAAAGGATATAAGTGTTGAACAAAAACAAGATGATATTACTTATAAAGAACTTCTTTATAAAGAAGGAGCTAGGTTACAACTAAAAGCTATGAATCAATTAAGGGAAGAAGGAATAATTAAAACATGGTTTCAGTTTGGGCAAATGCAAACTAGATAGAGACAAGATAAAAAAATTGGTATTTTGCAAGGGGACGAAAATTTGGTAAAACAAATTAGAGATCAAAGTCAAATGCATATAAGAAGGTTATATAATGCATTGGTTGAAATAGATTCAGAAACAGAGCTAGTCAAGGACTGTATGATAAAATTGGCGCAAAATATTGGAGAACCAATAATGATGGAAAAGTGGGAAAGAATATGGGTTAGAAATATAAAGTTCACGCAGGCCCAAAACTTAAGAGAGAATTTTTACAAAATGTTTTATAGATGGCTCTTAGATCCAAAAAAACTAGCCTATATGTATCCAAGTTTACAGCCTAAATGTTGGAGATGTGAATGTGAAGATGCCACGTATTATCATATATGGTGGACTTGTAAAAAAATTAAGGCTTTTTGGATAAAAATATGGTGGATCCTTCAAAATATTCTAAAGAAAAAGGTAAAATTTGCTCCACAGTTTTTTCTGTTGGGCATATTTACAAATCTTACAGTAATAGAGACTAAACTGACTTTAAATTTAATAACAGCAGTCAGACTTTTGGTGGCACAATATTGGAAGAAGGAAGAGCTACTACTATTGAAGAATGGATTTTGAAAGTAGGGAATTTGGCGGATATGGCAAAAATTTCAGCATACTTGAAAGATCACTCAAATGAAAGATATGTATTGGAGTGGAGAAGATGGATAGATTATATTCAAAATAGGTATGAAACTAAAAAATTCCAAATAGCCTTTCAATGAAATATTATTAATTTTTTAGTTTATGATTATAGTTATTTTAACTATGCGGAGTTAAAGACCTAGTGAGAATTTGGAACTTATAAAATGTTAGCTTATTTTAGCTTATGATTGTTAAATGCTTTACCCTGTATTTGTTCTGGGAAGTCTGGGGAGGGGGGATGGGAGAAGGGGGGTGGGTGGGATGTGGAGGAGGGGTGGGTGGGAAGGGCGGGAGAAAATGTTTGTATTTTGAAAAACATTTTAAATAAATAATAAAAAAGACAAATTCCTTGTGTGTCTAATCACACTTGGCCAATAAAGAATTCTATTCTATTCTATTCTATTCTATTCTATTCTATTCTATTCTATATGGATCAACAGTGTGATATGTGCTCAAAAGAGACAAATAAAGTTTTATGCTTCAGTAATGGAAATAAAGTTTCCAAATAGCAGGTAACTGTATCATTTTATTCTGCATTATTCAGACTCCATCTCAAATTTTATAGCCTGTTATGGGCATCATACTTTAAGCATTAAGATAGACCGGAACGAGGAAAGGCGACAGAGATGATTGGAGACTAGGAGCTAAGTCCAATGAAGACAGACTGAAGAAACTGAGAATGTTTAACCTTGGATGGGTTGGTCAGGTAATATCCCTGAAAAGATGTTGCACGAAAAACATCCTGTCTCTATCATTCTAGAGTGCAGGTCATGGAAGACAGATTCCTGCTGAATGTTAGGGAACAAACTCCTGACAATCAAAACAGTTTGCCAGTGAAATCAATTACTAAGGAAAAGGGAAAGTTCCACTTCACTGGATGCATGCAAGCAGAGGCTGGAGAAACATCTGTCATGGATTTTTCATCTACTTCCTACATTGAACAGAGGATTGGACCCAGTGACCTAAATAACCCCTTTCAATTCTGTGATTCTACAGTCTGCAGGGTCACAGAGTCTCCAGTCTTATGGTAGACCAAGTGCTGATGTGTCAAACTGAAATGTTATTGAATTGTTACATTTTCCCTGAAAGTATGAAGTGTATATAAAGACATTATGCAGTTTCGAGATTTTCATTTCTGTATCTCCCACCAAGACTAATTGTACTCTGCACGGATATTCTTTCCTTCATTATTCAATTCCTCCATAAAATGTTCCACTTCTCCTTCTGAGTTTATCTAAAAGCCATTGCTAACACTCATTTTGGGGCTGGGGCTTGGGAGATGTCCTACTTTTAGTTTTGGCTCCTGTTGTGGAGAATGCTGTTCTATATATATATTTTATGAAGTTGGCTGCATATCAAATTGCCAGGCTGCAGCAGCATATCAAAAAAAAAAAAAGGGGGGGGGGGAAGAAGCAGATGATGTTGTCTCTCAAGATTACTTTTAAGCTAGCCATCACAAAGTACTCAGTTCATAAAACATGCTTTAGATAGGGTTATGGTGATTCTGGTTTATCTCTTCCAACAGATTCAGTGTTTAACGTCTGCATTAAAGTGGGGAATAATGTCAAGAAATGTTTTCTACTTACAAAACTCATTGTTTTTAACCAATATTCTCCAGCCTGAATGCCAAACATGCGTAGATGTTACAGGTCAATATGATAATATATTTCCTCTAATAAATGCAGTGATGGGATTCAGCCAGTTCGCACCACTTCGGGAGACCCGATTGTTAACTTTCTGAGCAGTTTGGTGAACTGGTTGTTGGAAGAAATCATTAAGGCAGAGAACCGGTTGTTAAATTATTTGAATCCCATCACTGAATAAATGTAGAGGGTATCAAAGTTTTCCTTTCAAACCAGTTCAAAGGCTAGACTATCCAAATTCTCATCTGCCATTATTATGAGAAATAATGTTATATGTTGGCTTTGTACAATGTAGGATTAGTTCATGATCTAATAAAGGAGAATATTTATCAGTATCATATTAGCACTGATGATGATGTTACCTAGTGTTGGAAGAAATATCTGTCTGGTTCAGTTCCAAGCAGGGAGAAGGACACTGGAAACATGGAAGCGGTTTGGAAAGAGGGTTTAATGGTGAACAGAACCACAAAGTACATGGTCCTGGTGCGATTGACCACATGGGGTGAAGAGAGTAAGGGTTATTTATACCCTCTCTTTGGCCTTGCCCTTGAGCTTCCTGTTCCTGTGCAAGAAATGTATTCTATTGGCTGTAGTCAGAGTCCCATGGGGCCGTGTGGGGTCATGTTTGTCTGAATCAAGTTTGGTTGAAGCCTGGAGGGTGATGCAATGTCCCCAGGTGATTTTGTAATGCAGTGAGCCCATCCTATTATGTCCTGGAAGGTCATGTCTTAATCCCATCACCTTGGAGTTGAAGGTCTTTTTAATTATAAATAGGCTGGCCCAGTCCTTCTCAATGGGCACCAAATATTTGATGGGGGCAGGGAGCTGAAGCTCTGAGTTTCTATGTTTAGAAACACGTTTCTCCTTTAGGAAAATATAATATTCTGCCTTTTTAAATATTTCTCAAAATATTTCATTCTTCTAAGAGGGGTGACTTCCCTCACTAGTTTGGGTAATGAAATATCTGCAAGAACAGAAGCTCAGAGAGCACCAAGGATCATTCAGTCATGCTGGTCTCACATAACTAATTTGTATTCATCTTTCCTCTAACATTTAAACACCTCAATGCTTAGTGGGCAATCCTAGATCAACTTTTCTAGTTCAGATAGTACCAGGAAGATAAACTAGAAAATATCATACATATTTGTAGAGCTTAAGGAAGATGGCCTCGGTAAAGATCTGTTACCAAAGCGACAAGGGGAAACACATGGGTTAAGTCCAACACAAGATGGTATGTGCCTGCAACTCAGGCAGGCAGCACCCTAATTCACATGAGTATTAAGGGGTGTGTGAGAAAGGGGAAGTAAAACACAGTGAGGCATGCAAAATTCTGCTACTATTCATTACTAATAAAAGTAGTTTTATCTTTCTGGTGGTGTTCATTTCTTGGTTTTGTCTACAAAGTGGAGCTTACAATTGCCACAGTCTCTTTGAAAGGATCTTAGCTAAAATAATCAGGGATGGACAACTAGGCAAAAAGCTTAAAATCTAGCAAAAATCTTTATCTATCCTAGATGAGAGCTGAAATTTGTTATTTTTTTTCCATAGTAGTTAATGCATCCTTTACTATTTCAATTTTCTTTGGATCTAGACTATTTTCTTTGGATTATAGCAGTTTTATTTCTCTAATTATTAATTTGTAGGGGGAAATGCAGGAGAGCGTTCCAATTATGTTTTCTTGGGGGTGGAATATAAAGTTACTCCATTAGCTTTTATAGTTGAAGATGGACTTAATAGTAATAGAGTTAGAAGGGACCTTGGAGGTCATCTAGTCTAGCCCCCCGCTCATGCAGGAAACCTGTACTAGTGATTCGAACCGCCAAACTGCCGACCTTTCTGATTGACAAGCTAAATGTCTTAGCCACTGAGCCACCTAGTTAGGCTGACTTGAATCTGTGACTGTCTAGTTCTACTCCAAGAATTTAACTTGAGTATTACACAGGGAAACATATATTCCCTTAATAAAATAATATGGGAATGTATAACATAAATGTAATTATTTGGGTCTGATTGGCTCAGCCACCTTATGCTCTTTCTCTGACACTGTTCTGATTCAGACCCTAATTATGCACAAAGGCATAAATGGATCACTGTTACCTTTTGGAAAAGATAAAAGATTAGAACAATATATTTTTTCTCATTTTCTTTCTTCTCAAAATTGAATGGATAAAAGTGGATATTCTGGGTAGTCAATGACATTGTTGCCATTTGCAATCAATTTAAGGACGGTACTTCACCTCACAGTGCTACTGCTTCATTTCAGCAGATTGCTTCCTTCATACCCTATAATGCTAAAGTGATTTATAATTAAGCACAGTTTTATCCATTTGGTAGTTCTTTTTTCAAAGTCATTAGATATTCAAAAGGTTCATACAGCCAGTGCACAAGTGCAATGATACCAGTGGCTCCCATCCTTATGGACAGCTAAATTTACGAGCATTTTGTCCTGCCTTTCTACTGGTATTAATCTTCTCAGGCTGACTAGATGAATATAGTTTAATTTCATAGCATGCTAGTTGCACTGTGCTAATTTGTTATGCATGCATCATTCTGTGCAATTTCCATTCCTTCTGTCAGACTTTATCATATCAGTCTCTCCTCAATCGTAGTCGAGAGTCTATTTTCTCCAAGATAATTTCAGCAGAGTGGTCAAACGTTCTTCACATCACATCACCTCACCTCATATCAGATGAGATCACTCCTAGGGATGAAACAGAACATTTTATGCATGCCAAGCATATGTTCTACCAATGTACATATTGTACTCCTTTCTTATTAATGTCTCGCTGATCCATACTAGTTACTTTGAAATTTCAAAAGCCTTGTTTTATTTATGAGAGAGAATGTGTGCGAATGGAGTTTGTGAATTCAGTCTGAGAAGTAGAAACTTCTTAGTTGAAGTTTCTAGGAATAGAAACTAATCTGGAGCTGATTATTATCTGACTTGTCTTGTTCTGGCTAATGATTAGAACAAAATGTTTAGATGTTGCTTTTAAGAATGAACTATAATTAAATGCTCACTTGAGAGTGAGGTACAAGAATTCAGTGGCCTGCAAATAAGAGGCTTTGAACCATTTCTTCCCATCTAATCATTATCACCACATTATTGTCTGTTCTTTTCAGGTAAAATTGTCTCAGGGAATGAACAGATCTTAGAAGCAGTCTGGGTGGATGAAAAAGACAGAAACCAATAGGTAGAGCCCAAGTAAAAAATCCAGAGAACAAGAGTCCTTAATGGTCAGATTCAGGACATTTACGATACTGGAAAGATCTAAGAGATGCAGACTCTTAGTTTCCCAGACCTCTTAGATTCCCAAGAGGTCCCATATTAGAGCACCTTCCCATGCCTCCATTCCACACTCAAGTCTTTGGTGGATGATCCCAATCCTAAATTTCTATACCAGTTACAATATCAGAAAGAACAATGGACACCATCCTTTTTGTTATCTTTTCTGCATTTCCTTTGAATTCTGCATTATTTAAGAAAAAAATTCCTTAGCTCTAACTAAGATTACATGGATCTTAAATAAAATTTTGTCAGCAATCTTCTTTAAAAGATTGCATCTATTCATCAGATGTAGCACTCAGTTAGTAGAAGCTACCAAGAAAACATCTTCTGCAATTAAGAATTGAACATCTAATAATTTTATTTTCTAGAATTTAATAATATAGACATTCCCATTGTCAGCAGTTTTTTAAAAGCTCACATTTATTGATGAATGTTCAGTAGGTCATCAAAGAAAACCACAGCTTTCTCAATGATGTAAAAACCTAATTTTATTTCAAAGTAGTTTACTCTGAGGAACAATTCCCATTAATCCTACAGAATGATTACTTTTCTATTTTTATTACTATTAGCAATTCAGGTCATAATTCAATGCTCGTAAAGCATTATGATGCTTTTATAAATTGAAAAATCTGCCTTGATATTTTTCAATTTGACATACTTCCAAAAATAATTCAGTATGTTGTGAAGATAGCATGTATTTTTTTCAGCTGAAAATTACAGAATCTGGACTTCTGGGAGAGGTTTGGTGAACTGTAGATGGCTCATAAAAGTAGAAGAGATGGCTGTGGAAAAGTCCAAGGAACTGGTGAGGGAGGCTGGTTGCTATTGGAACCTCTCCAGATAAGGAAAAGAAGGGAACTCAAAGGTGTTTTTTTAAAGGCAACTGGACTTTGAAAAAGCAGCTTTGGGACAACCTTTGGGACAACCATCACTTGGATGACTAAGAATTTCCATAGATGAAAAGAAATTGCCTCCACGTGGTCCAGATACCTGTTCCTCATGAGGAGACAACAGGACAGCAGTTTGAGCATCAAGAAATGATGCAAACAGTCCTCTTGCTTACAAACTGAGGATTAGAGATGGTTAAAGATTTTAAACATAAGAAAAAAAAATACAAGCCTGGTCTTCATGTCAATTAATACTAGGTCTTACAAAATGACATAAAACATTATAACTTCAGAAATATAAAAAGAGATCTTTGAAGAATGGAACCATAAATTTGTAACTACGATGTCAACACTATCAGTAATAATGTCTGCTTCTATGTATAGACCAGGGGTGTCAAACTGGCAGCCAGGGTGCTGGATGAGTCATGCACAGGCCACACCCACCCCAACTCCACAAAAGGAAAAAAACCATCACAAAATGGCCCGTGACTGCAATGTGATACTGCGAGTTTGACATTAACATCAAAAAGATGTTAATGAAGGATGACAAATGTGGAACAAAGACAAGGCATAGAAACTGCCAAAAGAGGAACTACATACTGTATGATAGCCCAAGAAAATGATTTAGAGAAAGATATCCCAAAGGTGCTTTTTTCAAGAGGCATCTGGAGAAAGTTCTTTTTGGTGCTATAGATGAGGCTTATTAAAACCTTAAAGAATCTGTGCTATGACATAAAGGAGAATTAAAGAGAAATTCAATCCTTCAAAAATATTTGACTGAATTAAAGATTAAGATTGAATCATACATTTAGCAATGTTCTGGTAACATTTATGGATTTTTTTTGCTGACACCAGGATTCAAAAATGGGTGTTTTATAGATTTGCTTATAAATAAGGGATGGGATGAAGTCATACCTGAAGACCTTACTGAGGACGAGTAATGAGTTACTTAATTTGCTTTTAGGTTGCTTCAGGTTAGTATAAACTGTTATACTTTTCTTTTCTTTTTCTTTGTTATATTTTATTTTCTTTTTCTTCTTTCTTTCGCTTTTTTCCAGTACTCTTATCCTTTTTTAATTCTGTTTTCTTTCTGTAAGTGTAACTTGTATAAGTTTTTAGTATTGTAATTAAAATTATTATAAAATTATATTTAAAACAAAGGTCCATGTTCTGGAGCATTTATACAAATTGGCCTTCCCACATGGCCTTTTCAATCTATGTTGTGCAATTGATAAAAAAAAATAACTTGGGTTTTTAAATAACCTCATTAAAATTTAATCATTGATCAGAAATGGGAACTCTCAGCTTATGTGAAAAATATTTTGGTAATGGCCATACCTTTCTGGGGGAATCCTAATATAATTTCTCCTACTTCTCATTCAAATGTATTATAGCCTTGAAAAGCTACTTAAAGATATTGTTGCCCATCTGGTATATAAAGCTGTCTTTTTCTTATTTTCCAAGGGATGAGGTGCAACCTATCAAACTATTGAAATCAAATGTTATGGATTCACATTAGCTTCAGACACAATGTCAGAATGCTGCCTGGCATTGGTAGAATGCAGGGATATAAAGATATATGGTTCAGAGCTCATTCAGCTCTTTGACCCATATTCTGTGTTTTTTTCCAAAGCTGTTGTTGATGTATACCTCAATTGTATTGTTTCCATATATGGTCCAACATGAGAGTTATAGAAGATACTTTCATTTTGCTAATACAAACCAATATTTCCCTTGTAGCCAGCTGAATTTAGGCACTGCAGGCAAGCTGGTTATGAAATTTTTCTGACACGTTGTCAAAATAATATTATAATGTGTGCTGTCCCATTGTTCCCTGGTTTCAAGTGAGGTGAATTTAGTAGGTGCCAATTCCTACTAGTGGAACAATATATAGTAAATCTCTTTAATGGGTTTAGAATTATTGTGGATACTTGGTCAATGTGTGGCAGCAAAAAGATCATACTCATATGATTCTTGTTGCTTACAAGTTACCATTTCAAATAAAGGAAAAATGTTCCTTTAGTAAATTAAGAAAAACTACAGAAAAAAAAGTAGAAATTGACAAACCAGAGAAAACCAGAGACTGACAATCCACTTCTAATCCAATCTGTCCGTTTTGGTCAAACAGTTGCTAATATCACTGGTCCACAAGGAGAAAGCCTCAGAAATGAAAGTAGATATATAAAGGTATGTCAAATGAATGCTGGAAGTGTAAAAATAAAGAGGGGACCTTTATCATCTATGGTGGACATGTGATAAAGCAAAAAAAAAAATGGAGTATGATTCATATTTTAATACAATTTTTTTTGAAAATAGAATAGAATAGAATAGAATAGAATAGAATAGAATAGAATAGAATAGAATAGAATAGAATAGAATAGAATAGAATAGAAT
>WNWU01000001.1:21546431-21586157 GCA_012654045.1 Ptyas mucosa
ATAGAATAGAATAGAATAGAATAGAATAGAATAGAATAGAATAGAATTCTTTATTGGCCAAGTGTGATTGTATACACAAGGAATTTGTCTTGGTGCATACGCTCTCAGTGTACATAAAAGAAAAGATACATTCATCAAGAATCATAAGGTACAATACTTAATGATAGTCATAGGGAACAAATAAGCAATCAAATCATATTAGGAAACAGTTAATATAAATCATAAAGATACCAGCAACAAGGCTACAGTCATACAGTCATAAGTGGGAGGAGATGGGTGATAGGAACGATGAAAAGATTAATAGTAATGCAGACTTAGTAAATAGTTTGACAGTGTTGAGGGAATTATTTGTTTAGCAGAGTGATGGCGTTCGGGAAAAAACTGTTCTTGTGTCTAGTTGTTCTGGTGTGCAGTGCTCTATAGCGTCGTTTTGAGGGTAGGAGTTGAAACAGTTTATGTCCAGGATGCGAGGGGTCTGTAAAAATTTCACAGCCCTCTTTTTGACTTGTGTAGTATACAGGTCCTCAGTGGAAGGCAGGTTGGTAGTAATTGTTTTTTCTGCAGTTCTAATTATCCTCTGAAGTCTGTGTCTGTCTTGTTGGGTTGCAGAACCAAACCAGACAGTTATAGAGGTGCAGATTTATTTATATTGAATTTATATACCGCCCTTCTCCCGAGGGACTCGGGGCGGTGTTCAGCCAAAATAAAAACATCAACTACAAACATTAAAATACAATTAAAAGGATATATATCTGTTTGGCCCCAATTAAAAGAATGACAAACCGATTAAAAAATATTTTAAAAATTGTTAAGCCAGCCCGGCTTGCTGGAAAAAGAAGGTTTTAAGGGCACAGCGGAAGGCATCGAGGTCTTGGATTCTCCTTATCTTTGGGGGCAGATGACAGATTCAATAATTCCTCTGTAGAACTGTATCAGCAGTTCCTTGGGCAGTTTGAGCTTTCTGAGTTGGCGCAGAAAGAACATTCTTTATTGTGCTTTTTTGATGACATTTTTGATGTTAGGTGTCCATTTTAGGTCTTGAGATATGGTAGAACCTAGAAATCTGAAGGTCTCTACTGTTAATACTGTGTTGTCTAGTATTGTAAGAGGTGGTAGTATGGGAGGGTTTCTCTTAAAGTCCACCACCATTTCTACGGTTTTGAGTGTGTTCAGTTCCAGATTGTTCTGGTTGCACGAGGCTAGTTGTTCAACCTCCCATCTGTATGTGGATTCATCATTATCTCAAATGAGACCGATCACTGTTGTGTCATCTGTGAACTTCAGTAGTTTAACAGATGGATCGTTTGAGAGAAGAGATGTGGAGAGAGCACACAGCCTTGTGGGGCCCCTGTGCTAATTGTACAGATATCTGATGTGATTCTGCTTAGCTTCACCTGCTGCTTCCTGTCTGTTAGGAACGAAGATAAAAATGAAAACAGAACTTTTCTTTTTGTGTTTAATGGAAAAAGAACTAGAGAAAAAATCTGGAACTTTGTTATTATATATGTTGACAGCAGCAAGACTATTGTATGCACAAAAATGGAAGGGCACTCAATTCCTACTATGGATGAATGGTTCAGGGGTGGGTTCTAAATTTTTTCCTACTGGTTCTATGGCTGTGCCTTATTTTGTGGGTGTGGCTTGATGGTCATGTGACAATTCTTTAGGATTTAGCAGAGGTACTGGTCTACCAGGCTTTTAACTGCTTGCAGAGCTGTACTGGTCTACTGGCTCAGCGGAACCAGGCAGAACCGGGAGGAACCCACCACTGGAATGGTTGCAGCAGTTGATTGATTTTATTTATTTTTATTTTATTTTTATTTGATTTATATGCCGCCCTTCTCCGGAGACTCAGGGCGGCTTACAGTGCGTTAAGCAATAACCTTCATACTTTTGTATATTTATACAAAGTCAGCTTATTGCCCCCACAATCTGGGTCCTCATTTTACCCACCTTAGAAAGGATGGAAGGCTGAGTCAACCTTGAGCCTGGTGGGATTCGAACTTGCAGTAATTGCAAGCAGAAGGTGTTAATAGATGTTAATAACAGGGTGCTTTAAACCACTGTACTACAGGCTCTGTATTGAGTTGGCTGAAATGGCAAAATTGACCACTTTGATTAAAGAAAAGAACATAAGTACTTTTGTTTTGACATGGAGGCCATTTCTGAACTTCGTGCTTGATGTGGAGAAGAATTAAACTCCGACTTTGGGTTTTACTGATTAGACTAATAGATCTTTATAGGAATGGCTTGTTCGTATTATTATGAGAAAGCAAAAAGTTGTGATTTGATGTTAATGCCTTATTTTACTGTAGCAGAGAGAGTCAGAAGTCAATGCTTCTTTTTCTTTTAATCTTTCCTCACCTCTCCTTCCCCTTCCCCTCCCCACTACTTTCCTATTTACTTTGTATTTTGTATTTTACATTATAACTCAATAAAAATGTTAATTTATAGAAATGAAAATAGCTTAATTTTACCAGAGTTGGGTCACTAATAAAAGGAAAATTAAGTCCCAAGTATTAATTGGCTCCAGGTTCCAAGATACAGCTTCAGGTCAAAACGGCATCAAAATAATTCAAAATTACGAGCGGCACATGCAATTATGCTCCATAATTTTTCTGCATAATATGATATAGCAATGAGAACGGTGCCACACCAATCATTATAAATGTATCTTTTTAGTGATACCAATAACATAACTTTCCATTCATCTATTGGTTTTTCATGTAACATTTTCATGCTTTTTGCATGAAAAACTGACATGCGCTAACAACAGATTAAATGACAAGGTTCCATTTTTATTTGGTATCTAAACTGTGCTATTTGGATTTTTTCTTGTGAACTGCAGTAGGATCTTCCCTGGGGAGATTCCAGCAATAATCAGCAAGCATGGACGGATTTCATTTCCCTTGGTATCTTTTCTCCATGCCTGCGATATCCTGGTGGAATCTCTCCCCATGCATATCACTCACTGCCCCACAGTTCAAAGGGAAATAGTCTAAAAGCGAGTGTAAGAAATGAATTTTCAGTGATACGTTTGCACCAACTGATTTATAGGACCTAAGCAAATTTTCCACGCTGTTTTTCTAGTCATCTGCCTTGCTGTTCTCAAAGTGAAGATAAATTTATATACTTCCACGTGGTACCATTTTCATTGTTCTACCGTACTTTGTTGAGAAGTTATGAGGCATTGTGATCATTAGACACCTCCCTCCCTTGTAGGCAAATATACTCACCTGTGTATAAATCTTTATTGTGAAATATCTTGAAAACTTTAGCCAACCAGCATTTTTATCACCTGTTTTCTAATTCATCTAATCAAAATACTATGTAAAATTAACACATTTTATCTCAGAGGTCGATAATTTCCCAAAATTTGTAGACACATGTATCTACATACACTGTACATACTGATAAAAATATCTTTTTTTTCCATTAGAGAAAAGTACCTCAGCATCTCGGGCGAGCAAGAGGTTCCAACGCTGTCTATTGGGGCGAGGTAATGCCCCCCGTAGACAGGGCACACAACTTGGGCATCCTCTTGGACTCATAGCTGAGTCTGGAGGATCATATCACAGCCTGTTGTGCCCATACTTGGACCAAGATGCCCTTCACACAGTCACTCATGCGCTAGTCACCTCCCGGATTGACTACTGCAATGCTCTCTATCTGGGGCTGCCCCGAGGACCACCCAGAGGCTTCAGCTGGTGCAGAATGCGGCCGCGCAGGTTGCTGCGGGAGGGACCCGATACTCCCATATTACACCACTCCTGCGTGGCTTGCATTGGTTGCCGGTTGCCCTCCGGGTGAGATTCAAGGTGCTGGTGTTAACCTATAAAGCCCTTCATGGCTTAGGTCCAGGTTATTTGTTGGACCACCTGCAACCAGCGTCAACTTACCATCGTCCGGTATGCTCTCACAGAGAGGGCCTACTCAGGGTGCCATCGGCCAGACAATGTCATCTGGTGACCCCCAGGGGTAAAGCCTTCTCTGTGAGCGCCCCCACCCTTTGGAATCAACTTCCCTTGGGGCTCCAGTTGGCCCCTGACCTCCGTACCTTCCGCCGTGAATTGAAAACCTGGTTATTTATGTCCCCCGGCCTGGACTGATGGGGTTGTATATTTTAATTTTTTAAAATACTTTTTAGATTTTTATGTGTATTTGTTGTTTTTAACAGTCGCTTGGTCGATTGTCATTGTGAGCCGCCCTGAGTCCTTGGAGATAGGGCAGCACACAAATTTTATAAAATAAATAAATAAATAATATTTAAAATGTGGTGGAATCATTGCTCTCTCTCTGTCTCTCTCTCTCTCTCTCTCTGTATGTGTGTAATCATTTAAACAAATGCTTTGTTTTGTATTTACAGCTTGAGCAACTCCCCCCCCTCAATAGTGTTCTTCTCTCTCTCTCTCTCTCTCTCTCTCTCTCTCTCGTTAACCACTAGAGCTTTAACAACCTGCAGGACATGTATTGAATGGAATCACACTGAACAATTTTAATAGATTTTATATCATGAAATATATGTGACATAGGTCATTACTGTGTGCTGTGCAGGCTGCACTGAACAATTTACTATCAAATGTGTAGATTGATATGGAAGGAGATAGCTCTAGTGATTCCCACTGAGCCTTTAACAGTCTCATTTTTCTGTGAGATTTCCGAGACAGAAACTTGGTAAATGAAAATGGAAGTGACTAAGGCTGTGAATGAACTCATGCTGGGCACAGTTTGACCTTGATGCACTTTCTGTCATTTTATACAATACTCACAGACCGATCCAAGAAAGAGTTAAGATACTCCAAGATTTCTTCTTCCATTGATTAGAACAGAGTTTGAATCCAAGCAGTGAAGCTTAAATGAATGGCGCTACCAATATAATTGACATTTCTCTGAGGTAAGTTTGGTTTTGTGCATTACATCTCTTACTGGCAATTTACTATAGTTCTGCACCAATTCACTACCAGTGAGTTGAACACATTGCATGAAAGCTAGAACTGGATAGATTATATATATAAACTAATGTAAGAATGGCATTTCCTGAAGTGTATTCACATCAGTGGGAATGATCTGATGCCAACATTAAGTTGCCAATGAGTAAGATCAACCAACTCATGAATGTACAACCAGTCATGCATAAATGTCAAACAGTGCAGCTTTAGTAAATTAAGATAAACCAGAAAAGAACCAAAAATTAGAAAACTCAAAGGTATTCCTGTGTTTCAAAGAGTTGAGAATTCAAGAAGAGGAGCATAATCTCTTTATCATTAGTCTTCTTTATGTAGACCAAAGCTTTGAACTATCTCTGCACATTATTATTGAACTAGTGACTTTTTTGGAAAAAGACTTTTTGGGGAAAAAAGTATTAACTAGTGAAGCTAAGAGCAACTTTTTTTCTTTAATTTTTTCATTTTTCTCTATCTTAGAGTCTGCTATATTCTATTTAGTAAGAATCTTCTTGATCTTATCCTTCCTCTTAATCCATCCCCTCTACCTTTGATTATTAAGAGTCAGTCCTCATTCACTCACTTTTGTGCTAATGTGTCACTTAATGTAGAAAGTTACTGGCAGTCATTAGCATGCATTGGATAAAAAGCCATATCTTTGAATGACTACATATAAACACTTCACACTGGAAAGGCTCATTTTGAGTATTTTAAATGAAAGTTAAAGGAGAACATTTGTAGCTGAGGTTTGAAACTGGAAGTCCTTGGGACTCTCTGAGCTTGGATATTTTCTTGTAGACAATTTACTATCCAACTAGGTAACAAAATCAGTGTATTGATGTTGCTACCTAGTTTTGGTAATGAAATGTCTGCAAGAAAACAAGCAAGCTCAGAGAGCACCAAGCACCAATCTCTGAGTAGATTGAACAGTTTCTTCTTGTTCTTTGATTGTTTTGGAGCTTTCCACATTAGCTTTGTGTATTATGTTTCAGGGAATGCTTGCATATGTTTCTGAGGATCTGATGCATAAATACAAACTCAAGGTAAACTGCTCCAAACTCGATTGCAGAAAATACCACTTCAGCAACAGAGTGGTCAAGGCCTGGAATGCTCTACTCAGCTCTGTTGTTACATCCTCAAACCCCCACAGCTTCAATCTTAAACTGTCTACCGTGGACCTCACCCCATTCCTAAGACGTCCGTAAAGGGGGAGTGCATAAGTGCACCAGCGTGCCTACCGTCCCTGTCCTACTCTCCCCATTTGTCTGTATTTACTTCCTTTTTTCATGCTTATGGTCAAAGTTATACTTACTACCTTGTATATTTTTGACAAACAAACAAAACAAAACAAAACAAAACAAAATAAAATAATAAAATAAAATAAAATAAATACATCAGAATAACAGAGTTGGAAGGGACCTTGGAGGTCTTCTAGTCCAACTACTTTCCCAAGCAGGATTCAACTAAGTGGTTCAACCAAAGTCTTAGTTTTCTTCTTGAAAGAGAGGGTGGTAGGGGAAAAAAAGAACTTTTGATTTATGGCTTTGATGATTAGACAGAACAGATTATAGAAAGAAAAGTATTAGTTGCAATATTACAGAGAGAGAGGTTAAAATACAATTGTACTTCTAACTTCTGTAAAGAATATTGGAAGCCACTTCTTTATATCTTTTTTTCCTTTTTCTTCTATTTTTTTTACTTTCACTGCTTTCCCTTTGCCTTCTTTCTTTCTTTCTCTTTTTTTCCTTATTGTAAAGAAAGTCCTCGAGTTACAACCACAATTGAGCTCCAAATTTCTGTTGCTAAGCGAGACATTTGTTAAGTGAATTTTGTCCCATTTTATGACCTTTCTTGCCACAGTTGTTAAGTGAATCACTGAAGCTGCTAAGTTAGTAACATGGTTGTTAAGTGAATATGGCTTCCCCATTGACTTTGCTTTGTCAGAAGATTGCAAAAGGGGATGACATGATCCCGGGACATTGCAATCGTCATAAATATGAGTCAATTGCCAAGCGTCTGAATTTTGATCATGTATCCATGGGGATGCTGCAACAGTCGTAAGTGTGAAAAATGATCATAAGTCACCTTTTTCAGTGCTGTTGTAACTTCAAACAGTCACTAAATGAACTCCTCGTAAATCAAGGACTATCTGTACATTCTTTTGTATTATTTGTACTCGTTTTTAATCTTCTTTTTTCTAAGAATTTCAATAATAATAAACTCTTCAATGGTTTATTTATGTTTTTATATAAAAATGGTTTATTATTGTTATGTGTTTGTTTGAATTGTATGTCATAATGACTTGTTTTGAAAAGGTTCCTGTATAGATTGCTTCAATTAATTAAATAACCTGAGTTCTTCCTCAAGCTTAATTGATTTTACAACCTGCCTTTATCACTTATATCCGTCTGTGGAGTTCCATTACATCATGCTTTCATTACCTTGATAGATGCATACATCCAGATGTATTTCCCCTTCTCCGTGATAGTCTTCTTCTATTTAGGGATTTACACTGATGGAACTTGCTCAGCAATTCAAAGAATAAATTTGGATTTGGAAGGCCAGAGCTTTCTTTCATTACGATTGTCCCTGTGATCAAGGAACAGCTCTATGTCTTCGTTGGAGGGATGGTGTAGTTTGATTGTAGGGAGGAGAAGGAATAGAACTGGATTGAACTGCAAGGGCCACTTAGCATGCCAGGGAGATGAAACCTTGTACACGTGTGTGACTTTACATTTTGCTATTTTTTTTTAAGTCCAAAAATTGCTGTCAAGTATTCAGAAAGGATGAAGGATGACACAATTCAGACAGATAGATGCATTGGTTTTTATGCAAGGGCACAAAAGGAGTCTTGCCTTTTAGAAAGGAAAGCTGTCAGGGTTCCAAGTAACACCCCCAACGAAATCAAACTCCAAGGCTTGAGTTTCCTCAAAGCTAATTTTTATTAGAGATGTCATATTGGCATGTCTGGGAAAACTTGAATCTGAGAGCTTCCGGGTTTTCCTCACCCAAAAGAAAGTTCAAATCCTTGCTCTTCACCCACATGTCCATCACACGAACCAATCAGGTACCCTCCGGAACAGAAGATACCTCCTCCTCCTTCTCAGCACAGCTACAGGACCTTGACTTTCTGGAAAGAATGTTATTTTGACTACATCTCATCTTCACTCCATACAATCCCCCTCCCATTTTCCCACAGTAGAATTTGTGGCAGGCCTGAAGGCTCAAAGGTAAAAAATGGCTTCCAAGTCTGACAAAAGCATTTTTCTTTTTTTTTTAATTGAAAAAGTTTTAAAAGTTTTACATACATTTTCTCCCCCCTCCCCAACCACCCCCCCTGACTTCCCAGAACAAATACAAGATAAAATACAGCTCAAATTCTCTAAATTAAACTCCATTTCACACTTATCATAATCATAATCATTAAACAAATAGATAAAAGGAAAGCAAGTCTTCTTTCTCCTTATTCCATCTAATTCAACAAAATTAATATCCATTTATAATTACAGCAGTTAATAAAACAATTAAGTATTACCTAATCAAACCTATCATTACTCAATTTAGCTAATTATTACTTAACAAATTATTAGGTCTATACAATTTAACAAAATATTTTATAACTTCTTTCATTTAAAACAAAACAACAACAACAACAACAAAAAAAGGAAACCCTCATTCAAGAACCCCAGATTTAAAATAAAATACTATATAAACTCTTCCGTCCTCCACTTTTAAACCATCAAGGTCCAATTATAATTAAAACACTTAATAAATAATAATAATAATAATAATTTTTTAAATTAATAATCAAACCGCTTATTAATTTATCAATACATATTAACAAATCAACTAAGAACATCATTTAAGAATTATATCAATCATTTAAATTCTTCATACTAGATTAAACCAGTTGCTAATCTTCTTGTCTTCATATCTTCCAACAGCATATAAGATATCTTCATTTGCGTCTACCCACCTAAATAAAAATTGCTTCTTCATATAAACCCCCCCCCGAGTGACTTTATAATTATATTTAAAATGGTATCCATCAAATCCAGTCAAAAATTAGATTAATAAATTCATCAGACGTATTAGGGAAACCACCAGATCAGCTGCAATTGCCCTAGGTCCATAGTCCTTTTGCCTTATATTTATTACCATCAAACAGGAAACTCCAATTTGCTGTATTCAATAAAACTTCTGCGATTGCAATAAAGTCCAAATTTATTACAGTCCTTAATAAAATATTCCAAATCATTCAAGTCAGGGCATATTTCACAACCCAACACACCAGCATTGCTGTGATCTGTTTATTCTTCTCAAATATTCCAATACAGCTGTAGGTTGCCTCCTCATCGTCGCTCATCGCTTAGTTAACTGGCATTAAACTGCTGTTTTTTTTTCCAAAAAATTCAAAATCTTTAAACAGTTAAACAATACTTTTTAAGGACCATCATCTCATCAAGCAGGATTATTTTCCATTTCTCCAGTCTTTTTTCTTTTCCTTTTTACGAACTTTCTTCTTAACTTTGATCCCTCTGCCTTTTTTAGCTCCAGTAAAATTTTGCGGTTTTTGGGATTGCATATTATAAAATTTTTGCAGAAATGTAGCTTCTTCTGGAAACAACTCTTTAAGTGCAGATTGGGTTTTATAAAAAAAAATTCGTGTAACCAAAATCTCATCAACTTCCAAAATTTCTTGCTCCTTATTCTGCAGAGCATTCATCTTTCTCTCCTCAGTAAAAACTGCTATGATCTGTTGTTGTTCTTTTCTGTCTCCCAACTCTTCATTCAATCCCCCACTGCTAGATTGCAACTCAGTATTTCCATGTATTTCCTTGTTTCCAGCTTGAGAAGCTTGAAATATAGTATCAATTCTTTCCAATAAAGCAGAGGTAATTGAATTCCAAGCTTCCTCAAAATCAGACCATATCTGAGGGTTAGTTAACCCTTCTTTGCTTTCTTTGCTTTCAGAAAGACCAGCCATCTTGCCTCCCTTCTTCCTTCCCTTCCAGAAGGACAGAAAAAAAAAGAAAAAAAAGAATATAAAAAAAGACCCTTTACAATTTGTAATTTATATTGCTGCTTCAATTATTATTATTACATCCTTTCTTGTTTCATCCACTTTTCAAAAAGGAGTTTTACGTTTCAAACAGGGGTTTGTCAATAATTACTTTTAGCTTTCACTTCTTCATGCCCTGTTGAAACTCAAACGCCATCTTGCTTTCACTTTCAGCTTAGGAAGAATCTTTTAAAGAAAGTAAATCTTTGGAGTTAAAAGAAAAAAAAAAATACTTGCTGTTTCATTCATACTGCTTGTGCTCCACCAGCTTGATTCAAAGAATATTTGTTTAAAGTTGGTTGCTGGGATGGTAACGACATCTAGCACTGCAAAGCTGAGGCATCCAGGGTCCGGAGTACTGACAGGCTTAACGGGAAGCTCTCATCTTCGAGCGCCAGATTATGGGTAAAATCTGGCACTCTCAGGGAGCTCTACTCCACCCGTCTACTCACTTTCCCCCCTCATACCAGGGGGAAAGTTTTCAAACCGCAAGACAGCAGATAGTCGCTGTTCTTGCGGTTCTACGGAGCCCTGGGCTGGCGCTTCAAAAAGAAGCGTCCGGCGATGTCGCAGTCCCACCGGAAGTCCAAAAGCATTTTTTCTAACCTTTTTTATTATCTGAATGAAACAGCTACTCACATCGTTAAGCTGTAGAGGAAGAAGTGGAACAGAAAGCAACAATGGTAAGAGTAGTCCCCATCCCACTCTGGTTGTATTGCTTTCTTCTTCTTCTTCAGAGGAAGATGGTGTCCAATATTTCCTAAAATCTCACCAGAGTAAAGTAGCTGGAATAACTTGATTAAAGTTGGGGGCATTTTGTGCAACACTGCATCCCTTACCTGGAGACACAGAATCAACAGCTGCCTTTGACTGAAAGGGAAGCAATTATACAGATGATGGGTAAAGACATATCTCAGTTAGGCAAACCATTCCTGGAAACAAGAACTGTTGTAATTTCTGTTTGTAGCCATACAGCTATAACCAGGCATTTATAAAATATAGGGGAAACAATGACTTACAACATCTGGTAAGTCTTTCAAAATGTCCATTCTGTTCCTTCTTGTTTTGGAATAGCTCCCAAATCGTAATGAATGCACCAAGTTTAGCACTGTATTTGGGATGTGTGAAATTTGTTGGTGAGTACCCTTAATATCTGAAGCTTATTGCTCAGTAACATCTAGAAGTAGACTGAATATAAGCTGTAAATGCTGGTCTGCTTGCCATCTGCACCATAGTTATATTTGTAAATAAAGAGAAATTAAAACAGGCGTTTGAAATCTCTGGTGCAAAATCAACCTTGTTAAATGGCGCCCCTAAACTTCCAAAGTTGATTATGGGAAACTGCATGTGATATTCGCATGCATAGAATTAACCAAGGCTGGATAGAAGATCTGCCTTTCTAACTGTTTTCCATCAGCAAATTTCTACTTCATTCACAGTGTTTGAGCAGTCAAAGTAAATCAAGTTCATGTCTACATTACTTAATGAAGCTGGCAGAATAATCATGGCACACATACAACGACTAATAACCTACGAGCTCATTTTGAGTATTTTAAATGATGCTTTTCTCTTTAATGTAAAGAATTTGTGCAAAGCAATGGAAATTGTTTGGACAGATGACTAATGATAATAGGCCTTCCTCCCTTAACACCAAATTACTTGCCTATTAGAATAGCAGCAGGGGTTACTCTGGATATAGATATTGATTGCAACAACGGAAAATAACGTCTTTCCATTCCTGGGAGAAACAGTTATCCCAAGTTGCACCTAAGAAGCAAAAGATATAAAATTTACCTAAAACATTACTTTTGTCCAAAAGCAAATTAACATTTTTTTTCTCCTGCTCATAACAGTCAATCACCACATAACCTTTCTTTACAGACTTATACTTCCTCGAGGCTCAGCAATTAACTTTAAATGATAATTACATGGGATAGAAAAGTGGATGAACCATGAGACGTATTTAGTATTTAGTAAACTCCTCATTGCACATATTTGTGTTTTAACCCATTCATAACTCACTCTTCTGTTCCTTTATAAATTCACTTTTATCTAAAAACAAGGGGTGCCCGATCTATGTATTTTCTTCCTCCAGTTTTTGTGTTTGGTTAATTGTTTTCAGTAAAGCAGCTCTATACACCTAGAGTGTATAGTTCCTAAACATGGGAGAAAGAATTTTTTTCCATCTGAAAGTGGGTCTTAGGATGGCAAGAGACGACATCTTTTCCAAGCACTAGATAATAATTAGTATCAATTTTGGATTTTACTGACTCTCTGCTTCAAACAATGCTTAACAATAATGGACAGGATTGCTAATACAGTCCATTGTGTTTCATTTTTTCCCTCTCTCTCTGTTTCTGTGCTGCAGTTAGAATTGGGTAACCATTAGTCCATTTTCAAAGGTACAGAGAAAAATCCATTGTTGATGCTTGTGGTAATACAACTTGAAGTCTATTTCATACTTGAAATGTTCTCAGTTAATCACGCTTCTTAAACCTGACTGTCAGAAGAATAAGTTGGGGTTCCAACTCCAGCCAGGGCTATGCAAGAATAAATAAAAATGATATCCAGACAGCTGTGAGGAAAGACAAAATATTTATTCCTAAAAGTAAAACAATCTGCCTTGAGGGACAGGCTGCAGAGAAAATGGGGTATAGCAACAGATTTTTTATAGGGGGAGCTTGTCTGGGATGAAGTGTCTATATGCTGATTCTATATGACACTTGATGACAGTGGTGGGATTCAAGTAATTTAACAACCGGTTCTCTGCTCTAATGATTTCTTCCAACAACCAGTTTGTCAAACTACTCAGAAAGTTAACAACAGGTTCTCCCGAAGTGATTCGAACTGGCTGAATCCCACCACTGGGTGCATATCTCTCTCTCCCTCACCCCCCTCTCTCTGTGTGTATTTATTCCTGTGAATATACAGTTCCTCTGGGAGATTTAATTTAATTAACTCTATTTTTGCAGACCTTAATCCTTTGATATGTGGATTAGGTCTGGGTAATTTATTTGGGGGTTGCTAATTTTAGTTGATTAACTTAGTTTCAGCTTAACTGCCAATTATTTGGTGGAGACATTGATTCTCAGACCATTGTGGATTCTCTTAGTATTTTAAGGGAAGATGGAAACAGTGTAAAGAATAAAATAAATTTGGATATAAAACTTAGCATGATTTAAGATTTAGGAAATGCTAATTATTTTTTTTTACTCCTCTGTCATAACTCAGTTCCCCTGCCCACCCCAGTTTAATATCTGTCTGAAGAAGAATTCTACTGCAAACAAAAGTTGATTTTACATTTCACTTTATATCAATAAAATTATTGTCCCTTTTAGGACTTTTGAAATTGTTTTTTTTAATAGATCCAGCCAGAAATATCTCTTTCCTCCTATACTAGTAATCTGCCAATTACACTAGTTCTTGTGACCTTGAAAAGAGAAGTAATTAATGTGTATAATGATAGGTAGAGTGTATTTTGCAATCCTATTTCCATCCTAAAGTCTAGGGTTCAAAACCCCCTCTCCGAGTCCTCCTTTAAACATCAAATACGAGCAAGATTACTTTGCTGAAATAACATTAAAATGAAAGACAATAACAGCGGAATTATATTGGTCCTTTGGAGCACTCTAGTAAATTGAAATCACTGCTGGAGATAGGCAGCCATTCTGAGAAGTGTTTATTGATCCTCTTTGGGTTTTTTCTCTGACACCCTCTCCCTAGCTCATTGTAGGACATTTAAGATCCTCAACAATTCCAAGCTTTCCCTTTGCCCAACTTGTAGAGTTTTTCCAATGTCAGGAAATTCCATAGTTGGAAAAAGCAGGCAAGAAAGTTCTGCTGGATGATCATATTTAAGTGCAATCCATAGACCTTGAACTCATAAGAAAATATACCAACCTTAACATTTGTGGCTGCCTTGTCAGTCAAACGCTCAGGAATAAGGTTGGAGATACCATGTTTCCCCAAAAATAAGATAGGGTCTTATTTTCTTTTGACCCTCCAAATAAGGGCTTACTATTTTGGGGTGCAGGAGGCGGCGAGGGTGGGACTGGATGTCCCATCGCTGCCGTCGCCTCCCCTCCCTGTTCTTTGTGCTGGCTGAGTGGTCCAACATATACCATCCCACCCGAATGGCAACAGCTGCTTCCCTTCCCCGCTGTCTCTTTATCGAGAGGGGTGGCAGGTGGGGCAGGGGAGAAGCGAGACATGTGGAGCAAGACGGCAAGGGGAGCCATGATGACAAGGCTCCTGCCCCTTGGTTAGCCACCCGCCCCTTTTAGGGATGCAATTTGGGGGTGGCAGGTAGGGCGGGTGAGAAGTGGGACATGCGTCTTACCTTTCCAGCTCCATCGTGTTCCTCAGCTCTGTGTCCAGGGAAACACACTGTAAAAAAAAGTTCAAAAGAATTGAACTTCTTGCGAGTTCAATCAAACTTCTTGAACTCGTGATAAGCTTTTCTTTTACAGTGTGTTTCTCTGGACACAACGGTGAGGAAAGCGATGGAGCTTGAAAGGTAAGACCTGCATCCCGCTTCTCACCTGCCCCACCTGCCACCCCCAAATTGCATCCCTAAAGGGGGTGGGTGGCTAAGCAAGGGGCAGGAGCCCTCCCATGTCTGACGAGGGGAGGGGAAGAAGAGATGGCAAGGGGAGCCCTGTCTTGCTCCATATGTTTTGCTTCACCCCCACCCCACCTGCTACCCCTCTCGATAAAGAGACAGTGGGGAAGGGAAGCAGCCAGGCTGCTGTTGCCATTGGGCTGGGGTGGGACATGTTGGATAAGATAAGATAAGATAAGATAAGATAAGATAAGATAAGATAAGATAAGATAAGATAAGATATAAGGCAAGACAAGGTGACAAGGTAAGGTAAGGTAAAGTAGGAGAGGAGAGGAGAGGAGAGGAGAGGAGGGGAGGGGAGGGGAGGGGAGGGGAGAGGAGAGGAGAGAAGAGAAGAGAAGAGAAGAGAAGAGAAGAGAAGAGAAGAGAAGAGAAGAGAAGAGAAGAGAAGAGAAGAGAAGAGAAGAGAGAACCTTTATTGTCATGTTTTACTGTGAGCACACTGGCCCACATTAAAAATGAAATTCTATTGCCTGTTCTCAAAAGAAAGTATATATATACACATACACACACACAGACACACACATGTATATGTACAGGGGTGGGATTCAGAAATTTTAACAAATGGTTCTCTTCCTGGTTGCTGGGTGGGTGTGGCCATGTTGAGAGTGGCCTACTTGAACTCCTGCACCATGGGGGGGGGGGCTTTTCACTGTTCCCAGAGCCTCCAGGAGAGCCAAAACGGCCTCCACCAGGCTCCGGAGGCCCTCCAGACCCTTTTTTGGACTTCCGGTACTTCCAGTAGGCCCGTTTTTCACCCTCCCAGAGCCTCCGTGCAGGCCCTGCACTTACCTGGCATCCAAAATGGGCTGCATGGAGACTCCTGGGAGGGGCGGGATGGGGTGGACCGGGTCAGCCAGTCCTACTGGTTTGGTGAACCAGATTAAAATTAACATCTGGTTTGCCCAAACTGGTCTGAACCGGCTGAATCCCACCCCTGTATATGTATGTTATGTATGTATGTATGTAGGTATGTAGGTATGTATGTATGTATATCCCATACACACACACACACACACACACACACACACACACACACACACACCACTCCAATCCATTTTGAATACAGGAGTTTTCTTGTAGTTTCTTTTTGTTGCTGCTTCTGGCCCAGTCAAGTGTAGCCAATCAACCTATTATTGAAGCAACCTGTCCATCTTAATCTTCTCTGTTGCTGCCAATAGATCATTGTAAGATCTGAGCAGTCAAATAAGATCAGGTTATGCATGAGCATTAGCTTTTAAAATCAAAATTAATCATTAATCAAAATTCAATATTCTGGAGACAAATTTCTTTTTAAATTCAAAGAATTCTATTACTTCTAATACGAAACAGTAAAATAGTCCCCAAAGGGAGAAAGCATTAAAAAGCTGCTCTACTGACCCCTACTAGACTTTTCCACTCCTGGCTTGAAGGAAATTACACATTAAAAAACAGAAAGGCAGGGAAAGTTGTCTGCAATTTCTAATGGATGTTTGGCTTTTTCAATGACATTTTAGAAAACTACAGCCTTACAAACACTTAAACTTTTAACACAAGGTAAGTTCTATAAAGTCCATCTTTTGCTATTATCCTTGTAGTCTGAAGTTAAAAATATCTAGAGCTCCAGAAGTGCTTTTTCCAAAAGGCAACTGGATTTTCTTGGGTTTTATTTCCTTTGAAAACAATAAGCTTCTTCAGGGGACTGAAGAAGCTTCTTGGACGAATAGCGAAATGTTTTCAAAGGAAACAAACAAACAAACAAACCAAGAAAGTCCAGTTACCTCAATCATGACCTGGATGATTGAGAATCTCCATGGACAAAATTTCTAGAGGAAACTCAGCTGCCTAACCTTGTTTTAACTTGAACGGGTTTAAGATGGCAGGTATGCTACAACTGTTCCCAGCAGGGCTTCTCTTGTTCCAGACTTGATGGATACCCGTTTAATGCCTCCGCCAGTCAAATATCTCAGCTACTCAGTTATGCTTCTACTAAACCAGAGCTGCATACATTCACAAGTGTAGTGAATTTTCTTTCTTTTTCTGTAATAAGTTTTTATTTTATTTTATAACATACAAAAATTCCAATTTTCACAATCAATTTCAACTTGCGTGGCTGCCCATCTGATTTAAGTAAGCAAGTTTAAAAGCCAGTGTACAAACATATACAGTGTTTCCATTATCAATTTTAAAAAACCAACCTAAAATCATGATCCGCAGAATAATTCATTCTACATCAGCTCAATGGTTCCATTTTAAGAGCTCCCCATCATTGCCAGACCCACCCCCCAGGCATTACTACAGCTAATATTTCTATGGTATTTTTTGCCACTAACCATACACCAATATTGTTGATTTGTTAAAATCCCAATAATGAAAAGCTTTTCCTTAAATAGACTCCAAGCCTAACTTGTTAAATTTTGATTTACATTACATTCAAGATTCCTGAACACAATCCAAGTTTAATGGGGGGGGGGGGGAGAGGTAGAAATTCTACCAGCATTTGGTTGCTACATTTCTCAGCTTCAGTTCCATGAAAAGTAGTTTGACACAATTGTCATCAAAAGGCTTTGCAAGAAAACAATTTGTATTGTAAGGCTATGATCCACAACTTCTTGCTATCATTTCTGTAGATGGTTGATAAAAGTGTTTCATGATAGCTATCAGTATGCACTTCCCAATATCATGAACATAGAAAGATATATAATTGACCTCAACTGCAATGACCACAAAGATGATGTTACTTCGTGGAACAAGTCTCCATGTTAATAAAGTACTATTGTAAGTCATGCAAATTCATCTAAGAATATTATGAATTTTTGTCTCGCCTTTGTTACTTTCTAGCAGTGGATATTGAAAAGTTGGAAAACTTTTGTAGAATATGGGCTTCAGATGGACTCCAGCTGGACAACAAATGGTAGCAAAGTACAATAAGTTGAGTTGTTGTTTGGATTTTTGTAACTTTGTGTAATTTTCAGATGATAAACAAATAATAAAATTTTAATGTGTTTTATACACAGATAAATTGTATCTGTTCCAAAGGTGATATTCAGCAGATTCTGACCAGTTCTGGAGAACTGGTAGCGGAAATTTTGAGTAGCTCGGAGAACCAGTAAATACCACCTTTGACTGGTCCCGCCCCCATCTATTCTCTGCCTCCCAAGTTCCAGGTGATCAGGAGGAAATGGGGATTTTGCAGTAACCTTCCCCTGGAGTAGGAAGGGAATGGAGATTTTACAGTATCCTTCCCCTGGCATGCCCATCAAGCCATACCCACCAAGTAACACCCACCAAGCCACACTCACAGAACCGGTAGTAAAAAAATTGGAATCCCACCACTGATCTGTTCCAAATATTGTCTCAGGTCAGGTCCCTGGGGTTTCTCCTAGTATGAATGGCCGTGCTAAATCCTTATTGTTCTTGTTCAGTCACTAATTCATGTCTGACTCTTTTCAACTCCATAGGCCATAGTATGTCAGAGGTCCTCCACTAACTTCTGGAGTTTGCCCAAATTCACATTCATTGTGTCAATCACACTGTCTACCCATCTCATCTTCTGCTGTCCTCTTCCCCTTTTGCCTTCCATTTTTACCAATATCTAGATCGTTATTAGAATTTACAATTCTAATATTATTCTAATGTTCTATTCTATTATTCTAATGTTATTAGAATTACAATTACAATTGTAATTCTAATTACAAAAGGCATATAGTTATGTGGAATTCTATGAAAGTAACCTAATTTCTACCTTTTCATAAATAGTATATATACTGCCCCAAACAATATATTATGGATATATTAACAGGATATATTAATACAGAACTATGAATACAGGAAATGTTACATTGCTAAGTAAAAAATAGCTGGTGTACCAAAACTCTAATTTCATCCCCAAATTTCTTTTCTGACATTTGAAAGACCAGCCCTTGTAAATTAATTGATTAATTAATGCAAATTACAGATGAATTAGAAATTAAAGTAAGGTTTGCAACTGGAAATTTACATACCAAAAGTTAGTAAAACTAACTAGAATAAGACTGACTATATACATCTATCTATCTATCTATCTATCTATCTATCTATCTATCTATCTATCTACCTATCTATCATCTAGCTATCTATCTTTGTTGCAGTGGTGGGTTACCCCCAGTTCGGACCGGTAGTAAAACCGATGGGAGGCTCCGCCCACCAACCCCGATGTCTTCAGAAGCCCGCCCACCCACGCGCACGTGCGAAGCGAGTGAGCATGCGTGGCCCCGTTGCGAACTGGTAGTAAAGGTAAGTAGAACCCACCCCTGGTTTTTTGGTCTTGTTCAAAATACTTTGAAACCTTAGTTCAAAACATTCCTTGTTTTTCCTGATTGATTCTATATTCACTTCTATATTCACTTAATTCAAACAATATTTGAGGCATATTTAGAGTTTCCATGTATAGTTCAGATATCTTACGGACTTAACTAGATGTTGGCAGAAATTCTATATTATCCAATCATTCCAGGGAAGTTCAGAAATAGATATATCAACAGCTTAGAGAAACTCTACTTTGGTTTTCATCCATAGTGTGTTTTTCATCAGATATTAATTCTGCTGATGGTATAGCAATTTTTTTTGCTTTCTTTACATCATGATCCTATAACACTTTTATTTAATTTATTAGAAAGAAATAAAGGGAAACATGAAATAATGGTTCAATGACAGATCCACACATTCTATTGGAATACAAATCAATTTGGCAATGGTACCAATAGTGCAAATATGATTCAGTTTTTTTAAAAAAAAATCCAAATTATTTTTGCTCTTGCTCCAAGCAAATACAATAAGCATTATTTCATCATGTAAATCCTTCCACAAATTTCTTTCACTGAGGTTTAAAGCAAAACAATTTCATTTTATGAATAATATTCCTTTATAGCTGAACAATATCAGCTGAATAATTTATTCATTGAATTGTACTGCATATTTCTAATAGCGAATGATTGCTTATTCATCATAAATATGCTCATACTTAATAACTTAATATCACCGCATATGATTAAATATAAATAATGTATTTATGTTAGACGATATATTTCATACATTGTGTGGATTCTATATTTACTTTGGGTGACCATGAGACAAATACAGATTTAAAATGAATAATAAGCAATTTCTGTAAACAATTGTCCCCACATTTAAATACTCTTATAAAATGATTTATTTTTTAAAAAACAAATAATGGAAATATTGCTGCGTCTCTTGAAATTCATTACCATTTACACTACTAGAATAATAACCCAATAGGAAACAGTGATATAGATGTAGTTTTAGGTAACAATACTTAGAAAAAGGCTGGCAAATGGGACCCGGGACAAAGTATGAAATAAGGCAGTGGGTGCGGAATAGCAGGTTGCCCCAGAACATGAACTCATAATCAACACTCTTTCTCAAGATCCATTGACAAAGTTACCTTCTTGGAATACAGTTGTGGTCCATTTCAGCCATTTATAAGACTATTTGGTTCATGCAGGTCTGATTCTGTATTTCCTTCCTTCAAACCATACTTGACACCATTGGTGGGTTCGTACTTGCTCGCTCCGGCAAACCGGTAGCGGCAGTGGTGGGAGGCTCCACCCACCTGGCTGAACATCTCTGCACATGCGCAGAAGCTTCTGCGCATGCTCAGAAGCATCGCACATGCATGTGAGCATGCGTGCCCATGAGCAAACTAGTAGCAACCAAAATTGAAAACCCACTACTACTTGACGCATTCTTAGTGGCACCCTTTTGATGTACATTTTACATAAAATGAGTAATGATAAAATACTCATTTCAGATTCGTGAGGTCTCAGATTAAACAAGAGTTTTTTAATTAGAAAGGTTTTTAAAATTATTTACCTCAATCCTTCTAAGCAAACCTATGTCTGTTTCTATCTTTCCACATTATACAACCTTGAGCCACATCTGATGGTGCTCTCTGGGTACCAGTAGCAACATCTTTCCAAACTGACCTGCTCTTACAGAGGCCACAGTCAGGCAGTAAGAGTAGCAGTCTGAACAACTTAATCATAACATCATATCTTCACTGTAGGAAATGAAAATGGAAAAGCACAATGCAAAAAGGGCTAATAATTGAGAAATTGTAAAGTGGGGCCAGTTTACAGGAAGTCCTCAACAGTTTCAGACCCTTGAAAGTTACTGAAAAAAAGTGACTTATGCTTGTTTTTCACAATTACAGCCTTTGTATCCTCCCTATAGTCATGTGACCAAAATTCAGATGCTTGGCAACTGACTCATACTCATCACCCTTACTGTGTCCCAAGGTCACATGATCACCTTTTGGAACCTTTTGACAAGTAAAATCAATGAGAAAACCAAATTCACTGTGTCAAGAAAGGTCATAAAATGGGGCAAAACTCACTTAACAAATGTCTCACTTAACCACAGAAATTTTGGGCTCAGTTGTGGTCATAAATTGAGGACTACCAGTACTTTGGGAAAGTAGATTTGGTAGGATCTACCAAAGCTCTATCACTTGTCAAAAGATGGTGTTGTAGCTGTTTTGTAAAGCTGCTGCTCTAGAGACTATAGAGACTAAAAACAGTCCAGGAAGGACTGGATCAGTGGTGGGTTGCCCCCGGTTCATACTGGTTCTATAGATCCGGTAGTAAAACCGGCAGGAGGCTCTGCCCACTGACCCCAATGTCATCAAAATGCTTCTGTGCATGTGCGGAAGAGAGAGCGCACGCACGGCCCCATTGTGAACCAGTAGTAAAGGTAAGTAGAACCCACCCCTGGACTAGATATTATGTGGTCCTACCTCTTGAACAGAGTTAGCTTGTAATCTAAAAGATACCCTGGTGATTAACATTATGTCAGGGTTCCAAGTAATAGTTCAGCATCAAGCAAAACTCCAAGGCAGGTAGCCAGTTTAAAAGAAAATTTATATGCTTGCCTTTTCTGCTTTGACATCCTTGTACCGGCATGTAGCATCAGGAAGTACCATAGGCGACAGCGGGGCAGCAGGCCTGGCAGTGCAGCAGGTGGTGGTGGTGCGGTAGGCCCAGTGGTGTGGCAGTGCGGCAGGTGGCAGTGGTGCAATGGGGCAGCAGGTGGTGGCAGTGGAGCAGGCCCGGCGGCGGTGCGGCAGGCCTGGCGGTGCAATGGGGCAATGGGGCGGCAGGTGGCGGTGGGGCACAGACCTGGCTGGGCATCAGGCATCAGGGCAGCAGGCGGTGGCAATGCGTCAGGCAGCGGCAGGGCATCCTCGGCAAACTGCTCAACGAACAGGGCAGGCAGTGGTGGGATCAGCCAATTCTCCACACTTTAACAAACGATTCGGCTGAACTGGTTGAATCCCACCTCTCCGATTGGTGGTTGGATCAGCCTCCCAGAATACCGCAAATCAGCTGCCTGTTTCTATTGCTGCTGCCGCAACAATTCCCTCTCCCCTCCTCCCAGTATGGCTGATACAACATTCAGTGTATAAGACACACCACCATTTTCACCCACTTTTTGGGGGGGAATGCATCTTATACTCCGAAAAATACAGTAATTAAAAGTGGAAGTTTTTCCCTCAACCCCAAACAATCAGTCACATAGTCCAATCAAGGCACTGTCTGCCAGTCTGGTGACTCTTCCTTCTTCTGGCTAGGTGTGAGAATGTCCTTGGTTCCCAAGAGAAAGTATTTTATTTTGACTACACAACCCCAGCTATCTCTAATCCCCCCTTCCTTCAGTGTAGCAGCACTGAAGCTCCAAGATGGCTTTGTCCAGGCCAGCTTCAGGGTTGCACATTACTAGTGCATCAATCCACATATGATTTAATTCTTAAATGTTCATCAGTTTTAAGAGTAAGGTCTCTCTTGTGTCTATTTTGTTTCCTTAAAATCAACCAATGTTGTCTACAGTAAAAGTTGCTGCTTTGGTTCGGCAATTCTTCTTAAGTGAAAAAAAAATCCATAGAACATAATTACAGATCTCTGGATTGGAGCAAATGAGTCTAAATTGACTTAAATGCAAGCTTTGGGGCTTAATCGGAATGTGCAACAGGTTAATAAGGCAATTAAATTTATTCAGAGCATCATTTTAATCCAACTGCCCCCAACGAAAGGATCCCTCAGAGGAATAAAGATATTGTTTGCTTGTTAGGGACATGCTTCATTAAGTATAATCATTACTCTGTTAAATTGGCAGCTGGGAATGTTGCAGTTATTCGACCAAATCTGTTTTAAAAAAAAATATTTGGGCCAAATTCTCTTCTAGGCTATAAATTCTGCTATTGCATGCTTTATACTTTTTGCAAATTTATTTCAGTTCTTGAATGAACGAATATGTTCATACGTACCCTTCTCTCCATTGTCAACTAAAAGAAAAAAAAGCAATAGAGATATCAAATAAATGACTTTGAATAATATGTTGATTTGCTGCATTGGCAATGGGAGACTGACAGTCCAATATCCATCCTAACATGAGATGGAGTGACCATTGACACCACATACTGACATTAATGTATTCTCAGTGTCCAGGTGGCTGTTTAATATAACATTAAAACATGTTTCCAATTAATTTTTGATCCTATCATTCTCCCATTAAAACAGATCAACTAAGAGGTTTTGGGATAAAAACTGTGTGTTACTACAACTGCTAGACCATTGTCTCTATCTAAAACAAATTGTGATGTCACTATTCCTGGATTATTGTAAATTATGCCTGAGACAAAAACGCAAAACAAAGTGGGAAATTGCTAATGTGCAGATATAATCACCGTTTTTTTTTGGGGGGGGGGGGAATGAAACCCAGCTTCTACAGCTAGACATTTATTTTTAAGGAGGACATCCTGTTAAAGTTTGTGAGGAAGGCATTTCATCCTTGTATATATGGAAATCTACATGATGAAGAAAAAAAATAAGGTGAAAAGATGAAATACTTGCTGGATCAAGAGACCTATGAACTATCTTCCATTTTCCATTGCCTAGGGGTAACAATTGTAGCTCATGAAATTCTACTTTTTCTAGACTATTCCAACAACCATGGACACCAGGGGTGGGTTCTACTTATCTTTACTACCAGTTCACATCGCGCCCATGTGCACTCTTCTGCGCATGCGCAGATCACCTATGATGATGTCCGGGTCAGTGGGCGGAGCCTCCTGCCAGTTTTACTACCGGTTCTTGCGAACCGGTCTGAACCGGGAGCAACCCACCACTAATGGACACCATGTTGGAGACATCACCAGACATTCAAAGAAAATATCATTCATCTGCATATGTTTGCTTGGACATATCAGAAGACATATCAGAAGATAGAAATTCTATGAATACCATCCTGCTTGGAAGAAAAATACACCCAGTTCTACCTGACTGCAGATAGATTGGTGCAATTATATAGTCTATTTTTATTTCATGTTCCTTTGATAATACAATCCAATTCTTCACTATTTTTCAGCCTGTAATTATCCGATTTTCTTATCTTGCATTCCTGCAGAATTCAGACTGATGGCAAAATTGTAAATGATTGAAATCTGCCATTTTATTTTATCAACTCTTTTTAAAAAAGTGTTATTCCTTCAATTATTAGAAATAATTGCAGAACAGTAAAGATCAGTGTGAAATCTAACATGCTTCAAATGCAAATGAGTAATTGCATAGGAGATGTATTGAGCAAGACAGTGGTGATTTACTGCATTGTCTCTTCTGACATAAAACTATACACTATAAAGAAAATAGACTGTAATATGTAGGTTCATGAGCAGGGGGAAATGAAGCATAACTTAGGATAAGAAAAAAGAACTAAAAGTACCTAAAAGGGTGGGGGGAATCATGCAACTACTAACATTAATTACATATATTGCTTATACATAAAAGTCAGAAGCATGATAAATAGTATTTGTAAGATATTAACTCTCATTGATTCTAAATGCAAGTCTGAATTTAATATATTGCTATTAAGGCTGAAGGAGAGAAATATGTTATTGCTATAGCATGCCTGTCCTTAAGGACAAACCTGCAAAGTCAACATGGTGCAATGGTACTACTAAATATTAGCCAAATCCTGTTTCCCTACTAAAACTGAAGGGGATTTGCCTCAAATTATACATAGTTTTCTCCTCTTATATTCACTCTTAAAAATTCTAGAGAATGGGTAGAAATTAGGCAGGGGAAAAAAATATATCATTTTGAAATTTGGTGTAAAACAGGGTTCTCCAAGTGGTTGAGGGAGCCTATCGATTATTGGTGCTGTTAGTTTAAACAGTATTTATTAGATTATTTTCATATAATTTTATGGGTTGATGAACAATCTGAAACTTTACGTGGGGGTTAATAAGTTGAAGAGTTTGAGATCTCCTGGTATATCAAAGGCCTTCAATGGCGTTGAAGGACAGGAAGAAGAGCGGCTTCCAAGGCAACATTCTGATAAATGGGACTTGAGCTGAAGCCTAGAAAATAATGTGAGAAAAAGGCACAGACAGCGTAAAGTATGTTGGAAAGACCTTAGAAAGCTGGGCCAAGAGATGCTGGCAAAGGAATGGTTAGATAACAGATAGCATAACGTGCATCTGGATAGTGAGGGGAGCAAGAGGCTCTGTAGAGACTCTTGACCAGGCAGGAAACAAAAATAAATGGGCTAATTCTATTTAATTGTAAAGCTACATTAACAGAACCTTGCAAGGTCTGAAAGTACAGCCCAGAAGTGGGATTCACTTACCTTCCCTTCCGGTTTGCAAATGTGAGTGTATTACGTCCGGGTGGGTGGGCAGAGCCTTCTGCAGTCGCTGCTACCGGTTCGTGTGAACCGGAAAGAACCGGCTGAATCCCACCAGTGGTACAGTCCCTACTGCTGTCTCTTTTATAGCCTTAGAAACAAAGAAGGTCTTCTTCTTAGTCTCTTGCCCCATCCACTATCCAGCTGCAGGCTATGTTTTCTCTTATCTGACCTTCCATTGGCAGACTTTCTTGGCTCACTCTCCCAAGGTCTACCATACTATTGCAGACAAGACCGTCCCTTGTTTTTACAAAGATAAATTCAGACTTGCAAGACACTGTTAGTCTAGCTGTTAGAATAAAAGTGCTTCTGACTTACACGGCATTGGTTTTTTCATCTAACCTATCTTTTAGGGCTGATAGTCAGGGAAGCTCCTGCTTACATTCCCCATCACCACTTTAATTTTATGCAAAGATGTGTGCTGCTAGAATTTTGTCATGCTGACATCTAATCACTTTGATACGGTCTTAGGGAGATAGAGATCAATAAATTGGGTATTACATTAGCCATCTCTACCACAATGCATTCTTTCAATTAACTTTTTCCAGGGCAGACAGCAAGGAGGAAAACTTGCCAAATGGTTGGTTTGGTTTCCGGCTCATTTTAAATTATAATACCCTCACATTGCCTTGGGCCGTATTAGCCGTTTGGTGAATACAATGCAGAAATTCTGCAATTTATTTAGAAGTTAAGGAAGCTTATTCTCCAGTAACTCTGATTCAGATATCAATCTTAATACCACTTAGATGTTAAAAGACCATATTCTGTGTCTTGCTCCTGATTTCAGCACATTTGCAATTGAGAGACTTCACAGTGCCTGTAGTTAGTGATATTGATTTTTAGAACATTTGTAATTTACCCGTTTCTCTCTTTCTTGGTAGTATCTAATTGCTCTTTAAACCAGAGAAATATTTCATAGGGTGCTTTTCCCCCCCAGCAACATAGTAATAGAACTCAACTGAGTTAACCTGAAACTTGACACGGAATGGACCAGACCTTTTAGAAGAGATCATCTTAATTTAGTCCTGGGACAGGGCTTCTACCACACAACTGTAGATTTACAGCAGCATGCAGATGGAATGTAAAATAAAAGAGGAAGTCAAAACATCTAGATAATCCAAACCAAGGGTGAAATCCAGCAAGTTCTGACAGGTTCTGGAGAACCGGTAGTGGAAATTTTGAATAGTTTGGAGAACTGGCAAATGCCACTTCTGGCTGGCCCCGGAGGGGGGTGGGAATGGAAATTTTGCAATATCCTTCCCCCAGGAGTGGGGAGGGAATGGGGATTTTGCAGTATCCTTCCCCTGCCACACCTACCAAGCCACACCATGCCCACCAAGCCATGGCCACAGAACCAGTAGTAAAAAAATTTGAATTCCACCACTGATCCAAACTCTATGAATAGGAAACCAATGTATACACAACAACAACAAAAAAGTGGGTAATTGGAAGAACTGAATCTAAATATATCAAAGTAATGAGGTACAAACTGAATGTTTTACAGATTCTATACATAGAGGCAGCCCTACTGAATTTAGTGTAATTTAAAGTGTAATTTACTATAGTGCCCAATGTATGTAGAACTATGAGAAGACATACCAGTATATATTGGAAGTATAAGGTTATTTTTCCTAGATCAGTTTTTTAAAAAATAAAAACTAAATACAGCTTTTAACATATGATAATAGCCATAGTATTTATACATATTTGCTTGAATTATTATTTTATCTATTTCCCACTGCATTGTCTATATTGCCTACTGCAATATAGACTTAAGGCAGTAGATAAAAAGTTGATATCCTCATCAACGAAGTCAATGTTCAGTTATCATTTTCTTCTTTGCCATGTCATCCTCTTATTCTTCCTTCTGAAAGAACCAATATTAAAAACCAAGAAATCGCAGAGTGTGTGGTACAGACAGCATGATATAAGTAGGGCAGCTTTCCCCAACTCGATTCTACCTTTGTGTATTGGAAGTCCCCTCTAGCGTATTTTACCAATCTGGAGAATGTCAGGTTGTTAAAAGCTGCCAAAGGGCACAACACTGTTGGCATGACAAGCTAGTTACACATTCTTGTCTCAAATGCTACTTTCTCTAATCTTTTTTTAAAATAAAAATATGAAATATAGGCCTCAGTATAGATTAACTAACATCTAAACGGATCGGTAATTTGGTCTCAGACAGAATTGATACTATCATTCTCTATTATGGAAAGTAATTGCCCTTCTGGGGGTCAAAAAAACACAACTAGATAGTGCAATCACCAATGACTGGATCTCTCTATTCTTATCTTGCAGGAATTTGGACTCTTCTCAGAAATACCACATGACTACTGGTTCTCTTTGCACTGATGCCATTATTTCTCTTGCTACAATATCTCCATGTCTGTACATAAGGATATGCATGTAATAGCTTCTCATCCACCAAAAAATGTCACTTATGCCTTACTATGAGTCTCTAATGTGACATTCCACTTTTTATGCACTAAGTGAAACTTGTTTGCATTTGCATTTGATGTAAAGGGCCAACAATGTTGTGACAGTCAGTCACAACAGTCAACCCCATAGGGTTTTTTGTCCTCATTTACCTACTGGCTTTATTAGCAACATTTTTTAGAGCGGCTGGTCTCTAAAGTGTGGATCTTTGCCATAAATAAACACATATATGCATGTATACCTACTTTCTAGATCCTTTCAGAGTGAACATTCACTTTTTGTAAAGTATAGTGAACCATCTTGCATACATGGAAGTAATAGATTTAATGGGAATTACATCCAACTAAATTTGGATAGGGCAATTCATTTTATCCATACTAGAATCATTTGTCAGATCTAGCCTTCTGATCAAAGTGAGAATATTCAGAAATGTTAAGTATTTGATTAAAGAAGCCTAATCCCATTAAACTGTTCATTAAAATACTTGCCAGAGTAAAGCTACTGAATGTTTTAAAAACCTTGCACATCACTGTTGGTTTCAGTGATAACGTAAAATGGATGATTTTATATTTGCTATCTCCTTCTCTTGGGCAAGCTTATCTAATCTGAATGATCTGAATGAGACACTCAAAAAAAAAATTGATAGGGAAATCTGCATCTGCCATCACCCGCTGTTCAGAACAGCACTCCAAAACAAATCACAAATATCGTAAGAAGCAGATCTGTAGCGCTCCAAATATTTTTTCTAGTTTCTTTAAGAAGTGATCTTTGAAACAAATGCTAACTCTGTTTTCATCATAAAAAGATATACTTGCCTCTGAGAGAGAAATCTTTCCTTTTTTTTTTTTTTTGCAGTCATAAAAAATGTCTCTGTTTCTGTTTGGGTATGATGTGTAAATCAAAAGCAACCATACTAATGGTTTGGGGTTAAGATAAAGATTGGGTCATGATCAAGGGCAGTGATGGCTAACCTTTTTGCCATCGCATGCCAGAAGAGATGGGGGAAAGGGAAGGTTTGCATGCTCTAGGTTTGCTTGCTCTAGGAGTCTCTGGAGGCTGGAGACAGCAAAAAACTTCACTTCCTGTCCCACTGGGAGTTGGGAAATGAGCCGTTTCAGGCCTCTGGAGGCCCTCCAAGGGAGTGGGAAAGGCTGTTTTCGCTCTTCCCAGATGGACAGAGAGGATCTGGAGCCAGGTGAGAAAGAAAAATGGGCCTTCCTCACCCCCCACTAGGCCCTCCGGAGGCAGGAAACAGTCTGTTTCCCTACTTCTGGTGGGCCCAGAAGGCCTGAAAATCAGCTGGCCAGTGTGCACATGTGCGCCAGAGTTGAGCTGAAGTGCCCCTGGTATGTGGCACGCGTACCATAGATTCGCCATCATGGACCTAGGGCTACATCCTGAGAGTTATGCAAGGGCTAGCAATTTTTACAAAAACATCACACAAGGCAGGTCTAAAAACACGTTAGTGGTGAAAGGTTTTCAAATATACACAAGTAGAAGAAAAAAAGAATTTCCACTAAGACAGGTTTCTGAAGCAGTCCTGTCACACTGGTATGTTTACCTAGACTAAAAAAAAAAGCAATCTGTGTGTGTGTGAGAGAGAGAGGTTCAAAATGAGCAATCTCTGTTGGGTGTGCTTGTGGAGAGAGAGAGATTGAATAGATTTAAAATGAGCTCGCTCTGTGTGTGTGTGTGTGTCTGTGAGAGAGAGAGAGAAACAGACAGACAGATAGACAGACAGAGAAATTGTAAGGATTCAAAAAGAACAAAAGGTATTGATGACTCCTTGATTCTGCTTATTAACTGTCTCAGCATGATACAGGACACCACAAATCAATAAGCACATTCCTTGCTTATTTTTATGCAGCAGCAGTGATGGCTGCTGCTACATATAGTAACCCATGATTACTATAGAGTTATGGACTTCCATGTTGAAGCACACCCTTAAGCACTGATCCCACTAGGTGACTTTAGGCCTGTCACTCTTGTTCAGCCAAAGTTATTACGACTGGGTTACTAGATATATAACTGGAAACCCTGGAAGTAAATAAGGTTACCCACCATCACTATTGCTGTCACTGTCACAGCTCTTTATGAGGACTGTGCACAAGTTTCAGCGGATGCATCACTGACAAAACATCCTCCTTGAAGCACCTTGTCCAGACAGCAAGGTGTTCTGCTGTGAATCATCAAAGTAGAATGAATAGGCTAGATCAATCCAGCTAAGAAACTGTCTTCAGGTCAAATGAATGAAATGCAAAGCATTACTGTGGGAGGAAGTTCTGACAAAGACAAGACGGGAAATACACAAGAAGGTAAATCAAGAGCGACTGGAAGACAAGAGGCTTTTACTTGTAAGAACATATAACAGTTGTATACCCATTTTTTATTTTAATGTGGTTGTTACATTTGAAAGAAGCAAAATAAATGTGTAGCAGCCATATCCAAAGTATTTCATTACTTCAGTTTTTCCATGAATTAGAGAAAGCAAATGACAAATGGTATTTCTTGCTATATTCAGGAAATATACACTTTCAAATAACAATATTATTTTGATCAGCTAATCACATTTTTTAACATTTACTTGTAATTTAACTTTATTCTATTTCCAAGCTTGACAGAGGGACCAAATCAGCATTGCAATAATGATTGGAAGAGATATTGAGGAATCCAAATATTAGGAATCAAACTAAGGTTCTTCAACATTTATATGCATATATTATTACTAACACAAAAGGTTAGTAATAATACATGCATATAAAATGTTCTCTTTTGGATAAAAAAGAATGTTGAAGCTCTAGAAACATTGTAGAGAAGACCAAAAGAGATCATTAGTGGGTGGCAAATAAACTTTACGATGAGCGGTTGCAGAAAAAGGGAATGTCTACTTTAATGAACAGAAAGGCTAGAGCTGAGATGATATCAGTCTTGTAATATTTGAGAGGTTGTCACAGAGAAGAGTAGGTCAGCCTATTCTCTAATGCACCAGAGGGCAAAACAAGAAGTATGGAAGCTTAACAAAGAGAGATCCAACCTAGAATTAAGGAGAAATTTCCTGACAGTGAGAACAATTAATCATTGGAACAGTTTGTCTTCAGAAGCTGTGGATGCCACATGAGAGGTTTTTAAGAAGAGATTGGATAGCCATTTGTCAGAATGGTATAGGGTCACTTCCTTGAGCAGGGGGCTGGACCAAAAGACCTCCAAGGTCCCTTCTAACTTTGTTATTCTGTATTATATGTTGTATTCTGAATAAGACTAAATGTTTTACAGATTCTTCTCCCTATTTAAGTATGAGCCACAGTGGCGTAATGGGTAGAATGCAGTACTGCAGGCTCCTTCTGCTGCCTGCCAGCTGCCTTGAATTTGGCAGTTCAAATCTCACCAGGCTCAAGTTTGACTCAGCCTTCCATCCTTCCGAGGTGGCTAAAATGAGAACCCAAAATTGTTGGGGGCAATATGCTGACTCTGTGAACCATTTAGAGAGGACTGTAAAGTGGTATATAAGTCTAAGTGCTATTGCTATTGCTATTTATCTTCAGGTAATTCTTCTTACTTTAAGTTGTTCATGTTGCTTGTTCACATACTGATCAACTCACTTTCAACAACTAATGTTGGTTTAGGTTAACATAGCATTTTAGCTTTACCTTGAGCAGCTTCTTCTTTTCTTCTTCTTCTTCTTCTTCTTCTTCTTCTTCTTCTTCTTCTTCTTCTCCATCATCCTGCCTTTTTCCTTCTTATACAGGGACTCTGCCTCCTTTTATTTACTATTCCTTTCTCAGTTTTTTTTTAACAAAACCCACTTGTTCTTTATTTTCACACTACGTTGGCAACATACAATTCATTTTTTTTTTACAATGCACAAATCCCAGAATGAATTGTAGTACTAGGAGTCAGCCATCAATATACTATTTGCAACCCAGAGACCCACCCTGGCATTCCGAGATTGTGTTATTGAGACTTGGCAATAAAATAACGGTATTGATGGTACAATAATGTTCTATTTTCCAAGTGTTAAGGTGCTTTTAAGGGTCATATTTGGATAGATTGAACTCTGGGAGAAATTTTGCTCCTATTGCCACTGAAATGGTGCCCAGCTTTGAGTTGCACAATTATGTAAACTGTTAACCAGGTCCCTGCAGCGTTAATATTTTTAGATGCAGAGAAAGCGTTTGATTGACTGAATTGGCAATTTTTACTTAACTTATTGGAAAGGATGAAGTTTGGAAATCATTTTGTGCAATCAATTAAGGCAATATATCAGAGACAAACAGCACAAATAATAATTAATGGAGGCTTAACTGATAATTTTAATATAGAAAAAGGTACAAGGCAAGGTTGTCCTCTGTCTCCATTGTTGTTTATTTTATCATTAGAAATATTGCTGAATAAAATACGTGGATCAGAAAGTATAACAGGAATCAAAATTAGACAGCACGATTATAAATTACGTGCATTTGCAGATGACCTGTAGTTACCTTAACCCAACCATTACAATCTATTAAGGCTCTGATGGATATAACTAAGGATTATGGACAAGTATCGGGTTTTAAAATAAATGCAGCCAAAACAAAGATAATAGCTAAAAATATGATGGTAAAACAAAAAGAGGAGATGGAAACTATAACGGGATTTGAAGTTGTTAAAAAGGTTAAGTATTTAGGGGTTAATATCCTGACAACAAATATGAAACTGTATCAGCATAATTATGAACCATTATGGCATAAAGTACAAGTAGAGATGCAAAGTTGGGAAAAATTGCAATTGTCACTGTTGGGAAGGATAGCCACAGTTAAGATGAATGTTTTGCTGAGGTTTCTGTTCCTTTTTCAAATGATACCTATACTTAAAAATGATAAAAATCTGAAGGAGTGGCAAAAAGGTGTAAATACTTTTGTTTGGGCAGGGAAAAAACCACGAGTAAAACAGAGAATAATGCAGGATGCCAGGGAAAGAGGAGGCCTCAAAATGCCTAACTTAGGGTTGTATTATGATGCGGCTGTCCTATCAGCAGTTAGTGGTTGGGTTAATCTAATAGAGTAAAGTATACTAAATATAGAGGGGTATGGCCTGGTTTATGGCTGGCATGCTTATCTACTGTATGATAAAAGCGTGGATACTATTTTTAAAAGTCATATATTAAGAAGTGCTCTGTTATGTGTCTGGAAGAAATATCGATATAAATTAAATGATAAGTTACCAATTTGGACAATACCCAGACACATGATAGAGAATATAAGTATAGAGCAAAAACAAGATGGGATTACATATAAAGAATTTATATATAGGGATGGAAACGTATTTCAACTAAAAACTATTCAACAATTAAAAGAAGAAAGAGTGATTAAAACATGGTTTCAATATGGCCAGCTACAGGCCAGATGGATAGAAGATAAAAAAATGGGTATTTTGTGTCAGGACGAGAACTTAATTAAACAAATTAGAGATCAAAGCCAAAGGCATATAAAAAGGGTATATAATGCATTAGTGGAAATAGACTCAGAAACTGAATTAGTTAAGGATTGTATGATAAAATGGGCGCAAAATATAGGGGAAGTAATACCAATTGATACATGGGAAAGTATATGGGTTAGAAATGTGAGATTTACACAAGCTCAAAATTTAAGAGAAAATTTTTACAAAATGTTTTATAGGTGGCATCTAGACCCGAAAAAGTTAGCTTGTATGTATTCGAACCTTCAGCCCAAATGTTGGAGATGCGATTGCCAGGATGCTACATATTATCACATATGGTGGACATGCAAAAAAATTAAGGTGTTTTGGGTTAAAATTTGGTGGGTTATTAAAAATATTTTGAAGAAAAAGATTATGTTTACGCCACAGTTCTTTTTGTTGGAATAATGACAGACTGTACAGTAATAGAAACTAACTTGATTTTAAATTTAACAATGGCAGCAAGATTACTGGTGGCACAATACTGGAAGAAGGAAGATATACCCTCCATTGAGGAATGGACACTAAAAGTAATACATTTGGCAGAAATGGCGAAAATTTCCGCATACCTTAGAGATCATTCGAACGAAAGATATATAAGGGAATGGAGAAGATGGATCGATTATATCCAAAACAAATATTGGACTAAGAAACTTCAAATAGCTTATGAATGAAATATTTGAGTTTGTTAGTGTTTTATGCGTATAATGTTTTGAGTGCTAGGAGTTAAAGATCTAGGGTTAATCTAGTTCAATATATTGTTAGCAGATTTTAGATTAGATTAGTAGAATGTTGAATGTTAGACCCTGTGCTGGTCCTGGGAAGTTCAGGGAGGGGGAAGGGGTGGGGGGAATGGGAGGGGGTTGGGTTTGTGGGAGGGAAGGGGAGGGGATGGGCTAGGGAGGGGGGAGGGGGTGGGGAAAAATGTTTGTATTTCTTATAAAACTTTTTAATAAAATTATATAAATTGTTATAGTACAACCCACTAACTACCATATATTTCACCTCACTGTCTATGAAGTGAAAATGGGGAGGAAAAAGCAAGAATTGGACAATGTTTTCTGACTATGAGTGAACAGCATAACTCTTGTGCTCAGAAGCTGTTGCATAAACCAGGAAAATATGCTGGCTGCTTTAAAAAGTTGGCAGCAATTCTGTTTTCTTAGCTAGTAAAATGCAACACTTTTAGGAACTGAATCTGAACCACAGCATGGCCTTACTATACTAAAAAGTCTGTAACGGAAATACTAACTGCATTTTTTTAGATCACATATAATTATTCTTTACCAGAATAAACTGTATTTTGAATTAGCGCCACGAATTGTGACAAAGAGCTTTTCAATCAAACTATATACTGTAATAACAGTGTGCCCTTATACTTTACTATAGATGGAAACATATTCTAGGTGTACACACGTGAACATGAACACACATTGTCTATAGAGATTCTGGGTCATCCAGGTCATAGTTGTCCCAAAGATGCTTCTTCAAGAGGCAACTGGACTTTCTGGTTTTTCTTTGAAGACGTTTCGCTTCTCATCCAAGAAGCTTCTTTCTCTCTCTCTCTCTCTCTCTCTCCCTCTCTCTCTCTCTCTCTCTCTCTCCCTCTCTCTCTCTCTCTCTCTCTCTTTCCTTTATCTGAAGGGAGGAGAGACAGGTTCCAAAAGTCAAAATGGCAGGTGCAACTATGTAATGACAGCTCCCATCCTTTCAAATGTGCATATCATACATCACGCTAATGTTAAAAGTGATTTTCAACTGTTTATTCATACCCTCTATCCTTACTTCTTGAACTTCCTATGCTCATGTATGTGTGTATGAGCTTGAATTAATTATTAGTAACACAATTATTACATTATAAAATCACAATATTGTTATTATTAATAATATAATAACATTGTTATTATAAATTAAAATTGTAGTATTACAATGATATATAATTATATCATTACAACAATAATTGCCTGCAAAATAAAGTGCTCATTTCAAAATTTGATTCCCAACTTCTATTACAATATACCCATAAATTGCTCCATGTATGGAGAAACAGATAGACTCATTGTGCATTCCATTCTGGACCTTAGATGAAACTGAATTAAGAGGAAAAATGTCCTATTCTTTTTACTGAATGTAAGATAGCAATAGTAAGAGCACTTAGACTTATATACCACTTTATAGTGCTTTACAACCCTCTCTAAACAATTTACGCAGTCAGAATTTTGCCCCTAACAATCTGGGTCCTCATTTTATCAACTTCAGAAGAATGGAAGGCTGAGTCAACCTTGAGCCAATCAAACGTTATATTGTGGGCAGAATTAGCCTGCAATACTGCATTCTAACCACTAGTTTGATATGATATGAATCGGGTTGAGGAATCTTTGCAGGAAAACCTCTATTTTTTTCTATTCTGTAAATAATGTAAAATCTGTGTTTACAACTTTTATTTTGGAGACGTGCCTAGAATCAAATAATAAACAATTTAATTTTAAGACTACTTGGGAAATAATACTTAAGTACTCCTAAGAATATTTACTCAGAATAATCTTCTAACACAGCTTTTTAATACTGGATATAGTTTAAACACATTATATGGTTTAGGATTATTTTAGGAGCCAGCTTAGTGTAATATGGCTAAGCCACTGGGCTAGAAACTGATAAACCCTGAATTGTAGTCTCACCTTAAGCTCAAAATCAGTTAGGTGTTCTTGGCCCAGTCACTTTCTCTCAACTCTAAAAAAAAAAGCAATGGCAAACAACTTCTGAAAAACCTTGCTAAGAAAATTGCAGGGACTTATCCAGGCAGTTTCCAAAAATTGGACAAGATTGAAGGGATAAAGCAACCCCCCAGATTTTTAGGAGTGAATGGAAATTAATAAATTACTAACTTTGGAACGGGGTGAAATGCTACTGGCTCGGACTGGTTTGGCCAAACCAGTAACAATGGTGGTGGGTGGTTCGGAGAACCGGTAGCGATGGCAGTGTGAGGCTCTGCCCACCCTCCCAGTCGTAGTTATTTTCTGGTAACCTGTTTTTTACCCTCTGCACATGTGCAAAAAGGGTTTGCGCATGCGCAGAGGGTCCGTGCATGCATGTGATGCATACGCACATGCGAGCAGAGCGAGCACTTCTGAACCGGTAGGGAAGGTAAGTAGATTTCACCCCTGCTTTGAATTGTTGTCTCCCAAATCAAAGTGTCCATTTTCCAAAAATTATGTTGGATATCAAACATATATCAAATATTAAAATGAGTTTCAGTCTTGAAACTGATTTATTTACCCAAACTTAGTTATTTACCACAAAGATTTTGCTACATTTTCAAAATGAACTGGAAACTCAGGTTTTTTAAAAAACAAACTTTGCTGTGCATTCAGAAGTTCACCTGCTTGCATAGACGTAGATTTCTAAAGTTTTATTACAGAATAATAGAGTTGGAAAGGATCTTGTAAGTCATCTACCCCCCCCCCCATCCAAGCAGGAGAGCCTATACCATTTGTGACAAATGGATGTCCAGTCTCTTCTTGAAAGCCTCCAGTGATGAAGCTCCCACAACTTCTGAAGGCAAGCTGTTCTATTGGTTGATTGTTCTCACTGTCAGAAAATGTCTCCTTATTTCTAGCTTGAATCTCTCCTTGATCAGTTTCCATCCATTATTCCTTGTTCGGCCTTCGGGTGCTTTAGAAAATATATTGCCCCACTCCTCTGTGTGACAGCTTCTCAAATATTGGAACACTGCTATGTCACCCCGGTCCGTCTCTTCACTAGACTATCCATGCCCAGTTCTTGCAACCGTTCTTCATATGTTTTAGCCTCTAACCCCTAATCACCTTTCTTGCTTTTCTGCTCTCCTTCTATAGTCTCAACATCTTTTTTACAGTATAATTGAAACAGAAGGGTCTTATACTATACCTATATTGATCTAAGTATTGTATCATGCACAGTATTATATTGTTTTCTGAGGTACTAACGTTGGAGCAGAAGTTATGTTGCAAACTTCAAGAAAGTACAAGGAACAAAAATAAGGAACTTGTTAAATGACACATGTTCTATATCATCCCTGTAATGAACTTATATTAAGAAACATATTAGCAGAACTGTTCAGGGAAAGTAACAAATTGTGTAAGATAGTATCAATATGGATGCAGTATTCTAGATGTGGCCTTACTAAGGCTTTATAGTGTGGTAAGATAGTATCCATATATGGAAATAGAGTCAGAAGCGTAACTCCTCTGGCGTGGCTAGAATTGCATAAGGTATAATAGGTACACCTTGGGCATAGCTCAGGGTTCAGAATCTGACATGTGAATGCTCCGAACCTTTGCTAGCAAATAAACCTGTGTTCTCCAACTTTTGTGGTCTTGTCTCCTGCATTTGGGAAAGTGGGTTTTCCCGCTTCATTTCTGGCACCCCAGATGGGACACAACGAGTCATTGGGACTCTCTGGAGGGTCACCCCTCTGCCAGGGTCCTTGAGTTAGAGGGAACTTCCAAGGCGCCATCGGACACTTTGTTCTGAGGGAATTCCCGGTGACACAGGACCCCTGCAGCGGCGGTTGACATCTCCAAGAACCACTTGGAAAGGGAATGGAGACCAGGCCAAGTTACAGCCGGCCAGAGGACAGGAGAACAAGCCTGCAGGCAAGTATTGGGGTATAGGAATAATCCCTCCCTGTAAACTGGATGCAGTATTCTAGAAGTGACCTTACTAAGGCTTTATAGTGTGGTACTAGTACCTCATGTGATCTTGATTCTTTTGATTCTTCAATGCAATTTAGGATTGCATTGCTGGCTCATATTTAGTTGATTGTCCACTAGGACTTCAAGATCCCCCTTACAGTTACTGCTATTAAGCTACGTTCCACCTAATATGTACATGTACTTTTGGTTTTTCTTGCCTAAGTTCTGCAGATGGGTAACTGTTAGAAAAAACATCAATGATTGCATTTCATCATAACACTTAGCAGTCAGATGTGGTATTTGGCCGGTTCTGACTGATTCAGGTAAACCGGTAGCTCCGACGATAAGTTGGCCCCGCCCACCTGCCCCCGCTCTATCCTATCCTTTATTTCCTGCTTTGTAGCTCATCTCAATCACGCAGCACAGCTGATTTTCCCCCACCCCCTCACAGTTCTATTTACCATTGCTGACTTGGAAGGTAAGCAGCTAAGCTTCTAAATGCTCCATTTTCAGCGCTCTGTGCAAACACGCATACATGTGCAAAGCGCCCACTCACTGAACCGGTTGTTAAACCGGCAGCATCCCACCACTGTTAACAATAGCTTCTTTATGAATGTTAAGTCAAGAAAATGCTCAATGGAGAGTTTGCACAGAAACTTTCAAAAAGGCATTTACTAAGTGCATTGCCCGCCCCCACCCCCAAAAGCCCTTTACTAAGTCTTATTTGAATGCAACTTCAGTATGCCCTTTTGCCAGAAAATGACATTTCTGGCAGAACTAAACTTCTCTCCATTAACATCTCTTTGAGCAACCTCAGAGGCTTAGAGGACACCCAAGAGGTGTAGTTGAGAAGGAAGCAGAAAAAACATTTGTTGTAAAGTCTCTTCACCTTTCTTGGTTACTAGCTTTGCTCTTTTGATCCTCTGGCACACTTATCTATATTTCTTTCTAGCATCTTGGTTTTTTTCTTCTTCTCAAATCATCCTGGCAGCATTGTTGAATGAATAATTAAATATACATAAATAAACATAAACAAAGAGGAGGCAAAGTAAATGTATTTGCATACTATTTGAGGTCTGGCCTTCCCTGAAGCCATCAGCACATTTCAACGACTTGCAACCAAGTCAGGAATAATAATGCGCGGTGTGATTCTAAATATATTTTAAGTTCAGTAGGTTACTCTCCTAGTTCACGGCCGATGCTTTGCCATAAAGAAGCAGGCAGTTGCTGGTTTGTCGAAGTTCACTTATATTTAACTTTTTTTTTTTGTTTCATTTGGAAAAATATTATTATTTTTTACTTTGCTCCCTACTAAAAGCAGGGGATAAATAAAAGAAGAAGATGCAGTAGTTTCCTTTAGCCACCGATGGCAGAGTTGACTTTTGGGAATAAGATTAAAGCTGCTGAGAATATTGTGACAAAATGGAATGTAGGACAAAGTCTGCGTTCTGTGTGAAAATCTCATCTGGGGGGAGTTGCGTTTCAATCATTCTCGGCTCGGTCTGATCCCTCTTGCATTTCAATACAGAGCTCTCTATGGGAGCCTTTTGTTTTCCACCAGAACTGGTTCTGAATTTGAGAAACTGTCCTTTGAGGGAAACTGTCAAGTATACTATTCCTATTAGCTAAATTTCCTAATTCCTTCCTAACATTTTAACAATTTGGATGCCGGTTTTCTAACCATCAGAGGCTTGTAAGGAGCCTTTCCTTTCACTTCCCCAGATCCAGTAAAGTCAAAACATGCTTCCAGTCACGAACAGACACATCTATTTATTATCTATCTATCTATCTATCTATCTATCTATCTATCTATCTATCTAT
>WNWU01000001.1:21586167-21613172 GCA_012654045.1 Ptyas mucosa
ATCTATCTATCTATCTATCTATCTATCTATCTATCTATCTATCTATCATCTATCTATCTATCTACTATTCAAAGCAAAGAACATTTTTGCATTGGGCAGTAAATGTACAGGCCTACAGGTACATTAGCACAAGAAGAACTTTATAGCGATTGAACTCAAGAGCAATAAATACATTCTTTAGCCTAGCTCCTAAAAAACTTGTTCAGACAATGTGGATGGTTTTTTCCCCCTCTGTATCAGCCAATAGCTAGGAAGTTGTATAGTTAGCCGGGCTGGCCTGATTCTATGTCAGTTTTAAAGTTTGATACTGATTTTAAATTGAAATGTTTTAAATTATGGGCCAAATTTCATTTAATTATTTTTAAAACTATTTTAACTTTTGTGTACAAATGTTTTATTTTGGCTGTTCACTGTCCTGAGTCCGAAAGGAGAAGGGCGGTATAAAAATCGAATAAATAATAATAATAATAATTTTAAAGGCTAAACAGTTTTTTTACACAATTCCTCAGAGTTAGTTCCCTAGTTAGTCTAACGGAGCAGTTTCCACTCTCCACTTGGTTCTTTTTTTGCATCTCCTCCTTGATGGTCTGGCTCCAACCCAAGTTGGCTGCTCATTCGCTGTCTCACCCTGATCTATTTTCAATTGGGCCTCACCAGTGCTCCTCTCTCCCTTGGATTCCCTCTTTCCCCAGCTGACTCATCAGGTGGAGTTTGCGGAGCTGCCTTTCTTTGTACCCAAATTGCAGGTATGTGAATTAGAATAACAGCATGCCACAGGAAGAACAGTCCTGCATGCTCTTCTTTAACACTTGACTCAGGAGAAAACTTTGAAGAACTGGTATTCTGTGCCTTTGATTTTCCTTTTGTTTTCTTACCCTGTTTCTGACTAAGGGATGGTTTTTTTTGTTTTTTTTTACTTTTAACACTTTGGTTCTTTTCTCCATTACTCTTGAATAATCTTTCTGTCTCTGAATTCTTGTTAACTCCTCAGCTTGCTTCACTAAGTCGTCCCTATTTTAACCTAGGTCAGGGGTGTCAAACTCGCAGTGTCACATTGTCATCACGTGATATATCATGACTTTTTCCCCTTTGCTAAAATAGGGATGGGCATGGCCAGCACATGGCACATCTGGCCCATGGGCTGCGAGTTTGACACCCCTGACCTAGGTCAAGCTCCATCAAGTGAAGTCCCTGGATTGCTCTTGTCCCAAGTCTGTCATTGTTCCAAATCTGTCACCCTAGAGATCCACATCTTTTATAGTTTGTTCAGTTCTTACATTTTCAGTTCTTTAGAGTGACCTCTTCCCTCCATTCAGAAGATTCCCAAATGTGCTTCCCTTACAGACTGCACTCTGGTGAGATCTTTTTACAGCTTCATGTGTCTTATTTTTTTTTAGCTGTATTACCTTAATGTCCTCTTTCCTCTGTTCTTCCTTCTTTACAAACTTTAAATCCAAGGCATCCAAAACATTTCTTAGCTTCTCATGGAAACCCTGTACCAGTTTTCACTAACTCTAGTCAATCCACAAACCCCTTTTTCCCCCTGGGTTGTATGATTATCTGCAGGGAGCCATGTTGGGAGAGGCTGTTATGCATAGTCATGCCACCACTGGACTGATATGCCTTCTGGTCTTGCGAATGAAATAAGAAGGGAATACACAGACACCAATTATAAAAGTGAAAAATGAAAACTATTCCAAAAGCAATGATAGACAAGTGGGTCTCTTGTTTACAGCATTGACAGCGGAAAACATAGCCTGTTGCAACAGAAAATAAATACATGGAAAAACGGGCATATTACCTCTTTATAAGTAAGCTTAAGAACAAAATATTCACATACCTGTTTTCATAGTTTTCTCCAAAGTTTAAATTTATTTTAAAAAAATATTGATTTGTTTTAAAAAAATGTTGTCTGAACTCTCTTACAAGCTCTTCAAACTGCACAACTCATAAATCCAACTTTTTAAAATTAAAATTTCTGTGATTTGCCGGTGTCAGCATGGTGATGAAATAACATAACATATTCCATTATTTGTTTTTGTTTTTAATCAAGCTGTTTTGAAGCTGACAAAATAATCATCTCTGTTTCAAATATCTCTCCATGCATGCAAGCCAGCTAGGACAAGAGGAGGTTATGGTTGTTGGAGACATCTCCATGTTAGTTCCTCTCTATTTCTAACAAGCAAGTAAAAATGAACGCTTTCCTAGGAGTGTCCATTGGGATAGTCCTCTCTCATGTGCCTGACTAATGGATTTCTAAAAGTTAGACTTTCTTCAAATGAAGGTCTCCTGTAGCTCTAAATGCCCAACTAGGGTCATTTTATTTATTTATTTGTCATAGTCCTAAGAGGTCCCAGGCTCCCAGCCTTCAAAGATTAACATCTATATCTAAATTGGTGTCCAAAAGCTATTAGCAAGTGGATGTGTGTTCCTTCTTGAGATACCAAAGGTCACATCATATAATACATGGTCTACTAATATCTTCATCACTATCATTACTCTGACTGAAAGCATTTTTGCCCCTTAAAAAAGAATATTTCTTTCCTTATTGATTTCCATTTATAAAATTGTTCAGCAGCTTTGCAAGAAAATGGCAATAAAATATAGATAGCTTTATAAAAAAATACTAAAATTAAAATAATGAATCCGTCTTATGGGGCAGTAATGTACCAAATGACAGAGCAACTTAAATTCAACCAAATGCCTAGGTGACCAGGAAGATCTTCAATGAGGTTGAAAGCTTGGGTCAAAATGTTCTCCATAACATACTTGACTTAATCTGAGAAATCACTACCATAAGAAGGTCGTGTCTCAGGTTGCCATATAGCAAATTTCTGGCCTTGTCAAAAGAGAAAGTATGTAAAAGAGAAATTGATTCAGGATATATCCAGATCCCAAGGCATAATGGAATTTGTTAGATCAGGCGCAGGAAAGAAGACAAGACCAGCGGGGTCTGTTCAACAAGTTTTATTCAGCTCTTAACTAAGTCAGAACAGACGAACGGCTGTGCTGCCGGAGCCCTTTTTATAGCGCTCCGGCAGACCAGCCGTCCAATGACAGCGGTTTAACTTTCCCGCCCGGAGGATTAACCAATCCCCGGCCGGATGTCCTTATAAGGACATAACACTCCTCCCCCCCTAGATGAAACATGGTTCAGCTCGTGTCGATCAACAAACGTAGTCACGCAGGTAGGCGGGACGTCTGGAAGCCCTGCTCGACCTGCGCAGTTCATTCTGTTCTCCGTCGTCCGTCTGGAAGGTGGCTGCTCCGGTGTCCTCCGACCCTCGCCCCTGGGATGCCTGCCGCTGGGTCGTTGAAGGTGCCGGCCCTGTCCGAGCGCCTCCGGCCTTGCTGCTGGGCTGCGAAGTGGTCGTTGCAGGTACCGGCTCCGGTGTGCCGCCTCCCGACCCGCTGTTGGAATATATCTGCTGGTCCGGTTGGTCTCTTCCCTGTCCTGGGTGCCGATCGTCGTGGGCCGGTAAGTCCCTTGGGTTATTTGTATTTTTTGCAAATTGTCCGTATCTTTTAGACTTGTGCTGGTCGACCCTGTCTGGGTGGTGCAGGTCGACCTGGTCGGGTCGTTGTTGCTTGGGACGGGGGTCAGCTGGACGGAAGATTTCAGACGGGCGGTGTAGTTCTTGCATGCAGGGGTGTCGTAGGCCTCCCTCACCGGGTTGTTGTTGGCCCTCTCGGTTGGGCATGTCCCGGTCTACTGGCGTTCCCTGGAGTTCCCAGCCGTCGGGGTGGCGTTGGGCTGCCTTGCCGGGGAGGCGTGAGTTTTCGTTGTCGTGGAGTCCCCTGTCTACTCGGCAGTTGCAGTACGGTAGCTGGTCTGCTGGCTGGCCGGTCATGTTGGGGTGGTACGGCCCTTCCTCGACTGGGTGTTGCAGGGCTACCTCACAAGGGTGGTGTTGTCCTGCCCTGCCAGGGTTGCGTTGCCCTACCTCGACGGGGTGGTTTTGGCCTGCCCTGTAGGGGTGTTGTTGTCCTACCTCGTCGGGGTGGTTTTGGCCTGCCTTGTAGGGGTGTTGTTGTCCTACCCCGTCGGGGTGGTTTTGGCCTGCCTTGTAGGGGTGTTGTTGTCCTACCTCGTCAGGGTGGTTTTCGCCATCCCCTTCCCACCGCTTCCGGAGTTGGTCGATGTGACGTCTACAGACCACTCCATCTTGCAGTTCAATAGTGTAGGACTTCGGGCCGGTTGTGCTCTCGATTCTCCCCTTAAGCCATTTCGGCAGGCCGTGGAAATTAAGCGCGAAAACCGGATCTCCTGCAGAGAAGGCTCGGAGGGGGCGGCTCGCGGTTGCGGTGACCTCAGAGTGGTACAGGGGGTGAAGTCGGTCCAGGGGTGACCTCAGCTTCCTGCCCATCAGCATTTCGGCCGGGCTCTTTCTAGTGGTGGCATGCGGCGTAATATGCTGTATCAAGAGGAAGTTGTCGATCTTCTCTTGCCAATCGCCCGGTCCCATCCTGGCAAGGGCTTCTTTGGTGAACCTCACCATCCTCTCAGCTTGTCCGTTGCCAGCCAGTCTGTAGGGGGCAGAGAGGGCATGGCGAATGCCCAAACTGGCCAGGAACTCCTCCATTGGTTTCGAGGTCAGCTGCGGGCCGTTGTCGGAAACAAGGACGTCCGGCAGCCCGTGGGTAGCGAACAGCCGCCGGAGGGCTCTAATGGTGACTTCAGTAGTGATGGATGCCAGGGGGATGACCTCAAGCCACTTGGAAAAGGCGTCCACCACTATTAGCAGGAACTTCCCTTGCATCGGGCCCGCAAAGTCTATGTGTATTCGCGCCCACGGGTTGCTCGGTGTTTCCCATTCCGCAACAGGCGTTTGCGGAGGGGCGGGGCGGACTTCTTGGCACGGATCGCATCTGGAGACCCAGTTCTCAATGTCTTTGTCCAGAGATGGCCACCAGACGTAGCTCCGTGCCAGTCCCTTCATGCGCACGATGCCAGGGTGCCCCTTGTGCAAAGTTTCCAATGTCTTTATGCGCAAAGCCTGGGGAACCACAACCCTGTCACCCCACAGCAGGCAGCCCTTCATGGTTGACAGTTCCTGCTGCCTCTTTGCGAACGGCTTGAAATCGTCGGTCAACGGTTCCGCAGGCCAGCCGCGCAGCACCCAAGACATCACTTGCTTCAAAGTCCGGTCTTTCTGGGTTAGTGCCGCGACGTCTGCGGATGTGACTGGGCAAGCCAGGTCGCCATCGATGTGATGCAGTCCCAGGGTGGGGGCAGGGTCCTCCACTAAGTCCTTTGACGGGCATCTGCTCAAGGCGTCAGCGTTGCAGATGTTACTGCCGGGCCTGTGGCAAAGTTCGTAAGAGTACCCGGCCAAAAAAATTGCCCAGCGTGTCATCCTAGGCGATGAATAGTTCGGTGTGGGCTTGCTTCCCGACAGAAGGCCCAACAGGGGCTTGTGGTCTGTGATGACCGTGAACCTCCGTCCGTATAGGTACTCGTGGAAGCGCTTGACGCCAGCGACGATGGCCAGGGCCTCTTTGTCCAATTGGCTGTAATTTCTCTCGGCGCTGGACAGCGTCTTCGAGAAATAGGCGATGGGGGCTTCCTTCCCGTCCGGGAATTGATGGCTGAGGACTGCTCCGACGCCATAGGGGGATGCGTCGCAAGTCAATAGCAGGGGGAGCGTCTCGTGGTATTGGATGAGGACACTCTCGGAAGAAAGCAGGTTCTTGACAGCTCTGAATGCTGCTTCCTCTTCCTTCCCCCACCTCCAGGAAACCGCCTTCCCCAGCAAGCGATGGAGCGGTTCAGCCACGGAGGCTTTCTGTTTCAGGAAAACACTGTAAAAATTCAGTAGTCCCAGAAACGCCTGAAGCTCCGTCTTGTTTTGGGGGGCTGGAGCTTCATGGATAGCCCTAACCTTAGATTTAGTGGGGTGAATGCCGTTCTTATCAATGAGATAACCCAGGAACTCGACTTCCTGGACCCCGATGATGCACTTGTCCCTCCTGACTCTCAAACCCTTCTCCTTGAACCGCTGCAAAACCATGCGCAGTCGCTCAAGTAGTTGGGCTTTGGAGTGGCCGGAGATCAAGACATCATCGAAGTAAGGGACCGCTCCTGGAATGCCTTGAAGAAGGCGTTCCATAAATGATTGAAAAATACCTGGGGCTGCGCTGACCCCAAATTGGAGGCGCGTGCATCTAAATGCCCCTCTATGCGTGACAATGGTTTGTGCCTCCGCAGTTTTTTCATCCACTGGCAATTGCTGGTAAGCTTGGGCCAGGTCCAATTTTGCGAATATTGATCCGCTCCCAAGCGAGTGCAGCAGATGTTGCACCACTGGAACCGGATATGCGCTCTGCTGGAGGGCCTTATTTATAGAACACTTATAGTCGGCGCAGATGCGCACAGACCCATCATGCTTCATCGGGGTCACAATGGGGGTCTCCCATGCAGCATGATCGATCGGTTCCAGGACCCCCTGGGCGACAAGCTTATCTATCTGGGCGTCGACCTTGGGCCTCAGGGCGAACGGAACCCTGCGGGGCTTAAGCCTAATTGGGGTGACATTTTTGTCCAAATTGAAGGAAATGGGTTTCCCCACAAATTTCCCCAGCTTACCATCGAAGACTTCCTTGAACTCTTCGATGATGGCGTCGAGTTCGTCCCTACGAATTTGATGGATCCCGCTGATAGACAGCCCCAATGGCTCGAACCACTCCATCCCCAGCAGGCTCGGGTGGTTTCGCCCCACGATAGTGATGGGTAGGACGCCCTGGAAGTCGTGGTAGGTGACCCGGAGCGAAGTCCTCCCCAGGATCTCAACAGGGTTGCCGCCGAAATCGACAAGACGGGCCCGTAGGGGCTTGAGGTCTTTCCTCGAGATGCCCGGTTTCAGGCGCTTTAACTGGTGCCAGTCCATGATGGAGTAGTTCGATCCCGAATCAACCTCCATAGAGCAGGGTGTTCCCTCCACGATTACGGTGGCATGGAACTTTGCGGCCGCATCGTCAATGGTGTGGATGCCGGAGGACAGCTGCTCGGTTCTGACTGCCGCGTAGCCGCCGCCTCGTTGCTGAGACCTGGCAGAGGACCGTTTGGATGGTCTCTGGTTGTCTTGCCGTTTCTCGCCCCAGCCGGGGGGAAACGGACCCGGGGTAGGTGCTTCGGCCCTGCAGGCTTCAGCGATGTGCCCCCGCTTGTTGCAGCGTCGGCAGACAGCGTCTCTCCAACGGCACTTGGCTCTGGCATGGCTTCCTTTGCAGCTGCCGCAGGGCTCGATCCGGGCGCCATCTTGTTTGCACTCGCGACGGTTTTGGCGGGAAACCTTGTGAACGGCCATTTCGTTGTCGGAGCAGGAGCTGGCAGACGACTCCTCAGACGAGCTCTTGGGTTGGCGGTGCAATTTGTGCACCCCTTTAGCCCTACTCATGGCGGCAGCCGCCTTTTCTGAGATCTCGGCTGCGATTGCCTCCTCAACGACGTCTTTCAACGCAATCTTCTTTCGGCTGAGGAACTTACGTTGCAGTCCAATGTCCCTCATGCCGAAGACAATGCGGTCTCTGATGGCGTTCTCAACGTTGTCAAACTCGCAGTTTGACGCGAGTTGCCGCAGAGCTGCCACAAAGTCCTTGATGGGCTCCCCTTCCAACTGATTCCTTTGTTGAAAGGTGAATCTGTTGGCAATGGGAGTTCCAGTGGGAGCGTAGTGCTCCTTCAGCACGTCTTGCAGATCGGCCCAAGACATCTCCTCGATGTTCCTTGGGGACACGAGGTCGATGGCCATCTCCAGCACCTCGGAGCCGCAATGCGCTAGGAACAGGGCTCGTTTCCGTTCATCGGAGAGGTCTTGATAGTTGTTTCCCCGCAGAAACTGGCGGAAACGAACCAGATAGGAGGTCCATTTCTCCACTCTGGGGTCGAATTTGGAGATCGGAGCCATCGCGGCTTGTGACGCCTCCATCTTCAGTGACTTCAGCTCAGTGAGAAATTCTCGATGAGTGACTTAGCTCCGCGTGGCGGTTCTTTTCAAATCCTTCGTCGCCAGTGTTAGATCAGGCGCAGGAAAGAAGACAAGACCAGCGGGGTCTGTTCAACAAGTTTTATTCAGCTCTTAACTAAGTCAGAACAGACGAACGGCTGTGCTGCCGGAGCCCTTTTTATAGCGCTCCGGCAGACCAGCCGTCCAATGACAGCGGTTTAACTTTCCCGCCCGGAGGATTAACCAATCCCCGGCCGGATGTCCTTATAAGGACATAACAGAATTTATATTTCAGAAGAGCATTTTGAAAGTAATCATCTCTCAGTGCAGTTTTTCTTTCCAGAAGCCTTTGGAAAACACTGTAGTGATGTCAAATAATACTATACATATGATTAGATCATCAGGTCAGTGCTGAATTTATGCATTTACATTCCAATGTCTGATACAAAAATATGTCAACCTTTTGAGACTGTCCAGAGAAACCATGAGTATTAACACTGGTTATCTAACACTTAACATAGAATAGCAATAGCACTTAGACTTATATACCACTTTACAGTGCTTTACAGCTCTCTCTAAGCAGTTTACAGTGACAACATATTGCCCCCAACAATCTGGATCCTCATTTTACTGACTTGGAAGGATGGAAAGCTGAGTCAACGTTGAGCCATTCAGAATCGAACTCCTGGAGTGAGCAGTGAATTAGCCTGTAGTACTGCAGTCTAACCACTGCGCCACCAAAGCTCACACTTAACTGTTTTTAATGGTTGTTTTAATTACTTACACCATCCATAATCATGTTTCTGAGCTAGCAGGCTACATAAGTTTGATAAATAAAAAGAAATAAATAAAGCACAGCATTTATTGTAAGTTTAAAGTATTGGAATCTTGCAAGTCTGAAAGCATTTATCCTTTCTTTATGTTTACTTTCCACAAAATTAGGTTGGATCCCCTCTGAAACTCTTCCACACCTATTTTCCCTCTGAGGGCTGAGTTACCTTTTGTGCAACAGTTGTCTTATCAGTGCCTCTTCTTATCTCCCAAGGTCATTCTCACATGCCGTTATAATAAGTCATGGCTTTTACACAATGACATCATCATACAAGTTGTAGCATTGTCCCCTTGCTTTTCTTACGAACACACATGGTTCCATCTTTTTCTCAACCAGTTCCTCAGAGCTACTTAAAACAGCAACACAATGCTGGCATAATAAGTCACAAATATATAAAAGCACCCAAAGAAAAATGACAGCCAATAAAATGTCTAGCAATAGGATGCCAACATGTGCACCTGTAGCTGCAAACCAATTTGCTATATTCATTGTTCATGATTAGAGATTACACCAGTTTTTAAATTTGGTAAGGTGACTTCACTGCTGAAAATAAATTCACTTATTTCAAATCCACTTATTTCAACTTGGACATGACTTCAGGGTACTCTTGCTCCTTGCCTCTTCTATCATTCCTAGGACATCAGTGCTCTTTCCCCTAACCCTCTCTAAGCTAAAAGTAAGAACATAAATAAATAGTCAGAATAAATCCATAAATAAAATGTACCTTGGGAAAGATGGAGCGATCACTCCCGGACAATCATTTCTCCTTAGCTGTAAATATGTCAACCAGTGTTTCATTTCATGCTGACAATTAGGAATGAGGCTGGGAGCGATGGTCTTGCCCAAAGCATAAAAGAAAACTTCATCCCTGAGATTTACAATGGAGAAGACTTTTGTGACCTTTGGTATTTGGAAATAAAATTCTGGCTTCCACAAGGAAGGAACTACAGGAAAACAAGACAAGAATTGAGTTGCTTTTGTGTGTTTCTACTGCTCATCTAAAAATGTCTGAGCATTTATCTGGAACATTTAGAGGGCTTCAGGTGTTTTCTGTGAGAAGCAGGAAAAATTATTTGATTCATATTAATGCTGCATTAAGCATATTACTCTTAAGCAGGAGACCCAGAGGTGGGTTTCAGCAGGTTCTGACCACTTCTGGAGAACCGGTAGCAGAAATTTTGAGTAGTTTGGAGAACCGGTAGTAAATATTCTGACTGGCCCCGCCCCCATCTATTCTCTGCCTCCCAAGTTCCAGCTGATTGCAAGGAAATGGAGATTTTACAGTATCCTTCCCCTGCCATGCCCATCAAGCCACGCTCACCAAGCCATGCCATGCCCACCAAGCCACGCCCACAGAACCGGTAGTAAAAATTTTTGAAATCCATCACTGAGTAGACTTAAGCCTTGGACACATCAAATATTTCAGAGTCTTGGATTTCTTTACACAGCAAATACTTAGGAGACGGAAACAAATCAAACCAGACAGACATTTTATTTTGCCATGTTTTTTTTAAAAAAATTCTCAAACTTCTTTATTTTCTTGTTCTTATTGCTTGTTTTTGCAATAGTATGGTGCAAATGATCTGTACACATACTCTTTCTTCAAATAAAGGTCGTAGCCTATGAAGGCATTGAAACAAGGAGCCTGGATTTTACATTAGACTTTAATTAAAAAAAAACAAATTTCTATACCGAGCAAGAATACAAGTATTGTTTATTCAACTTAGAGTAAAATCTACCAGCAAATGTCTTTTTATCCTCTGTTTAGAAACTTTCCCATTTTCCAAACAGAACTGATGAAGAAAGCTGGCTTAAGATGTTTTTTTAAAAAAAATAAATTAAGATGTATTATTTTTTAATAAAATAATTAACTATTACTATGGTAAACATTAATTGTATGTTATTTTGAAATAATTGTGTTAAGACCTGGAACAAAATTAAGAAGCTCATGTCAAAATGGGCTAAATTAAAATTGCCACTGTTAGGGAGAATTTCTGTAGTAAAAGTGAATGCTTTGCTTAGAATGATAGTTTTGCTTCAGATAATACCTATTTTGACAATGAATGTATCATTCATGCAATGACAAAAAGCTATATCTAAATTTTAATGGCAAGGAAAAGTATGAATTAAATACAAAGAATGTTACAAAGAACTTATAAATTGCAAGGAAAAGATGAGCATTGAGTTTACCAGATTTGAAATTAAGTTTGCTGCTTGTTGTTTTGCTTAGATGAATGGGAGTTGTTGAGAGGCAGGAGATTTTTAGAGTTAGGAGAAAATGACCTGACATTTGGATGGCATAGGTATCTATCGTATAATAAAATTAAAGTTAATATGGCTCTTAAAAACACTTTATTAGATGTACCAGATTGAGAATATGGAATAAATATAAACCTGGACTTTACCCGAAAACACCTTTACTAATCTCCGCAAAAGAAGCATTTTTATAGAAAAGAAATTTATAGAAAACAGAAGAGAAAATAGGAAAAGACAAATGGTTAACACATCAGGAATTATTGAAGAATCACCAAGAGTAAATATAAAATTAAATCAAGAGGGCAACTAAGATAAGCCAGTTTGGTCTAGAGATTAAAACACCAGGCTAGACACCAGGAGTCATGAATTCTAGTGCTGTTTTAGGCATGAAAGTTGGCTGGGTACCCTTGGGCTAGTCACTCTCAGTCAACTCAGTCCTGATGGGGAGCCATTATAAAGACTTAAACCAAAGCTGTCATAGCATTTTTGTTTGCAGATATGTTGCTTCTCAACCAGTGGTGGGATTCTGCCGGTTCTAGGCGGTTCGGCTGAACCATTTGTTAAATTGCTGGCTCACCCCGCCCCTTGTCCCGCCCCTCCACACCACTGGCGAGGGGTGGGTGAGCCAGCAATTTAACAAACGGTTTGGTGTTTTGTTGTGATTTTATTGGCCTTGCAGCTGCCACGGGACTTCAAAGGGCCGCCTTACAGCTGATCAGTGTCAAAAGAAAACAAATGAGTAGACCCTGCCTGCAAAAATAAATGGGTAGACCCAGCGGTGGGATTCTACTTCAGTAGAACCAGTTGTTAAGGAGTTAAATAGTTAAGCCAGTGATTGCCAAAGGAGGCGGTACCGGGGGCAGTGGGATGCCTTGGGGGGGCGGGGCGGCAGGGGGGGTGCTAGAGGCAAAAGGGGGGCAACAGGGGGGGCTAAGTGGCAAGGAGGGTGGCCCCCGCCCTTTGGCCTGTGCCTCGCAACAGTTACCTCCTTGCTAGCAAACAGCAGGAAAAAACTCCTTTCCGCTTCAGCAGAGGCTTGATTAGATCTGCCTCCTGACTCTCAGCTGATTCGCTCTCAGCTGTTTTGCGCAGGCTCTTTTGCAAGCTCTTGTTTTGCAAGCACTTTGCTAGCTGCAAAGAGTGATTTTTTTTCCCTAGCTAAAAGGAAACTGAAAGTAAAGCAGGCTCTGCGGCAACGTGACAAAATGAGGCAGGGAGAGAGATTTCTTTTTCTCTGTGCTCAACAAAAAAAGTAGGTGCAAACAATGGAAAATTTAGTTCAAAAGAGGAGAGTTCAAGATTTTAAAACACAAAAGAAAAAAAGCTCTATTTAACTAGGGAATTGTAATAATTGAGATACTATTAATTGTATATTGTATTGAAAGCAGAATTGGTTAAGTTGTGGTTTGGAGGAATATATGGGGGAAACTATTTGGTTTATTATTATTGGTAAATATAATTAATGGATTTGTAAGAAATTGGATTGCATGGAAATAATTGGAATATTCATGTTCATATTGATTAATATACAAAAAAGATAGTTATATAACTAATTGATTTATATTAAAATGTTGAATTTGTATTAAACAACTGCAATATTACATAATTAACCAATGTGAGGGTGGATATAAAAATAGATGACAATGGGAAGGGGTATAATATAGAATAGAAGGGAAAAATTGAATTTGATTAAGATTAGAGATGAGGATGAAGGGTAATATTGGTTTTTTTAAAAAAATAGATGAGGAATAAATATGGCAAAAAGGAAATATAGAAATTGTAAATTTAATTGAAATGACTAAACACTGTTTAAATCTGTGAACCGGCCAAATACTCTGTTCAAAGAAAATACATTGTATGTTTGTATGTGTGTTTCTAATTATTGCTATTTATTCATATTTGTTCTCCTTTATTCTTTAAAGTTTAACAATTCAATATTTATCTTAATATTTTTATATTTGTTTGGGTTCCCTTTCATCTTTTTTATTGTACAGTAATCTTTCTCCTCCAACCTACCACCTCTCTCTTTTCTTTCCTTCTTACTTTCTCTCCCCCCCCTTCTCCTCCTCCCTACTTCCTCTTCCTTTCTCCTTCTCCTCCTCTCTTCCTTCCTCTCTTACCCTCACTCCTACACTAATTTCCCTTCCCTTCCTTCATCCCTCTCTTGCTGTATCCTTTTATGCATATGGACTACTCAAAGGGCTGAAAAAGTTATTTTTGATTGGTCCTCGCACTTTTGACCAGTCCTTGAACTTACGACTGTCCTCACATTTTACGTTTTGTGCCCTATTTTGTCACCGTGGTGAAGAGAAGTAGTGGTGAAATGACTGACACGGTTGTTAAGAATGCCGCAACGGGCATAAAAGTAAGGATGGTCATAAGTGCGAGGACCCGTCAAAAGTGCGAGGACCAGTCAGAAATGACTTTTTTCAGCCCTCTGAGTAGTCCCTATGCACATAGCCACGCCCACCCAGTCACATGGCCACCAAGCCACACCCCCAACTAAGCCATGCCTACAGAACCGGTTGTTAAAAAAATTGAATCCCACCACTGTTCTCAACCCAACTCACTTTACAGATTTGTTGTTATGAGGAAAATAGAAGAAGGAAGGAATATTAGATATGTTCTTTCATTAGTGAAAGGTTATTATTGATGTTCATCAATGACTGGAAACCCCGTATGGATTTCTTCGGTAAAAAAGAAATTGATTTTGTGACTTATTGTTTTGATAATTAGAAAGAATATGTTATAGATAGAAAGTAATTATAATGTAATCTTAGAGAGATTTGATTAGAATTTTATGTATAACTGCTGAGACGATGAGCAGAATCCATTTCTTTGTATTTCTTTTCATGTTTTTGGTTCTTTTGTTTTATCTTTCTTTTTTCTGTCCTTTTTTTCTTTGTTTCTTTTCTTTTCCTTTCTTTTTTCCTCTTTCACATTTACTATATCTTTTTTCTTTGAATGTCTTTCTTATGTATGTAAAATATTTTAATAATAACTTTAAAAAAAAAAAAGAAACATTCCCATTTTCTATTCCTCCTATTTTGATGAAAGTGCTGCTGTCAGGAATAAATGCTTTTTAAATAAGAGATTTTGAAAATTGACTTCATACAGGAATCCTGATGTTCCAGTTCTATTTGTTTTCTCATAAAAAAATTGAATGTTAAGGAACATCTTTGAACGTTACTTATGCATAAAAAATACCAAAGTAAAAGGCATTTGTTTAGTAATGGAATGATATGGTGCCCTGAAATATTTATGATTTGCCAATAGAAGCAATAAATTCACATGCCTGAAATGGCTTAATCCAACACATGTCTTATGGTCGATTGACTTGATCCTTGTTGAGACTTGGATCTAGATCAGGTCACTAAATTTGGAAAATCACATTATAAATCTGAAATAAAACATTGGTAAAAGTATAAAATATATGTCAGAGTTTCATACTCATTTAAAGGTTTATATTTTATTTGAGACTTGTTACTATATTATATTCTAGAATTATCAATACTTAAGATCAGATGTGAGAATGTCTTATGGTTTTCTTGATACACAGAGAGAAGCATTCCCTGATTCATGTCTGTAGGGATTCCCAGTCATGGTTGTCCCAAAGGTGCTTTTGCAAGAGGCAACTGGACTTCCTTGTTTTTCTTTGAAGAGGTTTTACTTCTCATCCAACAAGCTTCTTCAGCCCTGACTGGGTAGTGAGGAATGGAAGTATTTATATTCCTTGCAGACAGTTGGTCATTTGTGTTCTTTTAGAGAGTAGTGGAGGCCACTTGGAGGTTTATCTGTGTGAGAGGTTTGTCTGAGATAAACAACACAGATAGCCTCTCCAATAGCCTGTGCCTATATTCAACAGTGAACAGTTCCTGTGCTTTTTGCAGGATGTTTTCTGTTTTTCACACAGACAAACCTCCAAGTGGCCTCAACTATTCTCTAAAACAGGGGTCCTCAAACTTTTTAAATAGGGGGCCATTTCACAGTCCCTCAGACTGTTGGGGGGCCGGATCAGCTGGGAGGACGTGGCTAGGTGGTCATGTGACTAGGTGGGCATGGCTAGGTCCTGTGACTGGGTGGGCGTGACCAATTTAACCATCCATTGAACAATGCACACAAATTAAACTTTAATTTGTTTTGCTCCTGGGAGTGTTTTATTTGCTTTTGTTTGCATGTTGCTCTTTTGGTTGCCTTTTCTTTTTACTAGATCATTTTTTCAGTTGTTTAGGAGTCTAGTGGTCTACTTCAGGAAACTCAATTTTACAGCAATTCTTCTCAGCCCCAAGGAGTTTGAGAAATCTCTCTCTGTCTCTCTCTATCACTTTGTTTCTCTCTCTTTCCTTCTCTCTCTCTCTCTCCCTTTTTCTTTTCTCTCTCTCTCTTTCTCTCTCTCTCTGTCTCTCTTGCTTTGTTTCTCTCCCTACCTCTCTCTCTCCCTTTCTCTCTCTCCTTCTCTCTCCCTCTCTTTCTCCCTCTCTCTCTCCCTCTGTCTGTCTGTCTCTCTTTCTTTGTCTCTCTCCCTCTCTCTTTCTGTCTCCTTCTCTCTCCCTCCCTCTCTTTCTCTTTCTCCCCCTCTTTTTTCTTTCTCTCTCTCTCTCTCTCTTTCTTTCTCTCTTTCTCTTTCTTTCTCTCTCCCTCTCTTTCTTTCTCTTTCTTTCTCTTTCCTTCTCTCTTTCCTTCTCTCCCTCCCTCGTTCTCTCTTTCTGTCTCTCTCTCTCTCGCTCTATCTTGTGGAGGCGGAGAAGGTGAAAAATGGGCCATTTTTGCCTGGTTTTTTGCCTTTTCTAACCCCCCCCCTCCACAAGCATTCTGCAGGCTAAAATTGTTGAGCTTACCTTTTGGTTCCAGCCCACAGGTCTCCTGAAGGCAAGTCCTGCACTATGCTGAAGGGTGGGTGGGGTGATGTGGGTGGGACAACCTCGTGGTGCTCCGTGGGCTGGATTAATTACTTCAGCGGGCCTCATGTGGACCGTGGGCTGTAGTTTGAGGACCCATGCTCTAAAAGAACACAAATGACCAGCTGTCTGCAAGGAATATAAATCCTTCCATTCCTCACCATCCTGAAGAAGCTTGTTAGATGAGAAGTGAAACATCTTCAAAGAAAAATAAGGAAATCCAGTTGTCTCTTGAAAAAGCACCTTTGGGATTCCCTGATGCAATTTGTTCATATGCACAAATGTGTTTATATATCCAAATGATACAGTGATATATACACACCAGTTGAGTGTTGTACATTACTGTATATCATGTAATGTATCTGGCTGGGTTTACATATTGAGCTGTAATGGATTTAGTTTTGCCTTAGGATGATGCCTCAGACCAACTGTTGTATTTGTAAATCATTCTTTACTCTTTTGTTATTAGCTATTTCAGTTGTATAAGGCCAACTGCCATAGCTGTGTTACACTTCACAATGGTAAAGAAAGCACTAATATAATAATTACAGCGAAATATTCATAAAATAGTTAAAAGCATAAATAATTAAAATCCTGTGGTTTTGTTTTGTTTAAATAATGATTTAAATTCTATGAGATCAAGGACAGTTTATTCAGTTCAACAGGAAGACAGACTAAGGGTCAGGAGTGGCTAGTGAGAAAATTTCTTTAAATTGCCATCAGTTGAACAGTGTCACTGGCAATCAGTGAAATACTCTTAATACAGGCATAATTATGAGAAGTGTTCTGGCTATTGCCTCAGTCTGCAATATCAGAGCCTATCTGTTCTTTCTTGCGGAATTTAAACCACCCATTATTTTCACCATGAAAATAATGCCCGGATTAAATTTCCTTCATTCCATTTATTATGGAATAATAGGCAGACCTTCAAAGGAATATTACTATTCCCCAAATGAGAAACAGTTAGATATATAGTACCCAACTGCAATTATCCTTATAGGTTTCCACAGTGGATTCATTTTGACATTGAAAAGCATTTTCCAGGTTGAATATTGCTTACCAAAGACATCATCTAAAATCTATCTGTGAAGATTCTCTGTGCAACAGTTCCTCTACTTTGCTATCTTTCAAGAAACAAAAATCAGTGATAGCTCAGAGATCAAGAAGTCCACCTATGTAATGTGCCTTTCTCTGACCCTCAATCAAAGCCTGACTCAAGCTGACCAAGGCAACCTGAATGCTGCTGGCCACTCTGAAGCCAGATTGAAATAGTGTACGTGTGTCAAGCCTAATAACAAGAACTCTGAGTTCAATGCTCACTCAAGCATTGTAAATTCCATTCAGCCAAATGCAATCACAAATTCAATGCAGTATTTTCCATCAGTCGAGAAAGTTGAGGGCAGACGGTAGAGAGAAAAAGCACACATATTTAAAGGATTAATAAGAATTTGCGCTACTGCGACATAATTGCAACATCATGTTGATTTATCTACTCTTTGCAAAAAAGCGAAACACTTATGTGCTTTCCTGTCTAGAAATTATCTATTAATTTAATCAGTGACTTCATGCATCTCACATATGGGCACCACAGTTAACCCAAAGTATATTTGTTGAACTTTGGATACCATTAATTCCCTTCATAGTTTTATTAAATGGAAGAGAGCTTTGAAACCATGGGATGACTCTTAAAATACCTCCCTAGCTTACCACCTAAATAAGTTATAGATAAAACCATAAAGACTGTTTTCCCCTAGCACAAAGATGTGAAAACAGGATGAAAAGGAGATCCCATAAGAACTGATCCTTACATGAATAGGATATCCTAGAAAATAAATGAAGATATATCAGTTTTCAAGCTTAGGTAAATGGCAACTTCTTTCACTTTCCTGAGTGATTTTCATTTTTAATGAGCATGTTGAAATTGGTTTCATGAGAAATACTATTAAAACCGTGCCATCAAAGCACATCCTTATCATTTTTGCTCAAATTGAACATGGCTTCACATGAATATTCATGGCAAAAGCTCTGTAATTTGCACTTTCTAAACCCTCGCTGGATAGTCAAAAGCTCAGCCTCCACCACCATTCAGTGTCAAGGGCAATGCAGTTTTCTCTGAGCAAACCACCATGTTAAGCCAAGAAGATTCAGCTGTCACTTTCTAATGAGCAAGCTGTTTTGATACTTGGTGTGTGTGGGTGGATAAGTGTGTATAACTGCACATATACTTCTATTTCTTCCTCTCCTGTTTCTATAGATGTGACATATATTAAGATAAACGCTATTTGCGTGCTTAAATCTTGTCAGTTAAATGTTTCAGCTTGGTGATTCTTTTTACTTGCCCATTTTTACATTTTAAGCTAAAAAAAGGGGGGAACAATACTTGTATTGTAGCCTGAAGAAAAAAAGAACAGCTCCCTTGCCAGTTTAACTGAGAGTAAACATTTGTATTTCAATTTGCAGACAGTCCATGCTGATTGTACTCAACTATAAAACCTAAAGAGCATGTATAGTAAAATTTCCTTTGACATAAGCTTGACTCAGATAACTTTATGGAAATGCCTATATAGCTTTCTTAGCAACATGAAGGTGATTTACCATTGCCTTTTCCCAGGGGGTTTATTTTTTAACTTCTCAGTTCAGCCTTTAGCTCTGGGATTTTCTGATAATATCCCACCCAAATACTAACCAGGTCTGCTTAGCTTTTTAAGATCAGCCAGAGTTGGCCAGGTTCTGCCACCAGCTGTTGAAACGATCAATAGAGAGCTCCTGAGGTTTCAGCCAACACCTAGAGATAAACAGGCATTGAAAGACTAAATCTGGAATTCAAGGCCATGCAGGTAACCAATCCGTATACAAAATTCAATCAGGGTTGAGAATTAGTCTAATTAGAAATAGCAGCCTGATTCTAATGTCTTTAGCCTGGATCTAAAGATCAAAGAATCCCTTCCAGCAGTGAGAAGGCTAATCTTCTCACGGAAAGGATTCTTGGAAGATTGATGCAGGTTTTTCATAGCCAACACCAATCCAATGGTGTTGAGCTTCCAGGCTTATAGGCTATGGTCTACGTATTTGGTATCCTGACATTTTGCCACCAACCGTGTCTGGCATCTTCAGAAAGTAAAGTAGTCTGTTCTGCAGCATACATTTTGGCAGCTTCTAGGCAGAAATAGTATGAATTCAGTAATCAAACCTCTTATAAAAATGCATATATAAAGAAGTGTATTTAAAAGTGCAACATGTGGTGATTTGATGTGATGGATTTGTGATTGAGAAAAGGACAACCTATAAATTATTCCAGGCACCTTTATCATCCCAAGAACTAGTTATGAGTTGTAGTTTCTCCTCCCTTTGCAACAGAATTGATAGTCACATTTCACTAAAAAATATGGCTCTTTGAGGAATATGTCCTGCCAAACAAAAGCAATGCCCGGTTGCTGTTCACATTTCTTGAACAAAGCAAAGATAAATAACATTTTTAGAACCAAGTTAGCGCACGCTGCCATTCTGGGTACAAAGTAATTCTTCAAATGGAATTACTTTGTTTAACCTTGTAACAGAAACAAACTGTTCGTTTATCTTAGATGCCTGGCCTTGTATTGAGGCTGTGTTTGGTTCAAACCCAGTTCACGGAGGCTAATAATAATTTTAAAAGCTCATAGCAGCACAACGTGTAGGGCAGGGCTGAAATCCAGCAGGTTCTGACAGGTTCTGGAGAACCAGTAGCGGAAATTTTGAGCAGTTCGGAGAACCGGCAAATACCACCTCTGGCTGGCCCCAGATGGGGTTGGGAATGGAGATTTTGCAATATTCTTCCCCCAGGAGTGGGGAGGAAATGGGGATTTTGTAGTATCCTTCCCCTAAATTTTCAGACAATGACTGTCCAGTCTCTTCCTAAAAACCTCCAGTGATGAAGCACCCACAACTTCTGAAGGCAACCTGTTCCACTGGTTAATTGTCCTCACAGTTAGGAAATTTCTCCTTAACTCCAGATTGATTCTCTCCTTGATTAGTTTCCATTCATTGTTTCTTGTTCCGCCCTCTGGTGCTTTGGAAAATAACTTGACCCCCTCCTCTTTGTGGCAGCCTCTCAAATATTGGAATACTGCTATCATGTCCCCTCTCCCCAGTCCTTCTTTTCTCTAAACTACCCATACTCAATTCCTGTGACCATTCTTCATATGTTTTAGTCTCCAGGCCTTGCATGAATGCAGAGAAGTTAAGGCTCTTCAAGCCTGTGGAAAGTTGAAAATGACTCCTTTGACTTGAGGAGGTTTTGATCAAATCACCCCATTGAATGACATCAAAGTAAAAAACTGCTTGGGAGCAGCAAATCAAATGATGATGCTTTTAAATGCTTCGTAGCTTTTCTAAGCACTTCACAGATGCAGTGAACTTTTTTTTAGTTTATGATGTTAATACAAGCAGTATGCAATATTACATAATATTTTCCATATCTGGAGAATGCTGAGAAAGTGAAATGATGTGATGGATGGGCTTTCTGGTTTTGAAGTAGTCGATGAGTGAGGTTTAACACCTCATTACATTAGCTGATTCCTTTGGAGAGGTCTGTGACAATTCGCCATGGCCAATACACCATAGCCAACTTGCACGGCCCACTTGCCACAGGCAACTCACCATTAGGCAATTTGCTGTGGGACAAAAGTTACATTTCAAAGAAATGGTGGGATAGAATCAGTAAAGAAAGGATGCGAAAGGACAGACAGAATGAAATGTGAATGACAAAAATGAAAATATTTTTAAATTTATTTTGAATAAGTAAATTGAATTGTTCAATTGTCCTGTGGTGAGCTGTCCCATGGTGAGTTGGCCATGGCAATTTGTCCCTCAGCAAGGTGGCTGTGGCGAATTGGTTGTGACAAGTTGGTCGCAGCAACTTGGCTGTGGCAAGTTGTGCCAGTCCACCCTTGGGGTGGTGAGTCTAACATTGTTTTGGGTTTATTCGTTTACTCAGCTCTCGTTTCTTTTTACTGTGTCTAGACACAAGCTGTAACTTGGTTCCTTACTGTGCTAATGAAATGTTGTGCTCCTCTGATGATTCTGTCAATACAACTAGGAATTCAATGCAGTTTTGAGCACTCTCTATATCAGCTCAAGATGGACCAAACAAGTAGGCATCTTGAGTCAGACCTAATATATGAATGAAGCAGGTTTTAGTCCCTCAGGCATGAGTAAATGGATGCCATATTAACACTGAGAAACACTGGTTCAACATTAATTGTTATTGCTTTAAGAATAGAGGACATCAAATTATGAATGCCAGCTTCCCTCTCTGTAAACTTTCTATATATAATCCCTATCAGATGGCTTCTGATACCTTTATTAATCAGATAGTGTCAGCAAGCCACAATCATGATAAAATTATTAATTTGAAAGTACAGTATTTTTCGGAGTATAAGACACACTCCCCCTCCAAAAAAGTGGGTGAAAATTTGGTTGTGACTTATAGACCAAATATAGGCCTGTGTTTTGTCTCTCAAACCCTCTACCTGTCTCATTTTCGCCCTCCCCAGCCCCCAGAAGCACTCTGCAGGCCAAAAAATGGGGGTGTTTTTGGCGATAATGGGACATGCGGAGAGTTCAAGAGGTAAAAAACGGGCCTGTTTTGGGCCTGCAAAATGCTTCTGGGGGCCAGGGAGGGAGAAAATGGGACACACAGAGGCCAAAAACTTTTTTTTCTTGTTTTCCTCCTCTAAATCTAAGTGTGTCTTATAGTCCAAAAAATATGGTAGTCCTGTCCAGAAGTGGCCAAGCTTCATAACCAGCTTTATCAACTTTGCCAGCATCCAGCAATCAGAAGCAACAAAAACAGCACCCCACCATATGGACATTTTTCAGATTCACACCAAGCTTGTTTCACAGGAAAAAAGGAATGGATGATAAGAAGTTAAAATAAATTATGAAGAAAGTAAAATATATGGAAAAGGTTTAAAACATACAAATCCTGAAAAAAATATATTGGTAGATCTGGTCGGTAGCAAGGAATGAATGTCAAAAGAACAGAAATGGCTTTGAATAAGAGTAGGCTTTGCCCCTTTTGTCATGGAGAATGGAGAATTAAGTACATGAGGAAAAACATAAAAGTATGTTGACTGCACTGAGAATAGTGTACTTAAGAAGTGAGTACTGTACAGGAAAACAAGAAGAAATTGAGTCCTGAGGGAAAAGATGCCGGGAATGAATGTGGATTGAATACAAAAATGAGTGACCAGTACAAAATAAATATACTGAGCTGGTTTGGTTATGTAGTGAAAATGACTGAACAAATTCTAAAATAGATATAGGAAACAAAAATGAATGTACCGAGATAAAAGGAAACACAGGAAAATCAAGGTTGGGTGATGTTGATGAGAAAATACACAAGCAAATATTAACTATGAAAACATGTTTTTCCTTTCTACATACCGTATATCATCGCTTTTTTTCCAGTTACTTATGCTTTCTCATGTTCAGGGAAGTGATCAGATGCCTAGGCAGCTTTGGTTCTTTTAGATCCAAAGAGAACTAGCTTGGGGACCCAATGGGAAAGCTTCAAATTGGAGGAATTTAGCTAGTTAAAATTCAATGTCACCCCTCCACCACCCCCAGTGTGTGCAGCTCCCTTCTTTGCCATCTTGTCTCCTTGATTCTATCTGTTAATGTTTTTATTTCTGTGTTTTAATAACAATGATTTTAATGTTTTCTATTGTAAGCTGCCCAGGGATGTTGGACACAAGATGGGCGGCAAATAAAATTTATTTATTTTAAAATAAAATAAACTGTAAAAGCACTATGAAGCGGTATATAAGTCTAAGTGCTATTGCTATTGCTATAAATAAATTACAATAAATAGATTTTTAAGTTTTATTATTAACTCAAGCAAACAGATTTAAAAGCACAACATAAAAAGCATACATATACCAATCAAGACGAACTCCAAATCTCTTACAAGCTTCGCAGGAGCTCTTTACAACAGCAAAGATACACCCAAAATGGCCAATTTCCACAGTGTCCACTGCCAGGCTTTGTGCAGTAGCTCCCAACTTAAAAGGTGAATACTAGGGTTTATTATTATTATTATTAAAACCTGGCACCATGACTTCATGGCCCTATATCTGTGGTCCAATATGCAAGACCTGACCTTGTCTGAGTGGTACATGTTTCAGAAATCTGAGACATTCTCAGATCAGAAAAACTTTGCAGCTGTGTGAACATCCCCTCCACCCCTTCTCCTTTATCCAGCAAACAAAAGTGAAAAACAAGCAGAATGAGCTACAAACGTTTAGACTTGTCTTAATGCGAAGGAGGAATCAAAATATGTTGCTAGACTCCTCGAAATAAAAATGGTCTCCCACATTGCCACCATACCCTGGCTGGTTTCTAATAAAATCACCTTGTGCAAAATAGGATCAAGTATGAATCAATAGGAGAAAGTCAGATATTATCCCATTAAGATATTTCTTCGGGGTTTTCTCAGTGTGATTCTTTTTCTAAGCAAAACAGAGAGCTGGAAGCCCATTTTGCTCATAGCATGTGATCTAAATAAACACACAATCCTAAATCTGAACCAAATTATAATTATGTTCATGTTCCAGAGGCATGTCTCATAATAACACTTGAAAAGACAGAAAGATGAATTGGCGCTGCAGGTTATGGCTACCCAAATGCTTCCGTTCTGCAGGAAGTAACTATATCAATACGGCTCCCTAAGGAGCACTCTGTCCATTGACAATGTCTACTAATAAAGGAGCATGCAAGGGCTCCAATAAGCAGAGTTTCAGTACTGTAGAAAGGCCTTTTCGTTTATTGCTACAGAGAAAGTCACATCAAATAGGACATCCCTAACCTTCACAAATGCCAGCTAAAATCGCAGGATCTGACAGAGAGAAAGAAACAGCTTTTCATCTAAGCACCTCAAGCTGTCAGAGAGCTATGAACAGTTAAACTTGGGAGTCTTCAGAGACATGTTCATGTTCGGCACAGTAAACTGTTATTTATTTACTACCTACAAGACCGGATAATGTACAATATTCCAGTTATTAGACCTCAACTCCCATTAATCTTAGCGGACCATTAACAAGGGAAGGTTGAATTGAAAAAAAGCTGCTGATTTTGCCAGAGAATCTGAAGCAGAGTTGGAAATTTTCAAAAATTTTCTCTGGGGCTTCTAAAATTTTGTGAATACACCGTATTGTTGAAATCTATCATCTATGACAAAGATATATGTGACTTTTGAGAAAAATGGAGAACCAAAGTAAATGCCTTTTATCTGACTTAACTTCTGGTTTTCCCCGAATAAATGGTGGAAGTGGTATGAGTGGCTATAAATAGAAGACTTTTCAATGGGAACTGTCTACCTTCTCCACCAGGACCAAGTGGTATTGTTGACTCCTCTTTCCTCCCTCCTTTAAGCAACTACAGCAACAGTGACAAAGATAATCTATTGTGATTGTTTAGCTAAATTAGCTAACAGCTTGGAAACCATTCTAGGCAACCAATACTTTGATTTTCCTATCAGGCTGCTTTGTTCCATGGAATTTCAAGAAAAGGATGATAACAATTAGTATCATTTTTTGTGGTACTAATGTGGAAAATATTTTGGTCCCAGTTTCATTTTGTTTCCTCCATACTGCTCTGGACAACAACCTCTGGATTTTTTTAAGTGGGGGAGGGGATAAATTTCAGCAGTAATCATAGTTACCAACTTCTCTTTCTTGTCACTGGAAAATGTGTTCAAGGAGAAAGAAAAATGTGTAACCTAAATTATATGGCTTAAACCCAAAAATTTTCAAGACTATTTTCAAGTCTGTCAAGTTGGGTTTCAAACAGCTTCCATTTCCAAACTAAAATGTGATTTCTTTTTAAATGTCAGCCCACAAATTCTTGTGCTTTATGTAGATTTCTCTTAGTATTCACATTTGTATATATATTCCTCTATTATATTAGTTTTTCAATGCACTGTTCTGTAAAAACAAATATTTATTTTGATAATGCTCCTGAATATATGCATACACGTGAGTATTTTTCATACATATTTCCAGATGGAAAACTGCCCCACAATTTTTACAAAGTGTAACTATTTATATGAAATTGTAAAGCTTTTATTTTTTTCCCTCTCTCCTATGTATTTTTTGCAATTGCATATCCACTTATTTGGGACACTCATGCTGAATTCAGCAGGACTTTCTGCTGTGTAAACTTATTGGAAAAGAAAGTAACATTGGTATAACTCAAACTGGCTATGTAACGAATAATGACAGATGATCCATCTTCTATCCCTCAGGCAAAATCAATAGGAAGCATTAATGGGTGAATCTGCAACTGTTCAACCTGCAATCTGAAGGGTTTATTGCTATCACAATTTACTACAAGTAAAATATCAGGGTTAGGAAAACAAATTATGGAAAAATAACACATGGCACTAAAGTACTAAAAAATCCTTTATAATTTGGATGTTCCAGGAAATATAAGTTAACAAAAGAAGCCAATTCCAGATACATGGAGTAGTGTGGCAGCAATTTCCAAAAGGATGAAATAAGAGCATAAAAGACATAAAACTAGCCAAACCTATTGAGCATACAAAACATGGGTTTTGAAATTCTTTCCAACTCATTTACAAGCTGTGGACATAAAGGGCATCTGTTTTTTTTTTCTTTCTGGGTAATTAAGTAAGTGAGAGAGACATTAGGCTGCCGATAGTTGTTGGCTATGAGATGGGCAGCAAATAATTTTCATAAATAGATAGATAATGATAGATAGTTGGTAGACAGACAGACAGACAGACAGATGATAGACAGATAGATAGGTGTAGAGACATTGGAATAGAAAGTGGGAGCCTTGGATTTTAGTCCTGACTTATGCACAAAGCCAGCTGGATGACCTTGGATCAGTCACCTAAGAAGAAGACCAGGGAAAGATGATACCAAGAAAATTGTGTGGAATTGCTCAAGCAGTCACCAGGAATGAAAACTGGTGAAAATGAAATAAGATGGTGTATTTGCGTTCTGTATTTGCTGTCCCTCATATCTCCCTAGAGAACTGTTTTTCCAGAATGCGTTTCTTCACAGTCCTAAACCTGATCCAACCCACTCTAAACTTTCTTTTTCTGGATCTTTCACCAAACATAGTTCTCATCTAGTCACTTTTCAGAGTTATTCTGCTGACTATGAGATGAACAGAGACCTTAGCTTCTGTATATAGTTTCTTTCCAACACTCTGTTGTTATTTTTGTTCTTCTTGTTCTTGTTATAATGCAGATTTCTTACAGCCATTCTGCTCCAAAAAAATCCTCTGGGTGACTTTTAAGCTTTGTAAGGATAGAGAGAATAAAAAAGAAAATATAAAGCTCACTTCCACATCAGCCAAGATAATAATTGTATACCCAGTTGTCAGATGTATTTTGGAAGTCATGGTTATAGGCAACCTGTGCTCACTGAAATCTTGTCTAGATCTCCACCCCTATGGAGATTAGAAACTGTGCTGGTGTGAGAAAATATAACAGGTTAAAGGATGCATTATTTTTTTTTCTCTGCCAACAATGGTTCCTGCAAAAATGCTGAAAATGGCACTTATTTACCAAGCTGACACATTTCCTGTAAATAACGTTCAGATGATTTATCCCAGATTGCATTCTTGTCATACAGCAATCTGCTTCAGGGATTACACATGTATATGGCTCTGGCTGCTTATAAGTTAATAAAAATACTGGACAGCAAAGCTTCAGGAAGCTCTGGGCTTAAAACTGAAAATACCCATCCTTCTTTTCTTGCTCCAGGCATTTATTGTGCAAAGTTATCATTGTTTATTCTAATACATAAATAATCCCATTATAAATTCATAAAGAGTAAAGCCTATTATAAATAAATAATTGTACATCTAATGCTGTAAGGTGATTTTAGTGTGCTTTTAACATTTATTTTGTTGATTTTAACTCAGAATCACTTAACTTTAATTGGAGCTTGATTTTAACTATACTATTGTGAGTCCTTGGGGTTTTATGGTGATAGAAATGAATGAATGACTGAATGACTGACTGAATGACTGAATGACTGAATGACTGAATGACTGAATGACTGA
>WNWU01000001.1:21613182-21627481 GCA_012654045.1 Ptyas mucosa
TGACTGAATGACTGAATGACTGAATGACTGAATGACTGAATGACTGAATGAATGACTGACTGAATGAATGACTGACTGACTGACTGACTGACTGAATGAATGAATGAAATAGCTGATCCAATGTAAAGTAAAGGGAGACTTGGTCCTGACTTTCTAATTCCATTTTCTGTACAGGCTTTTCATAAAGATATGTAGATCCCAGCTGCCTCGCTGATAAGAGAGATACAGATGGGTAGATAGTTCTTAAGGGATGCGATGGCTCAATGCTTAAGACGCTGAGCTTGTCGATCGAAAGGTTGGCAGTTCAGAGGTTCAAATCCCTAGTGCCGTGTAACGGGGTGAGCTCCTGTTACTTGTCCCAGCTTCTGCCAACCTAGCAGTTCGAAAGCACGTAAAAAATGCAAGTAGAAAAATAGGGACCACCTTTGGTGGGAAGGTAACAGTGTTCCATGTGCCTTTGGCATTTATTCATGCTGGCCACATGACCATGGAGATGTCTTTGGACAGCGCTGGCTCTTCAGCTTTGAAACAGAAATGAGCATCTCCCCCTGGAGTCGGGAACGACAAGCACATATGTGCGAGGGGAACCTTTACCTTTACCTTTAGATAGATCTTGCTTTGCAGACTATGATTCCTAACTGAAAACCCGAGTAAAAGTAAATACATCTTTCCTTATATCTTGGCTCATTTTCATTTGAGTAAATTGGAACAACAAGATGAAGATTTGACATAATTGTTGCAGGAATCATTATTTTAAAAACTAGAGAAAATCACAGACACAGAAGAGGGAAGATAAGGAGCAAATGAATCATCATTATTTATCATCGTGATTGTAAGCTTTTTTCTGTCTCTGAATAGGTGATTGCAATACAAGGGGTGTCATAACCAATATATTTTAGTAAAGCATACTTAAGTGGAACTGTATAGAACTGGAGCAGTTTAATCCTGTTGGGACTCTCATTGGAAGGATAAATTCAAACAGTCATTTCTCCCCAGATGAGTTGGATTGCAATAGTCAGAATGATTGGAAATTCTGGGAAAATCTAGATTACCACTATGTAGGTAATAGTAAAAAAGATGGAGGTGAGGGTAAAAAATTATCTCAAAACAACTGGACCATGATTAACTGTAGCAAATTCTTAACTTATCCATTTAGCTAAGAACATCAATATAATAATCCACTAATCCTATTGATGAGAGTAATTAGTTACATTCACTTTTACAATGAAGACTTACGACGTTGGTCCATTGTTCCATTTTTCCATCATAGCCTAAATTGGACTACCAATCTATTTAAGTAGTACCAGATACTTCCATTTCAACACTAGGGCCAAGGTTTTCAGCCCTGCTAAGCAAAGCTTTCCTTTATTAGGAGATGTCTAGAAATGTATCTGAAATCTGCTTATCAAAGATACATGGTGCTGTCTAAGGCCCTCCAAACTAATAAGAAATCATATGAATGTGATGAATATTCCACTGTAAATTTCTCCTGGGTTAGTTAGTGCAATTGAACTATGAAGCTCACATCATTTCATTTTTCCTAAAAATTTCCATAATTTGGTTTTGCAATTGTTGGATATTCTGGATACAAATAAATAGCCAATTAGATCTGATCTTCTTTTTCTCCCCCAATTCCCTTTTATTTGGCTTTTCCATGCACCTCCCTGATTCAAATTTCTTCCTGTTCCTTATTCACTGAAGACTTCATTCTCTCAGTTATTTTCTATCTTTGAAGCTCCTAGGCCAGTGTTTTTCAACCTTGCCAAATCTAAGATGTGCAGACTTCAACTCCCAGAATTCCCTAGCCAGACTTGCTGGCTGGGGAATTCTGGGAGTTGAAGTCCACATGTCATAGAATTGCTAAGGTTGAAAAACACTGTCCTACGCTTTCTGGCTGCTTTGTCTGACCCAAGAAGAAATGGTCTTACGTAGAACTTGCACAACCCATTAAGAGTGGAAGTCTGCATTGTGATGCTCTATATCTTCCAAATTATGCCGTGGACTTTGAAATGACTTTGATTTCAAGACTCTGATGCCAATCTAATCCAAACCCACTCAGTTTATAAGAACTGAAAGAGCCATGGGTGACAGGAAAGTAGACAAACTTTTAGTTGCTCTTAATTACTATTTATAATTCTACTGCCAGGAGTATCTTCGCACATTATAAATGACTTCAGGAACTATGTTAGGCAGGGTTGTGCATAACACTTGTTGGTCAATTACTTCATAAATTATGTATGCTAACTAAATTAGAAAATCTTTAGTTTTCCATTCCGTGTAAGCTTCCAGTTTTAATATATGCGAAATTCTTTCACAATGGCTTCAGTTATTCATACAGAACAGCAGTATGTGGAGACATTCTTCTCCAGTCAGGGTTCATTTTGGCATACATATATAAATACCTACTATATTTCTCCAGGTACAAGAGATTTCAATGCACATATGGATAAATTGATGGGGACTTTAATTCTAGTGCTAGAGTTGTCTGTGAGACAAATGTCTTTGTTCCACTAGGGCAAAAAAAAATCTGCATATTAATTAAAAGAGTAACAATACCAAATGAATACTGCAAAGTTAATGTTATCCTGGGGCTTAACTGTCAGAAAGTTTGGAAATTAACTTGGATAAAGTCAAGTTATTTGTGGTTTATTAGAATACACTCTTAAACTTCCTAACTAGAATGCATAATGCTTCCTGCTTCTGGTACAGGTACAATTAGAAACCATATGCATACTAAAATAGACCAACATCATGTATTCTGTGATTCTGCCACATTCAGTTATCACTAGATCATTGTTAATATAAGAGAATCTACACAACATTGGCGTTACTCTACATCTTGGAGAACCCATACATTTCCCTCTACTGTCTGTCAATCAACCTGGTGGCCAAAATAAAGAGGAAAATACCAAAAAATATACAGGGTTATTGGGAAAAAAAGAAAGTACTGCTATTTCATGCTCCCCACCCCCACCCCCAATGTAGGATACAAGCTTTGTTAGTCTATTGTAGTAAAACAATCAGAAATCTGGTAATATCATTTGAGCTTAACCAATTTTATCAAAAGAACTACAACTCAGAAGGGTGGTGGAGTGAGGAAAACAGGGTGATTATGCAGGTGACACAGATTGAAAATATCAAGCAAATATATGATACGTCAACCCGTTATGTTTGTTGAAATCTGAAATCTTTCCATGTATGTGAGTTCAACAGTCAGTTGCTCAATCAACTTGGTAAAGTTCCTTTGTTGAGAGCTGTAATCAGGTAGTTAAAATGCTTTGCTCTTATTTTGCCTTATTTTGAGCCAGTTTGTCTATTTTCAATGGGTCCAGATGATGACAGTGTCATCAATGAATCTTACAATAACTAAAGGTGGAATTTCAGAGAATAAGAATTGAGAAAATGTTGTTCTAAATCAGCCTTGAAGATACTGGCACATTATAGACATTCCAGAAGAGCAATGGTGAATTTAAAAATGAAGCCAAAATTAGTAGCTACAATACCAACTCTGTCATTAATGAAATCTGCTTCTATGGATAGACTATGTCAAAAATATGTTAATGAAGGAAATGGAAGAAGTGTGGAACAAATATTTGATGAGATAGAAAAGATATTGAAGGCTGAACTACAAATGACAGGCCAAGAGAATGACTTGGAAAAGGACACTTTACTGGATGTACAGAAGAAACTGGGTGAAGTTTATCAAATTAAAAGGGAAATACAAAACAAGAGAATGACCTGGAAAATGTCTTCTTATTGTTCTACAAAAGAGGCTTGTTAAAGCCCAGAAGAAATCTGTGTGATGGGATAAAGAAATCCTATGGCAATACTTTTTTTAAAAATTATTTTTATTTCTTGTAAACACATTTACATGTACAGTCATTTCCATCATTTTTCATTCATCTTTTCTTTTAACTTTCATTTTCAATTTTTACTTTTTCGGGACTGCTCTTTTACCCTTTACCTTTACTCCAACCTTTCTTCTTCTCCTCCCCCCCCTTTCTTCCTTCCTCTCTCTTCTCCTACTTCCTTTGTTCTTTCTCTCCTTTGCTTTCCTACTTCCCCTTCTCTTCCCCCACTTCTCTCTTCTTCCCCCTTCTAACCTTCTCCTCTACTCCTCTTTCCCCTCCCTTTTCTTCCTCTTCTTTTCCCTTTCTTCTTTCTCCTCTTCTCTCCTCTCCTCTCTTCTCCCTTCCTCTCTCTTTACTCCTTCCCCTCTCTCCTGTTGTTTCCCTTTTCAGTTCAATCTAAAGTGGTATTCAAGCATCCCTGATTTTCTAATTATCTTTATTCTCATTTCAATTTCTTATTCAATTATTATGTATTTTTATTTCATCATTTGCATACATTTTTATAATATCTCACTTTTTTCTATGGCAATACTTGATTGGATTGAATTAAAGATTAAGAATTAGACATGAAAGTACGAAATATAAATCTGACTTATTTGATCTCTCTCTCTCTCTCTCTCTCTCTCTCTCCCTCCCTGCCTCCCTCCCTCCCTCTCTCTCTCTCTCTTTCAGAAGCTCTAGTAATTCTTTATAGACTTTTTGTTGACACCATTTTGGAAAAGTTTATGGATTTGCTTATAGAGAAAGGATGAGATATGGGAAAAAGAGTTATCTTTTGCGATCCTATAAGGGGTGTGAAGAGTTATTTACATGTGTTTATACTCATTGAAACAAAAGTTGGAAACCACTTCTTTATATAATTCTTTTTCCCCGTACTTTTTCTTGTTTTTTTATTTTCTTCTCTTTTTTTTGTTCAATTTGCATTAGTTTTTACTACTCTACACTGGTTTTTACTATTGTAATTAAAATTCTTAATAAAATTTATATGCAATATATTGACACAACGTGGAGCCATGCCTATGCCAATGATTTCAGGAATATGTTGTTGCCAGATAACTTTATTTTATTTTATTTTATTTTATTTTATTTTATTTTATTTTATTTTATTATTTTATTATTTTATTTTATTTTATTTTTTATTATCTCATCTTATCTCATATCATCTTATCTCATCGTATCTTATCTATTTGTCAAACACATATAAGGTAACAGATATAAGTATAAACATGATTATGACTACAAGATAAGGATCTGAATAAATCGGGACAGTAACACAGGGATAGTAGGCATGTTGGTGTGCTTATGTATGCCCCTTACAGAACTCTTAGGAATTGGGTGAGGTCAACAGTAGACAGTCTAAGGTTAAAGTTAACATAGTTAACATATAGTTAAAGTTAACATACATCTACAGCTCAGCAAACCATCGGATTTCTGATTCCTTCCAACAATTCTGTTTATGATCAATGATATTTTGCTGCCCTCAGTATCAGGTAAATTGCAATCAAGCTGTAGCAGCACTGGAGGGAGGAAGTGATAAAGAGAGTGTTGTGCACTTGTGCATCTGACTTAGGTTACAATTATCTAAGGGAACATCTCTTCCATTATGAATCTATCCAGATACTTATCTACAAGAAAATATGTGTCAAAAGGTGCTTGAATCTTAGTTATTAGAACTACCAATTGCAAGAAGAATCTTACTCCTACTGGGGTGGTGTCTCAAAGAGATGGAGGAGTCATACAAATCAGCTGTGTTAATTTCTCCTATAACAATGAAAATACTATATGGTACTAGAAAGCATGGATTTAGAAATGGGGAAGGAAATTCTAAGCTTTAGGAAAAACTTCAAAATATACCATGCAGTTCAGTGGTGGGTTGCCCCCAGTTCGGACCGGTTCTATAGAACCAGTAGTAAAACTGGAGGGAGGATCTGCCTACCGACCCTGACGTCATCAAAACGTTTCTGCACATGCATAGAAGCTTCTGCGCATGTGTAGAAGAGTGCGTGCACGGGCCCATTGCGAACAGTAGTAAAAATAAGTAGAACCCACCCCTGATGCAGTTGTACCTATGGACACACTTTGTGTGCTTAGGATGGTTGAAAATTTAATGTAATATAACACACCTTATTTTTTTAAAGAATTGGGGTTTTGTATCATTCATAATATATGATCAAAGAAGGCTGGAATAAAGCTAGAAATAGATTAGATAGAATTCATCCACCTGGAAAGAAGAGAAAGCTATGCCATATCAGTTGTCCGGGCTCTAATCCTCTTTCAAACACTTTCTTCTCAGCCATTCAATCATGTGTTAGATACACACAAACCTTTTGTCACTAATTTGTGTGCCAATCCATCAGTGTGCTACTTAATGTATGATTTAAATCAGCTTCATCCAGCACTCTCTCTTTCTTCTTGTAGTGTCAAGCAAACCACATGCATCAGCAAATATTCTGACACCTGGTCAATGCTATGAACATAATAAGCTACAGTGGAAATCTTCTACTTTATATTTCTTTCTCCCATTTTATACTCTGGCTTCTTTATTCCTCAGGGCAGGGTGGGGAGAGAGCAGATTAAATCACTGATCATAGACACAAAATGTTGGTCTTTTTCATACTCATTTTGATAAATTACATAAGGCTGTATCATTCCACAGAAGAAAATTAAAAAAATAAAAAAGGATGTGTCCTTTGTCAGTTTTATTCTTCTTAATATTCTTGGACAACACTAATCAAACTATTCTTTTTAATTAATTGTATTAGTTCTGAGTCACGTGTAGAATTATTTGAATTCTTAAAGTTATACTCTAATTGTCCAAACAATTTCATTCTAAGATAATTGCAATAATTGGATGTGCAACCATGAGGTTAGGAAATGTAACAGCATTAATGAAGGCTGCAAGGATTAGCATTTGCTTGGTGCCTATCAACTAATATGGCTGCCTCAGTGGTGGGTTGCTACTGGTTCTCCCCGGTTCTTGCGAACCAGTAGTGGAAATTTTGAGTAGTTCGGAGAACCAGTAAATACCACCTCTGCCTGGCCCTGCCCCCAATCTATTCATTGCCTCCCGAGTCCCAGCTGATCGGCTAGAATGAAAAATCAGGGCTCACTTGACAAAGAAGAGAGAAAAAAAAACCTTAGCTTTAAATTGAGAAGCCAAGAAGCCTCCCAACTGATCAGCTAGAACCGATCCTCTCCTTGTAAACCGCTTGGTGATGGTAGATTGGCAATTGAGGCGAAGCTGCCTGAAAGCGGTTTCCGATGTTCTCAGTGGTGGCAGAGCAGCAGAAAACGGTTTAAACTCTTGCCGCTGCACTTCACCCTACAGCTGATCAATGGTAAAAGGCAGTGTGGCGGTAGACCAGTGTGCTCCAAAAACAAATGGTAGACGGGTGCGCTCCAAAAACAAATAGTTAGACCAGAACGCTCCAAAAACAAATGGGTAGACTGGTATGGCTCTGCAAGCAGTTAAAAGCCTGGTAGAGCAGTACCTCTGCTAAATACTAAAAAATTGTTTGTCACATGACCGTCAAACTATGCCCACAAAAGAAGCCACGCCCACAGAACCGGTAGTAAAAAATGTTAGAACCCACCCCTGGGCTGCCTCCTATATTGCCTCCAATATAGGCAAGCTTTCTCCTTTTTGGTTTCTTCAATAACTACCAGATTTCAGTTTCCAGAATTATGATTTACTGGTAGTATAAGTTGAAGGACTCAGTCTAATACAGACTAATATGGATGATGGGTGACAGTTTGAATTTTAATTATTGCATTACAAGTACCATTCTAAGTAAAGCAGATTATTTGATCTCATTGTTTAGAGAATTCATGCTTCTAGTACAGCCCATGGAACAGATAACCAGATAAAACTAATGAGTATCATTGATTAACAAGGTCTGATATCAATATCCCATTGGGAATGTACCATTCATTGAAACCTGCCAAAGCGAGCATTGTGTAGCAACAGAAGTCATTGTTTCTCTTTTACATCATCACTTATTTGCTTGTTGGGCAAGAACTTTAATCTGCAGTGGGCTGAAAGTTGGAAATGGTAACTGATGAGAGAAGCAATCCAGACAACATTATTTTCTGATTGGAAAAGAAAGGGTTAAAGCTGCTGCACAGAAAAGGAAATAAAACTAGAAATACATTAATTTTCAACCATATAACTAGTTTAGACAACTTCAGGGTAGTGAAACAATGGCCCTCCAGAACTATAATTCCCAGCTATCTTTGTCATCTTGGGCAGTGATGAAGGATGCTGGAGGATGTAGTTCAGCAATATATAATGGCATATAGGTTCTCTATCAACTCCATAGGCAATCTTGCGTAGCCCTTTATATTGCCAAGTATGGCATCCACCAAAGACTAATATCATTCTCACCCACTCATTCTCATGTTAGGAAAGATACTGGTTCAGCAAGATTTTTTTCTTGTAATAATTGGAAATACACACATCTGAAACTTCTCAAAACTTCTAAAGCATTGTAGAAATATTCATTTATTTAATGTATTAGCAACATTAAATATTAAATATTACATAGTATTATCCTATGTAACTCAGACATCTAGTCTGTTAATGATTTGTCTTGTGAATAAATAATACATCTTTGATTAATAGTTTCTCCTGTTTTTTGTTTTTGACTTTTTATTTAACTGTATTTTCTGTTTTCTGTTTGAAACAAATAAACTTATTTCTGTACCAATGACATCAGTGAATGGATTCTTGTAAGTTTTTTACCCTCAGTGACCTAGAGGTCTTGTATCTCTGAGTTATACTTTATCCTTATTCCCCAATGGTTTCAATATTCAACTTTCCTCTTCTGTTCCTTCTGGTATATATATATAAAAATCAATCTAACCTTCTTTAAATCAAACTGAACAAGTTGTAAACAATGATAGATCTCTTCTTTAAAAAAAATGCAATGTGTGTCAGAGTGGAGAGAGGTGTTCATGATCTAAGCAAGCCATGTGTACAAGAAAGAAATGAATAGAGGTTAGAGGCTGCTTACCATGTGTATACTACCCTGTTTTCACAAAAATAAGACATCCCCTGATAATAAGCTCAATCGGGCTTTTGAGCGCATGCACTAAAATAAGCCCCCCCAAAAAATAAGCCCTCCCTGAAAATAAGCCCTCCCTGAAAATATTTAAATGGATGTGCAGCCGATCCCTGCCATTTCCTCTGGTTAGGGTTAGGAAGACAGAGCTGGAAATCAGGTAAGATGGCAAAAGGAGCCCCATCTTGCTCCACGCACCCCAAAACAATAAGACCTCTCTGAAAATAAGGCCAAGTGCTTATTTCGGGGTTCAAAAAATATAAGACAGGATCTTATTTTGGGGAAAACATGGTAAGATAAAGTGGCGGTGGAAAGGTTACCTCTGGAACCCAGCAGTGATTAGACAATTCCTTTCCTCTTTTACAAGCACCTGCCATGTAACATCTCACATTGACAATTATCAAAAAGCAAGACAAAAAAGTACGGCATAGTGCACATGGCAATACCTGGAGATAGCAAAATAGAAAGGAAAAAAAAATAACAATATACAAAGTCCTGCATAGAGAAGTAGAACAACTGTGGATAAACAAAAGTTGGCAATGACTTATAACTAGTACATTAAAAAAAGAAACTGAAGGCTTGATTTTGACTGCTCAAGAGTAAACTATTTGAACTAATGTAATCAAGCCCAGAAGGGAAAAGGCATCACATGATTCAAAATGCAGACTGTGGAAAGAGCCAGAAGAAACAATAACTCATTTACTCAGCTTGTGCAAAAAGATTCACAAAGTGATTATAAACAATGACAAAACAGTAGCCAAAATGATTCATTAGAACATCTGTAAAAAATTATCATGTGCCAGTGATAAAAATTGATGGGATCATAGTGTTGAAAAGGTAGTTGAAAATGAGCACATTAAAATATTGTAGGATTTCTGAATTCACACTAATAAAGTCTTGGAACACAATAACACCAGACTTAACTGTAACTAAAAAGAAGAAAGTATGGATACTTGATGTGGCAATACCAGGCAATAGTAAAAAGAAGGAAAAGGAATTGGAGAAAACCACAAGCATCAAGATCTGAAAATCAAAACTGAAAGTTTATGACATAAATTATCCATGGTAGTCCCAGAGGTGATTGGTGCCCTGGATGCCATATCAACAATTTTTGGATAGTACTTCGAAAATCTGCATCTTGACAAAATTTCCATCTCTTAATGGCAAAAAAACCACACTACTTATACCATGCTGATATATTATAATTGTTGTGACCTAGCTCCAAGTAGTTATTACCAGACACAATCAGTCCTAAACAAACATATTTTATTAGAATAGCTGAGAATTACTTCATTCTCAGCTTAGTCAAAATTAATTCCAAAACAAATCCTTCATAAACAGTTCTTCTGCCTTATCACAAACCTTTGTCTTCTTTGGCACCCTGTCAAAGGCTTTTCTTGGCAAAACTCCATGAAGTTCAGAGCAAGAGACACAGACAAGAAACAAATGTAGCAACGTTGCTTTCCTACAAAGATCCCAAGAGCCGTTGCTGCTCTTTTAAGCCTTCTGGGAGGGGCCAATCATCTCCTGGCCTTACTCCTGAGTCATCCTTTTTGCTTTAGCTGCTCTTGCCTTTTGGCAGCTCTTCACATGCATGCGCTAGGAACAGCCTCCTCCTGTTCCTCTGTCTCTCTGCTCTTCACCTCTGGAGGCTCTGAAGTCCTCACATCGCTTCCAGATGGCCCTGGCTCCATCTCTGCCTGTGATGCAGAGCCCTCGTCTGGGTCTTCCCCTGACTCCAGGACTGGCCCATTGTCCTCCCCAGCCTCCTCACTGTCTGATTCTGCTGCCAGCTCTGCAGGCTGCTGGCAGACCACAACAACAATATCCTATTTTCTTCATGCACATCAACCTAGGTTCTTGGGAAGAACTTGATGCATATGAAGGTCAATACCAGCTAAAGAACTGGCAGCTTTTATTTCACATTTTGTGTATATAATAATATATTGATTAACCATGAGATTATATCAGAAGACAAAATACAGAACAACAATACCATCTGTTACAAAATAGAGTTAAAGTCAGAACTAAAAGGAAATGTAAAACATACTTTTGTGTCACCTCTACAATTTATCCATCAGATCCACAAATGCAGTTGTTAGCTAGGTGTTAACAACAGAACTATGTTATTCTAACTGCACGTGAAATATGTTGTTTTAATGTAAGGCCATTTGTCCAATGTGCAATCTAAGATATCAAACTCTTTCTTTCTCACACAGTTAACATTCAAATAACACATGCACTATCTCTTTCTCTGGAGCTCCAGAAGTACACATTTACTCATGATAAGGAAGTTGGTCAACATTTCCATATTTAATTATTATGTCCAACTGCTCAAACCTTGTTTGATTAAATGCCCAACTCAGATGTTTCGGCATTTCTGTGTGTAAATATTTGCAATTTGGAAGGTGTGTTTATAGCTACTCATCCATCCACCCATTTACCTGCATATCTTATCTGAGTTTCTATATCTCAAGTTCCTTGAGTGAAATTTATATTTCAGAAAATGTAGGTATAGAAAAACAAACTGAGCTGCTACTGCATGTTATGGAATTCAGATGTTATCTTTCTTTCTCCTTCCCTCTCTCCCTTCCTTCAGTGGCCAGTTTATCTTTTCCTTTTAGGGCTTTGAACAGGAGTGCCCATGGGTCAGACAATCTTTTGGCAAGCAAAATAGGCATGAAATCTATCAGTCATTCAGGCAACAACCAAGAAAAGTAGTCATTTAAAAGTGACTGCCTGTGAAGTCTCCTGGATTGGGGCTGAAAAGTGAAAGCAGACGCAGTATGCTCTGTCCCATATTTGGGTAGACCAGGTTGCCCTGTTAGATCAGTCTCACCAGAAAAAAACACTTAGTCATTCTGTCGTTGTCCTTGATGGAGCTACAGCATAAGATACAATCCCCCTCTCCCTTCCTTGCATGCAGAGAGATACTCCAAATCAGGAAAGTATGGACACATTTTCATTTTCACTGAGACTAGGCAGTCCTTGCCAGCCTCAAAAGTGCATGCTTGGGCACTTATAGGGAAAGATAGGTGGAAAGCTCGGGAAATGGCAAAATATAGGCTTATTTATCTTCACTATGAAGCAATAGCACTTAAAGTTATATATCACTTCACAGTGCATTACAACCCTCTCTAAGTGGTTTACAGAGTCAGCATATTGCCCCCCAACAATCTGGTTCCTCATTTTACCAACGTCGGAAGAATGGAAGGCTGAGTCAACCTTGATCCTGGTGAGATTCGAACTGCCAAATTGCAGTCAGCTGGCAGTCAGCAGAAGTAGCCTGCAGTACTGCATTCTAACCACTGTGCCACCTCAGTTCAATGTAGCATATAATTTACTTTACAGCTACTATATATGGGTACCAGTATTGCAACAATATCATCCCAATTTCCTTTCTTCTATTTTCATTCCACTGCTGTGCTTTCAGTAAAAATCCCAAGGTGCTTCATGATAAAGGATGTCTTTTATTATATAGCTTTATGGGGTGTAATTAGTGATAACAATGAAATCTATAATTACCTCATTTAGTAAGTGAAGTTTTCCAGCTCATAATGCTTGGTTGTATTATCTATCAAACTCTATTTTCTCCACAATTTCATTTCCAGCTTTGGAAGTTAAATGAATTCTGTGAATTATATATTGATAAAACCATTAATACCTTTAGTGGGCATTTGAGAAGAAAAACTTTCCAATAGGTAAACTAAGGCCAGGATCTACCTCTTCCCAAAGTAGGGCTGAATCCTTCAGCTGTTTTTATACCTGGCAATCCAATACTTACACTTTAGGCAGCAAATGAAAAACACAAATAATTTATTTCCTAGGAATGCTATCTTCTAATGTGAAATTCACTGCTCAGGGGAAGATTCATGCAATGCTTCATTTTATTAATTTTTAGTATTTCTTCTCATGGTTGATGTTACAAGTCGTGGTCCCTAGTCTATTTTCTGTTTGTTCTTTAAAACACACATATACACATCCCCTCGTCCAAAAAATATCCCTTCTTTATGAACTTTAAAATGATCCTCTTCATAAAGGTAGGGGCTTACAAAATTGAGAGTAACAGCTTGTGTTCCAAACTAATTTCTGTTTCTAAAGCTTTGATACAATGCTCGGAATGGCAAAGGGATTGAAATAATGTTTAATCTTCTACTTACCACACAAAACAAAGTCTTTAGATTTACCCAGAAGCCCACACCCTGTTGCTTGCTGCTCTGTGTACAGACTCGGAGATATATTTCTGAGGATGAAAAGACACAAAGCAGTGCTGGATCTTACTAGCCTCAGGTAAGATTAAATGGATCAACATCCCCCTACTTTCCAAATCCTAGATGAACACTGCTATCCATAATTCCATTTGCTGGCATTAAAACGTCAATTCCTTGTGGAGTGCTCTCAGGACAACACATGTCAATTCTTTCTTATAAATACAAGTTCTATGTCAATCATTAGAGAATTCAAGAGTAACTTGGAGGGGAGAAAATATCTCAACTGGCTCTTTTGATTCTGCAGTAAAATAATCTTGTGGGGGGGATAGGAAAAGAAAACCTTAAACCCCTAGCATGGTCACCTGCTACAGTTGTGTTAATGCAAAAAAAAAACCCCAAACCATCAATATTGCAATAACTTCACTTATTACAACTGATGCATACAAAGACATAAGCAGCTTATCTGCAAGATCTACAGCAAAGACTAAACAGATGGCAAAAAAGATAAAATCAATAGCCAAATCAGCTTGCTGTCTAAAAATCAGTAAAGCTGGCTCAGGATGGGGATGGGGGAGCAGGTAAATAAATGAATAAATAAAGAGGATAGTAGTGTAATTAAGAACACTTTCAAATTCCACACAACACAGTCTGCAGCCTATCCATAACTGCTGCCTTCTTTTTTTGCTCTCTAAACATTAAGAATAAGGAGAAAGTATGTCATTGATTCGTTGCTCTACCTTGATGTGGCAGACATTCTGGAGGAATATAAATCCTGCCATCTCTACTCCACACAAAATAGCTGAATATAAAATAGATAAAGAACAATCTGTTTAAATTCAAGGGGAAAAAGTCATAACTCTTACCCCTGCTTTTCAGTTTGAAAGACTGGCTAGGAAGCTGAGTATCCTAAACCAGAAGGTAAAGTGAAAAAGAACTTCTTCACATGGTTCATCCTTTAGTTCTATTAAATTTAGTTTATTTAGTTCTATTAATTTAGTTCTATGATAATGATTTATCACTTATAGCTTTTATGTACACTGAGAGCTTATGCACCGAAGACAAATTCCTTGTGTTCCAATCACACTTGGCCAATAAAGAATTCTATTCTATTCTATTCTATTCTATTCTATTCTAGTCTAGTCTAGTCTAGTCTAGTCTAGTCTAGTCTAGTCTAGTC
>WNWU01000001.1:21633310-21647822 GCA_012654045.1 Ptyas mucosa
TCTCTCTCTCTCTCTCTCTCTCTCTCTCTCTCTCTCTCTCTCTCTCTCTCTCCCTCCCTCCCTCCCTCCCTCCCTCCCTCCCTCTCTCTCTCTCTCTCTCTTTTTGGCCCTGGAAACTTTTGCCTTCATTTAACAAAGAAGTAGGGAGGGAGGGTGGAAGAAAGGAAAAAAATCTTTCATGTCCAACTTTCTTCTCTCCAGATGAATATGCCAAGACACTGCAGTGTGAAACTTGCCAAAGTGCTGATCTTGGATTTTCAGTTTTCAGCATGCCTGCACACACACATCTTCCAGACAGAACTATTTTTCTCTTTGAGTTCATGTCTATCATTCTTGCCATTCTTGCTGTCACCTTTATACTCAAAACAACTCCTCTGACTCCCTCCCCCCTCATTACCTCTCCTTTCTCATGCAGAGATGGTAGATATCTATTAGTCATTCTAAGTCTGGTATTCTTCATTCATAGAAGCCTCAGTTCTGCATGGTTGTCAGAGTCTCTAAACCACCAGCAAGTTGGTCTTATATTTCTCACAAGCAGTCCCTTCTAACCATACCATATCTCCTTTTTAAAATAAAAAACCCCTACAAGTTTCATCTCTTAATTTCTAATATTGCGTTGAAAATGCCCACTTAAATAAGGATCCAAAGCATTTGGAGATAGCTGCAACATTGTATCGGTTATTGGCATTCACAACAACTACTGTGATCCATGGGGCTCCCAACCAAAAGAGGAAAGGAAGATTATAGGTTATAAATCCTCAGAAATGTCACAGAGGAGCCATAAAGGAAGCAATGTAAATCATACAGCCGGAAGGAAGCATCTGATAATATAGTGAGCTGCTCAAGCACTTCTGAATTCCTGTCCGCCTTCCTGGATAAACCAAACAGGAAATAGGACTAGATGAGCTAAATCTACTTTATTGTAAGACTACATTAACAGAATCTTGCAAGCCTTGAAAGTACAAACTTTCTGCCTGCAATTTAATCTGCTATACCGATTAGGGTGGGTCCTTTCTAAGATTCTTTCTTTGACCTTTAAACAATTGCTGACTCCTGCCTTCCTTCTCTGATGGTTTCCTAGACAGCATCCCCTCTCCCCTCCCCTTATTCAGGCATTCCATTACAGTTCCATTCCACTAAGGGAGCTCCACACTCATATATCACAGCAATAATTTTCTATTGTGCCCTACAAGAGAAATAGACTGGGTTGTGTTACCTGCCCCCATCCTCTCCTAGTCATCAGGTGATTTGCTCAGTCTTTTTTCTATTTCTAGGTCGTGTACATATTATTTGTCAGAATATTCATAAACTGGAATGGAGACATGGTAACAAGGTCAGCCAATGAATAGGCATAGCAACTGGGTCAGCCAATGGGGACTGTTTGGAAACTGAAACTAGTTTGCGGAATTGAAACTCATCTCTGTTGTAGTCTGTGTGTGTACTTACAATCTCTCTATCATGTTGGAAGAATCAACCATTGGTATAGTATATTTGTCTTCATGTGTTATATTATATATAAAGAGAAGTTAATGAATCCTGCTGACTCAGTTATCTCTGTGTGCTTTCTGGATGTGATTTTTTGCAACAAACTCTGACATTATTCATTTATATTACATCTTTATTATTATTATTTTTTACAAATAACCCAACTCAAATAATACTATCAACCTTCTACACTAGAAATGTAGTTATCTATGTCCAGCTGGTCATACTTCTCTGATGATGGATGATCACAACTGGTTAATGACCTTTGTAAGAATCAGCCATTGGCCTCTCGCAGATTTTCAAGGCATTTTAAGCATATTGACAAATATTGCTTGGCAGTAATTCCCAGGGAAACACATCATACAGCTAGACATAGCCTTGAAGACAATGCAAGGGGCTATAAGCACCGGGCAACAGAACAGAAGAGCTGTGGAAGGAAGCACAGAGGTGTGTTTTCTGTCAAAAGATAGAGGTCAATAAAAAAAAGAATCCTGAAAGTGAAAGCTATAAGAGGCTGCCAATGATAATAATTTAGGTACTTTGTCAAAGGGGTTAATTTTCAAATGAGAAAGACCTCGAGAGAAATGGTCCTATAAGAAAATTGGGAAGAATGTATCTGGGTTTTTTGGGGACTCTCCTTTGTTAGAGATGTTTGAATAGAGTTTAGATGACCATTCCATATGTCAAACGCAGTGCTGGATTCCTATATTGTGCAGGGGGTTGGGTTTTTAAAGGAACCAAACATATTTTAAGAATAACAGTTAAGGTGCTGAGGAGACCCAGTTTCAAGTCCCTAGAAGTTAATCTAGCAAATTTCTTCAGGCTAGTCTACCTCTTTTTCTCAAGCCAACTTACTTCCCAATGTTATTCTTGAGAGAAATATTGATGGCAAATTACTTTAAACTCCTGGAGTTTGGATATATTAATCAGATAAATAATGCAAGAATTCTGATCCATTCAAAATAGATTACTAAACAATTACTTAGTAAATGCTTTCTGGAAGCTCGCCCAATGTTATGCCCTCTAGACCAGGGATGTCAAACTCAATTGCATTGAAGGCTGCATCAGGGTTGAGTTTGACCTCTGGGGGCCAGGTGGGTGTGGCCAAGGTGGACTTGCCCTCTGCCAGCAAAAACCGAGGCTAGGAGGGCCACACGCCCCTCCCTCCGAGCTCCATTTTCACTGGCAGAGCCACCGTGGGCTATTCCTTCACTATTTCCAGGGCAGCCCTGTGAGCCAGATCTAAGCACCCCATGGGTCAGTTCCAGCCCACGGGCTTTGAGTTTGACATCCCTGCTCTAGACACATTGGCACTATAATAGGTCTTTCTAAGAATTGTAGGATTTGTAGTCCCCACACATTTCCAAAGGACCAGACTGAGAGAATAGGATTGACAAATAGGAGCCCAAGCCCTTGTTTCTTTCCAACTGTGGTTGCGATACCTCTCAATGTGGTGTGTGGATTGCATTTTAGGTCTCATTCCTAATATACATTGTTTTACCTTCCCTAACACATAAGTTACATGATGGCGATCCTCCTTAATCATCCATAAATATGAACTTTGTACTGATTTTCTCCCAAACTTGTTTCATGATTGATTTTTTTCTACAATTTTTATTACATTTTGACCAAGAGAGAAAAGCAATACTTGATTCACTAAGCAAATTTCTGTCATATAATTCTGCCTGATGAATATTCTAATAGGCTGAATGGAGACATATCATAATGAAAAATACAACATTGCCTTTTGGTGCATACGCTATTTCTGCTGACGATGCAAGGTTGGAAACAAGAATAAACAAAATGCATATAATTACTGACAGACTACTCTACCCATAATGAGATTTGTTTCTGAGATGATATGCATAGGTTACATGTAAATGACTAGCTTTTAGAGGGAAAATGCCTTCCAATGAAAATGTTAATTTGGGAAACTTTCAATAGGTTATAATAGACCATGTCACAATCATCCTGTTCATCCAGTGGAACAGCTTGCCTTCAGAAGTTGTGGGTGCTCCATCACTGGAGACTTTTAAAAAGGGACTGGACACCCATTTGTCTGAAATAGTATAGGGCAGTGATGGCTAACCTTTTTGCCATCGCGTGCCAAAAGTGGGGGGAGCGCGGTGGGGTCACACGCACACGTGCCCACATCCATAATTCTATGCGCCCTGCCCCACCCTGTGCTCCCCCTGCTTTTGGCACGTGATGGTACGGTGGGCCCGGTAGGCCCCTTTTTTGCTCTCCCCAGGCTCCAGAGCCTTTCTAGGAGCATGGGGAGGGCAAAAATGGCCTTCCCCACCCCCCCAGAGGCCTTCTGGAGGTCGGAAACAGTGTGTTTCCTGGCTTCTGGTGGGCCCAGAAGGCCCGAAAGTCAGTTGGCTGGCGCACGCATGCGTCCCAGAGCTAAGCTCGTGTGCCCACCAATATGGCTCCACGTGCCACTTGTGGCACCCGTGCCATAGGTTCGCCATCACGGGTATAGGGGCTCCTGCTTGAGCAGGGGATTGGACTAGAAGACCTCCAAGGTCCCTTCCAGCACTGATGATGATTATAATGATAATTGTGTATTAGAATTATGGGCTCAAAAATGCTATACCAACATTCCCAGTAAAGCAAATAGGAATTCTTCTTTAAGAAGTGCAGTGAGCCTATTTGTCTGCAACTACATTACACTTTTTGTTGATTGCTAATGAATAACTACCAAATATCATCCAACATTGATTTACTCTGGATGTGTTGCTGGAGCCCCAGTGGCAAAGGCTTGTATATTCAGAGTCACACATTCACAGGCATACTTTGAAACAGGAAAATTAATTGCACTGTATGTTAATATATAACAGAATGCAGAAAATTACCACTAACAATAAACCATGTTTGCATAATGTTATGCAGAAAGGCAGTGTGTTCATTATATGCGTGAACCGTCAGAAGAATAAATTGCTTTTCTTACTCTGACTTCCCAAGTAATGCAACTGTACCAATTTAGCCAAAATGCCCTTAATTACAGCACCTGTGCAAGGCTCACGTACTTTGAGAAAAGCTTTGGCAGATTACAAGGGAAATTCAACAGAATGAAAAGTTTAATCACCAGTGAAATGTGAATGAAATAGATTCCGCACATGATGGAGCTGTCACAGGCAAAATGTTATTAACTTGATTGTTAGAGTGGATGCTTGTCCTTGTGTTCTTACTAAACCAATGACAAATAGAGCTAAAAGAAAAGAAAAAAAAACCCTCTGTCAGATACCCAAAAGCTTTGACTACAAAAAGTGTTTTTTTAAGCAAAATATGGCTCCGAGTTCAGTTTCAAGATTGCTTCTCCCCTCAGATCTGAGTTTATGGCTTGCGGTATCAGCAGGAAAATAATACTTGTCTGTCCACTCTCCGCTGCCAATTTTGGATAGATACGGTGATTGCATATTTTAATCTTTTTATAGCCATTCATTCGTCTGCAGCTGCATACTCTCTCTTATTTTCAAACTGGGAAGCTGCTACTTCCTTTGTAACTGAAGGATGTAATTTGGTACCAGCAACACCTATACCGACTTTATATTCTTTCCAGTGCTTGTAAGAATGTATGTCACTTTTTTACTGCTCTTTAACAGTCGCTAAATGAATGGTTGTAACTCAAGGATTACCTGTATCTTACCGGTATCAATCTGGTCTAAACATGACTTTCTGGGTTGTCGTGGTGGCGCAGTGGTTAGAATGCAGTACTGCAGGCTACTTCTGCTGACTGCCGGCTGCCAGCAGTTTGGCAGTTCGAGTCTCACTAGCTTATGGTTGACTTAACCTTCCATCCTTCTGAGGTTGGTAAAATGAGGACTCAGATCGTTGGGAGACGTATGCTGACTCTAAACTGCTTAGAGAGAGCTGTAAAGCACTGTGAAGCGTTATATAAGTCTAAGTGCTATTGCTATTGTCCCTTTCAATTTTCTTGTTTATAATTGTTTTGAAGCTCATGTTCATTTATTCTCTCCATATGACTTTCATGCTTCATGGACAACTTTCAATTTTGTATTGAATCACATTCTTTCAGTGCCCATTCATTTTTTTAACCAATTTCTTCTTTAAACTGTGCTTAGTTGTTAAGTACTCAATTGCACTCAACTTTCATTTGATTTATTCCTATATTTTTTTCCTGAAATACTGAACTCTCATTTTCATATAATGAAGCAGACAAAAACAGTCTCAAAATCAATCATTCCTCACAGCAGACCAACATACTTCCATTATATTCCTTTATCAAAAAAATTATTTAACTTTATTGATTTTCAAAAAAATTCAAAGTTAAAAGATAAATATCAGACATATAAAATTAGAAAAAGAAAAAAGTTCAGAAGAGAATAAAAATAAAAGTGCAGATAAGAAAAAAATATATGAAAAATAGAAAAAGAATGATTTCTGACTTTCTTTGGTATATTTATAGATATAAGAATACATCAAACTCTTACTCTAAGATTAATATTTATCTATGTTATTTGGATAATCCCATGAAAACTAATCATTAAATCTCCAAATCAGATTTTCATTTCTTTCAGTTTCTCTCAAAAGGTCCAGTAATGGTTTCCAAGTAGAAATAAAATTTGCCAAACTCTTTTCTTTCATCAAAGCTGTCAAATTCACCATCTCCACCAATTCCACCAACTTCACCATCCATTCTTCTATCATGGGTATTATATTTTATTTATATATAAATAAAGTTAGTTTATTTATATATAAACAATCAGTTAGAATTGAAGAACCTTTTTGGATGAGAAGCAAAATGTTTTCAAAGAAAACACCAAGAAAGACAGTTGTCTTTTGTAAAAAGCATCTTTGGGACAATCATGAGTTGGATGATTCAGAATCTCCATAGAAATCTGGATTATCTTGTTGTTTCTTTCTTGATTCCTAGACTATCATTCAGAATAAACTTTCTACGATACTTTAAACAGTCTCAAAGAATCATTTTTCCAAGCATCACTCTAATTAATAAACAACAACTTTGTTGTAATTTTATTTTATATGTGTGTGTGTGGGTGTGTGTGGGTGTGTGAGTGTATATATATATATATGTGTGTGTGTGTGTGTGTGTGTGTGTGTGTGTGTGTGTGTGTATACACCCCCCCACACACACACACATGTATTTGTTTGTCACTGCCGGCTGCCAGCAGTTTGGCAGTTCGAGTCTCACTAGCTCAAGGTTGACTTAACCTTCCATCCTTCTGAGGTTAGTAAAATGAGGACCCAGATTGACCCACAAACAAACAAACAAACAAAAACCAAATACTTGACCTCTACGGGGAGGAAACATGTGATGAGGGTGTGGATAACTGATGAGGACTAATTAGTCCGAAATAGATCTATATTAGTCTCCCAAAAGGTAGCAAACTGCTTGCTTGCTGTCTGATAAAGCCTAGAACTAGTGGATGTGATTTCACTGAGCTATGGCTGCATTTTGAAAGTCTTGGTTTACGTAGGAAAATACCCGGCTGAGGAGAAATACATATAAAGGGCCTACGATAAGAGAAGAAAACACACACACACACACACACACACACACACACACACACACACACATTAATATCTTCCTTCTAAAAATTCAGTACCAAAAGACATGATATGTGTGTATGGGAGGGAGAAGGTGGGTGGGGAGAGACACAGAGGAAAGAGAGAGGGAAAGAGACAGAGGGAGGGAGAGGACAGGAGAAAGAGAGAGAGAGAGTGGGGCATTCATATCAAAGAAATGATTTTTCTTTCAGATTTGATGATCTAATTGTTTGTAACAGTAGCCACCAACAACAAAGCCTGATATACTTATAGGTAATAGGATTACTGTAGTTCTATCTATGGATAACATGTCATCGCCAGAAAAATAGAAAATAGGTCTATTGTTGTCTTCCCATGAGTTTAATTCTATTGATTTACACTGATATAGTCTTCAAAGCAGAAACCAAAGAACTGGTTTAGCATTTTATTTTACTAGAATATTTCTTAAATCTTCCTAGATAGCCTATAGCCATAGAGTTAGACTACAGATCTAGGGATGAGTAGCTTTCTACATCAGCCAAAGTTATCTAGATGGGACATAAAGTTCCTGGGGCATGTATGGCAGTGATTTGGTGGTGGTGCAGTGGTTAGAAATCAGTATTGCAGGCTAATTCTGCCAAGTGCCAGCAGTTTGATTCTCACTGGCTCAAGCTTCCATCCTCCTGAGGTAAGTAAAATAAAAAGACCTAGATTGTTGGGGGAAATATACTGACTCTATAAACTGCTTAGAGAGGACTGTAAAGCACTATGAAATGATATATAAGTCTAAGGGCTGTTGCTATTTGCCACTGCCTTTTCCCCCAAATAATACTTTTTCTATAATTGCTATTGTTCTGGACTTTCCAGATGGCCTCCTAATTATTTACCAGGATAATGCTATGTAACTTTCGATATCAGATCAAGCCTTTACTAAGGTCATAGAGTATAGAGCTATTGCACTATTGGTGAGAAATATCCTGCTTTTCATCCCCCTCCCTTCATATTATTTTCTGTTTACTATTTTCTGTTTACTACACATAGACGACTATTAGAATTACTATTTTCTGTTTACTACACATAGACGACTCTAATCTGCATGGCTACAATCAGTTGCATGGTCTTTCCAGCTTTTGCCTTCTCCGCCCCACCCCCAAAGACCTTTTCCAATTCTCTGTTCCTCAATTCTTTCTTGCTAGCTTGTAAACTAGCTTGTAAGCCAAGTTAACTCAGTTGGAAATACTGGAAGGATTATCACAGTTTTTGCTTAATAGTTTGTATTTGTTCAGTTCACTTCATTCCTAACATTCACATTTTTTAGTTCTTCAGTAGATTGATGTGTTTTATCCTGGCAATACCTTATTAGCACCCAGTTTAGGTTAGATGCACAACTGGAGAATATATCTTTTCCTTTATGACATTATTCATAGAAATTGCTTATTTTTGAGAAGGGAAAAACACAATTTCTCCTTCCTGTGTCTCAGTTTCCTCCTTTATGAAGAAAAGAAAAGCTGAGACTCCAAATGTCATCCTGCCCATGAAAAGGGGAAAGAAAATAAGCTTCGTGATCCTGACTGAACACAAGGTCTGCTGACAGCAATAACCCAAAACTAATCTAAATAGGAGGTTGTGGGGTGTCGTCATTCCCCTGTTTTATTGCTATGAAATTAATTTCCCAGTTTGATGAAAGTTCTGACGAAAGGCAGTTTTCTCTCTCTATGGATAGACAAAGAGGGTTTAAAAATATTCAAGAAAAACAATTTTGTAAGTGTATGGTAGGATTGCATGTGCACTCTCGGGCTTAAACAACGGTTGTTAAAATCACACATGTTTTCTACATATTGATTAATTGATTGACTAAATTTATTTTTTAAAAAAACCTATAATCCCTTGGGGTGACTGAATGGAACTGAGCCGTTACTGGCTCGATGCCCTTCCTGACACCTGTGCAGAGTTCTTTGCAGATATTTCCTTTGTGCCCTGATAGAGAAACATCTATTGCTGCCTAGGATTGAACTCTCAACCTTCCAAGTGCGAGGTGAGTATCTTTACCTCTAGGCCAACGTGCCGCTCGATTTACTAAATTTATAATCCCATCAAAATCCCATGATTCTTGGTGCTGTACAAGAAAAATCCAGAGTAGGAGCAGTAGTGCAAAGTGTGTAGGAGATGGCTTTTGAAGAATCGGTTTCTTCTGGAAAACTTAGTGCCAATGTTTCTTTTTTTAAAACCAACAATCTGAAAAAATTCTAACAAATTGTCACAACGGATATAAACACTGCCCTTCCTCTAATGCAACATCTTGGAAGCAGGTCTTAATGTATCTGCCAGTCTTGTTTTTCATTCCTCTTAATTCTATCCTGCAGGCACAAACTTGTGTAGAAGGTGCTTAACTGTGTTAATTAAAGATGCCAGCCAAGCACCAGTGCTTAAAAATGAAGCTGCCAGTGATATGGTCTCCTTTAGAAAGATAGATTGATATAAAGCTTCAACCAATTGCTCTTTAAATCCTGCTGCCACTAGCTATTGAGTTGCAAAATAACAAGTAACAGAAGGGGGAAAAAAATCTAAAAGATACAAATTTTATGGAGATTGTGTCAGTAAATCTCTATTTTGATAGAATATCTTTTTAAAATTATTATAATTTAGATTATGTTCAGGAAATGTACATTAAAGGTTCTCCAGGGAGCAATAAGCATAGCCAAAATATTTTAATTAATAAATACTCCAGAAAGAACAACTTTCACTTTTCTCTCACAAGCTTTACTTAGATTTTGCACTTAAAGGAAGAGAGTGTTTCTGATTTTGGCACTGTCGAGCGTCAAGCAGCACTCGACATCAGAGACCTGAAAACGCCAGTGCAAACCACGCTTCACAAAAGGGGGGGGGGATTATAGGGCTCATGGGTGCTGGTGATGGTGAGAGATCCTTGCGACTAGGAGTTTTTGAGCACGGGGTTTACTGGGGTCGCGCCAGCTGTAGAAACCGCCCAGCACTCCGTGAAGACGGCGACACCGGAGGGAAACGGGAGGCGGGATGATGACGTTGACACTATGCGACCGGGAAACGACTGGCGGGGGATTTAAAGAGGCATGGAAAGCCCCGCCCGTGTTGCTAGCCCATAAAAGCCCAATGGGCTAACCTCCCAACAGCTGCGTCTTTGAATTGCTTTGCATTCCGGCTTGGGAAAAGAGCTGTTGTCACAGAATAAACCAGGATTCTCCTCGGCTGAGCGTCTCGAGCGTGTTTCTTGGGCGTGCCTGTGATCGCGGACTGTCAAAGGCCGAGAGGCACATAATTCCAAGTCAATTCTAAGTGCTCCCCATGCATATTAACTTAAAGAAACTATCACAAGGCTTTGCTTTTCAAATTGTCATCATAAACCATAGGCTCATGTTCACTTAGAGCAGGAGTGTCAAACTCGCATCATTATGGCAGGATCAGGTGACGTACCAGGACTTTTCCTTCCTTCATTAAACTGGGCATGGGCATGGCCAACATGGGACACATCTGGCCCAAGGTCTGGGAAAAATAACCAAGTCTTCAAGGTCCTTCAGAATACTAGTAGTATTATTGTTCTTAAATGAATCTATGTACACATGGCTCTTCTGCCAACCTAGCAGTTCGAAAGTACGTAAAAAATGCAAGTAGAAAAATAGGGACCACCTTTGGTGGGAAGGTAACAGCGTTCCATGCACCTTTGGCATTTAGTCATGCCAGCCACATGACCATGGAGACATCTTCAGACAGCTTTGAAATGTCTTTGGCTTTGGCTTTGAAACGGAGATGAGCACCACCCCCTAGAGTTGGAAACAACTAGCACATATGTGCAAGGGGAACATTTACCTTTACCTTTACACATGGCTACTTTTAATGCCAACAACAATAAAATAGATTTTAAAAGATTGTTGATGTCATCATCATTGCTGGAATGATTATTTATAACCAGCAATACAAATCTTAGAAGAACTCAGTTTGCCTTCCACAACAAAAAAGTTAAATGAGAAGTGAAAAGATCCATGCTAAAAGGGCCATGAAGAATAGGTAAGCTTAAAGCAGACAGTTGGTTTCCGTGGTTAAGGAAAGAGTGGATTCTGAGTTTCTTGCACTTGGTTTAGAACCTTAACCTTAACCACTATGCTGGATTGGGTCTCTCCCATACACTGCCAGTTGAATGAGAATATATATGTCAGGATTCCAAGTAACACTCCCAACCAATGAAGACTCCAAGGCCGACAGTTCCTCAAAGTTCTATTTTATTAGGTGATGGTAATGGTTTCCCTCGTATATATGTTCTAGTCATTCCTGACTCTATGGGGAGGTGCTCATCTCTGTTTCAAAGCCAAAGAGCCAGCGCTGTCCGAAGACGTCTCCATGGTCATGTGGCCGGCATGACTAAATGCCAAAGGCACACAGAACGCTGTTACCTTCCCACCAAAGGTGGTCCCTATTTTTCTACTTGCATTTTTTACGTGCTTTTGACCTGCTAGGCTGGCAGAAGCTGGGACAAGTAACAGGAGCTCACCCCTTTACACAGCACTAGGGATTCGAACCACTGAACTGCCAACCTTTTGATCGACAAGCTCAGCATCCATTTTATTAGAGATGTCATATTGGCACATCTGGGAAAACCTGAATCTGAAAGCTCTTGGGTTTCCCCCACCCAAAGTCGAAGTCCCTACCCCTGCACCCACATGTCCACCACAGTGTCCAATCAATCCACCGTCCCAACTGGGGATGCCTCCCAGTCACGCCACTCCAGGTGCAGGCTGAAGGTCCTTGACTCTCGGAGAAAATGTTATTATGGCTAAATACTTCTACCAACTCCATACAACCCACCCTCCCAGTTTCCCACAGATTAAGTGTGGCAGCCCTGAAGATCCAAAAGAAAATATGGCCTCCAGGGCTGACAATATATTTTCCAAGCTTATCCAAAATGATCTTCTCTCTTCCCCATAGTGTATACACACACCCACACACCCACACACTTGAGAAGCCTTGAGGCTCTGACTTTGCAGAGCATTCTTATTCATCTTTACTGTTATATTTCCTGGGGTAAATGTATGCTGTATTATGGCCTTAACAGCCTCAGGACCAAGACATGGAGAGTTAAGCACTGAAGCTGGCAGTTAAAACTGTGATCATTTCATTGACTCAGGTCCATTAAGAAGCCATTTGCTAACTTAGTCTAGCTCTGCAGCAATGCAATTAAATTGTTCCTGTTTGGCTTTTCCTCATGCTCAGCTATGTCGCATCCTATGGCTGCTTGCCACTTTGGGAATATTTTAAAACTGAAAAGCAGTTTATATACTTTTTAGAAAAAATAGTATGACTGGAAATTAATGGCAAATAATCTGCCATTTAGAAGAATGAAAGGTCAAATTCATTGAATCATTACCGATAACCACACATTATATTTTTTTAAAAAAGGTGCTATACACTACATACTGAGAATCTTTGCTCAATCTGAATACTTAGTAGAGTTTATCCTTAGTGGAGTATACCTAATAAATAGCTGACAAGAACAATGTGCTTAGTAAAACAGTTCTGTCTTTCAATACATATCAAATTTTCTATTTCCCCCCAAATGATGCAGTTTTGCAGACTTTCAATATATCCACTTGCTCATTTAAAATACAGTCCTGGGGAAAAGGCTTCAAAAATGTACATTTCAATAGGTGCCGAATATGAAACCTTACTTTCAGAGGATTTTTATAAAATGTTGATTAGTCTGAATATTGAACACAGGGATGTGTTAATAGATTTTATATGTGTGTATATATCTGTGAGTGTGAGTGTGTGTGTGTGTGTGTGTGTGTGTGTGTGTGTGTGTGTAGCAGAGACTGCAAACATATCAGATACTTTCCTTCAGTAGCAAAGCTGCATGGAAACTGAATTCTGAATCATTATTTGCAAAGAAGGACATGACTGTAAGTTATTTTTCTTTAGGTTGGTTTAGGTTGCTCATTACCTTCATGTTCATTACATCTCCCCTTGTTCTCATACAAAATGTGACTACATAAATATTCCATTTTGCAATATTTAATATGTAAATATATTGAGATCGAGCCATGAATGTTTCATTCCATTTTTTTAAAAAAGAAAACTTTCTAGTACTTTTGGTCAGGGAGGATCTTGGCCAAGGTGTCTGTATCCAGAGGTGGGATTCTTTAAATTGAATGAATGGAATCAGATATAGATCTCAGCTATTCAACTAGCAAGCTTGTTGTACATTTTTCAAACTTTCCTTGCACTCAACCCAGAAAAGTTTTGTCTCTGAGAAATAGTAAATATTCCTCAACTTGCACTTTGATTGCTGACTACGTGAATGTCTTAGTCCTCTTCAAAACAATGACAAAGACATCGTCACCAGAGAATCATAAAGTTCTGCTCTGTTATAGTTTTAGCATTTAAAAGGAAGGTATTCTCTGCATTACTTCAGTGTAAAAGCTTTGTTAAAAGCATACCTCATGCCCCTGGAATCAAATCTCAGTGTGACACCTATGAATCCTTCTTACTTCAAACTATGTGACTGAGTTATTTTTGAAGGCTAAAAATTTCCTTGAATTACACAACAGATCACTCACCCACCATATTTTATCTTTCAAAAAGAAGTAGAAGTGTACAGCAGATTTCCTACTACTACTATTACTGCTGTGCGTATATATATGCCAAACTATTATAAAATCATAGCTTTACAGTTGTAAGCTTTAAATTTGTTCTGGAGGAGGCTACTGAACAAGGATTGCAGTAAAGGCCTTTAGATCACATTCACTTAATGCCTAGATAACATTTCAATAAGCTTGTTCCTTCTGCTTTTAAAGATCATGTTATGCCCTCATATACACATTTACATGAACCTTTATTACCAGACAGCAGGCAGATGTGCCAGGAGATACAATGTTGTTTAAATAGCAACAATATAAATGAGCTCACTAGTGGACAGGGAGGGGGAAAAAACCCCTCTGCAATTTGCTCAATGATGCTGCAAATGAAGCATTTTTACTTTACGGTGCCAACTTTCATTTGTTTACCAGAACCTAATTTGTAGAGTTATTGGCAGTATCAGTAATTGTAGCTTTGTTCTATTAAGTGAAGAAGCCAATGTCCATTTCAATGGCACTATGGAGTTGCTCCATATAATATTGTTGGCTGCTATTCTTTTTCTTAGGAACAGTAAAATGGATCAACAATTGTAAGACATATATTAAGTTCTTCTATCACAGACATCTGCATACAACTTTAGAATAATAAAGCAATGTCATTAAACAACAATATATGTAGGTATCTACAACCAATCCTTTGGGAGAAATGTGACTATTGTACTTTGGCTCTTAGCATTTGTAAGTCTTTCAGAGGAGCATTAGATATGTATGTATGTATGTATGTATGTATGTATGTATGTATGTATAGATAGATAGATAGATAATGGATAATGGATAATGGATGGATGGATGGATGGATGGATGGATGGATGGATAGATAGATAGATAGATAGATAGATAGATAGATAGAT
>WNWU01000001.1:21647832-21679546 GCA_012654045.1 Ptyas mucosa
ATAGATAGATAGATAGATAGATAGATAGATAGATAGATAGATAGATGGCTGGATGGATGGATGGATGGATGGATGCCTGGGAAAGCTAGTTAGATCTTGGTTTCTCCTGCAGTCCCAGACAGAGTATCTTTGTGTCCAGTGACAGGACAGAGATGTACCTGCTCCACCCTAAAATGACCAATAGGAGCTGGGGAAGTCCCACTCCCTGACCTGATCGCTGACAATGTAATCAGTGAGGTATTATAGAATGTTTGCATGGGAAGGACACTCTTGGGAGAAAAGGAAAGCATAGAATAAAAAAAAAAGTTTTAAGATGATTCTAACAGCTCTGCTGTGGGCTCAGTAGGTGAGAGACTAAGCGGAAGGGGAATTTTGACAGAGATATATAAGATCTGTTGCCTAGGAAAAAAGGCAAAAAGATTATCTAAGTCCTGGGAAGCAAAATAACATTCAGAAGCAGCTCAGGCAGATGTCTCCTTGATTCACAGAGGTATAAGGAGGGGAGATGTAACACAATCTGACTTGCAGGATTTTGCTTTTGTAGACAATCTCAATAAAATGTAGTTCTAATCTTTTGTGGAGTTGGTTTTCTAATTTAGTCTACCTAGTGGAGTTGACAGGAGGAAATTAAATTTGCATCATGAGGACAAGTCATTTTTGTGCCCTGATTAGTGGAGATATGAGGCTTAACCTTAAGGCAATTTAATTTAAAACAAAAAGTGAGATGCCAGGCTATGTAAAACCCACACCTAGCTGAGGTCTTACACCCTTTGTATGTTTTGCACAAGCAGACTTTTAGAGGTTTATCTGCAACAATGTAAAAAAAAAAATCCATTTAAAAAGTATTAACATGTTTTTTTGGGGGGGGGAGGGAAGCATTGGGTGCCTCCTGCAGTCCTTAAGAATCTTGCAGTGCATTTGATATAGTTGATTATAACATTTTGCAAACCAAATTAGCCTCCTAGTGTTTGATGGTTCAATCTGAAATGGATCGCTACATATGCAAATATAAGATGCTGAAGAGCCAGTTGTCTTGATTTGGAATTACACATTTTCTTAATGGTATCAGGACTGCCATGCTATGCTTTCTTGATTTGATGCAATTGTTTTGTCGATGGACATAAAGACATAAATAGTTGCAAATGCTAACTTATGTTATACATTTCTATTATTCTTCAAACACAACACCTTTTAAAACTAAAAATGGGTAAGAATCTCTGTCTCTGGCCCAGTGTTTAAAGGCATGAGACCCACAGACATGCATGCATACATGCATGCACAGCCATAGACATGCATGTATGCATGCCTGCATGCACAAAAGCATGTAACAGTAACAAGATGGCAGAAAGGGTCAGATAGACAATCCTGCCATTTACCTACAAGGGGTTCTAATCAGTGGTGGGTTGCTACCGGTTCGCCCCGATTTGGGTGAACCGGTAGTAGTGGTGGCGGGAGGCTCCGCCCACCCACCCGGATGTCATCAAATACCATCTGCACATGTGCAGAAGTGGCACGCGCACGAGCAAACCAGTAGCAAAGATAAGTGAAACCCATCCCTGGCTCCAACCACCCTAGTCCAATGCCTACGATTAGAGTCAGATCTTTAAGGCCATTTCAAATGCTATCAGATAAAGTGGCAGCAAAAACTCAGGGAAATTAGATTCCATCAGTTCTCCCAAAATCCCATAATAAAAGAAGGATGGGAGTTATTTCACATTACAAACTGTGTGAGATAGCCAAAGGATAATGAAGCCCCCAAATATCCTCCCTTTCAGCTTGAAGTACTCTGTTATATATTCACTTTAAAAAATCCCAATATTCATACCCGGGGTCAGCAACCCACGGCTCTGGAGCCACATGTGGCTCTTTCATCCTGCTGCTGCGGCTCCCTGTCACTCAAAAGGGTGACTGCCAATGTGCGACACCCACCAACCTGCAATTTATTAAGCTTTTTGACCACCAGTAGGCCAACCATGGATAAATCCAAGAAAAGAAAAGTTTCAGAAGAAAACAGAATCTTTAATTCAACTATATATGCTAGTTTTGTGGCCGCTCAGGAAATAGTCAGGCATGGGAAAAGTTTTGTGGCTCCCAATGTTTTCTTTTCTGTGGGAAATAGGTCCAAATGGTCCAAATGGCCCTCTGAGTGTTTAAGGTTGCCGACCCCTGGCTTATACAGAAAGAAATGTTTTTGTAGCTTGATAGATATTGAAGGAAGTTACTACAGGGTTACTACAGGTCAATCCTTGTAAGGAGCCCTGCTTCTGTTATTTGTTCCACTTGCAAATTCAGTCAGTAACTCAGGTTTAACACCAACATTGTCTATAAGCATAACATTTCCATTTGTTATCTATGAAGCAAGTACATAGAGAACCTTATTGAAAGATTGGTTAGATTAACTATCTCAAATATTATGATAGCTTTGAAAGTATGAGGAAGATATAGTAGATTTTTTTAATTCAGTCAGAACTGAGGAACTGAGGAACTTTTGTGAACTTGCTGAGGATCAGCAAGCTCTCTGGATAAAAACCTTCATTTTTCAAAGATAAGATAAGAATGCTTCATACCGTAGTAAGTTTAGTGACCTCAGTCTAAAGGAAGATTGCAGACTTTGGCATCTTTTCCTTTTCTCAGGTAGAAAGCTCATTTTTAAACTACATGAATTGATGATTACACAAAAGTATGTGGAATACGTTATTGGCCATTAAAAGACCCAATAATGAATTGAAATGATTATTTCTTGATTAATATTTCAAATGCATATTTGAACAATGTAGCTGTTTCAAAAAGTGGACTAAGTTCATATGTAGTAGTGACAATAATAAATATAAATTTAAAAACTAGGATTGAGTTGATTGTCTTTGATGAAATATTTAAAGAATGAATAAAGGATAGAAAGGTGATAAGAGATTCTGAACGTGGAACAAATTATTTTGGGGGTAGTGTCTAGAGTAAAAGTAGAACAACTGCAGGAAAACTATGTTCAAGTCCTGTATGTGAAATATTAACAGCCAGATTAATCTCTGAACAGTGGGAATGAAAAGTGGAAAGATGAAAAAGCATGTAGAAGTTACTTCAGAGCAAACTAACAAACTGAAGCGCACAGAATAGAGATTTGAAATTCCAAGAACTACACTCACACATACTCCATGGTTACAAAATTACATTTTGGCTGCTTGGTGTTCTGCCCCAGCTACGGACCCCAAAGAACGCAGCACACACAAAGTCCGTTCAACCCTTGGTTTACTAAATAAATCAGTCTTTTACAACAATGGCTATTAATTAATTGCACTAACAGCTGCCAAGAATTCAAAGAATAATAACTGAAAGCTTACTGTGGCTGGCAGAATGCCCAGAAGCAATTTGCAGGAAGCTGATAAGATAAGCAAGACAAGACACGAAGGTATGTAAATGAAGCTGTTCCCTGCAAATTGCTTCAGTCGGTGTTCCTCCTTAAATAGGCTAAGGGATTAGCCAATTAGCCCCAAACCTTACTCTCGAGGAGATATCCTCCTGAGGAGCCACTCCTGCCTTTTGGCAGCTCTGCGCCCCCGTGCATCGAGAAGAGGCTCCTTCTCTTCATCTTCTTCACTTAAGGGAGCTTCTGGAGGTTCTGAAGGCCCTGGATGAATCCCCGCCTCTGGCACCACATCTTCTTCAGCCTCCTCATTGTCCGACTCGAGTGCCAGCTGCACAGGCTGCTGGCACAGCACCACACCAACCTCCTCGCTGTCTGAATCAGCTACTAGCTGCACAGGCTGCTGATGGGCCACACCACTTGGCAAGTGGCTCACATTTGCAGCCATTTGCAGTGTCCAGTGGTCACATGACCATTATTTTTGACTTTTTTTTACTAGCTTCCTGTGCTTATTTCTAGCAAAAAAAAAAATCATATTGGGTATAAAGCAGTTTTCACTTAAGGGCTGCAGAATTCACTTAAGAAATGCCAGAAAAAAGATCATTAAATCAGGTGCGATCATGGTGGTTTACCACCACCATGACTTATGGCCATAATGCCAGGCTCAATTGCACTCATAAGTGGAGGACTAGTGTACTAGAAACTTACTAATTAAGCAGTCTGAAGTCTGAATCCTAAATGTAACTTCAACGTCATACTGGTCTCACATGACTAATTTGCATTCTTCTTTCCTCTAACATTTCTCTTTCTTTCCTAACTTTTATGTTCTACAGCAAGGTTGTGAAACTGGTGGCCCATGGGCTGGCTGCATCAAGCACAGGCCAACCCCACCCTGGCTGTGCAAAGGCAAAAAACATTGTGATACATCACAATACGTCACGTGACGCAATCAAGTTTGACACCCATGTTCTACAGGCTAAATCCAAGGTCACATGAATAAATTTGCAGGTTGAGCAAATATACGCAAGGGAACATTAATAGGATGAATCCATTCCACCACTGAGCTGGCTAGTGAACAAACTTTTACGCAACCTTCTTAATTCTTTCCACAAAATTATTCCTTCATGGTAACTAAACCTTGACAATTTTTAAGTTAAGCAAAACGAAGCTAAGGAGCTGGATCCCAAAATTATTATCTGAGGAGTTTCCTGATCACTTTCATCACCTTCATAAGTTATTGCTTCTTTATCCTGTACATTCTGTTTCTAGAATTTCCAACTTGTCCTTTAAGAGGAATCCTTTTGAAAGTGGTCGCATGATTGATAATATTTTGGCTTATTTTGTCCTCTTAGTCCTAGTACCTAGCTTTCTATCTACATTTATCATATATTCTTAAAACCACTAGAACTCAGATGCATTTATTATTATATTTTGGGAGAATTACTCAAATTTTTAGAGCAGTGACTGACAATCGACTTTTATTATCTAAGGTTTAAATAGGGTTTTTTTCCCCACAGCAGGAATATGTTTTGAATCCTGTCTTTTAAGGCATTCCACCTAATAGGACACCGTAGACAAGCCTTTTCTGCTGTGGTATCCACCTTCTGGGACATCTTTCCCACTGAGGTGAGATTAACCCCAATACTTGTGTCCCTTTCGTAAGCATTCAAAATGTTTTTTTTTTATTTCTCCATGGGGCCTGGGATCTCCTACAACAGAAGGCCCAAATATTGATTGCTCCATATATAATGTCTTAATTCAACTCTCACACAAACTTGGTAATATTTAATTGTTTTAACTTGTTTTTACTTTCAATTTGTGTGAACACCTTGTGTGAGATAGGTGGCCATAAGAATTTGCTAAAATAAAATAAATAGACTATAAAAGAAAAGTAAGAGATTTATATTCAATTTTCCTTAAATAAGTTTTATACACCTGAATTGGATTACTGGAGTAAGTTCTTCTATAAGCAGTCTGTTTAATTTATTTTTAAATGCCTTCTCTGCATCCTGGGTGTGGACCAGTGGTGAAATGCAAATTTTTTTGCTATCAGTTCTGTGGGCGTGGCTTGGTGGTGGTGGGGTCATGTGACTGGATGGGCATGGCCACTTTTTTTTTTTTTTACTTTTTAAAGCATTTTTTTGTAGCTTTTATCACTACCGGTTTGCCTGAACCGGAGCGAACCAGGAGCATTTCACCCTGGTGTGGACTATGTCTTCCCACCTTTTCCTCAAAAATACAGAATCCAATGTATGTCTGATTTTAAAAAATAGAATTTTGAAACTCATTGAAAATATTTATGGAGTTTCTCACTATGACCGACGTTTTGGGAAGTTGGACCACTTTATTTCTAGTACAGTTTTCTAAATTTTTGAAAACATGCCCATATCCAATGTCTTTATATTTCATGGCATTCATATTTTCCTATAAGAGTTTGAGGAGCTATAAAGACATTGTAATATTGCTGTATATTATTACCAGGTTATACAGTTAATGCAATTTGTTATGCTTTATTTAAAGGTTTTAACAATCCATCGTATGATTAGTTGTAATGTACTTTGCCATGTGATTACTCAATGTGCTTAAACAATGAAGCACTAAACTGAATGCAATCCTCCATTTGTGTGTTTTGCTACATTTTTAAAAAGTATTAAAAATCTTGTAAATGAGAGCTGACAAAAAATATGACAGTAGTGAATTTTGAAGAGATTAAAGCATTCAGTGACTTGCAGCAATTAATTCTGTAGGAAATTGAGTTAGTGTTGGAAATTGTCTCTGTCCACAAAAATCAGTTGCCACTGCTTAACAGAATACCCATGAAAAATTAACATAACATAGATATTTCATAAAGTTAAATGAAATTGTAATAAGAATGTTCTTAAGCATTCTGCCATTGCTTGTTAATCAGACTACAGCTTCTCATTTTACTTTCTTCACATTAGGACAGCTCAAAACAGAGGCAGGATAAGGCCAGAATTCTCATAATTGTGTAATCTAATAGCAAATTGATTTTTTATTATTTGCCATCAAGTTGTGTCAATTCTTAGCAAACACATATCTAGATTTTTCCACGACAATCAGTCCTTACTTTGATCCTTCAGGCTTTCCAACAATGCATCCATTATCACTGTAACTGAGTTGATCATCTTCTTCTCTTTCTATCTTCCTTTCTCAGAATCAAAACTTTTACAGAGAACCAGCCAGGGCTTTACATAATGTGTCTAAGATAGAGCTATTTGAACCAGGTCGTGTGTATCCTGAGTATCCAAATAAATAAATAAAAAGAATAGGTCTGGCTATATGAAGGTGTTTCTCCCACCCCATCCTCACATTTTCAACAGTCCCATATTCCGAAAAACTCCTGAACAGGGTGGGATTCCACGGAATTTTGGTTGAGCCATTGTTGCATATGTGTTCTGTTATCACTTATATTGTGAAACCATGCTGTATATTATATTACATCCTCACTGTGATTAGAATAGCTCTCTTGATGCAATTGCTGTGGTTTGAATAAGTGGTGAAAATTATATCTGTGGAGTTTAAGTACAGACTTTCATTTCTGGTTGTATAGTCTGTAGGTTTAGGTTATTGGCATTTATTGTATTCAATGAAAACCATACGCATAAAATTGCAGAGGAATCACTGGTAAAGTAAGATTGTTTGCTAGCCATAATCACTCTAATGCTCAGCAAATTTGGGTTACAGGTTCGTTTGGATTTGGAAGTACCTAAGACTTTATCCCAAAACAGGGTAAGAAAGTTATATAATAACATAATATGAAACAAGCAAGGAATATTCAAGAATACTGGAAAATATAACACAAGGCAGCAATCAAAGAATAGTAAAAAATACAATAAGCCAAAGAAAGAAAGAACTTATGCTCCTTCTGCTTAAATTCCCAGTCAGGTAATCCCCAGAGTGATTACACCCTACAAAGCCAGCAAGCATGCAGCACCTTGCCAGTTAAGTGTGCATTGAAACTCCATTCCATGACAGTTTTTAGTTTTTGACTAGATTACTTAGGTGGTGGGCTACAACCAGTTTAACAATGGGTTCTGTGAGCTCTTGCGCACGGCATTCAAAATACAGCAATTTGAAGTTCAGCTGCTTATCTTCTAAGGCAACTCTGGTAAATAGAACAGTGGAGGCGCGGAAATCAGCTGTGCTGCACAAATCAGCTGAGCCAGAAAGAAGGAAATATAGGTCAGGATAGGTGGGGTGGGTGGGCGGGGTCAGCTGATTGTCGGAACTACCGGTTCGCTCAAACCAGTCTGAACCAGCAGCAGCCCACCACTGGTTCTGACCTACTACAGTATCATTACATCTGGTTTTGATAGTCTTGTTGAAAACCCAAGTATAGCCCTTTAATAGCAAAAGTAAATGCTTATTTATTTTATTTAGAAAATTTATATAACCATCTACTCACAGTGACTCTTACAAGCAATAAAATATAGAGAAAATATAGAGAAAAAAGTAACCCACACCCACCCACTCTCTGTGTGACAACACGCAGTCAAATAAAATCATTTGATGGGCTCCATCCCATTCTGGGTTCCCCAGGCCCGCTGGCAAAGCCAAGTCTTCAGGGCCTTATGAAAAAGTGTTAAAGTGGGGGCCCATCTAATTTCTTAAAGGAGAGAGGGAGCCTTTTTCTGGGTCTTGTCAGATGTACTTCCTTAGGGGACAGGACCTGCAACATTCCTTGCCTCTCCACTCTACTAGATCGGGTGAATGTGACCAGCAAGAGAAAGTCTGTTAGATAAATATTCTCCAAGCCATGAAGGGTTTTAAAGGTGACAACCAGCAATTTGAATTGAAGCTGGAAGCAAATTGACAACCAATGCAGCTCCCACAGGACGGGTGACACATGTACACCGAAGTCTGCACAAAACCATGCAGGCTGTTGTATTTTGAATCAAGTGGAAATTCCAGATGCTTTTCAAGGGCAGCCCCATGTAGAGCGTGTTGCTTACTTGCTTAATTCTATCTTCTATATTCAATTATTACATGAAAACATAGCTATCATATACTTAAGGGAACAGATACACGCCACTAACTAATTCATCCTCACCAATTGTTTTGTAAAGCCACCACACTACAATCAGAAACAATTATTATTATTATTTTTAATATGCATTTTATATTTTACCCACTTCCTTAATTTTGATCTTCTTCCCCTATTTTGCTCGGTTGTCTCATTAAGACTTTTCATATTTAATCACAGATTTTTTTTTATTTTCAGAATGAAGTTCTTTCAGGTTTGATTCTTGTAAGATTCTAGCTGTTGTTTAATGATGAAAGAAAAGGAGAGGACACAACTTAATTCTCTTTTGGGAAAAAATAGTATAATACAACCAATGAAGTAATAATGGCTTATCTGGAATTTTAACCTGTAAATTCTCTCTTTTATTTTTTTTACTTGAGAAAATCTTGTTATTGAGAATGAGATTGTCATTCAGTGTGCTAGGTTTATTTTTTTTTAGAGATACTGATATGTGAGGATTTTGGAACTAGCTGAGTTCTGCTCAGAGAAATTTGCTATGTCTTATCTAACATAAACTATTGGTATAGTTGTAGGACAGATTAATTACTCATCTTGTCTCCTGACAATTTGATGTGCAGCTAATCCATTGTTCTGTGTACAACATCTTACAAATTAGTCTAACTCAGTAATATAGGGAAACTTTCTTTTCCACAGAAAGGTAATTATTTAAAGCTTAATTGCTTCTTCTTTCTCCCAGAATTAACCCTTTCCCTGGGACATTGTCTCTTATCCTCTTTTCTCAATCGCTATTATATTTCTACTATTTAGATTTTTATCCCACCCTCCCATAAATCAAGGCTAAAACTAAGACAGATCAAAACAATCATTTCATTGTCAAAATTGGGGTGGGTTCTACTTACCTTTACTACCAGTTCATAATGGGGTCGTGAGCACGCACACGCTTCTGCATATGAGCAGAAGCTTCCTGAAGACATCGGGATTGGTGGGCGGAGCCTCCCACCAGTTTTATTACCGGTTCTATAGAACCAGTCCAAACTTGGGGCAACCCACCACTGGTCAAAATTGTTTAAAACTATTATATTTAATCTGAAGTGTCTAAGCCAATAATAATGCCTACTAAAAAGGGATAGAGGAAGTATACAGAAGGTTCCTTTCTGATTTGTATCAGCAAATATAAGAACAATTTTTTTTAAAAAAATAACATCCAAAATAGTATTCCCACTCATGGTAGTATAGTGTGCCCCATAATTTCAATTTTGGTATGTGAGGTTTAGCATGACAATTTCAATACAATTTAATGAAATGTTATTTTTACTAGATTAAACCACTCTTGGTTTGAGAATTTCCACTGGACTAGAACTATAGAAGTCTGAAGTAAGGACATTCCATCGAATATCTCAAATCACTAGAAAGAAAAAACAAACAAACTTTGAGAACAGATTAGAGATCCAAATTAGGTGTCTGCCTTTCAACTGACATTATTCAAAGAGATAAATTGAAAGAGATATATGGAAACTTAGGTCAGTCTTTGAGGAGGTTTGGTAGAGGTTCAATAAAACAAGGAGAAAACAAATTCAGAGGTGACTTCCACCTTTTCAATAGGATTTTTTTCTTTGTTTTCTATTAAATTAAATAAAACAAAATTATAAGAACTCAAATAGGTTGCAAATTTGACTGTTTGGATAATTGAAAATCTAATTCTAGTTGTTTTGCCTCCACTACTTAAGAAAGCAACTCTTTTGAGCCCAGACACTTGGGTTGTTCAGAGCTGGCATTACAAAACCATTAAGCCCTGGGAAAACACAGTTAAAGGATTTCATATTCAGTAGAATAATCTGCCTTCCTGCATTAGTCAGACCCCAAGTTCATTTCTTTCACTCGGTTCCACAAATAAACCGGTTGCATAGAAAGAAACATTGAGAAATGGCAATGGAATCATTCAGGGAGTTTTATTTTCCCAGAAGTCCTCTGCATGCAATATTGCAGAAAGAGAGGGCCATGTAAATCAAATTAAGGGATTCTACTTAAGAAACCAGAGGAAATAAACATATCAAGGGGAAGAAAGATTTTATTAGCATTTTAGATTGGATTGTATGGTCCTGGATAGCTGTTAAGGCTCATGTTAATGTGTTTAATAATTTGAGATTTTGCATCTTTGATTTAAGTGAATGTGTTTAGCACTATTTATACAACACACGTGGGAATTGTGTACTAGTTTCTCCCTTTCTACTATTATCCTCATCTTTTTTTCTCTGCAAGAGATGTAGGGAATATGACAAGCTACTCTATTTGCATAGGTTCACAGACTGTTAAGAATTCTATTTTTTCAAAGTTCTATCCATCACAATTGTCTATGGGGGGGAGCATAGGGTGAACTTGGTAAACCCTGTAATTTACCAAACCCAGCATCCAATATTAGGAATCAAGTGCAAACGGGTGGGTTTTTTCTTGTGATATTGCAATATATGTTTCATTACTTTTGCATTGTCATGGTTGGCAGTTAGATACATTATGCCATCTCTGTTCTGAAATTTCCTCTTGTCTTTTTCCACCAGTTGTCATTCAGTGTGATGAGGCAGCCAAAGTGTCTGGTCATGCCAACTTATATTGTGCAAAGAATCTATGCTGCTCTTAAATTTAAGGGGGTGGTGATGGGGGAGGGGGGAAAATTCTACGGCAGAAATCTTCTCATTGGTGTTAAACTTGTGGCGATAAATGTGTTACCTAATTTAGGGACACAATTGAGGAATTCATCCTACTTTACTCAGAAACTGATTGGAGAATTTTGAAAACCATCAATGGCCAGCAATAGTTCTACAGTTCCCAAAAAGCTTCTCTGTATGGAGAAAGTTCTTCATTACTTACGATGCCTAGGACGGGATGAAAATAAGGATTATGGTGAATTTAGCATGCTCATCCTTACCCAATTTATATATAATTTATTCAGTTTAATATGACTTCTTTTTCACATGAAACCTGAAGAACCCACATATCTGGATATGCCACTTTGGGATCTTAGAGATAAAAATGGGATATAAAGAAATGACAATAAAAGCACAGCATGCAAAAAATCCTCCAGTTCTCATATTGGTGGTAGCATTTTTTTTTATTTCTCAAGCTTATCAATATCTACAGAAAACTTTATTTTCAGAAAATGTACTTTCTACAGACAGATAATTATTTAGAACATAACAAGTAGCAAAATGAGGTTGGCATGAGCTTGCTATTTCCAATAGCTGGAGCAGTTTGTGGTGCTGAAGGCGGTGAAATGTGCTCATAGCAACAGAATGTAATATGTCCACAAGTTGAAGGTTGGCAAAACAGTATTTTCATTTACACAAGAATTTAAGAAATATAATTTAGCATTCATCTAGTAGCGAAGCATATCAGTATGAAGTTATCTAAATCCTGTTGTCAGAGCTTAATAAATACAGTCAATAAGTCACTCGTGTCTGGGAGTCCTCCATTTGCAAACAGACTGTGGATGGTTACAAGATGACACTCAAACAGATTACATTTTGCTGTTTAAACTACCCATAATGTAATTTAAATCCTAACCACTGTGCACATTTGCATACGTTTTCTATTCTTCTGTCTTGTTTAGACATTCATTCATTCACTTTGTATGACTACCCATTCACCATGCAACACAAGGAGGTCAACAAAAGTTAAAGCAACAAGAAAAACATTGAGAAAACTACGACACACCACATTTGAGGCAGCACAAATGTGCACGATCAATAAATATTTTAAATAAATTCAGCTTGCTGGGGGAAAGCCAGTTTTTAACATTTTAAAATAGAAGTAGAGAATAGATAGTTGTACTTTCAGACTTACATTATTCTGTTATGTAACCTTACAACAAAAGTAGTGTTATTGCTCATATTAGTGTTTCTTCTCTGGATTACCTCAAAGGGAAAGTCTTAAAAAGTACATCTAACCCCCCTCCCCTTTACAGTTCAAAAAACTAGAGAGGGTCAAGGTTAACTCAGCGTTCTAGCCTTTTGAGGTCAGTAAAATGAGGACCCAGATTGTTGGGAACAATATGTTGATTCTGTAAATTTTTTTAGAGAGTGCTGTAAGGCAGTATATAAGTTTGAATAGAATTACTGTTTTCAATAACAGCCCTTACTTTCTTCTTTCCTTCCCTCCTTCTGTCTATTTCTAGTTCTTAAACTTGGATATGCATTATAAGACTTAAACTTTGAACAACTCAGTGACTCTCATTGAAGGAAAAAGAACCAACCTTTCTTCTCCTCATCTGGTGAAACTACTGAATTAAAAACAAGAAGATTGATACTTGCCTCTTGCTGAGTAAACCATGAGAAAGAGAGATTTATCTCGATTAAAGTAGCTGATTGCAGCAATGCCAAATAGGTTCTTCCATGACATCTAGCAATAGCACTTAGACTTATATACCACTTCACAAGTGGTTTACAGAGTCAGCATATTGCCCCCAACAATCTGGGTCCTCATTTTACCGACCTCAGAAGGATGGAAGGCTGAGTCAACCTTGAGTCTGGTGAAATTCAATCTGCCAAACTACTGGCAGCTGGTGATCAGCAGAAGTAGTCTGCAGTACTGCACTCTAACCACTGCACCACCACGACTCAATACAATAGGTGCAATACAGTTGTGGGTGGAGAGTTTTAAAGAGTCCTTGTGGAAGGCAGAACATCCAATCCACCATATCCTATATGTGTATGTGTGTGTGCTGATTACAAATTCATTAATACTGTCCTAAGGTTGTTTACATATATACTTCATATTCTCTTCATACATACATACTACTCTCTAATAAGTATGCATATAATTTGCAATTTGAACTTATTTTAAAACTAAGAAACAAAACAGATAATCAAAGGTTCCCAGTTGCACTTAAATCTGATGCTATGAAAAGTGCTCACTTTTTACCTTATTAATTACTTTATATCTGTATTATTTGATTTATTGTGTGTCATCAAGTCATTTCTGACTCAGCAACCAGTTTTATAGATTTTCTCCATGTCAATCTATCTCTAACCTGGTCTTTCAATGGTGCACTCTTCCTCACTCTAACTGAATCCATCTTTGCTGCTGGTTGTCCTCTTCTCTCTTTCCTTCTGCTTTCCCAACTTTAGAGGCAGCTGAGCCTTCACATACCATATTTTTCAGAGTATAAGACGCACACACCCCCCCCAAAAGAGGGTGAAATTTGGGTGCATCTTATACACAGAATGTAGCCGTGCCCATGAGGCCAAAAACGCGAGGTACGGAGGTGGCAATGGTCTGTGGCAATCCCTGCAGCCTGGAACAGCTGATTGGGGGTATTCCGGGAGGCTGATCCACCTGCCAATCAGCTGCTCATGCTGATTAAGGCTGCAATAGTGTGCTGAAGGTGACCTGGCTGTTCGCTATTTGCTGCAAGGACGTATCAGAGTTTATAGCAGCAATCACATTCAGAAAGCATATATAAGTAACTGATTCAGCAGGATTCAATAACTTTTCTTTATATATAAAATAACACATGAAGTAAATATATAATACCAAAAGCAGTTTTTCCAATGTGGTAGTAAATACAAGCAAAACCCATGCAGAGCAGAGGAGTTTCAGTTTCAGTTTTAGTTTCAGAGCAGCATGCAGCTTTAGTACAGAACAGTTGAGCTAAGCCATGCCCAGCCTCCTTGCTGTCTCCTTGTTGCTCACACAGCAAATACTGTTTCAGTTTCCAAACAGCCCTCAGCTCTCTCACACACTGACAGGATGCTAGCCAGATGAATACCAATGGATGCTGGTAGGCAGAGGCAGAATTTTTTTTCTTATTTTCCTCCCCAAAAACTAAGATGCATCTTATACTCTGAAGTGTCTTATGCTCTGAAAAATATGGTAATGTGTTCAAAGAAGGATAAACTGAGCCTAGTCATTTATGAGATATCTGGGCTGATTTGTTTGATTTGTTTGTTTCTTGGCTGTCCACAGTATTCTCAGCAGACCTCTCCAACACCAAAATTCAAAAGCATAAATATCCTGTTGTTCACAGTCTAACTTTTGCTTCCCTAAAGTATCATGGAATACCATAACTTGAGCTTTATGGGTACAGAAACATTTGAATATATTTTCCAAAACCTTCAAGGCTGCTAGTCTATGGCATGTTTTTGTTGACTGCTTGTTTCTTTCCTTTTACATTTTTTAATCCCATTTTTATTATTTTTATAAAGAACTCAAGGCAGCAAACATACTTAATACTCCTCCCATTTTCCCTGGAGTCCGTGAACAATGCCTGTGAGGTGGAAGCTATCCACCACTTTAATATTTTCATCGGCAATTCTAAGACTGTTTGTTTTTACCTGTTGTCATTAGTTTGGTCTTTTTTATATTTAATGTTAATTCTGATGTGTTTTTTTTCACATTGCTCCATAACTTTTATAACTACACATTCTTTGCATTTTTAGCTGTCAGCATAAGGCAAGTTATTGATGTTTCTACCTCCAGGTTTAAAACCTTGCTCTCTCTTCTTCCAATTCAGCTTCCCTTAATTTATATTCAGCATATCACTATTATACCTGCGTCTAATACCAATCAAAGGCAATTTAGCTACATCAGCCTGTTAGTTTGTCACTTTTGTACAACAACAGCTCAAAGTCTATCAGTAGGTATAGCAACCACACCACTTATTAAATCATTCCTGATTTAAAATGAACTAGGAAATACTCAAATTGTTATGCCTTTTTTAACAGTTCTCTGTGTGAAAGTGAAATAATTCATTAATGAGAAAATTATTTCATTCTTTCTAAATAACTGTAATACGCCCAATATATTTAAAAGAACCCCACAGGTTATAAGTTTTCTACCAGGATTCCTCCTATTGGACCAAGACAGTACAAAAATAAAATTCATTCTCTTTCAGGGTTGACTATTCTCATTTATTATTCAATTTCACTTATTTTATCAATGATTTTTTGAAAATCCTTTGAAAATCCACATTAATACACACACACACACACACATACACACACAATCTATGCAACTGACATATTTTATCATTTTTTGACTGCAACTTTCTTTAATATAAGCTTAATTAACGCAAAGTCAAACATACTTTTGTTTTACTCCTTTTTGTCCTGCAAATGCCAATTTTGATGAATGTTTTGCAGACAAAAGCTATGTATGAATTCTACTGCAGATGGATAAGCATCAATGTAGCTACTCCACTACTGTTATCCATGTTATCCATTGGAATCCATTAGAGTTGGTGGTATTTCAAAGCAAACAAAATCCATCTTTATTTATACCTCTAGAGGGAATTTGCAAAGACATTTATTGGAGCATGGAGGATGTGCAAATAAGCAACTTAGATGTTGCTGAAAAATATTTATTTCAGATGTATTTTCTTCTCATACTGAGCATTCTCTAGGCAATTTTTATTCCAGAGACGAATGGTATCAGCTGCCAGCTAGTAACATACCCTCTGTTTTTTGTTCTAATTCATGCTGCATCTCAAAATGTTGTGGAATATAAAAATAGATAAAGACACCCTCAAATTTAGCTGGTACTCGTTGGATATATACATGCAATTTTATTCCATAATTTTATTGTGGTAATGATGTGTTATTATCTTGCTTTTTTTCTTTAAATGTTTCAAGTCATGCAAGATAATCCTGTTTATGTTGTATTTTCACTCTTTCTCATGCTCTCTCTCTCTCTCTCTCTCTCTCTCTCCCTCTCCCTCTCTCTCTCTCTCTCTCTCTCTCTCTCTCTCTCTCTCCCTCCCTCCCTCTCCCTTCCTTCCTCCCTCCCTCCCACCCTCCCTCTCTCAGCATTATCAATTACCCAAGCAAGCACATGCCTACCATTTTGGGGCAGGTTTGCTAGGGCTGAGAGAGAGAGAGTAATTGGCCCATCTAACTGGTTTCATCACTAGAAAGAATTTTAAGTCATGGTCTCCCAGTTTATAGCCTGGTGCCTTTACCTGTACAATTAGCACAGGGGCCCCACAAGACTGTGTGCTCTCTCCACTTCTCTTCTCTCTATATACCAATGACTGCATCTCAAACGATCCATCTGTTAAACTACTGAAGTTTGCAGATAACACAACAGTGATCGGTCTCATTCAAGACAATGATTAATCCGGATACAGATGAGAGGTTGAACAACTAGCCTCGTGGTACGACCAGAACAATCTGGAACTGAACATATTCAAAACCGTAGAAATGATGGTGGACTTTAGGAGAAATCCTTCCATACTACCACCTCTTACAATACTGGATAACACAGTATCAACAGTAGAGACCTTCAAATTTCTAGGTTCTACCATATCTCAAGACCTAAAATGGACACCTAACATCAAAAACGTCATCAAAAAAGCACAACAAAGAAAGTTCTTTCGGCGCCAACTCAGAAAGTTCAAATTGCCCAAGGAGCTGCTGATCCAGTTCTATAGAGGAATTATTGAGTCTGTCATCTGCACCGCTATAACTGTCTGGGTTCTGCAACCCAACAAGGCAGACACAGACTTCAGACGATAATTAGAACTGCAGAAAAAACAATTACTATCAACCTGCCTTCCATTGAGGACCTGTATACTGCATGAGTCAAAAAGAGGGCTGTGAAAATATTTACAGACCCCTCGCATCCTGGACATAACCTGTTTCAACTCCTATCCTCAAAACAGTGCTATAGAGCACTGCACATCAGAACAACTAGACACAAGAACACCATCACTTTGGTTTTTTCCCGAACACCATCACTCTGCTAAACAAATAATTCCCTCAACACTGTCAAACTAATTACTAAGTCTGCATTACTATTAATCTTCTCATCGTTCCTATCACCCATCTCCTCCCACTTATGACTGTATGATTATAACCTTGTTGCTGGTATCCTTAAGATTTATATTTCCGTATGACTATCATTAAGTGTTGTACCTTATGGTTCTTGATGAATATATCTTTTCTTTTATGTACTCTGAGAGCATATGCACCAAGACAAATTCCTTTTGTGTCCAATCACATTTGGCCAATAAAAAATTCTATTCTATACTGGCTCTCTAAGAAATCCCAGTCTGCTATTTTATGTTACTTTTAATAAACAAAGGTAGGATCTCAAAAATGAAGTCAATATTAGGGAATCAGCTTTCATAGTTGGTAGTTTTCAGATTCATTCACCAAGTCACCTTTCTTTCCACTATTGTGTTATATGCAGTTTTGTGGCATAGAAAAGTCTAGCTACAGCAAAACAGATAACATAGTCTGCCTACTGTCACAATTGCAGATCTCTGATTCAGTGGAATAGTCCTGATTGCTCTCAACCTGTCAACTTGAGTAAAAGATAACATGGGGCCTTTCAAATAACCTTCCCCCCCCCCCCGCTTCATCAGGGAGCTACTGTTTTACATTAATACCCATGTCATCCTCTGCAAGATTTCATGGTCTATAGTTTCTCTCTGGCAGAAGCCAATCTGATATTCAATACTTCCATTACTGGAAGAAAACATTTGTTGCAAGATCCAATCTAGGTTGGTCACTGGGATCAGAGCAGGGATGAAATGCTACCAGTTTGAACCAGTTCAGGTAAACCAGTAGTGGTGGCAGCGCGAGGCTCCACCTACCTGCCTGGTCATCATTATTTCCTGGTTTTAACCAGGAAGTAACCTATTTTTGACCCTCTGCGCATGCGCAGAAGGCTTTGTGCATGCGCAGAGGGTCCAAGCGCACACTTCTGAACTGGTAGGGAAGGTAAGTAGATTTCAACCCTGGATCAGAAGTTTTGTCTTCTGAGCTTTCAGACTTATGCTGGAGCCCATCCGAAGGGAACTTTTCGGAATTCCTTAAGGATGGGCTCCAGCACGAGTCTCAAAGCTCAGAAGACAAAGCCTCTGGTCCCAGTGCCCAATCCAGATTGGATCCTGCAACACTATCCCAGGACATGTATATTCACCTTCATTCATGAAAAAATTTGTGTGAACTCAAATTCCTCCCTCCTGCTACACAGTTTTCTAGAGAATGTCTACCATTCTCTACCTCAGTTTTTCCTCATTCTGATTGGTTGAAATTCTCTGCATGTCTGGAGAAGACATTCTTATGGGAATATATTACTTTATCTTAGTGGTCTTCAAATAACCTGCAATAATTTGGCAGATGTTGCTCAATTTTGTCTCATGTCAGTGAAGAAGTGTTCTAAGAACTGGTCTTTTTTCTCATTTCTACTATAAATTTTTAAAATCAAAATGCATGATTACTCAAAAACTCGCTGGGTTTTTATTCTGATTTATTAATATCCATGGCCTTGCATCTTGTTTGAGCAAATGGTAGAGACTGACCTGATTTTTATAGTTTGATTAACTTAGTAGCAGCCTTTTTTCTTTAAGGCTGCTGCTTTTTTAAAAAAAATTGGGGTAAATTGTTTTGTCTGCGTTGCTATGGCTAAACCATAAGCAGAGACCTTTGTGCTTGTTTTTCGATAATCGAGGTTGTGTCACCCCCTCTTTCTTTAGGTAAGCTATGGTACTGGATATGTTACCATCCACATTTGTTTTCAAGCCTGATTTAGAATTCTTTGATTTTTCTTTAAGTACCTGCATTATTAATTTTGGTTTTAAAACCTATGTCAAAATATATCCCTCCCAGAAATACATATGATTATTAACAGTATCATATACACTGAGACATTCAATCAATCAATCAGAATAGAGTTGGAAGGGACCTTGGAGGTCTTCTAATCCAGCATGAATGCTGTGTTTATTTATGGTTGTTGTTGTTCAGTTGCTAAATTGTGTCTGATCCCTTGCGACCTCATGGACCACAGTAAACCAGATCCTGCTGTCCTCCACCATCTCTCAGAGTTTGCTCAGAAAATTCATGTTCATTGTGTCAATGATACTATCTAACCATCTTATCCTCTGCCATGCCCTTTTCCTTCACTCTTTCCCAACATCAGGGTCTTTTCCAATAAGTCCTCCCTTCTCATTTGGTGGCCACAGTTTTTGAGCTTCAGATTCAGTATCTATCCTTCCAAAAAAGAGTCAGGGTTGATTTCCTTTAGGATTGACAGATTTGATTTCCTTGTAGTCCAAGACACTTTCAATATTTCAAAACAAAGATGAGGATCAGTATTTTGCTTGTATGTGACTTTCCTGCTCCAAATCTAGCTTGTTATACTATCTCCTTTGGGTCATTATTCAATGTTCTAATCATGGCACAAGATTTCTTGCTTTTGTATATTACATCTGTCCTCTCAATACATTTCTGTTCTACTTTATATTTAAACAGCACAGGTGCAAATTCTTCTTTTGCAGACATCTTTCCTACAAAGATAATCATACATAATATTTATTATAGATGTAAATATAATTATTCTACTTGGTAGACAAGTGAAGTATAACATCACAATTGCTTATTATACACACCTTGCTAGCACATTTCAGGGTTTTGACAAAATTATCCTAAAGTTTTATATCTCTGCTGCTACTCAAATGAATGGGATACTGCTTATTAGGTTGATCTTTTTAAAACTGACTTGCAATCCAAAAGGTGTCCTTTTTTGTAATTTTGTATAATTATCAGGAATACTTAAACATGTGAAAGTGCAAAACTAGGGTTAAGGCCACGTTGCTGCTTTGTGATGAAAAATCCAGACTAGTCTTGTTGTCATCAATTAATGTTTAAGAAATTAATTATTAGTTCTAAGACTGAAATATGTTTTAGGTGATGGTTTTTTTAAACCATCCAGTGGTGGGTTCCTATACTGTATAATTAGTTAAGAAACTGTCCCATCCATTCATTTTGGTGATTCACAGCAAAGCAGTTAGGAAGATGATAGACAAGGCATTGCATAGTGTGCTTGCAATGTTAATTTTAATTGGAAAACAATTCAATTACTGGAATTCTTGTAATCCCATTCCCGTCTTCTCAACAAATCTTGCTAAAGAAATTTGGTGACAAACTTGCTTAGAAAATACTTTTCGTTCAGGCAGATACCAGGAGTGACAAAACCTGGGGACTTGGGATCATGTAGCTCAGGATTTATTTGGTTCCCCTAGGCCCAGGTTTCCACCAAGTCACCAAATATGATATCTTCATTTATCACTTTGACAATAATTATTCCCATTTATCATTCTGGCTATTGAAATTGCCAGTGAAAATTTGGCTCTTATTCTCCTATGTCTCTGACTCTGCTAAAGCAAAGTGCCTATTTTTGATACTTTGTAAAAGACTCCATCTATTTTTATATTTTATATTTAATCTTGATTCCATTATTAGCTCTCATAGTATACATAGTTGAGATGGAATATCTAACAGAGCCTGGAAAAGCAGAGGAGGAGAAAGACCATTGTAAAAAAGACACCTCAGCTGCGGGGAGGGCGGAAAGCATGAGAAAGAGAATCAGAGCAACTCTGCCTTAATTACACTAGATATAAGCTGAGTAGAGAATTGCTTTGACAGGCTTTCAAGATTAATGTCAAGGTCTATGAGGCTGGCAAACTCAGGAGACAAGACTCACTAGGATTTCTGGAAAGATCTTTATTGCTAGTATGGTAATGTAGCATATTCTTGAAAGTCTGTTTGAGCAATTCTTTCCTTCATTCCCCTCCCCTTAACTTATATGTTTTACAATGTCCCTTTTTTACCTCTGAATTCTTCGTTTGATAGATATCCCATCACAACAGCTCCAATGTCACAGAAAGGGCACTGCCACATATTTATGTAGTCCTTCTAATTTCGTATTTCAGACCGTAATTTGATTATCGGGTGGTCTTTTAAATCCTCCTTGTAAAATTAGTTCTTGACGGTTTTCTTTTCCACATATTTCCAAAGAAAGGTCTTTGGGCAGTCGAGAAGCCTTCAAAATGGTCATTAATCATTTCTATAATGCTCCCATAGAGGCTAACCTGTTTTTTCAGTCTCTAGCCACTTTTAAATGTTGTATTTGGATTAACTTGGTGAAATGGTATTAACAAGATTAATAGATCTGATTGTAGTACAAGAAACCTGGTTAGCAGCTGGAGACGAACAGATTTCGATATCTGGTTTTAATTCCCGGGTCACACGGGCATGAAAATTACAAGAAAATGGCTGGGCAATAGGAAGACTGGCCATATTGATCAGGGTAAAATGAAATTCATAATAGATAGATTATGTGATGACCCGGGACAAGGCATGAAGGCCACACAGCCAGCTGAGAGTCAAACTCCCCTTTAATGTTCCAACTTTTCCCCAAAAGCTCCCATGTTCATGGCAAATCCCAGAGCAAAGTGCTCTCACACACATAGCAGCTTCTGGCTGTGAGCAGTCAAGCAAAGCAAAGGAACAGAGAAATGAATCCACAAAGCAAGGAACAAGGCACTGAGTCAACAAAGCAAGGAAGAAGCAATGAGTCCATGAAGCAAGGAAGAAGGCAAGCAGTCCTGCAAACACCAGACATCTGCAATGGCACACAAAAGTCCACAAATTCAGCATTTGTTCCTGACAAACGCCCCTCCCCACAGTGTCTCCTTAAATCTCAGTCCCCAGGGATTGGGGTGCTCTCCTCCTGAGTCATTGGGTCAGCCTGTGCTGTTCTCTCCACTCTCTGTGCTTGGGGATCAAAAGGGGGGCAGTCCTTGTTCATTGCCTGAGCTCTGTCGCTCCTCATTTCCACTGCTTGCCCTCTCTTGGTCATCCTGTCCCCATTTCTTCCTGCTAGCAAGCCATCCCAATCCTGAGGGGTCCTGGGCTTCCTTGTCCTGCTGCTCCCCACATTCCTCTAAAGCCAACGAAGATGCCCCCTCATCTCCAGTTCTGTCTTGTCCTTCTCCAATTCAAGTTTTGATGGGGGCATGACAGATTACTCAAGCTGTGCTTGAAGAGAGGGTGCTTAATATGCACATTTGGGCTGCCCAACATTCAAATGCCATCTTCCCTATACGGATTCTCCATTCAGTTCTGGGTCCAATCAGATCTGAAGACCAACAAAGGATCTTGGACATGGCTGCCAAAAGTGATATTGCATCTCTTAAATATGTTAAGTCTTTGAAGTGGTCGGCTTAGCATAAATCAATCTCCCAGAAATAAAAGTTTTTAACATCTTATATGCTTCAACATCTTAGAAGAGGTTTCTTTAGAGCACATTTTGAAAAACTAGATTCTATGCTCAGATATGGGAGGCCATTTCAAAGACTACCTAGAACAGATTGAGATTAGTTGTAGGGTTGATGATTTAGTATGGATATATCTTATTCTTTTCTTTGTATTAGTATTTTTTAGGGGGAGAGGTATATGGTCAGATAACTAATCAATAAAGTTTCTTCTTGTTGCAATTTAGTATTCAGTTGCCAAAATAGACAGACAGACAAGCTCATGACTCCCAACACTGGTACACAATACTCTTATTGTGGTCTCTTGGAATTGCATGATAGTTATAGAGGAACTAGATTCTCACTGTTGTTCTGTGGATGATCCTACTTCCCATAGATACATTTTGTGCACTTATGATCTACAGATCTCTAGATTTAAAAGCAACACTTTATAAGTACAGAGAAATAGGATGTTATTCTTAAACCTTGATTACATTCCTGTAAGTTGCTATTGATCAATATTGTTCACCTAAAATATGGGGCAGTATTGTAGCTCTTATCCAAATCTGTAATATGATTAACAACAAACTAAACTAAATTTGTTGTTACTTATTGTAATATTACTCCAAACTTAAGCATGGGTATCATACAATTAGCTTCATTATGGAGTTGGAAAGATGGAACAGGTTGACTAAGTACATTTGAGTAATTGCAATCCTAATTTCCATTAACCGTTGGATGTGGTACAATGTGAATTTTCTAGGGGAGGCTATGTAGCAAGACTACTTTTCCCCCCTGAAAATTCTTCCAGAATTTGCATAAAGCTATTGTTCCAGTTTTCTTTTGAACTGAGTCACCTGGTCATATGGAGGAAAATTTAGAATAAAGACGTTAGATTTGACCTTCCTGCAACCAATGCAGAGAACAAATTGAAAGATGAAAGGTTAAAAATTCAGCATCATGGATCAGTTACCAAAAGGAGCAAAAAACAGCAGGAGGAAAATCACAATATGCAGAATGTTGATGCAGATACAACACACCCACACAAAATGCTTTCACAGTGAAAAAATATACAATTCCATATATAGTTACCCAATGCAATTATTATTCATGTTTGTGTTTACTTCTATTACATTTATGTGACTATCATTTTTATGTACTATATATTGTACAAATAAAGGAAAAAGGGATGTGTATGAACTATGAGATGTACATGAAAGGAGAGGTATATGATATAGAAGCAAATACAAATACAAAAGAATACAAGGAAGGAATACAAACAACTAGGTGGAGCTAATAAGAATTATTACTATTAAGGTGACATGAAGGCTAAAAGTAAGGATAAGATGGGATTGGCAAGGAATTAAAAAAATATAATATGTGATTTTGGGGATATGTCTAACATAAAATAAAAATAAATTAGGCAGCTGATCCATTATGCAGGGAACATAGGAAGTAGTAGGTTTCTGTTCCAGGGGATTGGAATAAATGAGTTATAATTTCCTTTCCAATACGTGTATTCTGTAATTCTGTGATTCTATTATGTCTTCCATAGGAATTTAATGTGCAACTGCTGACAAGATTATGGTATAATGAGTGTGTGTGTGTGTGTGTGTGTGTGTGTGTGTGTGTGTAACATGTATCTATATATATAAAAGCAAAAACCATTCACACATTAATCATGAAATCGCCAGAAGCGTAAAGTCTACAAACATGAAATTTGCCACATATGTTTCTCTTGGCTTCTAGATGCTCACTAAGAAAGGATTTTTCAAAATGACCATCAGAGCATTAGTATTTCCTATATTATTATAACACGCTCTGATGCTAATTAGTTAGATGTTCTACTCCCCCTCCCAACTTGAAAATAACTCTGGAGAGAATGGGATAGCATAGGACAGGCTTCTGTGGTGCAAGCCTCATGGAGAGAAGGGGCTAGAAAGTCTGAGGGAGAGAAGGGGATAACATAGGAAACGTTTCTGATGGACAAGCCTGAGGGAGAGAAGGGGATAGGAGAGGATCTATGGGGCCAAGTCTGAGGGAGAGAAGGGGAGAGGAGAGAACAGGAGAGGTTCTGTGGGACCAGCCTGAGGAAGAGAAGGGGAGAGGAGAGGATCAATGGGGCAAGCCTGAGGGAAAGAAGGGGATAGAGAGGAGAGGCTTCTGTGGGGCTAGCAACCTTAAACACTCAAAGAGCCATTTGGATCCATTTCTGACAGAAAAGAAAACCAGGAGCCACAAAACCCTTTTGACATCTAAAATGAAGATAATACTGCATATATTGTTTTTTACCTTTCTGTTATGTATAAAAACAACTATAGTGTGTTGCATTTATGAAATCAATGATCTGCTACAGAGAAAACACATTTTTATTTCTGCTTGCAACAAAAACATTTTGAACTCCGAAAAATAGATGGGCCAAAAAGCTCAATAAATCACGTGCCAACCGGTGTCACACATTGGTGGTTGTGACGCATATTTTGAGCGACAGGGAGCTGCAGCAGAGGGATGAAAGAGCCACATGTGGCTCCAGAGCTGAGGGTTGCAGATCCCTAGGCTACCAAAGCACCTATGTTCCACCTCTTGGCATATTCCCTATGCATAGATGCTCAGGGTTTGATTGACAGCAGAAAAAGAGGGGCTTAAGGAATCACAAGCAATGAGTGCCAGGTCTGGTGACTGGCTTCCAAACATATCTATAATTGAACATGGTCTCTTGTTTTTAGAGTGAAAAAGTTACATTAGATATTAGGAATATGAGCAATAACTAAAGCATATTTCTCATATGTAGAAAATATAAATATATACAACATAAAAGAGGTGGGTGAAAATCCAAAGAGTCCAATATATCCAACAAAGATAAAGTGCACCAGATCTAAATATTTTAAAATATCCAAAATATGCTAATAGACTTAGAACATATTTATACTCCACCCTTAATCTGGTCCAGAGCTCACACTAGCTTTATCTTAAACCAACTTTTTAAAAAGCTCAATCCTGCATTGTGTTGCCTTGGCAGGAGCTTGCAACTGAATTAGCCCAAACTATCAGGCTATCAGATCCTAAAACTTTTTCACTTGCATAGTAATGATAATGCTTGTCTGATGAGGAGAATGCCCCCCAAATGAGGTAACTATTACTGGTTTTTTCCTTTCTTTCTCTGAACTGTCTATTTTTTCTATTGGTCTTTTTTTTTCTTTTTAATGAGTGCATCTGTATATCATTTCCTCATCTGCTCAGTCCCTTTTGTGCATGTAGGACTCCTTTTTCTACACTCCTGCCCTAAAGTTCTGTCTTGATGTGATAGTGGTTCCATTTGTGAAAAGTGGTTCCATATTTTGAGAAACATGGTTTTCATGCAAATATGCATTTTTGGCTCACTGGATATAGAAACCATGGTCAAGTGCAATTCTCTGAAACATTTACCTCTTCATTATTCATTTCTGGCACTTATGAGAGCATATAGTTTTCCAAGTTTGGAAAACATAATAAAGCATTTCTAAGAAAGTGGCAGCCTTTTGTAGCAGGTCAAGTCAAGGAAGGATTTCAGGAATGCTAATTTATTGTTGTAGGACATAATAACCAAATCTTTAAAGTCTGTCCAAAAGTCTCTCTTTCTTCCCATCTTATCCTAAACAAAATCAAGGTGGGGTTATTTTGAGTTTCTTTCTAATGCTTACTTCAATCTTTGGACTGTGAAATCTTTACTGTAAATCATTTCTTAATAGTTCTACATCTACAAGGTGGATGTATAAAACAAAGAACCTAATGGACCAGCTTTCATTGACTGTAAGTAGTCAGCCAGTAAAACAGGTTGACCCAAGAAGTAGTGAGCACCAAAGAATTGAGGCCTTTGAACTATGGTGCTGGAGAAGACTCCTGTGAGTCCCTTGGACTGCAAGGTGATCAAACTGGTCAGTCCTAGAGGAGATCAACCCTGACTGCTCTTTAGAAGGCCAGATCCTGAAGATGAAACTCAAATACTAATGAGAAGGAAGGACTCACTGGAGAAGAGCCTAATGCTGGGAAAGATTGAGGGCAAAAGAAGAAGGGGATGACAGAGAACGAGGTGGCTGGATGGAGTTACTGAAGCTGTAAGCGTGAGCATAAATGGACTCCAGAGGATGGTAGAGGACAGGAAGGCCTGGAGGAATGTTGTCCATGGGGACACGACTTCGCAACTAACAACAACAACAAAGAAGTAGTGAGATCACCATCACTGGAGGCCATCAAACAGTTTGGTTGGTCATTTATAACAAGGTATTGATCAGGATGTGGGACTAGATGAGTTTATAATTTATTTTATTATATAGTTACCTATGATATTTTCCCCAAATTCATGGTAATCCCTCAAAGATCCCTTCTATGTCTATGATTATATAAGTAGTCATTCCAAAATATGGCTATTGATTATCATTGTTTAGTTTTCTTTGATATCAAAAGCAGGAAAAATATGTGGAAATATTGCACTAAATTCGAAGAGAAGACGTGAATACATTATGAATCTTATTTGCATCTTGTCACTGAGTGCCTATGCTACATAAATAAATCCCCCTCACGCATACACACTTAAATTAACCTATACTTGAAAGAGAAATTCTATTTAATTGCATTCTTAAGAACTTTAAATGTAGATAATCTCACCAACTTTAATTGGATTTCTAGTATGTTTGAACCAATCATATTCTTTCAGTTCTTATTGATCTTGTCCTATAAAATGAAATATTTCCTAGAATGTTTTATATAGGTTTGTATCTTAGCATTTGTCCCTTTTATTAAATCTGCTGAATGAGAGATAGGGAGAAAAAGGAAGAAGAAAAATTAATTAAACTTGGTAATTTATTTCAGAAATCATAGGAGTGATTAAACAAACTTAAAATTGTTTTAGAAGCAAAGGGGGAAAAGCTTCCCAACATCGGCACATAATTGGTTTTATAAAATGTATCACATAATTGATTTTAGTAAAAGAAATTAAAGTGTGAATGAACTTGAATGGGATTATGTTAAAGAATTTGTATTTTTCTGAAACATTTTGAGAAAAGCATAAAGGAAGAAAAACTGATTATTTTGTGACTTGCTTTTTTAAAGATGTATGCGTTCAATTCATCTCAGAAGAAAATTGGAAATATTTTACACTTGATAAAATAAAAAAAGTAAGAATAATTGCCTGGGCTCTATTTAGAGATGTTGATTTTATTACAAAGTGGTTTCTGAAGATGTGGTGAATTAAATATATTTAATTCATCACAATAAATTAAATATATTTAATGCACTACTATTAATCTTCTCATTGTTCCCACCACCCATCTCCTTCCACTTATGATTGTATGACTGTAATTTTGTTGCTTGTATCCTTACAATTTATATTGATATTGTTTCCTGATTGCTTATTTGTACCCTATGACTATCATTAAGTGTTGTACCTTATGATTCTTGATGAACGTATCTTTTTTTTATGTAGACTGAGAGCATATGCACCAAGACAAATTTCTTGTGTGTCCAATCACACTTGGCCAATAAAAAATTCTATTCTATTCTATTCTATTCTATTCTATTCTATTCTATTCTATTCTATTCTATTCTATTCTATTCTGTTAATTCAATATATTTATACCAAATGAAGAAATGGAAGGTTACTGGTTTTTATCTTATTAAAAGTTTGTTATATTTTGCTATGATCCTTCCCTACTTCCAACACAGGCCTGATCTATATTAAGCCTTCTGCACAGGCATAATACATTTGAATTAACAACATCAACAAAACTATTTTTGTTAAGTCTTTCACATAGTGAGTAGGCTGATCATACTAAGCAAGATGGATAAACTTTATATATCACAGCTACATTTAGAGCAATAGTGGGTTGCAAAACCTGTTGCTACTGTGCACTCGTGCACGTGAGCAATGCTTCTGCACATGCGCAGAAGCGTCTGGCATGGGTGGGCGGAGCCTCCCACTGCCGCCGCTAACGGTTTGCCAATCTGGGTAGAACCGGTAGCAACTCACCACTGATTTAGAGTCATAATCTAGTATTAGAAATCCTATCAATTATCTCCCCTATAGTTTTTTCCATATTGCTTATCTTTGTCCATCCCTGTTCTCATTCCCAGAATTGTCGGAACTGGGGAAAGGAAGGACAGAGAATCAAGCAGACCATGTTTTTATGAGACAGCTACCTAGCTTGCTGGTCCTTAAGAGCAGAAAAATGTTTGCTACTAGCTGAATCAAGCTGTATGTTGACAAAAAGAGAAAAGGAGTCAAAAATGATATTAAGAGGAAACAAGCTAAATTCTGGACAATCAAGTTTTGGTTCTTTTGCCATTCCTTCACAAAGTCTCGCTCCCAATTCCCTGATTCTATATTCCAGGATTCTCTTGTATAGACTGTTGTATATATAAATCAAATATTATTAAAACATCTTAGGAGCCATGGTGGCATGGTGGTTAGAATGCAGTACTGCAAGCTAATTCTGCCGACTGCCAGCAGTTCGATTCTGACTGACTCAAGATTGACTCAGCCTTCTATCCTTCCAAGGCCGGTAAGATGAGGACCCAGATTGTTGGGGTCAGTATGCTGACTCTGTAAATTGCTTAGAGAGGGTTGTAAAACACTATGAGCTGGTATATAAGTCTTAGTGCTATTGCTATTGCTGTTATGTTATAGAAGGTTGCATACAAAAACACAAACATGAGTATTTTTGTGTATGCATTTAGTAAATGATTACACAGAGACGAGAACATTAAGTTCAGGAAGTTGAGTGACTAACAGGCAACAACCAGCAGCTGAAAAGAAAGAAGACAGGCCAATCAATCAATATCTCTTTAGGCAGGTAAGGAATCTATGAAACCCCACTTTTATTTTATTAGTATTGCACCTAATGATATCAATTTCCCAATAATCTTTAGACCTAAAATCCACATGGACCCCACCACAATTTTCCTTTTTTCCCTTTTAATAGCTATAGTTCTTAGACTTATATACCACTTTACAATGTTTTACAGCCCTCTCTACAGAGGTTTACAGAGTCAGCATATTGCCCCCCAAAATTTGGGTCCTCATTTTACCTATCTTGGAAGGGTGGAAGGCAGGGGTGGACTGCTGGTGGTTCGCAGGGGTTCAGGAAAACCTGTAGCTAAGATTCTGTGCAGTTTGGAGAACCCCCAAACTGCACAGACCCCCAATCGCACTCCTGGCTGGCCCCACTTACCCTGCCCCGCCCCTCCCAGGAGTCCCTATATGGCCTATATGGCCTATTTTGGATGCAGGTAAGTGCAGGGTGTGCACAGAGGCTTGGGGAGGGCGAAAAATGGGCCTACTGGAAGTTTGGGAAGGCCTGTTTCCGGCTGCCAGAGGGCCTCTTGAGCCTGGGGAGGCCGTTTTCAGCCTCCTGGAGGCTCAAGGAAAGCCTCCAGAGCCCGAGTAGAGCAAAATCGCCACCCCCTGCCATGTTGCAGGAGGCCAACTAGGCCACGCCCACCATGGCCACGCCTACCCAGCAACCAGGCAGAGAACCCCTTGCTAAAATTTTTGAAGCCGACCCCTGATGGAAGGCTGAGTCAACCTTGAGCCTGGTGGGATTTGAACTGCCAAACTTGCAGTCAGCTGGCAATCAGCAAAAGTAGCCTGCAATACTGCACTCTGGCCACTGTGCCACCGAGGCTATATCAATTTTAAGCTATATCAATTCTGTTTAGGATTAATGCATTCAAAGAAACTAAGATAATTCTAACACATGCCTTTCCTCCTCTCCCAAGTTGGATTTTGCCGACCAGGTTGGAAAAGCCACATTTTTCTGATAAGTATCAAGAGAAAGAAACTACATCCTATTTCTTTCTCTGATTTTTGTCCCTCTCTTGTTCATTTTTTAAAAAAATGCCTAACACATACAGCACAGTCTACTGTACTTGCATGGATGTGGTCCTTGTATACTTTATAATCAGGTTTGTGGTCCCTATCCCTTCTTTGCATTTTCATCAGCTCTGCCTTTCTCCCACTCTGTTAAACTCAAGAAATTGGAACCAATGGGAATGGAGGTTACAAACCATACAGAGCTCTCTGCCACTTCAAACTAAGTGTGGGTGACAGTAGAGAAGTGGCTGGAGCTGTAACATCTTTTCCCCTTATGAAATTGCTACCCTCGTTGCTTGCATAAAAAATAGACAATAACGATAATGGAATATTTGTATTCCACAGAGACTGGAATTCTTAGCTTCAAACCTGTTTATTTGTTTGCTTGCTTGATTTCTATAGCTCCCCATCTCAGTAAATGGCTCTGGTCAACTGAGGTAATGCTTCCCAAGCTAAATTAATAATATTCCTACAGAAGCATAGATTTTTTTTCTTAAAAAATCTAGGAGGTTATAACAAATTTCAAATCAAAGTGTTCTTAAAATGACACCATCTTTAAATTACAGATTGGTTTCTTTAGCATCTATCTAAATGTATTACACCTTCTAAATGCCAAAAATATTTACTAAATGGATAATAATTTAGAGATTAATATTCTCTTATGTGAGTATAATTAATAAATATGTGATTATGGATTTGTTTTTGTGGCTTTAAAAAGCAGTAAATGAATGAAAACAGTAATTTGTAACACCAAAGCAAAACTCCCATTAATTTCCACTGAGAGCTCAGCAGTCTGTATCTATGGAATTTTTCTCAATAAAATTTCTGACGTTGATATTAACTTGAAAGTAATAAGAGTGGCGAGAATCTGTAAAGCACTGCTATATTAAACAACCTGAAAGTGTCTACCTATGTAAACACAGGTTTATATAAATATTAATTGAATTTTGTTTTGATCAAATTCTTCAAGTTGGAAAATAAGACTTTTTTTTCCTGCAAAATGTATTCATGTTTAGCATAGACTTTGGATTTTTAAATTCTGCCAGTTCATTTTAGTACCAAAGGGTTTCAAGGCTATACCATTTATCCGGGTTAAGAAAACTTTGGATAGATGTGCCCTCCCCTTTCAAGTGGATGGGAAATCAAATGTTCCTGTAGGAGAAGAGCAGACAGAGGTGGTGGTGGTGGTATGGTTAAGTACGCTATCAGCTTAGAGTCATTATACATTCCCACAAATATCCAAGTGCAACCCCATCTGAATTCCATTGGCCCTTACCTAGCACCAATTTAGGATGAACTGTAGTTGACTAGATTCTTGTGTATAGACTTGAATAAATCTTTTATGCTGCAAGCTAATGATTGGTCCTGATTCTTTGCACCTGGCAGTAGGATAGGATAGGATAGGATAGGATAGGATAGGATAGGATAGGATAGGATAGGATAGGATAGGATAGGATAGGATAGGATAGGATAGGA
>WNWU01000001.1:21683261-21735560 GCA_012654045.1 Ptyas mucosa
ATAGATAGATAGATAGATAGATAGATAGATAGATAGATAGATAGATATAGAGATAGAGATAGATAGACAATAGACGATAGACGATAGACGATAGACGATAGACGATAGACGATAGACGATAGATAGACAGACAGACAGCATCTCAGCATTTACTTCTGTCCTACTATCGCAGCACCATTGAGAGTGTTCTGACATATGGCATTCTTGCATGATATGGGAGCACCTCTACAGCGGACAAAAAAGCTCTACAGAGAATCATTAAAACTCTCCAGAATATCATCGGACTCCAGCTACCAGCCCTGGATGACATCTTCGAATCTCGCTGTTTGAGAAAGTTGCATAACATCTTCAGAGACTCTTCCCATCCTGTTTACAAACTTTTTGGACTGTTGCCTTCTGGCAGAAGATACAGAACAATTAAAACTCAGACCACATATTTTCTGAATAGTTTTTATCCCAGACCTATAATTGCACTCAACTATGAACTAAAGGGCCACCATCAGTGAGCTGTTGGACAGTATTACTTGGTCTGTTGTGTGGATGTTTGGGTGGTTTAGGGGTGGAGAACTGTGTTTGTGGATTGTTATGTGTGTTGGACCTGGTCTTTGGGTGTTAAGGGAATTTCATCGTATGGGTATACTGTGTATACACGTACAATGACAATAAAGTTAGTATTATTATGATAGATAGATAGATAGATAGATAGATAGATAGATAGATAGATATAGATATTCTCCACGAGACATTAGATACTATATCCATAAATTGAATATATTGTCAGGAATCATCAGGCAACTTCTTTCAGTTGTCAGTTACAAACCTATAATAATAGGGGCGCCGCCGAGGGAGACTAGCATGGCCATGCCTGAATTCTCTCGAACTTGTACAAACAGTCCTAACCTGCTGTGGAGGAGAGAGTGCAAATCATCAACTTGGAGCTCGCTGGCTGGTGGCTTTATTGAAGATTGGGGAGTTAAGGGGGGGAAGAAGATCTGGGGGAGCCGGGAAGAGCTGGAAGATGGTGTGGATTATCCCACCCCCTTTTGGTCAGTCTCTACCCCCCTTCCTTTCCCCCCTTCTCTTCCCCTTTTCTTTTTCGCCACGGCCTGGCTCGTGGGCGTGGCTTGGATTACTATCTCCCCAACCAGACTTTTTCTGCACCTGGTCTTAAGAGCTCCAAGTATGCCCACAGCGAACCCCCGGCTTCCGGAAATTCCTTCGACCCTATTGACATTAACATCTACTTGCTGTGAGGAGAGATGTGAACCTGGGCGGGGGCATCGAGGGAGTCATCTTTGTTGCAGCTGCCATTGTATAAGATCTGCTGTTACCGGCCACCGTGAGAGGGTGTCCGGGTCATTGCTTTCTGGACAGCTGCCTGAGACTCCTCTCCACTGTCGTGAGAGGACAGTGGAGTCCGATTTGACCCCTGCCGAAATGGTGAACTCTCTCCCTTGGACTTTTTTAAAGCATCATTAGGAATCCTTGGCCTTTTTCCATCTACCCCAGACAGACTTTTGGAACCTTTTTGGATAGACTTTGGAACTCAGATGTACACATCCGCTGACCTCTTCGTACTGCGAGACTCCCCCCTCTCGCAGGCCTGGCCCTCTGTGTTATCGAGGGCCTATCTTGATGACGGGTTTTGGAACCCCGAGAGATGGCATGCAGCGAAGAGGGGATTGAGGAGGTTTTTATCAAAATTTTTAAAGAAATTTTTAAGGGGATCGGGGAGGAGGGATGGGAATAAGGATTTTTTAAGGGGAACCGGGAGGAAGACCGAAGGGTTTGGGCGGGCAAACCCTTTAAGGTCAAAGCCAAGCCTGGCACAGGGGGACGGCTTGGAGGGCGCAAAACGAGGGATTGGGGGGAGGCTGGAGGACCACCCGAAGGAGGAAGTTGCCATCAGCATGGTAAATGGGAGGGGCAGATATGGCGGGAGTAGGGGACCATATCATATACGGGGGGCGCGCACTTGCTGTTTGAGAGCAATTGCATGCCCCGGTCCCCAAGACTCTACTCAGATACTCGGTGGCTTAGAGACTCAGGACCTGGGCTTCCGGCTGATGCTATGCAATGCCAGGTCTGTGGTAAATAAGGCCCCCCTCATCTATGATCTTATACAAGAGGGGGGTGCGGACCTGGCAGCTATTACTGAGACTTGGTTGGGCCCGGAGGGAGGGGTCCCCCTGGTTGAGATATGCCCACCGGGTTTCAGAGCGTTCCATCAGCCGAGGGCCCAAGGGAGGGGCGGGGGGGGTAGCAGTGATTATTAAAGAAGATCTCGGTGCGAGGGAATCCACTGTGCCACAGATAGCCGGATGTGAGACCCTCTTTGTGAGATGGGGCCTTGGGGTTCAGATGGGCCTGTTGCTTACGTACCTGGCTCCCTGCCGCGTGGCAACGGCCCTGCCCGAACTGCTCGATGTGATAGCCGCAGTGGCAGTTGATACACCCAGGCTTATGGTTATGGGTGACTTCAATCTGCCATCTGTTGGTGAGACGTCTGAGATAGCTCGGGAGTTCATGGCTTCCATGACGGCCTTGGACCTGACCCAGTTAGTTCATGGCCCCACTCACAGAGGGGGTCACACCCTGGACTTGATTTTTGTCTCTGGTCAGTGGCTGAGTGAGTCTGTTATAGGGGATATAGACATGGAACCCTTGTCATGGTCAGACCACTCGCTCCTTCGCCTAGACCTTCAAACCGCTACACCCCGCCGCAGGGAGGCGGAGCCGATAAGATGGGTCCGCCCCAGGCGCCTGATGGATTCTGATAGATTCCAGATGGAGCTTGGGCCATTTCCTGAGGTTCTGGCACACGACTCGGTCGGGGACCTGGTGGCGGCCTGGGATCAGGCCGCTAGCGGGGCCTTAGACCGAGTCGTGCCTTTGCGGCCTCTGACCCGGTGCCGATCCCTCATGGCCCCTTGGTTTACTGAGGAGCTGAGGGAGATGAAGCGCCGGAAAAGACGCCTAGAGAGTGGTTGGAGGGCCAGTCTTGCCGAATCTGATCGAACACTGGTAAGGCTACATATTAAAGCCTACCTAGTGGCGATAAAAGCGGCAAAGTCTAATCACTTTTCCGCTCTTATTGCATCATCAGAGAATCGTCCGGCGGCCCTGTTCAGGGTGACCCGCTCCCTGCTTCAATTGGGAGCGAGGGAGGACCCCCTGGAGGGCAGGGCTGAGGATTTCGGACGATATCTGTATGACAAAATCGCTCAGATCCGACAGGACTTGGACTCTGACTGGGTAGATCCGGGCGGGATGACGAGGAATAGTCTTGAGAGTGTTATCTGGGAGGAGTTTGACCTTGTGACTCTGGATGACGTGGACAGGATTTTGGGGAGACTTAATGCGACCACATGTTTATTGGACCCGTGTCCCTCCTGGTTAGTACTGGCTTCCCGGGAGGTTACACGAGGCTGGCTCCAGGGAATTATTAACGCTTCGTTGAGTGAGGGATACTTCCCCGCCGCCTTGAAGGAGGCGGTGGTGAGGCCTCTCCTCAAGAAGCCCTCCCTGGACCCGGCAATATTGGCTAACTATCGTCCTGTCTCCAACCTTCGCTTTGTGGCAAAGGTTGTCGAGAGTGTGGTTGCATGACAGTTCCCACAATTCCTGGAGGAAACGTCCTATCTGGATCCGTTCAAGTCGGGTTTCAGGCCTGGTCACAGCACGGAAACGGCATTGGTCGCGTTGGTTGATGATCTCTGGAGGGCCCAGGACAGAGGTTGTTCCTCTGTTCTGGTCCTATTAGATCTCTCAGCGGCTTTTGATACCATCGACCATGGTATCATGCTGCAGCGGTTGGAAGAGTTGGGGATGGGGGGCACCGTTTTACGATGGTTCTCCTTCTTTCTCTCCGACCGGTCGCAGTTTGTGTTGACAGGGGGGCAGAGGTCGACCTCGAGGCCTCTCATTTGTGGAGTGCCACAAGGGTCGGTCCTCTCGCCCCTTCTGTTCAACATTTATGTGAAGCCGCTGGGTGAGATCATCCGTGGTTTTGGGGTGAGATATCATCAGTACGCTGACGACACCCAGCTGTACATCTCCACCCCAGACCACCCCAACGATGCCCTTGAAGTGATGTCCCAGTGCCTGGAAGCTGTACGGATCTGGATGGGGAGGAACAAGCTCAAGCTCAACCCCTCCAAGACTGAGTGGCTGTGGTTCCCGGTTTCCCGATATAGCCAGCTGACGCCATCGCTGACTATCGGGGGCGAGTCTTTGGCCCCCGTGGAGAGGGCGCGCAATCTGGGAGTCCTCCTGGATACGCAGCTGTCCTTAGAGGAACATCTGACAGCTGTGGCCAGGGGGACCTTTTATCAGGTACGCCTGATTCACCAGTTGCGCCCCTTTCTTGATCGGGATTCCGTGTGCACGGTCACTCACGCCCTCGTCACCTCTCGCCTGGACTACTGTAATGCTCTCTACATGGGGCTCCCCCTGAAGAGCACCCGGAGGCTCCAACTGGTCCAGAATGCGGCCGCGCGGGTAATCACGGGGGCTACATGGCGCTCCCACATAACACCGCTCCTGCGCGAGCTGCACTGGCTCCCAGTGGTCTTCCGGGTGCGCTTCAAGGTGTTGGTTACCACCTTTAAAGCGCTCCATGGCATAGGGCCCAGTTATCTACGAGACAGCCTTCTGCCACCGACAACCTCCCATCGACCCGTGCGCTCCCACAGAGAGGGTCTCCTCGGGGTGCCATCAGCCAAGCAATGTAGGCTGGTGACCCCCAGGGGGAGGGCCTTCTCTGTGGGAGCTCCTACCCTCTGGAATCAGCTTCCCCCTGAGATAAGAAAAATCCATGACCTCTGTGCCTTCCGCCGGGCCCTTAAAACATTTTTCTTCCAACAAGCCGGGCTGGCCTAAGCGAAGCCTTTTAAATGATTTTAAAGTGGGGTGTTTTTAAATTCTGGGCCAAATTTAGATATTCTTTTTAATTGGTTTTTAATTGTTTATATTATGTGTTTTTACTTGGCTGTACACCGCCCTGAGTCCCCAGGGAGAAGGGCGGTATAGAAATCTAAAAATAAATAAATAAATAAATAAAATAATTATAGAATAGTTCTTATAAAATAAGAACTATATAAAATAGTTCTTTTATAACTATATAAAATAGTTCTTAAGTCTTATATTGAGAACACCCATTCAAGCTGGTCATTGGAACCTGTTGGGCCAGAATTATTACAAGTTGTTTTCCAATTGCAATAATGTTTGCATGAATGCTAGTGTGTTTCTGTATTCCTGGTTGCTCTTTGATAGAGACATCTGGCTACCATCTTGTCGCTTCATTTTAGTTCTAATCCTTCTTTGGTTTTAACTACTGTCTTGTTCCATGGTTTCAGGCACACTTTAGACTGGTGGTGCCTCCAACACAATCTAGAAATGTCTATTCATTTCTGGTAATCAGGAAATATTATCTGGAAGGGAACATTATGGGGAATGTTATAGGTGGGGAAAATCAGGGAGAAAACAAATCCCCATGTTTTTTTTTTAAATCAAAAGGCTAGAAGTAATTTGCATTCGTTACTCTCTCAGGCTTTTACATATAGATTCGTGACTATATAAATATCAACGTTATATAATGAGTATCTGAGTAGAACACTACACTAATTAATTTGATTATATATAATAATATCAATTTTGAATTATAAGAAAGTATGAAGTTGGGGGGGTTGCTACATAAATTTTATTAAATTCTTCTAATCTGTAAAAAAAAACCCACAACTATATAGATCTCTGATGGGTGGCCAGAAAGTAGGAAGAGGAAGGTGCTGAAAGCATACTTTTCTGATGTATTATTTAGTGGGAAAGAACATGTGGGAGAATTTTCAGTTATTTGCAAAACAACTACCAATCTAATGTGAACTTTTCACAAGCTTACTTCCCTAGTGAATACAGTAGAATAATGAATAATAATAATAATAATAAAGGTAGTGAGTAGATTCTATTGTAAACGATGTACTGCATGCCCTGGCAAATTTTCAGCAAAACCTATGGAAACTGAATATTTAGTTTGTTCAAGGACAGAATCAAGGTATCGATAATAAAGGCAATGACGGTTTGGGGTATTGTTTGCTTTGTTTGCATCCAGTTCTGAAAGGGATGATTACAAGGATATTCCATACTGCCTGAATCATTATCATTTTCCCATCTCAATCTTTTATTGGATTCCCTTCAAATTATTTGACAGACTTACATCGTTTCCTTCTAATTGTATTGCACAATGAACTTGAGAAATAATTTATACTTAGGCTAAGAGAAACCTTTGCTGTGCACTGCACACAAAATCTTCCTATTATTCTCAGATAGTAAATTTTAAAAGGAAAAGCAACATTATTAAATGTTCATTGCTGGGAAGGAATGATCATTCAGAGCAAGGTTACAGATACATAGCTACTACTGCTCAAATGGCTGTAAGATGAATTGAGATATGTGCCACTTGTTTAAAAGAGACTGGTTCCTCCTACCAGCTAGTCCCACCCATCACTGTCTCTATGGCTACAAGAGCATGATACCAGCTGCATTGTTCAGCTGATAGGATGCTAACATCTGAAGAATATGTAGTCCCCAAATGTTTTCATGGGTAGGCAACATTCTTCATTTTTCTTCCTTTGAAGCTTTTTTTTTCCAGGCATAGTCTCTTTCTGCCTCTCTGGAAACAGATAATTGAGAAGAAACATTCAAAAAGACTTTGCATGTTCAGAATGTGAAAAGGATCCCACCAGAAATTTTGCAACCTTTTAAAATCTAAAATCAATAGTGACATTTCTCTCATATCCTGTGAGAGAAAAGATATTTTAGTCTTTAATAGAACGTGGATGAAAAAGTTTCAAGACAAATTTGGATATCTAATTTGTTCAATTATTTAAACAATATCTTTCTCATCGTCCATCTCACAACAGTCACTCTAGACAATGTGTTGTGACTCCGACCCCTGAACCTGTCCTAACAGAGGGAGAGGACTCAGAAGGTGAAGGAGAGGATTTGGCAAGGCATCCCTCTCCAGGACCCTCCTCTCTGGCAATGCCTCAGGTTTCCTCCAAAGACCAAGGGATATGCCAGGAGCAAGGCACTTCGGAGCAGCCGCAGATATAGAGCGAGGGGGATGAGTTTTGGCTGGATCCCAGACAGCGTCAGAAGGATAAGTGCGCGCAGCAGAGAAAGAGGCATGAGCGGGCCAGAGATTGAGCTGAGTCACTGGACCACAAGGGATAAAAGGGGGTGTGTTGGCTATTCAGGCCTTGTGACGGACAAATTGAAAAGCTTGGAAGTTTCTAGAACCCTGTTAGAATCTCTTTTTGGATTTCTTCAGACTGGACTTTGACAATTCTTTGCTTTGTGGAATTAATTTGGTATATCGGACTGAGGAGAAGAAAACCTCCTTTAGTGAGTAAAATATTTTGGCAGGCAGTTCATGGTTCATTGCCAAGACTGTTATTTTAAAAGAATTCCTGACTGTTTGATTCATTAACTCCTGGTTATCTGTTTGTGTGTGTACGTGCGACGGGGACAGAACACAATGCACAAAGCAGGTCATACCTCTTTGCAATTACATCCTAGTTATCACCGGCTCTCACCTAGGGGAAAACCAAATGGCACCACACTAGCTAACATCTACTCACTGACCTACAACCGCAACCAAAACACTTCCTGTCCATTATCAAAAGTTCAGTGCCTACCAGTATGAACACCCTTCTCTCTTTGGAATATTCTTCATGTAGCATATCATGAAATAGCTTCTTAAGAATTTTGTTGTCAGTGTTATCTCCTCCAGGAATACTGGGCAGCATGCTGTTTTGAAATTTGCTGCAGCTACTGGTGCAACTCCAATTGCTGGCCAGTTCAATCCTGCCACATTTACCAATCAGATCCAGGCTGCTTTTCGTGAACTCCGCCTTTTGGTAGTCACTGATTCAAGAGCTGATCATCAGCCACTGACTGAAGCATCTTATGTAAACATTCCCACCATTGCTTTGTGCAATACAGATTCTCCCCTACATTGTGTGGATATTGCTATTCCGTGCAACAATAAGGGAGTTCAATCAGTTGGTCTGATGTGGTGGATGTTGGCTCGGGAAGTCCTGTGAATGTGTGGCACTATTTCCCATGAGCATCCATGGGAAGTTATGCCTGATCTCTATTTCTACCAAGATGCTGAAGAAATTGAAAAAGAAGAACAGGCTGCAGCTGATAAGGCAGTTACCAAGGAGGAGTTCCAGGGTGAATGGACAGCACCTACCCCTCAATTCACTGCACCTCCACAACCGGAGGTGTATGATTGGTCTGAAGGGGTGCAAGTGCTTTCTGTCCCAATTCAGCCTTACCCCACTGAGGATTGGAGTTCACAGACTGCCACTGAAGACTGGTCTGCAGCTCCCACAGCTCAGGCTACTGAGTGGGTTGGTACTCTCACAGAATGGTCCTGATTAAGCAATAGCAATTCAAGAATTACAATTGAAGAATAAAGTATCTTCCTTGTTAACTAAAAAAAAGAAAAGAATTTTGCTGAGCTTTCCACACTTGAGAGTGAAGAAATCTACCTCATTATGCAGCTAAACAACCAGCCATATCTCGGTTGTACACAAAATATAACTGTAGACCACACGTTATAAAAGCTTTGATTTTTTTTTTAAAAAATAGTCATTTTAGAGTAGTTATTTTCAAGAAATAATGTGAAACTGGAAGGGACTGTGAGGGATATATTCAGTAAAAAGAGCAAGTAGAGCACATCAATAAATGCAGCCTTTGTTCAATATAACACAATTTTAAAAGCTTCCAAGATACTATTAGTATAAATTCTGCTATTAAAGAGAAAAATAGAAAGTTCCTGAAAGTTTGCTTAAGTTTTTTTAGGTGCATATTATGCTTAAAATACAAAATAAGGGTACACAGAAAGAAATAGTTTCAAAACAAAAATGGTTGTTGGCTAGAATATCATTTGGCTGTCAGCAGTGGGAGATGGAGTGAGTTGTACTTGTGGAATGTGGCTATTAGTTTCACTGTTTAGTCCCCCATTTTCTTTTCTAATGACTGGTCATTAGATTTTAGAGGCCCAGGTTTTTGGTTGCTGCTACTGAACGACAAGTCAGCCTGTAATAAATCTTTCCCATCCCTTATCCATGACTTAATTGTGGATCAGACAGCTAGCTTGGCATGTATAATTGAGTTTCTAGTCCCTATTGGTTGGGTTCCCCCTCTGAATATCAAGCATATCAATAGCTAAGTTCACTGAGCTACTGTAGTAGTGACATAGCTATAATTATTTGAGATAGGTTTTAAAGGTGCTGCCCCACAGGTTACCTGCCCCACAGAATACCAGATGTGAAACTTGAAATTTAGAAAATTGGGCTACAGGTGCCATGTGGAATTGTTGCTTTTCCCTTTTGCATAGCAAATCCTTGCCTGAATGCCTCGGTTCTATGACCAGGATGATAGTGGAATTTCACAGGCTTATGGTGCTAGGAAATTGCTTCTGGCTTCTTTGGGTATGGATTCTGATATGATTCAGGAGTTCATTGCTACCATGGCCACCATGGATCTGACACATTTCATCAATAGCCCAAAACACAACAGTGGTCTCACGGTGGATCTGGGTTTTGTCTTGGGGCAGTAATGACATCATTTGGTTTTAAGAGAACTACCACCGTGTCTTTTCCATGGACAGATCGTTTTCTAATTGCCTTGGTGTGTTTTCTGGTGCTTTTCCTTGCTGCAGAGATAGGAATTATTTGATCAGTATCCCCCATGTGAACCCAGTTGAATTCCAGAGGAAATTTCCAGTTGCTTCTGAAGTATAATGCACCACCTAGAGTTGCTATAGAATTGGATGGCCTTATAAATCAAATCAAATCAAGATTATGCTGATCTTCACAAGTTTTCTGACTTTGTTCTTGTCTCATAGCTTTCCCACTTGCTTTGATGTGTCAATTCTTTTCCAAAGGATATACCGGTAATACCATGCAGTCATGATAGACAGAAATTTTCTTTAATTTATTTTTCTGCATCCTCTCCAAATGCCAGTTGATGATTTAACATATATTCTTCAGCTCTCTTTTCCCTTTTTCTACTTAGAGTAAATGTTAGGGCAAGCTAGTAATATAAGGATACATATAGAGCATTATAGGATTCAGAGAGGATGTAATAAAAAGGTGCATATAGAGAGTGAAAAAGAATGAAGATTAAAGAATGAAGATATTATGCATGTCACTAGAAGGGAAATATATGTAGCTGAAAATACAGTACTGAAAGTATACTGTCACTTTTTAAATTTTGATTTGCAGATTTGGAGGCCATTAAAGATGAGAATGAGAGCAAATTTCCCAAACAAACAGCAATCTTCAGACAAAAATGGTGGAGTTCAACCAGTGAGATATTGGAGATAGCAACCAGTCCATGTGCCTTGCTCATCCCTTTCCTATAGGATTATATAAATGTATGAGAATAGATATTGCTTCTTAATTCAACATGATGGCTATAAAGCAGTGGTGAAATCTGAACTGGTTTGCCACCAGTTCGCTGGCCGCGCATTGTGTGGTGTGCACCAAGTGCGCGCTGCGCATGTGCATGTGCAGGGCATGCCAAATGCATGCCACATGCACGCACATGCGCAGTACATGCCAAACATGCGCTTCGCATGGAAAAAGGAGGCTTGGGAAGGTAAGTAGAACAGTGAGGGGGTGAACAGTTGGAAGGCAGGGCGGAGGATTTCGGACAATACCTGTATGACAAAATTGCTCAGATTCGGGGGGATTTGGACTCCGACTGGGTAGATCTGGGCGGGGTGACAGGGAATAGTCTTGAGAATGTTATCTGGGAAGAGTTTGACTTTGTGACTCCTGATGATGTGGACAGGATTTTGGGGAGACTTAGTGCGGCCACATGTTTACTGGACCCGTGTCCCTCCTGGTTGGTACTGGCCTCCCGGGAGGTTACACAAGGCTGGCTCCAGGGCATTATCAACGCTTCCTTGAGTGAGGGTCACTTCCCTGCCGCCTTGAAAGAGGCGGTGGTGAGGCCCCTCCTCAAGAAGCCTTCCCTGGACCCAGCAGTATTAGCTAACTATCGTCCTGTCTCCAACCTCCGCTTTATTGCGAAGGTTGTTGAGAGTGTGGTTGCGCAACAGTTTCCACAATTCCTGGAGGAAACATCTTATCTGGATCCGTTCCAGTTGGGTTTCAGGTCTGGGCACAGCACAGAGACGGCATTGGTCGCGTTGGTTGATGATCTCTGGAGGGCTCGGGACAGGGGATGTTCCTCTGTCCTAGCCCTATTAGATCTCTCAGCGGCTTTTGATACCATCGACCATGGTATCATGCTGCACCGGCTGGAAGAGTTGGGGGTGGGGGGCACTGTATTACAGTGGTTCTCCTCCTTTCTCTCCGACCGGTCGCAGTTTGTGTTGACAGGGGGGCAGAGGTCGACCTCGAGGCCTCTCGTTTGTGGAGTGCCGCAGGGGTTGGTCCTCTCGCCCCTTCTGTTCAACATTTATGTGAAGCCGCTGGGTGAGATCATCCGTGGCTTTGGGGTGAGATACCATCAGTACGCTGATGACACCCAGCTGTACATCTCCACCCCAGGCCACCCCAATGATGCCCTCGAAGTGATGTCCCAGTGCCTGGAAGCCGTGCGGATCTGGATGGGGAGAAACAAACTCAAGCTCAACCCGTCCAAGACGGAGTGGCTGTGGTTCCCGGCATCCCGATATAGTCAGTTGACTCCATCACTGACTATCGGGGGCGAGTCTTTAGCCCCCGCAGAAAGGGCTCGCAATCTGGGAGTCCTCCTGGATAGGCAGCTGTCCTTGGAGGAACATCTGACAGCTGTAGCCAGGGGGACCTTTTGTCAGGTTCGCCTGATTCGCCAGTTGCGGCCCTTTCTTGATCGGGATTCCCTGTGCACAGTCACTCACGCCCTTGTCACTTCCCACCTAGACTACTGTAATGCTCTCTACATGGGGCTCCCCTTGAAGAGCACCCGGAGGCTCCAACTGGTCCAAAATGCGGCCGCGCGGGTAGTGACGGGAGCTGCGTGGCACTCCCACATAACACCGCTCCTGCGCGAGCTGCACTGGCTTCCGGTGGTCTTCCGGGTGCGCTTCAAGGTGTTGGTGATCACCTTTAAAGCGCTCCATGGCATAGGGCCTAGTTATCTCCGAGACCGCCTGCTGTCACCGATGACCTCCCATCGACCCGTGCGCTCCCACAGAGAGGGCCTCCTCAGGGTGCCATCAGCCAAACAATGTAGGCTGGTGACTCCCAGGGGGAGAGCCTTCTCTGTGGGGGCACCCACCCTCTGGAACCAGTTGCCCCCGGAGATTAGGAGAATTCATGACCTCAGTGCCTTCCGCCGTGCCCTAAAAACACATTTTTTCCAACAAGCCGGGCTGGCTTAAGAAGAAATTTTAAATATTTTTAATATTTTAATTGGTCTGTGAGTTTTAAATTTTGTAGCCAAATTATATATATATTTTAAATGTCTTAATATTTATATTTTATGTTTTTTATGTCTGGCTGTACACCGCCCTGAGTCCTCAGGGAGAAGGGCAGTATATAAATTGGAAATAAATAAATAAATAAATAAACAGTTGTGCCGCGCAATTTAGATTCACTAGAAAGCACGATTTCCTGCTTTCTAGCAATTTTAAATTGCGCGTCACAGCTGATCATCGGAAATACCGGTTCAGAGGAACCGGTAGCTTTTTTTTACTACCGGTTCATCAGAACCAATAGTTTTTAGCATTTCACCACTGCTATAAAGCATTTTCAGTTGGAAGAGCAATGGATAAAAAAGTATTGCTTGATTCTTTCCTTCAGCCACCAAGATTTCTTCCCCAAGCCATTACATTAGCTTCTCAATCCTATCTATAGTCATCACAATTTTCTTATGCCCAAGTCCATATACACTGGATCCACAACATTTTCTCAGGAAAAAAAAAGGGGGGGGAGAGACAACTTGAAAATAATGATAGCAGAAGTGCCAGGAAATAAAAGGGTAAGCAAGTTTCATCCGTTTAGCAATGGGATACAATATTCAGCATGTGTTATGAAAGCAGGATCAGCACAAAACATTTACACCTGAATCCATTGCTCAGCAGCTGGCTAAGTATCTCCACAAATAAAGAGAAGGAATATCTCAGAAGTGTATTTTGATAAACTTTGCACAACATTTCAGAAAGGAACTTTGTAGCTTCTACTTAGCTTGTACAGAATAGTGTTTTTGTTGTGATTGTGGAATGCTGGTCAAGTTGGGCCAAAGCTGTCTGGGTTTTGTCAGTATTATTTGCAAGAGACTGCTGTATGTAGTGTGGGTATGACTAATAGGAAAAGGAACAAGTTAGTCATAATAACCTGTTCCTTTTCTGTGTTACATGTATATGCAGAGATATATATAACCCAACACAGACAGAATGAATTAAGTTTTTTAAAACTTTCTTTCCAATAATCATGCCTTCTTGTCATTTGAATTGGTTCCTTAGGCCCCTTATAGCAGTGAAATTTTGCAACTGGCAGGTTTAAATTCCCAATAAAGCTTAATTGCTTTGAATGGTTATCAAGGGATTCATAGTTGGTAATATCTCCTTTGACAGATTTCTCCACAGCTGCCTGGATTAACTCGCAAATTGTTTGGTACAAGACAGCTTTTATTGACTGATTCCAGATCCACCATTTTACTGATGGTGGTTGATTTACTTATGCCTGATTACTCAAGTTTTCAGTAAATTTTCCAAAACCTCTCCCCCCCCCCCGCTTCCAAAAATTCCTGCCTTTTCAAAAGTGGACCTGCTCTTTATGCATTTTAATTCTATTCTTTTCTTGTTTGTAAAACCTTGTCAGTTATAAAAAATAATCTTGATATATTAAAGTAGATAAGGGACCAAGCAATTGGTAAAATAAAGTCCAACTATTTTTTTTAATCATATGGTTTTAGGATGCAACTAATCCAGCATTCCACTATAGGCAATATATATAATATCACACACAAGCACACATACACACAAATTTCAAAATAATAAAATATAGTTGTTTGCAGTGATTTATGCAAATATCATACCATATCATAGGCCAATATGTATAGGAATGTTTCCAGAATGTATATCAGTGGTGGGTTGCTCCTGGTTCTGTCCGGTTCTATAGAACTGGTAGTAAAACCAGTGGGAGGCTATGCCCACACGGCACGACATCATCATTGGTGATCTGCGCATGCGCAGAAGCTTCTGCGCAGAAAAGCGTGTGTGTGAGCAAAGCGATCACATGCACGCGATCCCACTGTGAACTGATAGTAAAGGTAAGTGGAACCCAACCCTGATGTATATGAATTTTGTTGGCATTTAAGAGCAAAGTCCAGGAAGCTAGTACCACAACAAAAAGAAGCTTCTTTGTGGTTGATGCTAACAGAGTATTTTATAGAATGTCACTCAGAAAACCTGACATGCGGGCAATCTATGTATATGAGCAAAGGCATATTGAATTGTTCAAATATCTTTCACTCAAGTTATTTAGGGTCTTGTAAATTCATTAATCCTAATCTTTAAATTTACGTTTCAGCCAAGAAGTTCAGTTGACAATAGTGTTGTATGAGAAGAGCTTCAAATATAATACAGTGAGTTTGTCACTCTATTTTCTACAAAGTGCAGCTTCTGGATCATACATGATTGCCCCAGGGAGACCATTTTAGAGTAATTAAAATGTGATGTGATCAGTGGATGAATCATTATAGTTAAATAATAACTGTCCAGAATGATCATGGCTGGCATAATAACCACAGCTAGAAAAGGGTGCTCCTTGGCAGTGTGACCATTTGGGCATTTGGCAATAGCGGCAGTGTGACTTTAACACTTTGCTTAGACTGTGTATCCACTTTTCCAAGAATAGTATTTACTTGTCAGTTAGCATGTCCCCTAACAAATTAAGGTTTTTAACTACAGTAGTTGAACTTACATTCCATGAAAAATGTTTTTATGCAATAGTCCCTGATGTCGTTTTTTTTGTTACATGCATTTTCAAAAAGATTTGAGCTTTTTTTAAAGCAATTACTTTATGCATCTTTGACAAATAATCTTTTTTAAGATGCATCTATCACTAATTGTACCTTTTTGTGAAAAGTGGGAGGGAATAATTTTGTTGGAGAAAGCTTGCCATTATGGGAGACCCATGGAGATGGTTATTCGTATGCAGTTCTGGAGTGCATTAATTTGGATTTTGCAAAGATACATCCATTTCAATCTGTGACAAAATTTCATTGACATGTCTAGTCAAGTATGGGTAATAAGAAAGAGCCTGAGGTGAACCGAGAGACATGTACAGCTCAGAAAACAGTGTCAGAAAACAAGGCATTTACTAAGCCCAAAGGACATGGGAACATCACAAATGTAAGAAAGACTTCTTTAAACAGTCTCAGCTGCAACAGGAAGTCTGTAGGGATTCTTTTGGTAAATGGTACCAACCTCTGACAAGGAGAATAATAGTCTGAGTCCTTTATTACACAAAATGTAAGGCATTTTGTATTATATTTTGGTTAATGGTTTACACAAAAAGTTTTGGTTAATGGTTTACACAAAATGTAAACCATTAACAAATTTAATGGTTCTCACTTAAATTCTCAATTAACCATGATAATTACACCTATGCTATATGATTCTATGTTGTATATGGACAGTATGTGCCTATTTTATGTATATTATGTACGTAAATCCTAAAGATTCCTATTTATAGTTTTTATATATAAAAACTATATGGTGTGCATGCAGGGGTGCCACACGCACATTGCATTTGGGGGGTTCGGGCATGTACGTGAGCATTGGGCATGCACGCTTTGGGCACTCGGTCCAGAAAAGATTAGCCATACTAGGCATACTAGTTAATATTTTCCTTGTCTCTCATTGTCATTCCCAGATGGTTTGCGAGACGGCAGCTTGTATGAATGTGTATAGATCAATGCAGTTGTGTCATATACATGTGCTTGTATGAAAAGTGTGTATATAACAAAAAGTGAGGTACACCTGCCTCTGTGGCATGAAATCAATTCTCCATCTCTGAGTGGATTATATATGAGCCACATGTAGTTTATAAATAAGTAATGGATACTGCATTTATCTGAAAATAATGCTAGTTCCACCCCACCAACAAATAATTTATCTATAACGTGGGAAGGTCATCTTAGATTTGCTGAGAATACAGTAAAGATGCATATAAGGTGGCAGGGAAGTGAAGTTTCCTGCCTAAATTTTTTGGGGGAGGTTGATCTTAAATTCTGAGTTGTCTTTCTTTTGGATAACTGTGGTACTTAATTTATTATGTTCTTAAATTATTTATCTTCTTCCTGATCAGAATTAAATTTTGGACATTAACAACCAAGTACATTACCATAAATTGCAGCAGTGCAGAACGAAAAGGTATCTGAGTTAATTTATGTGTCTTTGCAAAGTGATAGTATTTCCAGTTACAAAATTCACTTACATTATGGCAGTGATTCTTAGATGATGGTACAACATAAGAAAATCAAAGCTCTTGACACCTTCAAGTATATAAACTCTTTTCAACTTTAACTGATTTAATTGTGATTTCAATAAAATTACATATAAAGTTGATACATTAGCTCATTTAAGCAGTTTTGAATTTTTAGCCGTTGATTGCTTATATAATCTCTGATAATTTTGTACATTTTACTTGTCCTGATATTGCAGTAAAAAAAAGATTTTCGCTTTAATTTGGTCCATTAATTTCCCTCAGTCATTTGGATAGTGAGGTACTTAGCAAGCCGCTGACACAGTTGGAATGAGATACTGTTTCTGAAGCACCTCAGCTGAGTGCTTATTCTAAAGTTTAAGACTTTCATTAAAAATATACTAGACTACCCATGAAAGATTTATGTTCTCTGAATAGAGTATAATGTAACCAGAAATATCGGCTGTGTCTTCATAAACGATCTGGCTTTCTAAAAGCCACACTTCAACAGATTAAAGGTCCACCATCACTTATATTTTAATATCATTAGCAATGAATTAAAAGTAATTATTGGCTAATCACCATATGAGTCAAATCAGATGTTTTATTCCAGATCTATAATTCCTACTAAAACCAATGTTAGCAATGAGAATAGCATATCTTTTATTGTGTGGTCTTTCTTTCTTTCTTTCTTCTTTCTTTCTTTCTTTCTTTCTTTCTTTCTTTCTTTCTTTCTTTCTTTCTTTCTCTTTCTTTCTTTCTTTCTTTCTTTCTTTCTTTCTTTCTTTCTTCCTCTTGTATTCTTTGGATAAAGAATATGAATTCAATTGCAATAATAGAATTGGAGTTGGAATGGACTGCAAGAATATTCCACTCTAATCTTCATCAATGTGTGGGAACCCCAATTAAAATATCGTTAAGAAATTGAGATTTAAGCTTTTTATTAAAAACCTCCAGAAATGGAGAATCTATAACAGTAAACTGTCCCACTGTTGTATAGATCTTATTATCAACATTTTTCTTATGCTTAAATGAGAACTAGGTAGGTGCCACATGTATGTTTTTATTTCTAGTGCTATCTTCTAGGACAATTAAAAATAGTTTCTAACCATTTATCTGTCAGAATGGTCAAACAATTGGCAACTCGAAATTTCAACCAACAAATACTCTGTTTTATACATTGGCAAAAAAATCAAATCAAATCAAAACACAAAATACAAGCTGGGCGGATACGACCTTGTAGATGACCCACACTCTGTCAAGGACCTTGGAGTATTCATCTCAAATGATCTAAGTGCCATAGCTCACTGTAACAGCATTGCTAAAAGAGCATTAAAAGTTGTTAATCTAATCTTGCGTAGTTTCTTCTCCAGTAATATTGAACTGCAAACTAGGGCATACAAAATTTTTGCTAGACCAATTCTTGAATACAGCTCATCTGTCTGGAACCCACACTGCATATTGGACATTAATACAATTGAATGAGTCCAGAGATATTTCACAAGAAGAGTCCTCCACTACTCTGCTCGTATACCTTATGCCACCAGACTTGAAATTTTGAGCTTAGACAACTTAGAACTTCACCATCTTAGGTCCGATCTAAGTATAGTACATAAAATTATCTGCTACAAAGTCCTACCTGTCAATGAATACTTCAGCTTCAACCACAACAATACACAAGCACATAACAGATACAAACTTATGGTAAACTGCGCCAAACTTGATTGCAGAAAATATGACTTCAGTAACAGAGTTGTTAATGCCTGGAATGCACTACCTGACTCTGTGGTTTCTTCCCCAAATCCCCAAAACTTTACCATTAGACTGTCTACTGTTGACCTCACCCCATTCCTAAGAGGTCTTTAAGGGGTATGCATAAGCACACCAACGTGCCTACCGTCCCTGTCCTAATATTCCCTTTTATTCATACCCATTTCATGTATTCATAGTTATGTTTATACTTATATCTGTTATCTAATACATGCTTGATGAAAACAAATAAATAAAAATAAATCTTCCCTGTGTCATCTGTTTGTATACCTGAAATGCATATTCCCCTTCATCCTATTTTTCTCCAGATTGAACATCCCAAGTTCCTGTCCTGTCTTTTTCTCATAAGACATTCCTCAATTCCTGGTATCATGTTTGTCACTTTTCTCAGAATCTATTGTAATTTGTTAATATCCTAGTGTCCTCTAAGGTCAATTGTTTGCTTGCAAGAATGGGGAGTGCTTTCAGATATGCAAGATTCTATAGTGTAACATGGTTTGGTTTCACCTCTGGATTACTTGAATTGCTGACATTAGTCTTGCATGTCTCAAAAGTTATTTTAATGGTACATTACAGGTACCAATCCTTGCTTACCTGAATGTGGGCTGCTGGAGAGGATTAGGAATTCCTTCCTAATTTTTTATTATTGTCTCTTTTGAATGGTGTGTAAATGTGGTTTATCTCTACATGTCTATTAATGGCTGATTTTTCTGAATGCCAACTTTCCTGGACTTTTCTATAACTTTTGCATTTGGCTTGGTCTAATAGCTCTTAGTTTTCCAGAAGAAACTATGGTTGAATTTGTCCATGTTTTGTGAGATTAAGGAGTTTTTGTAATGTTTTCTCTTAAATTCAGACACCAGTACAGTGAGCTGTGTGGAACAGATACTCTCTTCTATAACCACTTATGATTTTTAATATCCTTCTGGAAATGAGATGCCCAGAATTATACTTAGCACAGTAAAGACTTCACTCATCTTTTCCACAATGTTGCTTTAAATACAATCCAAAATTATGTTGGTCCTTCTAATAGCTCTTGATTCTTGTTCGAATTGTTTTCAATAATCTTAACTCTGACCTTCTCCAATGTAGTGCTTCTAAGTCATTAACACAATATAGTCATATTTTATGTCTGTCCTGATTTTCTTCACTAAAATATAATATTGAGTGAAAATATATTTCTCTGTACCAGAGGATATCTTATTCCTTCACAAATTCAGATTAGACTGAAATCTTGTTCTGTCATTCTAGATGTTTGCCAAACTTCCCAATTTTGTCTCTGATAAGCAAATTATTGGTTCATGACTAAAAATGTAGAATGATATTGGTTCTCAAAAATTTCTGCAGAACTCAACTGGTAACTGTTCTCTAATTTAAACACATTAACGCCTATTCTCTGAGAGTGGTTAGCCAGCTAGTTTTGAATCTATCTTTTAAATACTTTGCGAGATCATGTTCTGAATATGATCTAACTTAAAATATTTATTTTGCAATATATTCAACTGACATATGTATTAATTAAACATGACTCAGATGTTCTAGCAACCTTCATTGGAAAATCTGAAGAACCAAGTTGGGAGCAGATTATTGTAGAGAAAACCTATTTATATGGTTACTCGACATTGACCTAATGCAAGGTTTCTCAACCTTGGAAACTTGAAGATGGGTGGACTTCAATTCCCAGAATCTGGGAGTTGAAGTCCACCCATCTTCAAGCTACCAAGGTTGAGAAACACTGACCTAATGGCTCATAATCATCACATCTATCTCCATAAATACATGAACCAATTTTATACTATATTCCCATGGCTAAGCAGTGCTCAGGAAAAAAAATAATTTATGGTGAACAGTCTGTAATATTTGTAATCTGTCCCTTAGTTAATTTTCTCAACAAGATACCCATTTATTTTGATAAGATTCCATGCACAAAATTAATATGTGGGACATGATAGGATTGTATTAAAATTATGTTGATGTGAGTGCATATGAACTTGTGCACAATAATGAGTGCAAAGCTGAAGCACATAGAAGGATATTTTTATTCTTTCACATGAAGCAAAAAGTCAAAACCCTTTAATTTGGGGTTAATTTTTCTGGTCCCTTGAGCATTTGGATTTATCTGTTTCTATTATAGATTTTGCTGAGACAATTGTTTTGTAGAATTATGTATGTTTATCTTTTAAATTGCATTTTTAATGGAATTGGCATTCTTGGTTGAAGGGTGACCTAAGCATCTATTTATATATCAGAATCAGGGGGCCCTTTAACCTTCAGGTTTCAACTATTTGGGGGGGGGGGCTAAAGTTATATGCAGGATGGAGATGCCAGGAGTCGATGAAGTGACTAAGAAACATAAAGGTTTGCAGGGTAGATTGTTGAGGTGACATTGAAAGAAGGATGTCAGCTGATCACAAAACCTGGCCATAAATGTGATCTTCTATTATTGGAAGCCACCCTCTCAAAGAGAGTTACTTACAGTCAGCCCATTACTCTCATTTCTTTACCTAATTGTATCAAGTGAAGTGTGACTGGAGACCAGAATGTTACCCAGTGTATTAACTTCCTGCTTTTAATGCCCGCATAACTTGTATTCTACCTTTGCGGCACTTCATTGACTTTTACTTCCTTATTGATCTATGAAATATGGTGGCTTGTGTTTAGTTTTAAACCTTTAATGTACAAGTTCAGGATCAGGGAGTTCTGACTTTGTAGAAAAAGTGTCTGTGCCTGTGTTAGCTAGATGCACACTTACGGAAAGGGGTTAATAATAAAATTTATCTGTTTAGGTTCTGAAGAGCACAACTTCTTGAGTCCAGCATTTACTGGAACAATAAAGGAACTTTAATCTCAATCTATTTCCCATTCTTTTAATTTGCTATAGTGGGCACATAGTTTTACGATCTCCCAAACTGAATTCTTCTGATCAGAGAACCAACTGTATATATGAAGCATTTCTCAACTTTGACAATTGTGGCTTCTTTTCTTGGGTAGAATGGAATTCCAATGGCAAATAGCAATGAATTTTGAAACGAAAAAGTATTTATTTATTTCTGGAATGACTTGCATACTAACCACTTCCATTAATTCAGGGAAGCAAACAAGGAAAATACAGAATAAAATAAAACCAAATATCAACCTGCCAAGACAGCTCAGGTCCACTATCTACATCAAAGGTTCCTTCACATCAGAAGATCTCTCCTATTTTTTTTCCACTGTGACTTGCTATGGTTAAGCAATGTTGCCTTCCTGGAAAAATATGTATGTGTGGCAGTGGTGATATTCAATTTTTTTTCCTTACTGGTTCTGTGGGTGTGGCTTGGTGTGTGGGGGTCCTGTGACTGAGTAACAGTAACAGAGTTGGAAGGGACCTTGGAGGTCATCTAGTGCAACCCCCTGCTCACGCAGGAGACCTATACAAGGGATTCAAACTGCTGACCTTTCTGATTGACAAGCTCAGTGTCTTAGCCACTGAGCCACCTAGGGAGCTGCCTCAATGTCTCCCATGTCACTCATAGCCATGCCGATTCAGTCACATGACACCCCCCCCCACACCAAGCCATGCCCACAGAACCCGGTAGGAAAAAATGTGTGTATGAGCACGAGAAAGGCAGAGAGAATCTGAACTTTTCTCCCTCCATTCACAGTGAAGCTGCTGCTCCCTTTATGGTCCCCCATGACCCACTCCCCTCCTGGGGATTACTTTAAAGGGACAGGCAGCAGCAGCCGGAAGAGGTGAGCAGCGACCTGGGCGAGTGAGTGAGTGGTAGGGTTTGGGCAAGGCCAACCAGGAGTGATTTTTATTGGTTCAGTGAACTGATTCAAATCGTCCCCACCGGTTCATCTGATCCGGTCTGATCTGGTTGAATTTCACCCCTAATGTGTGGGCAGGTGGGGATATTTTTTGAAAGGTTCATTAATAGTTTCCAAAATACTTGATTTTACTCCCCCATTCTTAACTAACAGAAAACAAAAATCCTCAAATCTAGATGGCAGCAAATATCTTTTTGCTGTCTTTAGGGGTTAGCTGGATTTTTGCAGCCCAGATCTGGCAGAGTCATCTCTCTTCTTTATTTACCCTGTATCTCCCTTAAGATCTCATGGGAATGTTTTCCTAAGTGCTCAGTAATAACTACATTATTTGCCCTACAGTGTTCTGAAAGAGGACATTTCCATCAAAGGGAAGTGATATCTTAGTAGTTGTGATATCCCTCCCTGTACCTTTACACAAGGGGCAAACAAGGCTTGTATATTTGGAAAGTCAGATAAAGCTGATCTGTTTACCCACCCAGGCTTCTGGCCCAATCTCTATTGCTGTCATTTCTAATTCATTTTGTTATAGATAACATGTGTTACAAAATTAGTAAGTTGTTTTATTATTTTAAAGATATGGTGTATCGATAGTTTTTTTTTTTTAGAGTAATTTAAAAAGATCATTGTGCATATTTTTTTTTAATTATACATTGTACTGTATTTTTTACTGAATTGTCTTCCTAACATGATATGATTTGTATTATGGAAAATATGGAATAAAAATATATAAATAATGCTTTTAAAAGTCACCACTGAGTTATCCACAGTTTGTTAATGTGTGTATATATGTGTACAGACTCATATATGCATATACACACATACATGTCTGTGTGAATTATGGGATTTATTACGCAATAGTTTGGCTACAAATCTGGTAACACCATTCCCAAATTATTTCCAGAGTAGTATATGAAAGATAGCCATTGAAATGCATAACCCAATTTTTAAGAATAGAAAGGCAATGAAGAATTGAAACACAGATAATCCAAGGTTCTAGTTTGAGCATCAAACATAAATAGAAATACGATAAATATAAATGTTTAGAAATTATTTTTTTCTTGGCTAGCTTTCCCTCAGAATACTGCATCAGCGCAAAAGTATTTAGCATTTGTCACATCTATTCAATACTTTAATGCAACTGAATTGAAATATAATTGAGATTTTATAAATCAGATATGTAGTTTGATATCATTGATGGCTTATGAATTTTGGTTTTAGGACCCAGAATTTTTGAAATGATATCAGACCAGAAATAACAGAAATAAAATTAAAAGTGTTGAATTGTGCATCTTCAATTTATGCCTAACTTTATAGAGGTAACAGGTTGTTCTTGTTTGTTGCACCTATGAAAATTGCTAGTCTGTATTTGATTAGACTAGACATATAAGTCTAAGGATAGATGAGTAATTTTGTTTGTTCAGAAGATCATGGCAAATCTCAAATGTGAAGCAATGTTTTCAGTCAGCAGACTCTAGTATGCAAGGATTCATCTATGTTGATCCATGTCAAGTTGGAGATCAGTAAATCAGGGGCTCCAGATAATATTGTGCAAAATGCTATGGAGCAATAACAATCTTGAATATTAATAATAACCTTGAACAGTATAACATTTTATCCTTATCTAAAGTTTTATCTTGGGGTACACAGAATTAATATTTTCATATAAAATCCCCTGGGTTGATATATGCGATAAATAATACATTGTCTCTCTTGTTAATACTATTTTTCTTCAATTCAACTGAGATTTCTCATTCAAAATAACAGGGAATAATGCTGATTCTGGACTTATGTGTAAAAGTACATAAATAATTTAAAATGATATTGTATTCATACATCTTTTAATGTCAATAAAAAATGCAAATTATCAGGCGTTTTCAAATTCCACATGGTTTTCATTATACTGTTTTTTTTTTTAAAGTGCATATTTAAAAATATGCATTGCTGAAAAGCAAGGACAACATTTTACTTTTTGCCACCCAAAAAGAATTGTAAGGAAAGTTTTATTGGATTATTCTTTTTGCTATTCTTTCGCTAACTAAAAATAGCTGTTGAATATGAATATATGTTTTAAAAAAAATCCATTCTTACCCTTATGGGTGATATGTGTCTTCCTCAATTTCAGGTCCTCTACCAGAGGCCTGGGAGGTTGAGGGCTCTGTGCAGGAATTTAGCTGTTCCTAACACACCACTTTTTTGGACAGAAACCTCTGATGTTTTTCCTGGGATCTGTTGGAGCCACTCTCCCAGTTTAGAAGCCCCAGTCACAAGTAGCCCTACCTCCACTGGTACCACTTTGTCCCTTTACAATTCCTTCTTTATGTGCTGATACTTCTATAGCTTCTCATACTTCTTCTTCCTGTCACTTGGTACCACTTGGAAGTGGTGATACAACTATCACCATATTCTTCATATATGTTGAATATATGGACTAGTGGTTAAGGCACCATGCCAGAAAGTGAGAGTCTATGAGTTCCTGTCCTGTGTTAGACACAAATCCAGCTGAGTGACCTTGAGTCAATTACTTTCTCTCACCCCTAAGAAGGCAGCAATGGCAAACCACTTCTGAAAACCTTATCAAGAAAAATGCAGGGACATATCCAGGCAGTCTCAGAGAATCAGACACAACTGAATGCAAGGGGGGGGGGGGGAGAAGTCTTGTGGAAGAGAGGCATTAGAATTAAAAGTTCTATTAAGTCTTCTGTAGATCTCCTAAGCCTGCAGAAAAAATAAATTATGATCAATAATAACAAGAGCCTTTAGTTGCCCCAGTGTCACGAAAATTGAATTATAATAAGATGACGCATATCTGTCCATTGTAAATTAGTCTTGCGATCATCTGTGCTGAATGCTAACAATTTCTTATTGCAATTTTTAAATCAAAAACAAGAAATGATGTTTTCACAATACCTTTTTTGTTTCTCTAATCAGAGCTACATACATTCTTCTATTCAGTGTTGATTCTTCCCTTAATTTGCCGGCACTGCCATTTACAGTAGTCCAATTTTTTTGTGACAATCTATATAATTTTGCTTCTGAGCATTTGTAAGACCATCACAATTGTTGTATTGTTATCACATCAACAACAAAAGCAACTTCATATGTCACTAGATTAGTCATATGAATAATTGACATGAAATAGTATTGAGATTGAAGAGAAAAAGGAGAACATTTCAAAAATAAAAATAGTATACAAATAATAGGAATGTGCTTGGAAACATGTCAAAAATAAGAGAGGGTAGCAACTAAGTTTCTTTGGCTGATCTCAGAAAGCTATGAAGTATTAAACAGGATTTACTACTAGTTAGAAAACAAATTTCTGAAAAGAAAATGGCAATCCACTCACCACTTTCATTCTGTTGCCAAAAAAGCCACATGATCAGTTCCATAATTTCAGCACAAACTGAACTTGCTTTGGAAAAGACTTTGCCTTTAGCTCTGATAGTTAGAGAAACAGACTACAAAATGTTTGAATCCTGTTTTTCAATTCTAGATATTGACATTTAAGCAAAGAGTTTTTTTCTTAACAATTAATGGAATCAGTCTCAAGTTCTAGCATCAACCTTATTCTTTTATTTGTAATGAAGCAATTATTATCACTGTGTTAATACTCTTAAACAACATCTTCCTGCTTACTTTGAGGAGTACCTGGTCACAGAGCGTGTCTATGGAGAGTCTCAATCATCCAGGTCATGGTTGTCCCAAAGGTGCTTTGGGACTTTGTTTTTCCTTGAAGATTTTTCACTTCTCATCCAAAAGCTTCTTCAGTTCTGCTGTTTACTGTTCTCTGAAGTTTTTTTAAAAAATGAATTAACACAGCTCTTGATTTTGTAATTCACTTCTCAAGGCATTTGTAGAATTTCCCTCTTTTAACTATTACAGATATGGCACAGATGGGTTTGGATTTATTCTTTGGCAAGCTGGATGACTGCACAATATAAGCGGACAATTATTGACTTAATGTCTGATTTCACAGAGTAGTTAGAAGATTCATCTTGATATTCTCCCTACGGGAATAGCAGTATGCACCTGCTCAACATGATAAGGATATTAGACAAAACACAGAACTATTATTTTTAATGGAAAAAACAGTATGTAAAAAAACCAGGAGGAAGTATAAAATATTGTAAATATTATTTGATTTTAATATCTGTGAACATACCACTTATTTTGAATCCTTTTATAGAAACCAATTTTTTATTTGTTTCCTTGGGCTACCACTGAATTTTAGAGAAACACAAGTTATCTTGTGAGTTATTATGTATGCGACTTTAGCTCTCAAAATCCATACAGAAATCGCTATAAGGAATATACAATAAAGTTTCATTTCTTGCTGACATCTTCCTGGTAATAAACAGATTGCTTTACCTATGTCATAAGAACCTGTTAAAAACTCAATTTAATCATATTCCTGCTCTAAAACAGCCTTCCCCATCTTAATTAGACAAGGATGATTGAATTGGTCCACATCTGGAGGATATCAGTTGGGAGAAAGCTATTTAAATTGAGAACTGGTATCAGAAAATCTTCTCACTAATCTTTCATTAGACTGCTTCCATGTGATAGACCTAAATGTTTGTAAATGGCTTAGTGATAGAACAAGCTGAACAAATTCGGGCTCCCATTAAAAATTCTCTATATTTTTAGTGCTCATTGATACATAGGCTAAGGATATCAGCACAATCCATCTGGTTAGTATTTGACATTATAGCCTGTGATAAGGTTGTTACCACTTGGAAAGCAAAACCAATATAATTTTTAATTCGTCCAATTACATATGGGTCATCAACTAGCAGGAGCAGCATTAAGGTGAGGCAATATAGAGTTCCCATTTCAGATGCTTTGGATAATCTTTACTTTTTAAAAAATAAATCAAATATATTAATCACTAAAAGTTATCCTTTGTATATAATCTACCTGTAACTCAGATAACCCATAGTTCTGGAAATAATGGGATGTGGACATGTTATTTTTTTTTTTTCTGGTGGAAAACAATGGCTAAACCATACATTTATGCTTTTAAGGGCAATTTGCAACATGTTCAGAAACAGCTACAAACCAAGCATGGCAACATTTGAAAAACCAGAACACAAAATACATGCTGAGTGGACCCAACCTTGTAGATGACGATCACTCTGTCAAAGATCTTGGAGTACTCATATCTAATGATCTAAATGCCAAAGCCCACTGTAACAACATCGCAAAAAAGGCATTAAGAGTTGTAAACCTAATCTTGCATAGCTTCTTCTCCGGTAATATCACACTACTAACCAGAGCATACAAAACATTTGCTAGACCAATTCTCGAATACAGCTCATCTGCCTGGAAGCCGCACTGCATATCAGATATTAATACAATTGAACATCCAGAAATATTTCTGGAATGTCCAGAAATATTTCACAAGAAGAGTCCTCCACTCGTCTGCTCGCAACAAAATACCTTATGCCACCAGACTTGAAATTCTGGGCTTAGAAAACTTAGAACTACGCTGCCTTCGGTATGACCTAAGCATAGCTCATAAAATTATCTGCTACAATGTCCTACTTGTCAATTAATACTTCAGCTTCAACCATTACAATACATGAGCACACAATAGATACAAACTTAAGGTAAAGCGCACTAAATTTGATTGTAGAAAATATGACTTCAGCAACAGAGTGGTCAATGCCTGGAATACACTACCTAACTCTGTGGTTTCATCCCAAAACCCCCAAAATTTTAACCTAAGACTGGCTCACCCCATTCCTAAGAGGTCTGTAAGGGACATGCATAAGAGCACCAGCGTGCCTACCATCCCTGTCCTAATGTTTCTTCTATTTGTACCTATTTTATGTATCCAATCCATGCTTATATTTATTACCAAATACATTCTTGACAAATAAAAAATAAATAAATAAAATAATAATAAAAATTTGGGGACTGTGGACTATTAGAAGTTTATGTACAGAGCACATTACACTCTCAAAAGGGCATGAAGTTATGACCCATTTTTAATTTTGTGACATTTAATTAAATCATACAAATAATAGTATGTTTGGGGGCATTTAGTATTTTTTTCCTCCTATCACATGCAGGATTACAATGCACTGACAATATTTGAAGGGCTGTGGATGACAGTATATAGTCAAGGGGTCTGGGCCCACTCATAAGTTCTGTTGGAAATTCTAGCCTATATATATTTACGTAGGAAAAACCTGGATGAAACAAAAATACACAAAAGACCTACGAAAAGAGAATTAAAATAAAATTAGATAGATAGATAGATAGATAGATAGATAGATAGATAGATAGATAGAAATATACATAAAATATAATTATATATATATATATATATATATATAGAGAGAGAGAGAGAGAGAGAGAGAGAGAGAGAAAGAGAGAGAGAGAGAGAGAGAGAGAGAGAGAGAGAGAGAGAGAGAGAGGATCTTTTCCTGTGTAAGATCCGAATACGCCAATACCCGAATACACCAAGACTTGCATACCTGTACCTGTGAAAATCTATGAAAACTTATATATATAAGTTTTGTTATTTTTTAACAAATACCCACACACAAACAAACAAACAAACACACAATGCATTTTTTTCTGAACAGATTATTGGCCAAGTCACAAATTTGTACAGTTTTTAGTTATCTCCCAATACAATTTATGTATTTCACTTTTTGCCATTCTATTCTTTCTCTCTAATTTTTATTTTCTTTTCCTTGTTTCTTCTGATATATAGCCAATATTATCATTTGCCCTAATCTCTAATCTTAGTCAATTTTTTCCATCCTCTAATTGCTTTCCATGTAAAAATCCTTTGATTTAAAATCAATCATTTTTCTAATACTTAACCCTAATTCTAAATCATCCTATTCAAATATTTTCCCATTACTCCTTTTTCACAACATAATATAATTTCAAATGTTTTCCCTAAATTCCATTGTTCCAATCACAGGTATTAATGTTCATAATTTCCTTCCCTCTTTTCCATTTCTTCCTTTATCAACCTATTCAAATACTACAATCAAATATCTTACTACAATTCACTTAATACTATAACATTAAAGTCATTCATTTCTATTTCTCAATTACCATTGTTTTTTTAAAAAAATAAACCCATTTTCCATTGCTTTTTAAATATATATATTGTCTTCATAATAAACCATAATCATAATTTTAAAAGTTAATTTCAATTATTGCCAATAGTATCTTAATCCTTTCTTGTTAAACAATAATCAAAATTTCAAATGCTTTAGCTGAATTCCATAATTACAATTAAAAACATTCCAAGTATTACAGTTTCATGTACCTTCAATTCATTTATAATTCTAAATAATTTCCCTTTACATTATATATAATTTGAGGAAATTCTAGCCTTATGGACCAGCAATTATTCAGAGAAATCTGCAGTATTAGACACTGTAAAACAACTACTTTATCTAGGGCAGCAATGATAGCTCTCATAACTTCCTTTTAAGCCACATGGACTTTCCATTTACTTAAATGATAGTGCTCTTTGTATACCACAAAGACTTTTCTGTACCTTCATATTATGCAGTTGCCATTATTTGAAGTAGAGAATATTACACTATTCTGTGGCCAGTGTTCAAGTAACCATCAATCCTATTGACTTCTGTCTATGGAATGGAAGGAGAACATTACCATGTATTTCATCTCAGGCAGAAAATAGTCTTGGTAGTTTTTATTATCAGTTTGTTTGGTTTTTTAGGAGTTTCTTATTGAAAGATGGCTATCAGCCCGGGAGAGATGACTACAATGAATTTGCTTCAGATTACATATTTCTTGAAGATTTCTATCAACCAAATGCATTTCCTTTACTATGTAGATTGAAACCTTTTCATTCAACTTTTAGGGTGGCCTTGGGCACATTGTCCCTTTCAACTCATTTTCTCGAGTACAGAGTAATGATGACAAATAGGAAAATTTAATTTTCAGAGTTGGTTTTTCTTAACTGGAATAAAGACACCCCATATTATGCACGTAGACTGATGTGATTAGTTTGGCATTCAAAACATATGTATTTTCATTAAGCCAAATTAACAGTCAAAGCACAATAATATTAATTTTGTAGCATGGAGTTGACTCTACTAATCTTGTTTTAATTTTAAGTACGAGATCCCAATTCAAGTTAGTACATGGAGTTTGGGGCCTTAAACTTTCTTGCCCAAACAAGTTTAGTCCTGAAATCCTCTCCATTCATTAGTATTAAAAAGAAAAAGGATTTCCATGAATATGCAATATTTAAGAGAATAGAGGTTATGCACATTAGCATATTGTCAAACCCCATATACATGGCAAACCTAAGAAGCAAAACCATACCAATAAAGAATGGCATCTTTATTGTTACTTTTATTATTATTAAAATAATAGTGATATCACTTTTATTGTTACTTATTATTGTTACTAAAAACATAATAAGACTAACTTTCTAAACAGACTTAAAATAAATTGGTTAATGCAGAGTCTCTGCAATATTTCCTTTCTTCTCACACAAACAAGTCTGTCTGCATCCCAGCCTCTCATGCATATGGAGACATTAACATAATTTGGGAAATGTGCATGCAGATATTTTATGATCCATTAATATTATCAATGATTCATCCATTAAATTTGGGGAGGAAATTCAAATTCTTAGTTGAGTTTTTCAACTTTTCTATGATGTCAACTTTCAAGACAGGTTTTGAAAGCATGAGTAAAAAGAGATTCAATTAGTTATAATTTAAATGTTGTGCTTCACTTCCTCTAGAGTTCAAACAACAGGAAAGTGGTTATTTTTTCTTTTCTTTGGTCATTTTAAATATCACATCTTTTTCAAGGCCAGAGATGAAAAACAGAGGAGCTCTTTCACATCAGTCTGTTCTGAAATGAATGTGATTTGATTGCTAATGTTATTTACTTTTGAAAAGAGATGATGGCTTGTAATTATTTGTGGTAAAATTCATTAGCTGACACTTTATTCTTTTGATTGGGGGTGGGGGGAAAGAAACTATGCATGTACTGGTTCTCCTACCTGACTCTTCGTTTTCTTCTCTAATTACTTCTTGATTGTGGGGTAAATTCTTTTAGCTTCTGGAGAAGGGAAATCATTGTCTTTTTATCCTCTCTGTGGGGAATTGATTCCACTTGTTTACTGATGTGTGTGGCAGACTGAATGAAATGATTCCTAATTAGCATATATGAAATAATCATTGGTCTATCTGGAGTCATAATTAATGCATTAGACAGAATTTACCGAATGTCAAGGAGAAAGATATTAACACAAATGAGCTTATTTTAGATAGGCTTTGATGGAGAGAATACTTTTCAGAAAGAATGTTTACTAAAATTAAGCAACAACAACATATCAATTTACTAAGAGTCATTACCATGCATGATTGGAAACATTAACTTTTGCAACTGATCTTCATTTCCTGCTCTTCAGAACTGTCCTCTTGTTAAATCTTTGTGACATTTAAAAACACATCATATAAAGCCGTTATTGAGCATGGGAGGGAGCAAAGGAGGGAGAGCCTACTCAGAGGAACAAACTGCTTGAAACTTTTTCAGCATAATATGCTAGTTTATGTGTGGCAATAAAACAGCATGCAATCTGATTAGGTAAAGCCGAGTTTCAATTTCATAAACGGGCTGCTCTAGCTACAAATATAATCCACCGTCAAAAACAAATTAATATGATTATAGCCACCCCATCAATTAATGTGAGGAAATCGCTGTTATTTGTTAGGCTAAGTAAAAAAGCCATGACCATGCAATTTGAACATTTTCATTTTTCTTTTATGGTGATTCACATAACTGCAAGTCTCTGCTTTAACCTAAATATGAGTTGATACTACAAAACTAGAATATCTTGGAGGCAATTTAGGAAGGAGTAAGCAGCATCTAACTTTTGAATCCAGAACAGAAATTACTTACTTTTTCATTTCTTCATATCCATCTTTTGAATGTTACATTGGCTTTCTTTTCACTATATTGACCTAGCTATGCAGGAAAACATACCGGATACATATTGATTGAGTCTATAAAAAGGAATTCTGTTTTCATAGCATTATGATGTACATATTTTTAGGTTTTCTTCCCATGTACAAGGTTTACACATTCAGCAGGTTCCCTCTCTGCAGACAATTTATGGAGAGCATGGCACACATAAGACAGAGCCCAACATTTGCAGGCCAACTTTTTCTCCAGTCTGTGCTACCTATAGAGAATAATAAAAATTGGCATAGTTTATAAAGATAGAAACCACTTTCCATACTATTTCAAGCATCGCAAAGAAGTGTGTGACACCAAATTCCGAATTTTCCTTTCAATTAATTAAAACAGCTTTTCTTCTGAAGTCCTCATTTCAGTCTGATACCTTTTACACAACTATTTGAAATAAACTCTTCTTCTGAGAATTAGAATCTAAGGAATTTCTGAACTTGTCCACTAATTGGCCATGAAATAAAGTATGCATTATAGTATCATAAGAAAAGAAGGGAGGATCCACAATTGTCTATGAATTCAGAAGTGTTTGAGGCAAAAGATTCATTTCAAGAGGACTCTAAGGAGTAATTTCATTGAAGGTAAAGACAAAACAACTTCATAGATACCATTTGATTGCTATTTATGATGTTAAATAACTAAAAAGTATTCCAATATTTTTTATAATTTAATGTTTATTATATAATTGCCTTGTGTATAAACATGGAAAACACAATTTTCAAGGAACCTGGGAGGCCCGAGGCAAAACCTCACTTCAGGAAAACTTCAAGGAATAGTTTGATTGAGGTTTTATAATAAGTATTTGTGTTACAGGGAAAAAGCTAGCAAGTTTCAAGGTGTGAAAAAAAAAAGCTGTGCACCTCTCCAATTTTTTTGTGTTGGAAAACAGAAAAAAGAAAATGAAACAATCTGAAGCAACATTATAGAATGCTTCTGGCACTTGCCAAGACAATTGTCCTTGTATAAAAACACAATTCTGTGTGAAATTTCATTTCACTTCATCTCAGAAGAACTCCATTTTTCATTTCTGTAAGAGATCTGAAGAACAACTATGACACACATCTATTTAAATGAGTGGGGCTACCAGTGCAATCCTGGATGTTGGGGGTGGGGGGATGGGGTAGGGTGTCCCAGATCAAATAAGCAGGTATAGCCATGTTTAAGTGAATGATAGTTCAGCTTTCCTCACATCTGCCACCCAAATGCAGGAAACCTAAAGAGGGATAAGATGGAGTGAAGAGCACAACCTTATTCTCTCTTCACTTTTTGAACAAACCAAAGTTTCAGACAAATTATTAATTTCACAACATTTCTAAATATCCCTATCTTAAACAACTCAAGATAAATTCACTGTGTATGATTACACACAATATGCAATACCTGAAATGGTTTTCCTTGAACTATTTCACATTTATGTAAAAGAACCATCACTACACTAATATTAATTTGTTAAGTATTAATAAGATGCATAATAATATGAATATGTTACAATAATGTTCTTAATATTTATTTATCTGCAATTTAAAGATGGGGTTATGTCACCCCTATGAAGAAACCCATAATAAGAAAATGATATACTTGTAGTATATACAACATCGATAAAGTTAATAAAAAATCTTGATTAATAGCTCCTGGAAAGAGTTGTCATTTAGAATTAAAAATATTTATGTATAATTTATACAATTTATGCAAGTATCATGGAAATATGAAATTAGAATTCCCAAATGAACCTGCAATAATTTAATTAAGGTATAACTGAAAACATGAATTTCGCATATTCATATTAGAAGCCAAAGAATAAATTTTGATTATTTTTAAATTATTGATTAGTTTCATAAACATATATGAGAAGTAATGCACTACATTTCTATTTTATAAATACATTTGCTCATGATTTCTTGAGCCTTTAGACGCCATCTGTTATACTTTTCAGAATTTATATATACAATCATTATGAATATAGATATACTTTCATAATAACTTTATTAAATATTGATCCTACACAACTCAAGAGCACATTCATGGTTTGTATATGTGCTCAAAATACATGTTAAATTTATTAAGATGAAATTGTACATGTTGCAAGTAAAAAGAGGATGAGGGCACACTTACTCAGATTTTATGACTTGTCCCATTATCGTCCTATGTTGTTTTGATAGCCATAAAGTGATTAGTTTTACAAAGATCAATATGTTTATTTAATATTAAATGTTTATTTATTTATTTTTCACCTTTATTATTTTCACATAATTCAGTGGCAAACATATCCAAAACATTTTCCTCCTCCTATTTTCCCCACAACAACAACCCTGTGAGGTGAGTTGGGCTCGCTTTCGTGGTTGGCTTTCATAGCTATAGTGGAACTTGAATTCATGGTCTCTTGCTTTCTAGCCTGGTGCTTAAATCATATCTCAAGAATTATGGATTTACCAAACATGGTGCATAGCAAGAGTGGTGCACTTCAATGCTTTGAACAACTGTACAACCTTAGATTTACAGATTTGGATTATCAACTGCATATCCTGAAGCAAGATAGCGACATCTTTAATCACCAAATGAACTTTAGTATCAAAAATAATAAGATGCACAGGCTGCATCTGGGAATGCATGTTGAAGTAATGCCAAGTACAGAGATACTGAAGAGTTTGCAGGTTCTTAAGCCAGTTTCTCCCACAACTTTTGCAAATAAGATTAATAAATGCTCAGCATAATGAATCATTTTAAAAATAACGGTTTAATAAAAAAAATCAAAATGAAAGACAAAAAATGCAAGGCTAAACAATATTTTGATAATCCATTTTTTTTTATCCAAAACTTTTAAGCCTGAGCTCTCAGAATCCAATCCCAAGCTACTGCAAGCCATCAATAAGCTCTTTTGTTAGATCCTATAATGAATAAATCCTTATTCATGAGTTGCACTTTGTTCCCAACAGGTTCTTGTTTAGATTCCTTAAATAAACAAATCCATCTGTGATGGGTAGAGCAATGGCTCAGTGATTAAAACACTGGGCTTGTTGGCTGGAAAGAGGTGAGCTCCTGTTACTTGTCCCAGTTCCTACCCACCTAGCAGTTTGAAAGTGCTCTGTGACATCGTGCTGGCCATATGACCATAGAAATGTCTTTGGACAGTGTTGGTTCAATGGGCTTGAAATGGGCATGAGCACCACCCCCTCTAGTTGGCAACAACTAGAAGAATAAAATCTTCAGGGCTCCTCCTATGTATAGTAGCTGGGCCACAGCAAATTTGCATGGCCTGAATTGCCCACTCATCAAAACGCAGTAGCAACCTTTTCTGGGAGAAAAACATGGAAGACATTACCAGCTACGAATCCTGCCCTCACCCTCAATGTGGCCTCCATATATGCTGTTAGGTATATTTTTCTGTCATGTTGTATTGAGTGCCCTTGTCCATTTGGGATAGTGTGCTTTAATTTGTTGCATGCTAATTCCAGCAACTCATAGGCTACTTCAAAGAGGCAGGAATTCCCTTCAACTGAGTCAATGCTTATCATGCTTTCTAATGTCTTTTAAATCTTGCTTTGGTATGAATGCTATAATAACCCAATTGTTATAACACTTGATCTTTAAATAGAAGACTGCTATTTTGAAACCGGACAAAAATCTGGGCTTCAAAATATTCATTTTTACTTCCCTAAATATTTACTTTTGTTTTTTTTTTCCACTTAAAAATCTAGCAGTGCATAATTTCATGATTTTTCCAGTTTACCTGAGTTAGAAACCAGCTGGTTTCAAACCAGCTATTTTCTGCTTATAAGATAAATGTCATGATCATCATTATACTAAAGCATTCATACTAAAATGAGTTTTAAAAACACTAGAAAATAAAAAGTTAGTAACAAAGTTCTTTTTTAAAAAACTAATGAAACTAAACTGAAACTAATGATGGTGTTTCAGGTTAAATTCACTCTATGTTTGTGGATTTGTGGAGAGGCAAAGAGAGAAATGTGTGTGTGTGTGTGTGTTTCTATGCGGATACATTTTTAGGCATCCATATATATCCAGAAAGACCTGTTCAGAGAAAGGAAAATAATTGGCCATTGCTTTCTTGGAACAGAGAAAAAGAAAGGCACAGCTGAAGGATTGTCCAATAGAAGAATATGGTAGAGTGCTGGCCAGTTTGAATTTGTGTGGTACTGCCAAAGTGTCTCAATCCAGACTGGATTTTCTTAAGCCATTTTAAAACCAAGCTGATGTGAACACAGAATTGGAGCACCTTTAAATCCGAATATACCCAGCATCCTTGAAAGTGTTACTTGCATAGTCTGGCAGGAGCTTATCTTCCTTTTCAGAATGAGTTAGCAAACCTAAAAATCTTTAGATCTTCTTCTGAAGAAGACAGACTGATGTTGGGTCTTATACCAGTCAAAGTCTGCCATTTCCTCATTTCATATCATCTTTGGCAAACACTATTTCCCAGACTCTGTTTTAAAGATAAGAATGTTGGTTTACTAATGTATATGCTGCGAGGCATGCTTTATCGCATGAATTATTGCTTTTCTCTGCATGTATATGCAAAATAAATCTATGTGTACCTTTTGAACTAAGATGAGTATCTAAGTTAATTATTTTGTATCACTTGAGAATTCGAGTGCTTGCTTGAGCTAATTATTTGTTACTTAGAAACCAGAAGTATCTATTTCACCAAATGAGTGAAGTAACAGTGCCACAATTTATAATTCTTTTAAATTTTGTATTGACTGTTTTTTTTATTTCTGGCTGTGCACCACCCTGAGTCCAGCAGGAGAAGGGCGGTATATAAATAAATAAATTAAATAAATAAATAAATAAATAAATAAATAAATTTGCACATTAAACTTCCAAAAAACCTCCAATATACATATGAGGACATGTATAGTTACACATGTGCACAGACGGAAGATTTTGCCAATACTTTTAGTTAGGCATACTGATGATGTTCTCCATCTCTGCATTAGCGATACAAAGGCCTAGAAAATGAGAAAAGAAAAGAAACTGGGAAAACAAAACGTGGAATATTTCCTAATAACAATTTCTTTTGAATTAGGCTGAATTTCACTGTTAAAATGCAACTAGTGAGTATATCAATAAATGGGCTATATTTGGAAATATACCAGTTCAAGAAATAAATTAATATTTGAAACAATTGGAAAACTTATTTAAAACAAGCAAAACTTAGGTTTTAAAGTTCAATAAAATAAAATAAAAAACAATAAAATGAGAAATAGTAATAGCTAAACAATGAGCAGTCTTTTCACATGACTGCTCATTATTTTATCCATAAAATAGAAAAAACTTTGCATCTTTTGTGTATTGAAGAAGAAATTCTAGGAAACACAAATGTACATACCACACCATACACATACATACTCCATATACTTCACTTATATTTATTATTCCAGTTTTTTTAGAAGTCTGTTTCTTTTCACTTTTCATCAAACTTTCCTAAAAAGAAGAAAATATAAACACATTATATTCCTTAGAATTCAGCAACTTGTAACTCCATAAAAATAGTTTCTTTGAATTAGTATTGTCTCCTGATGACTGTGTGGACAAGTCAGTGCACTTTTCTTGATGACTTTTTTTTTTGGAAGTGGTTTGTCACTGCCTCCTTGCTACCATGTTCCCCCCAAAATAAGATCTTGTCTTATATTTTTTTGAACCCTGAAATAAGCGCTTGGCCTTATTGCCATGTGCTCAAAAGCCCAATTGGGCTTATTATCAGGGGATGTCTTATTTTGAGGGAAACAGGGTAGAACTGGCCAAGAGTGACTGGCCCATAGTCACCTAGTTGGCTTTTTGCCTAAGGCAGAACTAGAAATTTATTTATTTATTTATTCATTAGTTCAATTTATATATGCTGCCCTTCTCCGGAGACTCAGGGAGGCTTACAATGCATTAAACAATAGCCTTCATACTTTTGTATATACCTGCTTAGTAGGGCTTTTTGGCTCCCCCTGAGCAGTGTTCTATTTTATACAAAGTCAGCTTATTTCCCCCACAAACCGGGTCTCATTTTATCTACCTCAAAAGGATGGAAGGCTGAGTCAAGCTTGAGCCTGGTGAGAATTGAACTCACAGTAATTGCAGGCAGCTGGCAGCTAAGTACTACTTTAACAGCAGCAGTTTAGTCCACTGCACCACCAAGGCTCTATTAAGAGTTTCACTGCTTCTAATCTGATGTCTTAAACACTACACCAACTGATTCTCTCTAGCTCCATTACAATTTTAAAATATTAAAAATAAAGAAACTTGTTATAATCTTTGCCTGATAAACTGTTGTTTCCATTCTATATATCAACATATATACTTATAACATATTTTACTTCAATTTTTTCCATGCTTTTTCCTCACCCCCTCGTTCTTTTAAAATGATTTTGTTGTTGCTTCAAAATTTCTGGAAGTGTTACATGTTTAACAAATTCCTCGTTTTTCCTTCCTTATCTGTAAAAGTTACCTTTAAAAGCTCTACTCCTGACTAAAGGAAAGTAAGATGAAGAAAATATGGTGGGTACATAGAGAAGGTAGAGTATATAACAGTGAGTGAGACAAACTTGTCTGGGATCCATGACGAACCTAAAAATTTAACCTGCTTACCCTGTGTAAACAAATAACTCTTACTAGTCCATTTTAGACGAGGGTGATAAAAATAAATTCACTAATACTAAAGCAGGATAGCAAAAGATTGCACTGTATCTTATCAAACAAATCTTAAGCAGAGTTTTTTTTTTTAAAGTCTGACATTTAAAATAATTTTCTATAGGGCATATTTCAAGATTTGGTGAAAAACTTTCTTCTCCAATATGGAATAGTTTGAGCTCTGGGAAATAGGTTTTTATGAAACCATGGTCTGGATTAACATTTTCTTTGATGTCAATAATGACGCCCATGAGAATAACTTTTTCACAAACAGATCCTATATAAAATAGAGAAATAAGTTGCTGTCATTCTAGTCAACTATGTAAATATCATGGTCCAACTAGTGAACCCAAGAAAAGTAGACACTCTCAGGAACTTTGTAGACTCAAAAGTAAAACTTTATTGGATACATCATTAAGAAATAAAAACAGCTCTGAAGTTTTCCCACTCAATGCTACATACTTAAACATTGGCCTCTCCTCCATCCCACCCATAGTGGTCATGCTGTCCACTTATGAATCAGTCTTTTCTTTTGAGAACAGTTTCTTTGTTGGACACCTGCAGTGGTGACCTTGGCAGGTTCTTGGATCATCTCACTCTTTCTTACTCTTCTCTTGCCCCAGTTCTTTGGCAAGTTGAATAGCAATAAGTTTTCAAATGGTTCAGAAGTGGTTCAAACTTGACAGGTGTATTTTCATCAATGAAACCTCCATCAAAATATGTATACATGAGATAAATAAGATAAATAAAGTAATCCAATAATTAAAATAGTGATCAGCATTCAGAATTCTCTGCTGCTCCATCCCTTCCAAAATTTTCCCAATTGTCCAATGACCCAGGTGTTATACTATTCCTGGTTATAACTGACAAAACTGAAGGGGAAATTTTAGTCTGTTTACGCTAGTTCTGCAAGACCAGTGAAATGTGGATAAATATATATGCTAAAGTGTATGTACCTCTGCTGCTGGCATTATTGCAATCATGCTAATTATTCAATAGTCTAAAGGGAATATCTATGCTCCAATGAATGTGTAAATGCCTTTCATATATTTTATAGAGTTTGGATCAGATTTATTATAGTGCACTTATAATAAATTGTGCAGATCTCACTTGGAAGAAATAAAGCCCAGAATTTCACTAATCTGAAATTAACAATAGTTTAATCAGTTGAAATGCCATTGTGATTGCTCTTTAATTGCAAAGAGTAAAAAGTAGTAGTAAAAGATCAACAGTAAAAGGATATATTGATTGACAAATTTGTTTTTTGTTGAATTATTATAGATTAAAGGATACCTTTGCTTTGAAAACACACTTTCAAATAAAGGCAATCATATAAGCATATTTATATAAAGCATATAATGCAAAAATTTGGATCAAATTAATTTCACTACTGCCATATTTGTATCAATATTTAAGGAACATCATTTAAGAACATATATTTAAAAATACAACCAAAAAAAAAGGAAAAGAAAGGAAGGAACAAAAAAAGAAATAAAAAGAGGTGTATAAACTATGAACAACAATTTTCAAAGTAACATCAAATTAGTATTACATATAAAAATAATATCTCAAATCAATTAGCAGAGGCAACTAATATAATAGTTTTGATTCATTTATTTTGATCATCAATCAAAATAAATAATGTAAGTGTCTTATCTCTTTTAAGAAAGTCTATCCCTATTACAATGAAACAGACAATATCTACTGTGTTTCCCCGAAAATAAGACCCTGTCTTATATTTTTTGAACACTGAAATAAATGCTTGGCCTTATTTTCAGGGAGGTCTTATTATTTTGGGGTGCGTGGAGCAAGATGGGGCTCCTTTTGCCGTCTTACCTGATTTCCAGCTCTGTCTCCCTAACCCTAACCAGAGGAAATGGCGGGGACCGGCTGTCCATGCGTTTAAATATTTTTGGGGAGGAGTTTTTTTTTGGGGGGGGTTATTTTAGTGCATGCGCTCAAAAACCGGATTGGGTTTATTATCAGGGGATGTCTTATTTTTGGGGAAACAGGGTAGTATTTTACAGTCTCATGTTGAAAAGGAGCCTAAATTTTGGATGTGATATAAATTGATGTTTGAGAATTATAGTCCACAAATTGTTTCCAGGTTGAGTTAAATTCCACATCAGATTTTTTTAAAATACAGAGTTTGTTTTTACATTGGTGCATACTCCTATAGCTTAGTTTGTCATTCATCTAAAGAAGGAAGTACATTTAATTTCCAGAAGCACAGAATATCCTAGCAGCTGTTAGCATATACAGAGCTTCCTGTGTTTACACTGTAGCAAAACAGAGCATAGTAATGCTGAGCAGAAAAACAGCTGGCAGGAAAGAAAAACTAATAGTTAAGAGTTGTTTCATTTTATGGTGAATCGACTAAAATTTAGTTTCTTTGTTGTGGCCTGAGTATGAAATACCCAGTCTGTTAGGATAATTGAAACCTCCCTTTATTAAAAAAATATATATTCATATATAATATTAATATATTGAAATATAATCATCACTAGTCTGAACGTATGAGTAATGCTATATTCTTAAATCTAATTTACATTTGGGGTCAGATATTGCCACTCATTCTATGCAGAAAGCAGTCATTTATCCAAGGCTTTCCTTCCCACTGGCACTGATTGTCTGAAATGCTCTCCATCTATTTAGATGCCTACAGAACATCTATTTATTTTTTTTAACCTGGGACAACTTTGAATTCACCTTTCTTCCCCCATCAATTTATTTTCCATTGGCTGTTTTAACCCCCTCAATTGGTTTTTAAGCATGATTGTTCTGGTACCTTGTCAAGATCCATCTTTTTCTTCGGGCATTCCTTATAAGAGTGATAGCAACAGATTGTACTGATTGAAGAAGTTCTAGTTCAGTATCAAGGAATACTTTTTAAATTGCTTTTTATTCATTGATTCTGTATGGTGCAATCTTATGCCACTTAGCAAATTCGTAGAGGTATAAAAGATAGTAGCCAGAATGGGAGAAACACTCCACCTTCCATTCTGCCAGCATAAGCTTCCAGAGCATAAGAAATGCCATGGATTTGTCTATCTCTGCCATCATACTGTAGAACATTTATTTGTTCTATTTTATTTATTAATTTTTGCAGCCATGTCCCCGACAAGGTAATTCTGGCTGGCTTATACAATTATTATTATGAATGTATTATGTAAAGCATGAATATGTTTGCAAAAATCTCCCAAAGTGAAATTGTACTTACAGTGTATCTACAAGAACCTTTTTATCTCCTTTTTGTTATGCAGATGGGAGTGCCTATCAAAATCAAAGCTAAAGGAATGTGTGATCTTGCAATATCACCATCACCAGGACACTCTCCAAGCAAATAGACCAATATCTGATATCAAACATTAAACAAAGGAGAAACCAATAGAGATTATCTAAACCTCTCTGGACACCCCTGCTAGTTTATAGAATTAGCATAAAACTGAGAATTAGAAATAATTTTTAAGCTTCAGCCATACTAACAGTTTCTTATTGAACTCTAAATATTCCTAGCAATGTGTGAAGGAATATAAAATCTTGAAAATAGTGCCAGAATGAGTAAACCATTAATGGGAAGACTTGCAGAAAAGATTAAATCATCTTGAGAAAGTGGAAAGTGCTAGAAAGAAATTCAAAATAATCCTGCCTTGATTTTGATACTATAAAAACAGAAAATTATGCTTTAAAGATTCTATTGTCTACTTTACAACAATAAAGAGCATCTGTGGCATGTCAGGTCTCCTAACCAGAAGGGCTGGCATCAGTCTTGAAAGTCATTATTCTCATATCAGAGAACCATTGAATATATTGCTCTGTTCTCCTAGAAGTCTTCCAGAAAAATTGAGAGGCAGGAATACAGGTAGTTCTCAACTTCAACGATTTGTTTAATCACTATTCAAAGTTACGATGTGCTGAAAAAAGTGACTTACAATCAGTTTCAGCCTGAATAGAGCTGGAAGGGACTTTGGAGGTCTTCTAGTTCAATCCCAATTCTCAAGTAGGAAACCCTATACCAGTGATGGTGAACTTTTTTGCCATCGCATGCCAGGAGCGGGGGGGGGGGAGGTCGCACATGCTCCCGCCCTTGCACATGTGCATGTGACCCCCCTCTCCCCACTCCTGACACACAATGGCCCATTTTTCTCTCTCCCCAAGCTCTAGAACCTTTCTAGGAGCCTGGAGAGGGCAAAAATGCCCCCCCTCCCCGGAGGATCTCTGGAGGCAAGAAATGGCCCATTTGCCAACTTCTAGTGGGCCCAGAAGGCCAAAAATCAGTGGCTACATGCCCTCCAATATGGCAAAGTTGGCAAATGGGCCATTTCCTGGCTCCGGAGGGTCTCCGGGGGGGGGGGAGAGAAAGGCTGTTTTCACCCTCCCCAGGCTCCTAGAAACGTTCTGGAGGCTGGGGAAGAGCAAAAAATGGGCCTTCCGGTCCCACTGGAAGTTGGCAAATAGGCCATTTCCTGCCTCCAGAGGGCCTCCAGGGGGGTAAGGAAGGCCATTTTCGCTCTTGCCAAGCTCCTAGAAAGGCTCCGGAGGCTCCGGAGAGAGAAAAAAAGGCCTTTCCCACCACCACCCCCAGGCCTTCCGGAGACAGGAAATAGCCTGTTTCCCTACTTCCAGTGGGCCCAGAAGGCCTGAAAATCAGCTGGCCAGCATGACCTCCAATATGGCTACGCGTGCCACCTGTGGCATGCGTGCCATAGGTTCGCCATCATGGCCCTATACCATTTCAGACAAGTCTATTCTTAAAAACTTCCAGTGATGGAACACCCACAACTTCTGAAGGCAAGCTGTTCCACTGGTTAACTGTCCTCACTTTAGCAAGATTCTCCTTAATTACAGGTTGCTTCTTTCCTTGATCAGTTTCTATCCATTGTTTCTTGTCTTGCCTTCTGGTGCTTTGGAAAATAAGTTAACTTCCTCTTCTTTGTCACATTCCTCACACTTATGACCTTCACAGCATTGTCACGGTGACATGATCAAAATTTGGGTGCTAGTCAGACAAATGTGTTTACAATGGTTGCAGTATCCTGGAGTCATGTTATTGTCATTTGTGACTTTCCCAGGGGGTTACAACAAGCCACGTCAATGAGGGAAGGCAGATTTACTTAGTAACTGCATGATTCACTTAATAACCATGGCAAAAAGATCATGAAATTGACCACAACTCACTTAACAACCACAGTGTTTAGCGACAGAAGTTTCAGTCCCATTTGCGATCATAAATCCAGGACTACCTGTATTCCAGGATCAGATAGATCTCTTGCCTTATTTGAGACCATCAATTTGAAACCTGGAGTGAAGAACCCAGCCAAGAAGCAATATCTCGTATCTACTCAAGAGTTGGTTGTTTTGAAAAGTGTTTTTGGCAACATTCTGAAGAAATGTTTTATTCACTTATTCACTCTTCTACATCTCCAACATCTGCAGCAAACTGTTTTTTTTTAATCAACAAAATATTTCTTGAGATCTATGCATGATTATACATTTCTTAAATCTGTAATCACTAGGGATCCCTATCTACTGCTCCTTATTCCACATCTACTGGATCTCCCTGAAAAAGTACACATTTACAGTAAATTGGACTTGAGAGAAAATTACAATTTGATCCAGATGAAAGAGGGCAATGAATATTTAACAGCTTTTGACACTAGGTATGACTAATTTGAATACACATTAATGACCTACAGAACCCTTCATTGCCCTAAAATCTTCTTCAGATTCATATTTTTTTAATCTGATATTATGGGCAAATGTGTATGGTATATTAGATAATCTCTGAGTTTCTTTTTTTAGGAGATGCATCTTTGCACAAAATTCACATGAGAAATATTTTAGAGTGACCTTGTAATCGCATGCTATTGCCAAGCTGGGAAACATGCATTTGCTCTTTCCCAATTGAACTATTACAGCTATTGGCTATCTATGGACCGAATACAAATGAATCCTGCAAAAGTGCAATTCATTCTCATATGGCAGGCTACTAAAAATGGGAAGAATGGCCAAAGGTTTCTGGGCATTTACCAAGCTTTATAGAAAATTTTTCCCTAATTTTGCAGAATGCATAAGCTATTTACTCAGCTTCTGAAAAAAAGAAAGGCCTACATTCAAATAGTCTACTCAAGAGCAAATAGATTCAAATTTCAGGACCTCAAATTGGTTTTTCCTCCCAGTGTCAACTCTGCCAGTCTTCTATTGGGCAAACAAATATCTCTGCTTTTGTCAGGCTTCAGATAGATACCATCAGACAGATCTGCACAAAGATTTTCCCCTTTCTCTATGACTGAAAGACAATTATTTCACAGAGTGGGTTTATATGTTTCCCTTCCACCCACAAAAAAAAAAAATGTTTTGCAATCTTGCCATGACAGTAAGACTACAGGACATGGTGGCCTGGCAACTCATGCTCAGAGTTCTGGTGGTAAAGGTTGGGACCAGATGTTAAGGACTATGTGCCATCCTCTCACATCTGTTGCCAGGTGAAGGTAGTCACTGCTAAACCATCCAATTTACTTCAATCAGTCTGCTTCCCTCCTAGAACATGGGCACAGTTTCCTGGATTTCATTACCAATCTTCCCAGCTGTACTGGTTTGCATGACTGTTGGTAAAAATGAATTGTTTATCAAAATGCTCCTTTTATTTATTTTTTTCCCCAAGGGTCAGATCATATTTTTCCAGAACGTATTTTTTCCAGATCATAATTTTCAGAACAGGAGCTTAGTCAATCATGTGCTCTCAGATGGCGGGTTTCAATTTAAATCCAGGTTTTGAGAAGTCTTTTTTAATTTCCTGGACATTCATTTTAATTTGTCAGCTCCTCAACATTCAGCACTGTAAAGAAAATCAGAGAAGACAAATATATTACTTGAGCATTACTTAACACTTCTATCGAGACACCTAGTCTACCCCAATATGTGGGAGGGGGCATTCTGCTCCCTTTTGCCTTTCAGCTCCAATCCAGGAGCCCTCAAGCAGTTGCATTCATGACAAACTATTTTATACCAAATTTATAGTTTGCTGATAAAGAAATCTATACTAGTCTCCCTTTATTTCTTTATCAGCAAAATATAAATTATATACAATTATGCACAAGCACAAGCATGAAGCCGAAGACACCAGCCTGAAGATGACGAGTGGGACCTCGTCGAAACGTCACCAAGATACTCTCAATCTTACACGGGAAAAGACCCGAATACACCAAAACTTGCATGCACACACGCGTGCGCATGCGCGCGCGCACACACACACACATATATGAATGATTTAGTATCAAACACATGAAGAATGGTTGATGTAATTGAGTACAGCTAGTCTAGAGAAAAGAAAGACTAGGGATGACATGATGGCAGTATTCCAATATTTGAGCAGCTGTCACAAAGAAGAAGGGATCAATTTATTTTCCAAAGCACCAGAAGGCAAGACAAGAAACAATGGATGGAAACTAATTAAGGAGAGAAGCAACCTGGAATTAAGGAGAAACTTCTTAACAGTGAGAACAATTAACCCGTGGAACATTTAGCCTTCAGAAGTTCTAGGTACAAATAAAGTTGTAGGTGCTTCATCACTGGAGGTTTTTAAGAAAAGGGGGCTGGACCAGAAGACCTCCAAGAGTCTTCTGACCTTTAGTAAAGTCAGAAAAGATTATTTTTCCCTCATCCACACCTCTTTTGACTGCAGGTTCAATATCCACAAGTTCACATTGGAGGCAAAGCATACCTTTACTCTTGTTTCAAGATAAAAGTGATTTACATGGATATATCCATGAAGTGTCATTATAGCAGTGGTTTTGCCTTTAATTTCTGAGATGCATATTTTACTTTGGGAAATCAGCAACATTCTTGAATCCCTTATATGAATCTTTACCCTGATTCTAACCAGGGCCATGCCTACTTAGCATTTTAGATCAATCAAAGCTGGTAGGTACTACCATGTGCTAAGGCCCTAGCTCAACCAGCACATTTTAGCCATATCCAAACAGACATGTTTACCATGATTCCAGTACAATAACAATTTAACGGGCGGCCTATGTAGAAACAGCACAAAGATCATCCTCCAATCACGTTTCATTATAAATTTGTGTCTCAGAAACAAATTTAAGTTTGGTTCTTAAGAACCTTTTAAACACCTTGAAATTCTTACCTTTACAGTCATCTGATTTCCTAAAGGAAACATGGTAAGATTAGGGAAGAGCCTGAATAGGAAAGGATTGAAAGCGGAAAGATATTAAGCCTTCCCGCCATTCTTCGTCCTTTTCTACCAGCTGATCTAATACATTCTTTCCATCCATGTGAGGGAGATTTTAAAAGGAGAAACCAAGAAGCAGATAGTTGTAAGCCTCTTTCAAAGTTCATTGCAGCTAAGAAGAGTTTGGATCCCAATACCAAACTCAGTGGCTAAGACACTGAGCTTGTTGATTGAAAGGTCAGAAGTTCAGCAGTTTGAATTCCTAGTGCCGCATAATGGGGTGAGCTCCTGTTACTTGTCCCAGCTTCTGCCAACCTAGCAGTTCGAAATCACATAAAAAATGCAAGTAGAAAAATAGGGACTACCTTTGGTGGGAAGGTAAGAGTGTTCCATGTGCCTTTGGCCACATGACCATGGAGACATCTTCAGACAGGGATGGCTCTTTGGCTTTGAAATGGGGATGAGCACCGCCTCCTAGAGTCGGGAACGACTAGTGCATATGTGTGAGGGGAACCTTTACCTTTAACTAATAAACTACTAGCTGTATCTCACACTGAATAGTTCTCCCTTAAATAAAAGCACAAGGGCTAGGCTACTTTAACTCTTTAATTATAGTTAAGATAAATTTTCAAACCAGAAAACAACAGTTTTATTTATTTAATGGCCCAGAAGCCCCAAAGAAAAATGAACCGAATGATATATTCCATCACAGGAATGTGTCTCCATAAGCAGATGCCATGCTAATCGGATCTCTGGCACTGACCTTTTTGGATTGGCCTTCTTGGGCTACTGCATTTATCACTGGGCCAAAATGTCAGCAAAGAGCAGAGCAACAGCACTTACAGCAGTTTGCATATATTTTCAGAAAGATCGTTGTCTGCTGATGCCGCCATAAAGACTTTTTAGGACAGCAGCAAATACAAATTGTTTAGAAGCTGGTTTCTCCGCTGTTGTTTCCCCTGCAAAACAAGGAGACAACCTGATTGGAAAATATCAAGAAAAACAGATAGCAAAATATGGTGTCTGAAGAAACAAAAAGAAGAACTGTAGAAACAACAAAAGTGAGTTCTTAATTCAGCAATGCAAGAATCTGCAAATAGGCCTGAAGGTTTGTGTGTGTGTGTATATATATACCCTGTGTCCTCATCTGCCAACGAACTGAGTTAGTTGAACAATTATACACTTGAGTAACTATGTAATTGTGCTCCTCTAAAATAGCACCTCTGGTATTCAGGACACTTTCCACAGATAAATGTTCAATTTTAAAGATTTTTACTTAAAAGGACATGCTCCATGAAGTCTATATCAAGATACAGATCAGGAAGAAAGAAATGCAAACAGGCAATTTGTAGAGAGTTGTATCATCCTTATACCACATATCATTCTCTGCCAAAGAAAATATAGCCACAATCAGACCATTGGGACTAATTCAAAACAACAATTTGTCAAGACAATCCCAAAGGTTTGTCTGTGTGCCTAGAAGGGCCACATTCTTTTTAAAGCTTTCACTCCTGTCTTTTACATCAGCATGATATAGAGAAATCCAGTTGATTAATATAAGTGATGGCTTTCCTGCTGTTATAATAAAGAAACTGAAAATGTTTGCATGTGCAATTAATGGCAAGGATAACAAAGAGACGAAAAAGGTAGAAAGTGCACTTAAAAAACACCCAAGGATCTTCAAAGAGATAATCTATGAGCTGTGGTGGCACAGTGGTTAGAATGCAGTACTGCAGGCTACTTCTGCTGACAGAAGCTGGCTGCTTACAATTTAGCAGTTTGAATCTTACCAGGCTCAAGGTTGACTTGATCTTCCATCCTTCCGAGTTTGATAAAATGAGAACCCAGATTGTTGTGGGCAACAGGCTCTGTAAACCACTTAGAGAGGGCTGGAAAGCATTGTGAAGTGGTATATAAATCTAAGTTATAGTGATATTGATTAATAATAATAATAATAATAATAATAATAATAATAATAATAAGAAGAAGAAGAAGAAGAAATGTATACAAAGCCAGAAATGAGAAGACAGCAACAGAAGATAAGTGTTCTGTAAGCAAAGAAGCTGAGGAAAGAAGAAACAAATAGAAATAGAATGACTGTGGCAAAGGCAAGCAAAGGGTAGTACCATAGTAATAAGTACCTTGGGTGCAATCCTAAAACAACCAGAGCAGCACTTGAACACTATTGGCATTGACAAATTCAGCATCAGTCAATTGCAAAATGCAGCTTTACTGGGAACAGCTTCCATCCTGCATTGATATCTGTAATACTTCAAACATCCACATCTGTCTATTTCAGGTCCTTGGTAAGGACTCAATAGGTAGACAAAAATGCCAAACCCAGTCTGAACATCTGGCTGACTGTACAATGATATTATTACCTTTTCATTAAACATGAAACTCAGTAACTGGACATTTAAAAATGTGTCACAAATACCATTGACTGGTGCTAATGGTTGATACTGGTTGCTGCCAGCGTCCTAGGTATCAACCAGGTACCTTCTTAAAATATATGATGTTCCGAGTAGCACAGTTTTTTGCAGTTCCACTGGTGTTATTGCAGGAAGCTGCAATTTCTTGAAGTGTTTTATAAAATTCTTGGACATGGTACCAAGTGCCCCAATGACAATGGATATCACTGTTACATGTTTCATCCATAGCCATGTAGTTTCGATTGCCAGGTTGCGATATTTCATAATTTTTTCCAGTTCTTTTTCTTTGACTCTAGCATCTCCTGGTACAGCTATATCAAATTATTATTATTATTATTACAGTATACACAGCAAATGAGATGACCATGCTGGATTTCGTATCCCAAATCACTAGTCGAACACTTCCCAAGTGTTTAGGACTGTGTGATATATCAGCGGATTATGCGAGCAGATCCCAGTAAGGTGGCCTTCTGCAGCTGACCAATAGTAATTTTGTTAGCGCCAATTTTAAGTGCTTGTCTAAGTCTTTAGGCACAGTACCCAGTGTGCTGAGTACCACTGGAACCACCTGCACTGGTTTATGCCAGAGTCTCTGGAATTTGATTCTCAAGTCCTGATATCTGGTGACTTTTTCAAGTTGTTTCTCATCAATTCTGCTGTCACCAAGTCTGGCAATGTCAACGATCCACACTTTTTTCTTCTCCACAATCGTGATATCCGGGGTATTGTGTTCCAAAACTTTGTCAGTCTGTATTCGGAAGTCCCACAATAGTTTTGCATGCTCATTTTCAACCACTTTTTCAGGCTTATGATCCCACCAGTTCTTTGCTACAGGCAGATGGTAGTTGTGACACAAGTTCCAGTGGACCATCTGAGCGACTGTGTTATGACGTTGTTTATAGTCAGTCTGAGCTATTGTCTTACAAATGCTCAGTATGTGATCAATGGTTTCATCCACTTCTTTGCAGAGTCTGCATTATTATTATTATTATTATTATTATTATTATTATTATTATTATTATTATTACCAAAAGTTCTCCAACACCTATTTTAGCAGCATGAGACACCACCTTTAGTTTTCTAACAAGAAGAACCATAAATAATAGAAATAAGTGGGCATGAAGTACAAAATACAAAAAAAAATCAATTTCTAAAAGTATTTTGAAAAGTTTGAAGTAATCAAAATAGATATTCATAATTGGAGACAGAATAAATAAATGTACTGTATTAGCCCTTTAAGATAAGCCAAGTCAAGAAAAAATATTACAAATTACAGTTATATTTTTATTTTAATAAAGTAGAATAATAAAATATAGAAAGGTTCTCTTGTTTAATTTATAGTACACAAAATCCAGGCAAACTTAATTGGAATTTCTTTGTCATGTTTTTCTCTTTCTTAGTGTCACTGTGTTATGTGTTTGTCAGCTGAGCGTCCATTCTGAGCGTTATGGTAGCTTGCCAGAGAACTGTATCATGTATCTATAGCAACAAAGGTAAGACTAGTCTTGTGAAACTTTGAGCTACTGCGCATGTCTACATTCTTTCTTTTCTAACTTCCTGATTTATACTTCTTTTGTTCGTCTGTGTGATAAGCTGCTGGTAAAGATGTTGTTAGCTAGTTTTTTCTATTTTTATAATAAAATCCTTATTAGAATATATATATATTTCAGTTTTTCTTTCTTTAAAGTATACAGCATAGAAAACAAGATCCATCCATCTCTAATTTGGTGCAATTACCCGAGGGGGGGAAACGGGGCTGATTTACGCTTCGCACTTAGAACCATAGCAATAGTAATATCACCTAGACTTATATACTGCTCCATAATGCTTTACAGCACTCTCTGGGTGGTTTACAATGTCAGCATATTGCCCCCAACAAACTGGGTCCTCATTGGATGGATGGAAGGCTGAGTCAACTTCAAACCCCATCAGGATTGAAGTCCAGGCTGTGGGCAGAGTTACCCTGCAATACTGCATTTTAACCACTGTGCCATCATGTAGTTAGGTTTTTTTTTTTTATGTATCCTCCTTTCCCCCAAACACTAATGGTTCAGTTTATTTATTCCCCATTCCCAAGGTCAGATCTACATCCCTTTACACAACTACCCCCATCAAAATCACTCCACATGCAGCAAGAAAGTCAGGCCAGGCAATTTAACAAGGTAAGTGGGCACCCAAGCAGTCCATCCTTACTTCTTTACAGCTGGGCTTGGCATTGTGACAGAATCACAGAAACAGGAGGCAGAGTTCAGATGTAGCTTGAAAATGCCCCCTCCCCTTCAATGGCAACTGTCATTGGAAAGGAAAGTAGGAAAGAGGACCCATCATCCTGGGGGTCATTATCTATATAGTGAGCATAAGTAATAGAGTGGGGATTCTGCAGGAATTTTAGATGGAGTTGGTAGACACATTATATGCATGAACATATTTTAAGCTTGTCATTTTCTATCCTGCATCCAAAATAGACTGTACAGTTTTCCTCTTCCCAGATATAAATTCTGGGATGAGGATTGGAGAAATTGTATTGAATGCAAAGGATTCAAGGAAACAAGGAATGACTGGTCGAATACTGGATGAATTGTCAATGAAGCTGACAACTATAGATAGAAATCATTGAGTTAATTAGATTTATAACTAACGAGGAGTTAACCAAGTTTGAACCCATCTATTTTGACAGTTGGGAGGAATACAAATACTTAGTGGAAAGCCACATCAAATTGCCCAACTCAGTCTTGGCAATATTTTGTTTATTTCTTTCTGCAGCATGCTTGTGTGCAACCTTGGCCAAATATAACTATTCCTCTAAGAGGAACTGAACAACCTTTGCCTTTTTGAACATTTAAAGCTCAGCAAATAATGGAAGCAGAAGATCTGGAGGGCAAGAGCAGCAAGAATCATAGTTAATAAAGGAAGACATGCAGATGGAGGGATGCATTGTAAATATAATATATTGCACAGATACTGCATATAAAATATATATATATATATATATATATATATATATATATATATATATATA
>WNWU01000001.1:21741799-21809410 GCA_012654045.1 Ptyas mucosa
GAAAGGAAAGGAAAGGAAAGGAAAGGAAAGGAAAGGAAAGGAAAGGAGTTCTGCTAATGGTGTGTGTGCCATCTAGCAAATAGCAGTACTGGCACATTAATTTCCCCTCAAATAAACAACTATCTTTTTGTAGATAAGGTAAAGACAAGTGCTTTTAACTTTAGAGGAGGAAGAATTTTTAAAAATCAGGAGAAGAAAAGCAAGATCACTGTCCCCCTTCTAATCTCCCTCTCCCTGTAATAATTTGAAACTCAAACTCACTAGTGGAACAGCAATGGGAAATGCCTGAGAGAACCATCAATCTTCACCAGCAAACCTGAACTGCACTAGCAGCACACTCTAGCAGTCACTTGGTCCATTGGTCACAGCAATCTTGATCTTCTCTCTTCAGCACAGTTGAGAATGGAAATGGTTTGCTCTATTGCTCTATCCCTCATCTTTCCCCTCCAGCCCAAACCAAGGGCATATAAGACATCACTGATTCCCACCTCCAATACTGAGTAGATGGGGGAATTAGAAAAAAAAATCAACCACAATATCAAACATAAAAGTCCAGTTTTAGCAGCTGGAGCAATCTAGAACCCTGAAAACAATGGCATTCAAATGAGCCAATGGTTCTTTCATGCCTAGAATGCCCAGAAACAAAACACTATTTTGTTTCAAATTTGAGAAGTTTTAAACTCGATGCATTTCAGATTGGAACATTTCATACGCCCGTAGTGGATAGAAATTTAACAGTAAAGCATTTCAAATATTTGGAACTGTTAGCGTGCAATCTGTGGTCAAATTGGGACTGTTCTTTTCATGTCGTTCCATTGCTACTTCTTTTCATTCAGGAAAAGTCCAAATGAGGCTGTTGAAATCTATTTTCCAGGTGAGGCAGTAGAAATGCCAGAAGATTGGGCTCATTCTGTATAAACAGTATGAGATAGCTCCCACTTCTCACCTCTTGCTGTTAAGTTATACACAGTTTCTCTTCATCACCATTCCCACAAACATGCTTTGCTATTGCTTCCTTATTCATTAAGAGGGGAAAAGTGTCAGATGCAGGCTGACACGTAACTGTTCTCTGTAGCTAAATACCACTGCACAGCAACTTGTCAGCCAGCTCACTCAGAGCAGTTCCAGACAGAGGAATCAAATCCCAGGTGTATGTCATTGCTGCCTTTTTGGCACCTGCAAGCAGCTGCATTAGCATTTTGCAAATGAGTTTAGTTTATGTTTTATTGGCAAATCCCAGAATGGCTCAAAAATCAATCTTCCCAGTATTTGCTTCATTAAACTAGTTCACCAGAATGGACGTGTTCCTTTGTTTCATGGTCCTTTGTTTCATATTTAATGAGATTAAGACTTTTTGGTATTTTAAGATATGGTTGTCAATGGTCATTTGATTATATATTAAAGTTATAACAGGGGGTATGTTATATAGCTACGTTCTCCCACAATGAGAAAAATGTTGTAAGTAGTGGGTTAATGTGGGTCACTTAGTTACTTCTGCTTGATTCCTTCCATTATTATAAATGGAAATCATTTATTTAGTGTGTTATCTGAGCTGGAGACCCTGGTGTATTTGGAAAAAACAAACCAAAATCCCTAGTTAAGCAGCATGATAAGCAAATGCAATGTTTCATTTCTTGTACTACCCCTCTGATTAGGGTTAGGGAGACAGAGCTGGAAATCAGGTAAGATGACAAGAGGAACCCCATCTTGCTCCAAAATAATAAAACCTCCCTAAAAATAAGGCCAAGCGCTTATTTTGGGGTTCAAAAAAATATTAGACAGGGTCTTATTTTCAGGGAAACATGGTAGTGGAAGGACACAAAATAAAGCTTATGGAATACATGGATTAGCATGTACATTGTACAATGTAATATTCTTAACAAGTGAGAATTCTTATTGTAAATTACTACAGCTACCATCCTTCTTACTGTAAGTAGGCTGTGAGAAGCAAAATATTTTTGAAGGATAGAGGGGAACCCTTATGCTAAAGCACTAGGACCGTGATGGTGAACCTATGGCACGCATGCCAGAAGTGGCATGCAGAGCCATCTCTCTGGGCACACGAGCCATCGCCCATTGCTCTTCCGGGTTCCGGTACTCCAGCCAGCTGGTCTTCACTCATGTAAGAGCGCTGGAAACAGGAAGAGCAGCCACCTGGTGCGCATATGTGCACCAGGAAGATGATCTTCTGGTTTCTGGCGTGTGCATGCTCACCAGCCAGCTGGTCTTTGTGCGTGCATGTGTGCCAGCTGGTCTTCATGTGCGCATGCATTCCAGAAACCGGAAGACCAGGTGGTGTGCATATGCGTACCAGCAACCGGAAGATCATCTTCCCTGCATGCACACCAGGTGGCTGCGCTTCCAGTTTCTGGGATGCATGCATACATGCGCTCTCCCATTTCAGCACTCGCTGCCAAAAAGGTTCGCCAACACTGCACTAGGACATATCATTTTTTTTAAATGATTAAAATTATTTTTAATTATCTGAAAGCTCCTCTGCCAAACAATTTTGTAAATGGAAATCCCTAAGAAGCATTCTGTCATAGAGTTAGTCATACACATATAAAAAATAAGGTAAAAGAGTCTCTCAAGATTTTACTCCGCTAATCATGGCTGACTATAGGGGAGGTGGATCATTTCCATTTCAAGACCATTGAACCAGCACTTGCTGAAGACATTTTCATGGTCATGTGGCCAGTATGACATCAAAGAGCGCTGTTACCTTCCACCGAAGTGGTACCTATTTATCTACTTGCATTTGCATGCTTTCAAACTGCTAGGTTGGCAGAAGCTGGGGCGAGGACAGGAGCTCAGCCCATCGTGTAGCACTCAAGTCTCAAATCTGGGTTGCTGGCTATTCACCCAAGGCCAGTATCTTAACCACTGAGCCCAGGGATGGGTTCTAATTTTTTTTACTACCGGTTCTGTGGGTGTGGCTTATTTTGTGGGCATAGCTTGATGGTCATGTGACAATTCTTTAGGATTTAGCAGAGGTACTGGTCTACCAGACTTTTAACTGCTTGCAGAGCTGTACCGGTCTACTCATTTGTTTTTGGAGGCCCTGGTCTGCCCATTTGTTTTTGGAGGCACCGGTCTACTCATTCGTTTTAGAAGGCATCGGTCTACCACCACACTGCCTTTTAACACTGATCAGCTGTAGCGTGGCCCTTTGAAGCCCTGCGGCAAGATTTTAAACAGTTTTTTTTCTTCTAGTCGATCAGCTGGGACTTGGGAGGCAGCAATAGATTGGGGGTGGGGCCAAATAAAAGGTAAGAATAACACGGGGTGGTGGTGGGAGGGCCCAGCTCCCAAACAAAGAGAACCGGTTCGGTGACATCATATTGTCACTGCTACCGGCTCGGCTGAACCAGGCCGAACTGGGAGGAACCCACCACTGACTGAGCCAGCATGCCACCCTATACACTTACATAGTGAATATCAATTATATTCTTCACACACAGAAAGGGGTAAGGCAGGGATGCCAAACTGGCAGCCCACAAGCCGGATGCATCATGTGCAGGCCATGCCCACCCAGCTCCACGAATGGGAAAAATGTCGTGAAACATTATGTGACAGTAACAAGACAGTGCGAGTTTGACACCCATGTGGGTAGGGTGTCAAAAAAAAAAGTTAACACAGCAGCCATCGCTATGTGACAAAGCTTTCCCCTTCATTTTCCTGCATCAATGCACATATTTAGCATTTAACAGTAACAGAGTTGGAAGGGACTTTGGAGGTCATCTAGTCCAACCCCCTGCTCACGCAAGAGACCTGTACTAGGGATTCAAACCACCAACCTTTCTGATTGACAAGCTCAGTGTTTTAGCCACTGAGCCACCTAGTCAGGCTAAGGGATGAAAATAAAAGGGAGGGGTTTTAATCTTGACTTTTTTGAACCTTATGAATGGTTCTGAATTCCAAGATAGCAAAGGAAATGTGTTTGCTACAAAACTATGCTTCTGTTTTAGAAAGACTTACATGAAATAATAAGAGCATAGAAACGAGTTCTCCTGTTGGTATCGGATTGATGGAAGCTCAACTAATTTCTCTATACAAGGAAAACATATCATTGGGATGCACTGCTCCTTATTCTGATTAATGATAACTGGAGTTATGGCTGTTTGGTATTTGGGGACATCAGTACCATACAGTACAGCTCGTTTTGGAGATTAATTAACATAAGCTAAAATATCAAAAATATTTTAGAATGAGAATTGCTGCAGATGACAATGGATAATCACATCATTTATTTTTCAGGCTCATCTAAATATATGCAGAATGAATGCCACATGAATGTCCATTTAAAGATTTTATAGCATACATTTAGTATGTCATTAATTCTTGGCACATTAAAGTGACTTACAATTCATAATGTTCCCTTCTTCACTTATAAATTAAACTGGTGGAAGCTTTAAAGCACGTGGGTGCTGGTAAAAAAGCTATCACATACATAACACTTGAAAAGTGATAATGGCTAAAAGTTTTTTAAATTATCTATTACTTTAATCCTGCTTTTTCTATCTCCTTAATCTATGTTTTTTTCCCCCACTCTACTTCTGCATGCCCTACAACTTCCATTCTGCTTTTTGGAGGGAGAGGAGGATTTAAGATGAATCAAACCCAACAAACTTTGAAAACTGATTTGTTTATTTAGGTGCCTGTATTATGATAAATTGGGAAGCAACCATGAAATGACAATAGTATTATGATTGCCATCTGGCAGGTTTTGACTTCCTCCTCTTCTCCCACATGTCCCAAAGGTGCTTTTTCAAGAGGCAATTGGACTTTCTGATTTTTCTTTGAAGACGTTTTGCTTCTCATCCAAGAAGCTTCTTCAGCTCTGAAAACCAAGAAAGTCCAGTTGCCTCTTGAAAAGGCACCTTTGGGACAACCATGACCTGGATGAGTGAGAATCCTCATAGACACTCTTCTCTCACATATGCTACTGAGCATTTGACTTAGACTGATCTAGTAAGGAGTAGTCTGACATCAGAAAGGCATGATGTCTGCAATGGGGAAGTAAAGAAAGTCAAGATGGCAACCATAAACATGCAATAAAAACCTCACTCCTCTTTTTTAGGTGCATCAAAAGATACATTACAAAGGATGATGCTTTGATTACATAATTGTGGCCATCATCTTGATTTTTTTAAAAAAAATCCCTCTCCCTGTGGACATCCCAGGAATAATGAGATCATTGTTAGTTGGGCTCAGAGGCATCTAGTACAAACTGTGATTATGTCATGTATATTGTAACATCTCACAAATGATGCAAATGATCTTAATTTGGATCAAGCCCATCATGAAGTGACTGGTGCAAATTATCAGTAATGTCAAAATGTGCACAATGTCACGTGTCCCACCTCTTGGATAATCCCTGTGGAGACCCCAGGCTACTGCACTTAGAGCAGGGGTGTCAAACTCACGTTGTCACAGCAGAATCACCTGATGTATTGGGACTTTTTCCCTCTTCACTAAACCAAGCATAGGCGTGGCCAGCGCGTGACACTTCTGGCCCACGGGCCGTGAGTTTGACAGCCCTGACTTAGAGAGTTGTTTGGCAGCCTTATGACATTGGATCTCAAGGATAACTCATTAGGGCATCATGAACAACATGGAGTCATCCTGTTCCTCAAGTAGCAGGAAAAGGAGGAGTTCTGTCAAAATGCCCTCCTACTTTTTTTCTTTTTCTTTCTTTCTTTCTTTCCTTCCTTCCTTCCTTCCTTCTTTCTTTCTTTCTTTCTTTCTTTTGTTTTTGTAGTGATGGACTCAAATTCATTTTTCATTTTAGGGGTTCAGGGTTCTATAGAATCTGAAAACCATAATTAATTGGGATGAGACAATGCTTTGTTTAAGGAGTCTTGTATACCTTATGTCTAGTTTGTAGCTGTATAGTCTTCTCATACATTTTGACTTAATGGCAGTATCTGCTTATTCCTACAGACCTGGGTGACTCGTGAAAATGCTGACTTGCATTTGGACTTCATTTTACAACTACAACTTCATTTTACAACCTCCCTTGCCAGATTTAAATTTTAAATTGCTGGGTAATTGACTTCAGCTGGAAGGGCCAGGGTCCTGGGAGAAACCCTAGTAAAATGGTTATTATTAAAATAATAACAATCTTTGAGACGGTTTCTCAAAAAGTCATATAATCCTTCTATCAAGGTCTTCCTTTGGCTGACAGAGGAAGGAGAAAGAATGGGGTACATTTTGAGACTGCTTTTTGTTTTAATTGAAATTAATGTTTGAGTTTCTGAGTGGAATATTATGTAAAAATATGAGAATTAAGCGCTACGGCTTTTGAAGAAACTAGTTTTTAAATGTTCTTTGGAGATTTTAATTCTTACAGAACATTCTCATGTATTGTTCTAAAAAGTGTTGCCACTTTGACTCTCCTCTTTGTATTGCCACAAAATTACTGGATTATTTTTCCCTCATATCTTTTCTTCAGATGATTGTAAGCTATTCTGTAGGTTGCATTATATCACATCTATAATGTGATAAAATTAGGACAGCAACATGTGGTAAGAGAGCTCACTTCTAGAAATAAAATGTTTCTTATACTGGAAATATAATATAATATAATGTAATGTAATGTAATGTAATGTAATGTAATATAAGTATTATATATTATGAAAATAAGGGATATAATTATGATGTACAATATCATGCATTGAAAATAGACTATGCTGTATGATTATGAGAATAATGGTTATGATCAAGGAGTATAATACTATGCATATTTTAAAAAGACTGGATACAACCAGTACACTGTTGTTGCAAAACTGGAGATGTGATGTAGGATAAAGGAAAATGCATAATAAAAACATTTTTTTAAAGAAATAAAGTATTATTTTATTAAACTGTCTGGAAGTTGAGTCATGGCAATAGGACATCTTTTCTTTTTGGTTTGAAATGTTTCGCTACTTATCCAAGCAGCTTCTTCAGTCGAAATCAAAAAGGAAAGCCCAGTTGCTATGATTCAACTTCCGGATAACCCTACCTGCATGACTGAGAATCTTCATTGATTTATTAAACTGTATTTTATTTCTTTAATTTATTAATCATATTCATGTGGCTATTCATCTTGCAAAAAGTGAGCCTGGGCGGTATACAGCAATACAAATATGCAATAGAACATACTGCAACTATAATTATTTCTTGCTTCAGGTCCTTAAGGGTATGCTTGCCTTAAAAAATAAATGAAGCTGTTCTTTTCGCCGAAGAATAAGTGATCAGCAATGTAAATGACAGTGTTGTAATTATCTTTGATTAGCATCTATGCTAACTTTCAGAAAATAAAGTGGAAGTTGATTACCAATCACTAATGTATGGCTTTCATGTTCACCATAATTCCACTCATGAATATACATTCATCTGATGCATGACTTGTTATTTTTCTCTGCAAGTGGAAAACAGTCAATCTCCCCACCCCCCCACTCCCCCAAATTTGCAATGGAAACATTTTTAAAGAAAACAGAGATGGGGGAAATGATAATTGCTTTAGTATTTGGTGTTGGTTGTCTATGCTCCCCGTGAAGCAGGAACTGTGAATTTTATTGACTAAAACTGCAACACTTGATTAAATTGGCAGATGATAAGCATCAATAATAATTTGTATAGGAACACAAAGAGGATGCACATGGAAAATTGAATTTCAGGCACAGAATAAGTTTAAAGAATGAGATGTGTCTTTTTTTTAAGCATCTGCAATTCTTAAAGCACCCGTTTTGCTTCTCTAAATCATTCCAACCCAACTAAATGCAAAAAAACATCTGTCCATTCTGAAAAAAATATTCGGGTTCACTAATAGAATGGTGGCAATTCAATGCAGCCAGACCACATTCTGACAACAGGACTCATAGAATAGGTTTTGTAATCAAACTGCTCTGTTAAAGTACATCTCTACTCTACCCACTGGAATAAATGAATGCTTTTGGAAGTTCCCTGTCAGCAAATCTTGATATATCACCATTGTCCTATGCACCAATTCTCACAAGTCGAAACAAAGACAGGAAAGGTTTCTACAAGGACCTGGATAGATTATTGGAACAACAACCATCAGTGACAAATGTATCATTCTGAGTGACTTCAATACTGGGAGTGGGGGTAGGGGACAGACTTCAACAACTGGAACAGAGACCTTGGAGGACACGGGATTAAAAAACTAAATATCAGTATCCTGCTGCTTCTGAGCAACTTTGATGTCTTCCTGAGTAAATCAGGCAGGAAATATGACAGATAAACTAAATCTACAGGTAGTCCTCAACTTACAACCATAATTGAGCCCAAAATTTATGTTGCTAAGTGTGAAGTTTGTTAAGTGAGTTTTGCCCCATTTTATGATTTTTCTTGCCACATTTATTACGTGAATCACTGCAGTTGTTAAATTAGCAACTCAGTTGTTAAGTGAGTCTGATTTTCCCATTGACTTTCCTGGTCAGAAGGTCACAAGAGGGGATCACATGACCCTGGGACACCGCAATGATCATAAATATGAAGTTGCCAAGCATCCGAATTTTGAACACAGGACCGTGGGACGGTGTAATGTTCCTAAGTGTGAAAATTGGTCATATAAGTCACTTTTTTCAGAGCTGTTGTAATTTAGTGAATGGTCACTAAGTGAACTGTTGTAAGTCAAGGACTACCTGTACTTTATTGTAAGGCTGAATGAAAGAATATTGAAAGTCTGAAAGTACAAACTTCCCACCCACCATTTTAACTGCTAGACTTATTAGCGTATGTTCTTCCTAAGTTTCTTTCTTAACTCTTAAACAATTGCTGATTTTTGCCCTTCTTGTCCAAAGGTTTTCTAGGCAGCACCTCCTTTCCCCTTTCCCCAGGTTATCCATGGATTCCATTCTGTGTGCCAAGCACAACATGTAACACACAAGACAATGTTCAGATTTTCAAACAAGTACAAAATAAACTGGATGCATTCCAGGTCCAAACATTGATACTTACTTGATTATGTCATAGTACATCAACACAGTCTTAAAGATGTCACTAACACTTGTGAGGCTCTCACTGTGGCTCGTTATAAAAATAAGGGAAGCAAATCAACCTGTAGAAACTACAGAAGTATCTCACTGCTTCCATCACGGACAGGATCTTTGCCCACTTTCTCCTGAACAGACTTGTAAAGGAACAGTCTTGGAAAGGAACGTTCCAGAGTTGCAAACAGAGGTGGTATTCAGCCAATTTGTACCGGTTCAGGCGAACCGGTAGCGGAGATTGTGGGTTGGCCAGTTCACCCACTCCAGCTCTATGCCTTACTATTTAGGCACGTTTTCTAGGCCTGGCACATGCACGGAAGGCATGCAAGAGAGCAAAGTACATGGATGGAAGGCTGGGCGCCTGCGCGAAAGGCGCATGCACGAAGCAAGTGGGCGTGTGTGGGGTGAACCAGTGGTAAGAATATTGGAAACCCACCGCTGGGTGCAAAGTGTGGCTTTTGACCAGAACAGTGTACAATAGACATATTTCTCATGAGCTGGACCAGAAGAAATGCATCAAGTAGAACAAGACTTTTGAACTCTGTCTTCATTGACCTGATAAAGGCAGTTTACATTGTTAACAGGGAGAGTCTATGGATCATCTTGAGACATTATGGATGCCCAAGGAAATTTGTGAAGTTGGTTCAGCTACTCCATGATGGAATGAAAGGATATTTAATCCACATTTGTTCAGCAGCCATTTATTTTTGACTCAATGTCTTCTAGTTTTCCTCCACACATTTCTTAGGTACCTCATTCGCACATCATCCAATCTATTTGCATTTTCTCCTGACCAGTGGTAGCTTGCTCCCGGTTGTATAGAACCAGTAGTAAAAGCAGCGGGAGGCTCCGCCTACCCACCACGATGTCATCATGGGTCATCTGCGCATGCACAGAACCAGTAGTAAAGGTAAGTAGAACCCACCCCTGCTCCTGACGTATACAACTCATTTCTGTATAATAAAGTAGATAGAAGCACATTCTCATACATGGCCATTTTCGAATCATTCAGCAATCTTTCTTCACCGCATGCCCCATATGCCTATTATCATTCTATCCATTTGAACGCTATATTAATCCTCTATCCATTTTTCCATCCTTAGATATTCTGCACAAATTCATCTAGTTGCTCTAATTTTCCAACATTAAATTTGCAAGTATGCATTCCATTTTCCCTGTTAAAACTACCTTGCTCTTTGATACACTGATTTTCACATTCATACACTTCACTGCATCATACAATCTAATGTTTGTAGCAAATTATCGGGGTTCAAAGCCAACAGTAATTCACAGTCTGCATACAGAAATGCAAACGTACTCGCAGCCCCAGTGAACACACCTCTGACATCAGTAAAAGTGTTCATTATGAAATTAACCATTAAATATATTAAATAACCAAAGGGGCATCATACAGGCTTGTGTCAGTCCCTGTTCAGTGCAGTCTCATTTATTAAACATTTCATTTATTGACATAAACTGAATAAAACATACTGTTATATTTTACTTCCACAATTTATCCTTTTAGTGCATTCAGCAATTACACTTTAATTTCACATTCATGCAAAAGAAAAAAATCCATAATTTAAGCTATTTACTTCATATGTCTCCCATAAAATAACAAATGAACAGCAAGCTTTATTTCTCACATTTCTCAGTGATCTGCTGGAAAGCAAAATGCTAGACTCACACTGAACATCTCTAATTTTGCTCAATTTTTTTGTAAAATTCAGTTAGAATTTTACCAAATGATTTCCCAGGCACACTCAGTAAACTAACTCCTCTGAAATTTCTTAATTCACTCGTGCTATCTTTCCCTTTGAATAAAGGAGGAATAACCCCATTAATCCAATAGTCAGGCAGAGCCTTCACATACAACACGTTAAACAAGCCATGTTGCCAGTCCATCAACCACACCTATGTATTAACACTCCTCAAATGATGCCTTTTAACCCTGCAACCTTTTTAGTTTTCAATATTATCACCTGCAAAACTTCCTTTTCATGATTTTGTTCCCCTCTTGGGCAGTAATATTTTGTAACATTTGTTTCACTTTTTCATTCCAACCTATCACATATAAGTCTCCAGAATCTGCCTTCTAACATTCCCTCACTTCTATTTCACCCAAACTCATTTCACCTTTCACCACTTTTATTTTTATTTCCAGTCACTTTGCTGAAGGCTACTCTTTTTTTTTTTTGCTCTTTTCACCCACTTTCAAAACAACATTTTATTCCAGTCATTTTCTCTGCCTCTTTTAATCTTACTTGTTCCATGTTCTTTTGAGTACATTCATTGCATTTTTGTCTGTATATACAATCTCTTTCTCATCCTATTTTTTGTAACTATCGTTCTCATACATATGTAACATTTTTCACCTCATCATTCCACCAAATATTCTTCTTCAGGCTTCCCATTATGCAACTGTATACTCTATATAATATAATATAATACTTCCTACTCTGGTCCAAGTGGTTTCCACATCATTTTTCTTTACACCTGCGTTCCATTCATTCTAATGAGAGACAAATCTATCTTCTAGTACTTCTCCCTACAAAACTCATACTTTCTCTTTCTAAATTCATTGTGTTTTCATTTTGGCTTCTTTCATTTTTTTTTCCATATTCATTTTCTCAAACCCCAAAATGTACTCATCACTGTTGTGTCCTTTACTAATTCTCTCAATATTGTTTCATCATAAGCAATATAATTAATCATGCTTTTTTTATTTCAGAGGACTCAGAAGCTGTAAACTACACAACTAAGATCTTGTAGAACTCTATTTTCTGCTCAGTTAACATTGTACATACCTACAAGAGGGGTGTGGCGACCTAGGGGTGAAGACACTTACCTCTTACTAAGAAGGTTGAGAGTTCAATCCTAGGCAGTGACAGATTTCTCTATTAGGGTACAAAGAGAAAAATATCTGCTTTGAACTCCACATTGGCATCAGGAAGGGCATCTGGCCAGTAAACGCTCAGCTCCATTCAGACACCCTGACTGCACCCTAAAGAAAGGGATTATAGGATCATAAAAATTAAAAACAAGTTGTGCAAACAAACAAATGCACATGGGGAGGAAGAAAGAGAGAAAGAGGGAGGACGAAATAGGAAAAACTGGCCACTTTGTACATGAATATCTTGTGTGATGGAGAGAAATGTTTTGAAATCAAATGTCCTGACTACTTCAAATCTGGCTTGCTGAGAAGTGAGATTGCCCCAGTTCCCAAGGCCTCTGAAGTTGAGGCACACAGAATGGAACCCCTAAATGCAGTTTGAGGCATTATCAGTTAATTATTTCTACTGCATTATATACCCAGATATTTTCAGAAACATGGCTGTGATCTGTTATATTTATTTATTTGTTTGTTTGTTGGTTGGTTGGTTGGTTGGTTGGTTGGTTCAATTTATATGCCGCCCTTCTCCTGAGACTCAGGGCGGCTTACAATGCGTTAAGCAACAGCCTTCATACTTTTGTATATACCTGATTAGTAGGGCTTTCGGGGGGCCCCAAGCGGTGTTCTTTTTTATACAAAGTCATCTTATTGCCCCCACAATCCGGGTCCTCATTTTACCTACCTCGAAAGGATGGAAGACTGAGTCAACCTTGAGCCTGGTGAGATTCGAACTTGCAGTAATTGCACGCAGCTGGTGCTAGTTAACAGCCCTTTAGTCTGCTGCGCCACCAAGGCTCTTTCATAGATTCCTCTGGCACTGATAAATGGCAGAGTGTTATCTGGATAATGATCTGATTTCACTTTGGTTTCACAATCTCTTCCTGAGGTTCATGACAATTTGCCCTTTGCACATTCTTTTCGTAACAGGTCTTGTCAGTTATCGAACAAAATGATTTTTAACCAAGGAAGTTTTGGCCACCAGATAAGATTTTCAGGTCTTGTGCCAAGTCCTAATAGGTACCCAATCCCCCTATCAATCACAAGGATTTGCAACATTTAAAACCTTCTGAATTCAAATTGCAAGGAGGAAGGTAAATACATTTTCCTTCCCTCCCAGCAAGGCAATAGAATAGAATTTTTTTATTGGCCAAGTGTGATTGGACACACAAGGAATTTGTCTTGATGCATATGCTCTCAGTGTACATAAAAGAAAAGATACGTTCATCAAGAACCATAAGGTACAACACTTAATTATAGTCATGGGGTACAAATAAGCAATCAAATCATATTAGGAAAGAGTCAATATAAATCATAAGGATACAAGCAACAAAGTTACAATCATACAATCATAAGTGAAAGGAGATGGGTGATAGGAATGATGAGAAGATTAATAGTTTGTACTTATTTCTTTTATAGATGTTTTAATTGTTTTATAGTTGTAGAATTTTAAACTACCCAGAATCACTTGGTTGAGTTGGGCAGCTATAGAAAGCAAAGAAAGAAAGATTGAGCTGATGTCAGGCCTGAATACAAGAATGACATGTGGCTATTCTTCATTATTGTTTTACACCTATAGACAAAATGTTGCCAGAGTGAAGTCTCTACTATCTGCATCTGCAATATACTCTGTGAATTATTAGGGAGGGAATCTCATCACCCTCTTTCTCTCACACATAATATCTAGATTGAGATGCCTCTTATTCCTCTTATTCCCTCCTTCCTGAGAATCTACTTCCTTGCCATATTCCATCACAATCACCTGCTATTACTGCCCACACTAAATACAGATGACAGAAGGGACCTTCCAGTCCAACCCCACCCCACCCCATCCAAGCAGGAGACCCTACACCATTTCTGACAGATGGCAGTCCAGTCTCTTCTTGAAAGCCTCCAGTGATGAAGCTCCCACAACTTCTGAAGGCAAGCCATTCCACTGGTTGATGCTCTCGCTGTCAGAAAATTTATCCTTGAGACTTCCGGTGGGACTGCGACATTGCCGGACGCTTCTTTTTGAAGCGCCAGCCCAGGGCTTCATAGAACTGCAAGAACAGCGACTATCGGCTGTCTTGTGGTTTGAAAACTTTCCCCCTGGTATGAGGGGGGAAAGTGAGTAGACGGGTGGGGTAGAGCTCCCTGAAAGTGCAAGATTTCACCCATAATCTGGCGCTTGAAGATGAGAGCTCCCCGCTAAGCCTGTCAGTACTCCGGACCCTGGATGCCTCTGCTTTGCAGAGCTAGATGTCGTTACCATCCCAGCACCAACTTTAAATAGATACTCTTTGAATCAAGCTGGCGGAGCACAAGCAGTATGAATCAAACAGCAAGTATTTTTTTTTCCTTTTAACTCCAAAGATTTACTTTCTTTAAAAGATTCTTCCTAAGCTGAAAGTGAAAGCAAGATGGCGTTTGAGTTTTAACGGGGCGTGAAGAAGTGAAAGCTAAAAGTAATTATTGACAAGCCCCTGTTTGAAATGTAAAACTCCTTTTTGAAAAGTGGATGTAACAAGAAAGGAATAATAATAATTGAAGCAGCAATACAAATTACAAATTGTAAAGGATCTCTTTTTTTTTCTTCTTGAAACTCTTTTTTTATTTTTCTTCCCCTTTTTTTTTTCTGTCCTTCTGGAAGGGAAGGAAGAAGGGGGGCAAGATGGCTGGGCTTTTTGAAAGCAAAGGAGGGTTATTTAACCCTCAATGGTCTGATTTTGAGGAAGCCTTGAGTTAAATTACCTCTGCTTTATTGAAAAGAATTGATACTATATTTCAAGCTTCTCAAGCTGGAAACAATGAAATACATGGAAATACTGAGTTGCAATCTAGCAGTGGGGGATTGAATGAAGAGTTGGGAGATGCAAAAAAACAACAACAGATTATAGCAGATTTTACTGAGGAGAGAAAGATGAATGCTGTGCAAAATAAGGAGCAAGAAGTGTTGGAAGCTGATGAAATTTTGGTTCCACGAATTTTTTTTTATAAAACTCAATCTGCACTTAAAGAGTTGTTTCCAGAAGAAGCTACATTTCTGCAAAAATTTTATAATATGCAATCCCAAAAACCGCAAAATTCTACTGGAGCTAAAAAAGGCAGAGGGATCAAAGTTAAGAAGAAAGTTCGTAAAAAGGAAAAGAAGAAAGACTGGAGAAATGGAAAATAACCCTGCTTGATGGGATGATGGTCCTTAAAAAGTATTGTTTAACTGTTTAAAGATTTTGAATTTTTTGGAAAAAGAAAAAAAAAACAGACAGCAGTTTAATGCCAGTTAACTAAGCGATGAGCGACGATGAGGAGGCAACCTACAGCTGTATTGGAATATTTGAGAAGAATAAACAGATCACAGCAATGCTGGTGTATTGGGTTGTGAAATATGCCCTGACTTGAATGATTTGGATTATTTTATTAAGGACTGCAACAAATTTGGATTTAATTGCAATCGCAGAAGTTCTATTGAATATAGCAAATTGAAGTTTCCTGCTTGATGGTAATGAATATAAGGCAAAAGGACTATGGACCTAGGGCAATTGCAGTTGATCTGGTGGTTTCCCTAATATGTCTGACGAATTTATTAATCTAATTTTTGACTGGATTTGATGGATATCATTTCAAATATAATTACAATTACAAAGTCACTCGGTGGGCTTTTTTATATATATACAGAAGCAATTTTTATTTAGGTGGGTAGACGCAAATGAAGATATCTTATATGCTGTTGGAAGATGTGAAGACAAGAAGATTAGCAATTGGTTCAATCTAGTATGAAGAATTTAAATGATTGATAAAGTTCTTAAATGATGTTCTTAGTTGATTTGTTAATATGTATTGATATAAGAGATTTGATTATTAATTAAAAAATTATTGTTAATATTATTTCTTATTAAGTGTTTTAATTATAATTGGACCTTGATGGTTTAAAAGTGAAGGACGGAAGAGTTTATATAGTAATTTTTTTTTTAAATCGGGGGTTTTTTGAGTGAGGGTTTCCTTTTTTGTTGTTGTTGTTGTTGTTGTTTTGTTTTAAATGAAAGAAGTTATAAAATATTTTGTTAAATTGTATAGATCTAATAATTTGTTAAGTAATAATTAGCCAAATTGAGTAATGATAGGTTTGATTAGATAATACTTAATTGTTTTAATTGCTGTAATTATAAATGGAGATAATTTTGTTGAATTAGATGGAATAAGGAGAAAAAAGACTTGCTTTCCTTTTATCTATTTGTTTAATGATCATGATTATAATAAGTGTGAAATGGAGTTTAATTTAGAGAATTTAAGCTGTATTTTATTTTGTACTTGCTCTGGGAAGTTGGGGGGGTGGTTGGGGAGGGGGGGAGAAAATGTATGTAAAACTTTTAAAACTTTTTCAATAAAAAAAAAAATTATCCTTATTTCCCGATTGAATCTCTCCTTGTTCAGTTTCCATCCATTATTCCTTGTCCAGCCTTCAGGTGCTTTGGAAAATAGCTTGACCCTCTCCTCTCTGTGGCTGTTCCTCAAATATTGTAAACACTGCTACCATGTCTGGTCCTTCTCTTCACTAGACTAGCCATGCCCAGTTCCTGCAACCGTTCATCATATGTTTTAGCCTCCAGTCCCCTAATCATCTTGGATGCTCTTCTCTGCACTATTTCTAGAGTCTCAACTTCTTTTTTATAGTGTCGTGATCAAAACTGGGTGCAATATTCTAGGTATGGTCTTAGTACGGCTTTATAGAGTGATATTAGTACCGCACTTGATCTTGATTGTATCTCTCTGTTAATGCAATTTAGGATTGCATTGGCTTTTTTGGCTGCTGCCACACACTGTTGTCTCATATTTAATTGGTTGTCCACTAAGACTCCAAGATCTCTCTCACAGTTATTGCTATTAAGCCTGGTTTCACTCAGTCTATATGTGTACTTTTGGTTTTTCTTGTCCAAGTGTAAGACTTCACTTTTCTCTATATTGAATTTCATTTTGTTAGATAGTTGATTAATAGGCAAAAAAGTGAGGTATATAGACTTTACTTCTGACACTGCACCTGCTTCTTTCTTCACAACTCTAGTATGAGGGAATAAGGGAAAGAAAGGCATGATCCCCAAGACTAAGATACCTTGTGAGATATAGGTAGAAATTATGTTTGCACACTGTGTAATACCAGACAACAGTTGTAAGATCATGGTTTCTTAAGCCACCACTGTGATCTTTACTCATGCATAAACTTACAAAGTGATATGATTTAATTAAAGAAAGGAAGCCAGGCAGCTATATAATGCATCTGAATGAGAGTAATGTTAAGTTTTGCAATATGAGATCCATCCATTCCCATAGATGCTCTAGGATGCTGCATAAAGCACAATGCAGGGACATAATATTGCCATTCTGCAAAACTGCTGCATCAGCAATCAGAATATTTTGCCTTCTAGGTTAAGCCTCACGCTTGTGTCATTTGAATATATTTAATCTACTGCTGTAAATAAAATTGAATGCATTATATCTCCATAATAAGCATTCTCCAACTTCTGTTCTCTCTTAGAAATGTAAGTTTCACATTTCCGATTCATTGAAAAGATATTTATTATTTCTGAATGCATTTATTTCCAGAGACAAAGCCCAAGAACATTATTAAATATTCAGATTATTCCAGAACATAAGAGAAAATAAGTAGAGTTGACAAGCGTGTTTGACCAATGCCTGTCAAAGATCATGAATAAAATCATGAGTTTTTTGAAATTAAATATCTTTCCTGACAGAAGATCTGCTCTGAAACATAGCACAACGTATTTATCCACTCCAGATGAAGTGGATTCCCAACCAGAATAAAAAATGTGATTGTGCTGGATGAGAAAATGAATCTTAAGGTTCAAGTAAATTGATGAAAATATATTTACTTGATATATCTGAAGTTGCTATGCTAAATTCCATATTGGGGATAATTGGGAAAGGAATCCAAGAAGTGGAAACTATGAGTATTATAGTTTATCGGGTAGGGATAACTTTTCACAGCATCTGATGAATAAGTAATCTCATATTTGTATTATCCTCAAATAATCCAGGTGGGTCTACCTTTGAGAGTGATTCAAATTTTGCAATCTAGGAGTCTTGAATGCTTCAATTGCATTATTTAGTAAAGGATTTTATTTCTCCTTCCCTAATTATTCATTATCTGAATCATCCTCAAAATGGAAGCAGCCATTCAAAATATCCCAGACAAATCAAGACTAAATTAATTTATGAAATCCCTACTGTCCTATGGGTCTATCCTGTTTCTCCTACACACAAGTCGTAGGGTACCATCAAAATTTTGAACTTTCAATTTCCAAACATTAGGGATACTCAAAAGTTGTCACATGCTTTGGGGATTGTAACGGTATTTTGGTTACGTTAACATAATTTAGATGTGGTTGTTAAGTAACTACATAAATATCATAACTTTTAAATATTTTGTTTGTTTCATTGTTTTCTAAAGATCAGTCAGTTGTGATGGGGGGAAGATCAGTTGCAAAGGAATGCTTGGATAACCTTGAAAAAGGTATGTAGGAGCAGTTAAGGCAACGACAACTGAATCCTAGGAAAGGATAAGACTTGAGAAAGAAGATCAAACTATTTCTGTCTTGAATCAGTTTTGTATAAAATAGAGTAGAGAATATGCTGGCTGGGGAATTTGAGTATTCAAGTTCATACATCTTAAAGTTGCAACGGTTGAGAAATACCCCCCTCCCCATAGCAATAAAGTAGCATTCCTATATTTATTTATTATTCCTCTGTATCAGGGGTGACAAACTCAAGGCCCATGGGCCAGATCTGGCCCACAGGGTGCTTAGATCTGGCCCACAGGGCCACCCTGGAAACAGCAAAGGACCAGCCCACAGTGTCTCTGCCAGTGAAAACAGAGCTCTTGGGCGGGCTGCGAGCGCCTCACTGGCAAAGGGTTGCAGGAGGCCATTGTAGTCAAAAATGGAGCTCAGGAGCCCGATTTTGCCAGCAGAGCAAGGCCACCACAGATACCCGCAAGACGAGTGATGTAGAGCTGGCCATGTCCACCCTGACCATGCCCACCCCGGCTCCCTGAGGTGCCCACCCTGACAACCCTGATGGGACCCTCAATGAAATCAAGTTTGACACCCCTGCTCTGTATTATAAAAACAATAAACAATTCAAAGCACCAAACAGTAATTCTTAGATATCTTCACTACTTTGACTTGAAAGAGAATAATATCTCTTTCTTAACCTTGCTCTAACCCAAAGGGCTGGCAACATTTTCAGCATGATGCCCACCTGTGAATTAGGAGTGCCCTTCCAATATTTGGAGTGTTTTTTCACTGAAAACTGAAATACATTCACTAAGATCTTCTCCTAGATTGTGTTAAACTTTTCTAATAGTTATTTGTTTTTAAATGGTTGGCAGATTACACATATCCACATCCATATAATATAATATACTTGTGTTTTTATTTATACGTATTATAATTATTGAAAAATACTTTGATATTTTTAAAAAAATAAACATGAACTAAAATTGCTTTAAGTAAAATTGAAGTTGTGACTGAATTCAGATTAATTGTTGTTTTTTTAAAGTGAAAATTTTAACAAGCAACCTGTGATTAAATCAAGCTGGTTTAGATAGAAGCAAGAGAACATCTATTCCTGTATCCAAATTTTGGGCTTCAAACTGAGATGGTATTGAGCCATAGGCAGTTAATTTACTTTTTCACTGCCTGAAATTCTCTATTTATTACCAAAAGATATGAATTTCTGGCTGAAGGAAATATAGCAGCTATCTTTTGATGGTATATCATGAGAGAAACAGACCTGCCAATTAGCAGCTATGCCTGAACCAAGTATACAGTCTATTAAATAGCCCAGGCATTCTTCTCTGACTAAGCGAAGGCAAAGGTGAAATTTCCACATGCTTGTGTTGACAACTTTAAGGTGTTTTCTGGGATTTTTTTAATGTTTACTCCTAAATCTTATCCAAAGCCCTAGCATTTCCAAGTTGCTTCCCATTCAAGTACTAACCACATCTGACCCTACTTAGATTTTCAAATTAAATCATAACAAGTCAACCCCCTGCTACTTGCCAGCATCTTATCATAGAATGATATCTGAATTTTTCAATTTAATTGTCCCTATCAGCATGGCCATCTTGATTGAAGAAGATAGATAGATAGATAGATAGATAGATAGATAGATAGATAGATAGATAGGATGTAGATAGATGGATATAGATAGATGGATATAGATAGATATAGATGAAATAGAAACAGAGACAGAGAGGCAGACAGACAGACAGACAGACAGACAGACAGACAGACAGACAGACATTCTGGCCTCTGATCAGTAGGTTTGCCCACTTTTCAATAATTAGCAAATTTGGAATAATTAATTCCAATAGTGGATCTTGATCAACTGATTTCAGCTTTTAGCTGCTTCTATTCATTTGGTTATCCCTTCCCCAATTGCCATCCCCAGTATCAATGTGCATCTGCATATTGGTAAAACACTGAAGAAAGCAATTAAAATATGATCATAGATATGATGGCAACAAAGGTATTATTTTGCAGAACGCTATAGAGTGTGCATGTGTATTCTGAAACATTGATAAAAATCTTACAAAATCATGTTTAATTGCATGAAGGTTTATTGCTTCATCAGGGCACCCACATGTTTCAATGTTTATATAATTGTGACTTATTGTTGTTTGCTTTTTCATGTTAAGGATTATTATAGATATTCAGATTTGAATTAAATAATGTGAATGCTGCCGTGCAAAATATGTATCCTAGTGTTGAGCTTCATATTTGGAACTAGCAAAATTGGAATAAAGAAGTATTTTACAACAACCAATTCCCTTTTGGAAAAAACATGAGGGAATTCTGAGCTCAAAATCCAGAGGGGAGAAAAGAGTTGTTACAAGGAGTAATTTAGAGATATCTGTAGAACAAAGGCAAACAATAATACAAATCTATGAAAGATTTAATCTTCCTTGTTTTCTGCCATAGCTTTTGAACTCCTTTTCCTGTTAATTAAACTTTATTTTGTGGTTCTGAATAAGATTTTATCATCTGTCTTGTAATTTACCTCGTCCTTTATTATTAACAAAAAGGGAAATAAATAAACCCCTGTCCTATCTCAGAAGTTTGACCTGCTGTAGAAGATTGATGAAAGAAGGATCATGTGATGCAATTAAAAGCCAGATGTAGATATGGAACATGTTCCTCAAATACTTGTCTGAATTTAAACAGAAATTTATAAGTGCTAAATGAGTAAGATCCATTCTTATGTAGATCCATGTAGCCAAGGACAACATTTACCGTTCAACTTCTCATTCATTCAGAATTTCTATTTTTCATCAGGGTGTGTTTGTTTGTTTGTTTATTAGTTTGTCAAACATGTACAAGATAGCAGGTATGAATATGAACATGGACATGAATGAAGAAAATGAATACAAATAAATGTGGACAGTAGGACAGGGATGGTAGGCATACTGTTGGGCTTATGGATACCCCTTTTCGGACCTCTTAGGAATGGGGTGAGGTCCATGGTAGACAGTTTAAGGTTGAAGCTGTAAGGGTTTGAGGATGTAACAACGGAATCGGATAGAGCATTCCAGGCGTTGACCACTCTGTTGCTGAAGTCATATTTCCTGCAATTGAGTTTGGAGCAGTTTACCTTGCATTTGTATCAATTGTTTGCCCATATATTATTGAGGTTGAAGCTGAAGAAGTCGTTGACAGGTAAGACGTTGTAGCAGACAATTTTGTGTACTATGCTTAGATCAGACTGCAGGCAGCGCAGTTCCAGATTGTCCAAGCCCAAAATTTCAAGTCTGGTGGCATAAGGGATTCTATTGTAGGTAGAGGAGTGGAGTACTCTTCTCGTGAAATACCTCTGGACCCGCTCAATCATATTAATGTCTGATGTACAGTGTGTCAGCCCTTTAAGGCTGCCATAAAGAGGAGGAGATGAGGCGTGAACTTTTACCTACTTATTTTTCTCTGTAGATAGGGTCGCTTGAAGATGGGATGGGAGGGGGGAATTCCTGGGGTTGGAGGCAGGAGCTGAGAAGATTGAGCTGGAAGATGGCCAATAAGAAGATGAGGTTTAGGGGAACGGAAGGGGAAGGTTTTGGGGTCAGAGGGTTAGTATTGGCTACGATGAAGTTGGGACAAGATCTGTCATTCTCAATAAATGAAATATTTCAGCAAAGACTAATTGCTTGGGAGTGAAATTTATTTGAGATGACATCGGAACCTGACACAGTGTGGATTCCAGGCAGACGAGCTGTATTCGAGAATTGATCTGGCAAAGGTTTTGTATGCTCTAGTTAGCAATACAATGTTACTGGAGAAGAAGCTTCACAAAATTAGGTTAACAAATCTTAATACCTTTCAAGAGTCCTTTTATAATCTCCTTTCAGACCTCTTCACCTTTTTCATTTTTAAATCCAATAGATTCTATGGAGTATTCTCTAAAATACTACTGATGACTATCTTAAGCAAAATGAATTTATTTTGTTTTAGGGTACTGATCTTCAATTTGTGTTATGTATGCATGTCCACCTTCACAATACACATTGTAATTCATTATTCCTCTTTTAATATTTACTATTTTGTATTTAATAAAATATAACTTCATGTTTAATTAAGCATCTAATTATGCATATTAAGCATCTTAATTAATTAATGATTAATTAATTAATGCTTAATTAATGCTTTAATTAAGCATCTAATTATGCAAGTAATACTAAAATATTAATACTTACTAAAACTTTGCATTTCTAAAAAAATAACTTTACCTTTAATTATGTATCTAACATATGAAATCATTAATATACAGATCAATATAAATTTTACACTCTGATATCTATAAGACCCAAATCAATAATAGACCATTACTCATAGTCTCATTTAGAACCCCATCAAACTGTAAATTACTAAAGATTATACTAAATCGATTCAGGAAAGGTAGTATTAACAGGATGAGTTAGGATGGATTAGACAATAAAATGGCTTTGTACTTTTCGATCACATTTTATTTTTTTCAAAATCTGCTTTCTTTGTTATTAACTCATCTGATTTATTCTTAGAGAGATGGTAATTCCATGCAGCTCACCTAGAGGCAAATTTTATGTTTAGCAGTAAAAAATAATCTGAAAGATAGATACAGAGATGGGAACTACTTTCAGGTAGGTAATAGATAATAGATAGATAGATAGATAGATAGATAGATAGATAGATAGATAGATAGATAGATAGGCAGGCAGGCAGGCAGGCAGGCAGACGCAATAGTATGTGAACGTCTAGCCAATTTTGGTTTTTATGACCATCTTCTCTCTTTAAATATGAATGATTGCCATTCATCTACTTTACAAAATTACAGTGAAACCATGAATACTAGTTGTTGTTGGTTTTTTTTTATTATTATTATTACGAAGAAGTTGATAATCTATTTTAGTGGCACTGGTTCCTCTACTCCCATGAAATTGTCTTTTTACCACCACTCTTCCTTGGTCTTTATGTATTCCTTATCAGTTTTTATGAGTTACTATTCTATGCCAGAGACTGAAGCAAGTAAAATGTCAATTTCATTGAGTTCAGCTAATTTTTGCTATAAATTACCAAACCGTGTTTTATTCAGCCAGACTTTCATTAGGCTCTGTGCCAGCTTGAACAAAGCCCTTGACCTTTTGTAGATTTTTCACAGTCTAGCAAAGATGGCTTCTAATTCATTCTTTTCCCACAGATATAATTTCCTGATGTTGGTGTATAACTAAAAAAAAAAAAGTAAAATATCATTGAGCCTTTGCAAATAGTAAAATATACCTTCATCTGCAGTTTCCTTTATCTGTCAAGTTCACTTCTATGTCAAGAGCTTTAACAATAACATATGGTACATATTTTTTTTCACAACTTGATTTGAGTATTTAGTTTTCAGTCTTCTGAAAATGGTTGACACAAGGAAGCAATGGTGAGACCATGGCTAACAATTCATCAAGTTTACTGCCTGGTTTCAAAAGATCAGAAATATGTTTTAATTCATTATAGCAAGTGACATAGCTAAAGTTATACTTAATATTATCATTAGCATCAAGTGCCCTTTTTAATATTTGCTTGTATTAAGTTTCAGTCTCCTTTCTCCTAATCGTTAACCTCTTACTATTTTGGTAATGGTAATAGGATAGTTATAGAAAACAGAGTCACCTGTTAGAAAACCTGATAATATCAAGCTGTCTAGTCCATCATGCTGTCATGATCCAAATAATAACAAGTAAAAACAACAAAAAATCCTCAAAGGGCAGACTTGATGGACCACTATGTCTTTTTCTGCTGTCTGTTTTCTATGTTTCCTGCTACAGAGGATCACTGAGCCACAGTGGTGCAGTGGTTAGAGTACAGTACTGCAGGCTACTTCTGCTGCCTGCCGGCTGCCTGCAATTTGGCGGTTCAAATCTCACCAGGCTCAAGGCTGACTCAATCTTCCATCCTTCCGAGGTGGGTAAATTGAGGACCCAAATTGTTGGCGGCAATATGCTAACTCTGTAAACCGCTTAGAGAGGGCTATAAAGCACTGTAAAGCGGTATATAAGTCTAAGTGCTATTACTATTGCTATCATAACCACTTTATCCCCTGGAGGAGGAGGAGGAGGAAGAGGAGGAGGAAGGGGGGCCAATCAGGGAAACCTAATCAGGCGGAATAAATAAACAAAAGCTTAATTAATATTAATTAATATTAATGAGGACCCAGATTGTGGGGGCAATAAACTGACTTTGTATAAAAAAGAACACCACTTAGGGGGGCCCGAAAGTCCTACTAAGCAGGTATATACAAAAGTATGAAGGCTATTGCTTAACGCATTGTAAGCTGCCCTGAGTCTCCGGAGAAGGGCGGCATATAAATCGAACCAATAAATAAATAAATAAATATGTTTACTTTACCTATATAGCTTCACTCATGTGTAAGCTATAAAACAGGATCAAAGCAATAATGGCAGCAGAACACTAACTCAAGGTTAGTGGAAGGTTTCCACATGGCAAATGTCTAGTGAGCAAAAGTGAATGATAAACCAAACCAACAGAATCTGGTTCCATAGTTTATGGATCTAAAATAAATAATGACTTATTCATAGAACTCTACGAATGAAGACGTGACTGCTTTGCATGAAAGGTAAATTCAGTTACAGTCATATGTGCTCTAGATGCATTTAGTAAACAACAGATGGAGAGTCATATTTTAACTTGAAATAATACAATATAAAACATCTATGTTTTATTAAATGTGGAACTTGTGAGACGCAATTTCCTTAATTTAGCATTTTTGCTTGAAGACAGAACCATACATCCTGAGGCCCTCATGATCCATGTAGTTTCCAAAAGTCTTGGATGTCACTTCTAGACACCTTCTTACACACAAAGGGAGTTAATTTTAAATAAGTGGGCAATAATTATATTAATTCAATTTAATTTAAATTAAGTTTAAGTATAAATTAATGTCTTATGGAGGCTGTGCCTGCTGTTGCTATCTCTATTCTTCTAATTCTGCCCATTTTGTCCTGGCTTTACTTACTTTTCCAGTTTAGTACCATGTTGGTACTAAAAACTCTTCGGTCTTAAATAAAACAAAAAACAAAAAAACCCAAACCAACAATTTCCCCTTTCCCATCTTTGCTTTAAGGGGCTTAAGGAATACGAACCACATCTCACAAAATATAAAATCGTTCAAGCTAAGATATATCATAGTTTCCAAATGAAGTTAATTGCCAAGTGATCATTTAAAAATCCATGTTTTATTGATCCAGGTATGATAATGGTGTGGGCTTGAGCTGACAATTTTTATCATTATTTTTATATTAATGAATAAAGGGTATTTTAGGAATAATGATGATGTGGCAGTACCAGATGATAGTAGAATAGAAAATAAAGAATTGGAGAAAAATTGCAAAATAATTTTCAAGAATTAAAAATTGAAACTGAAAGATTGTGGCATAAATGTTGTAACCGAAGCCCAAGTAGTGATTACCAAACACAATTCAGTCCTGAACAAACGTATTTTATTAAAACAAATTCTTCGGCCTTATCACCAACCTTTGATGTCTTTGGCAACCTGCCAAAGGCTTTTCTTGGCAAAAACCCCACAAAGTTCAAGAGACACTGACAAGAAGCACTGGAATCAACATTGCTTTTCTACAAAGAACCCAATGGCTTGTTGCTGCTCTTTTAAGCCTTATGGTAGTGGCCAATCATCTTCTGGCCTTACTGCCGAGTCATCCTTTTAGCTTCAGCTGCTCTTGCCTTCTGGCAGCTCTTCACATGTGTGCACTAGGAACAGGCTCCTCCTGTTCCTCTGCCTCTTTGCTGTCTGCCTCTGGAGGCTCGGTAGTCCGCGAATCGCTCCCATATGGCCCTGGCCCCATCTCTGCCTCCAATGCAGAGTCCTCATCTGGGCCTTCCCCTGGACATTCTCCAGGACTGGCCCATTGTCCTCCCCAGCCTGCTCACTGTCCGACTCTGCTGCCAGGTCTGCAGGCTGCTGGCAGACCACAACAATAAACTGGCTATATTAATCTCAGGGTTTATCAGCACCTGGGGTGCCGTACCCAAAAATCTTGGAAGCCACTTTAAAAAATCTGTGCATTGATAAAAATTTCATCTGTCAACTACAAAAGGCCACAGTGCTTGGATTCACATCAAAACATTGCAACGTTCTAGTTTCTTGGGAAGAACTCAATACATATGAAACCTATACCTGCTAAAGAACTTGCAGCTGTGATTTCATCTTTTTGTATACATATAATAATAAATAATTCTTATTTTTTTAAAATATAAAATGCTTGATTAAATTGGCAAAATAAGAAACTAACAATTCTCTTGAAGGGAGTTTGATTCTAGCTGGACCTTTGTTTGACTCGTGGACCTTTCCATGCAGTTTTCTTGGCATTAATATGGATGTGATTTGACAGTGTCTAAAAATTATATACATGAATCATTCCTCAATCTTAAAATAATGGACCACTCAAGAATGAAAAATCATTTTTCATAGCTGTACATAAAGCTATGAAATCTGTCTGGTAATTTTGTGCTGTGAAGCAAATTCACTTTTACCATCTACTTGATGCTTTGTTACGCTTGTTGATATAGCAATATCTCTTTGGTCAACCTCAGAGTACAAAGTTTGCAAACAGGACACTGGGTAGCACTCAGTGTTGTTGCATGTTCACTCATTTGTCTTAGTTACTTGGGTAGATAACATCTACTTATCTATCCACCCTCCTTTTAAGTATACAAAGTTTGTTTTGCTGTAGTACTGTCATTTGTCCATGACTCAATTGTATGAGCCTAAGGGCTGCAACTAAGTTAAACCATATGATAAAGATCTGATTACTTGTATATTTACACTATTTCATTCTAGGATAATGTAGGAATCACTAAAGCAATTAGTTCTCACTATATAATTCTATGATTGTCCATGGCTAGGAATTGCATGCAATTGACTCACAGCAAATAATAATACAGTGATACAATCTCTGTAAGTACTATATTGCTTTGATGGAAAACATTTCTCAAAGGATTAAAAAAAGTACTTTATTTGCACATTTTATCTTTATCTCTCTGGATAATTTGCCAGCTTTGATTTAGCTTTCTTTGAACTTCTGATATGCTGCATCTAGTTAATCCTGTGTAAACATGTGCAGGCTTCTCCACTTATTTATCAGCATTCTTATTTTAATAGATGAGCAGTACTATTACTATATAAGTGAGCAATATATACTATATAAGCTTGCCCACCGGGCTTAGGACAGCCCCCAACCTCCTCTCCTTCTACCGCGAACTGAAGACGTGGCTCTTTTATCAAATGGGCTGATCCGTTGGGGGATTTTTACATTGAAATAATTTTAATAAATTTTAATCGGATTTTAATTTTTATATAATTTTCGAATTGTTGAATGTTTTCTTTGTAAGCCACCCTGAGTCCTTCGGGAGAAGGGTGGCATATAAATTACATAAATAAAATAAAAATAAAATATAGTAGAAGTTTTCCAAAAAAATAACTTTATTTATGTATCAAAGAACATCAACATTATATAATGGAGAACTACAAATGAATACCCATTAGAACAAATAAATATCCTCCATTTTGTTTCCTGGCCTTCTTGATGCACTTAGGTTTAGGGTCTGAAAATCGATTGTCGATGAAGTTGTTGCTAACAGCCTTTCATTTTAGAACATTCCAATGGCCTATAATCAGTGGTGGGCTGCTGCCAGTTCAGACCGGTTTGGGAGAACTGGTAGTTCCGACCAGTGGCTGGGACTGCCAACCTGTCTTGACACTATCACATTCTATATAATTGTCGGTTTTTCGATGTGGTGCACATGCGTGGAAGGTGCATGCGCTCACATTTTTGGGTCCGGCCGAACCGGTTGTTACAGTATGTGACGCCCATCTCTGTCTATAATTTATATAAAAATTATTAGTATATAACCCACCTGTAATCAGAGGAGAGAAAAGATTGCTAGCAAAAGCAGGAAACTGAAGTGCTACTGTATGTTTTTCTTTTAAGTATATGAATGGTTGCAGTTTGGAAATGTTGAGCTATAGTCTAGCCAAGAGAATGAATGATATGGAAATAGAGGCTAAAATTACTTTGTGGCAGCTCTTTTCATGATAGCAAAATCTCATCATAACAGCCCAGTTCCACTGCTGGGGTCTAGATTTGGGAGATTAAGATGTGTTGTGCTGATATTTGCAGTGGTATTTGTTGACTTGTATTTATAATTCACTCCAATCCATTATTTTAAATATTCTTCAAATACTGCTGAAATATTGCTATGCTTCATGAACATATGTTTAGTCCTTTTTTTTAAAGAATCTGGAAGAATTTACCTGAAAAAAAGATGTATCAATTACAGATGCCCTTTTCACAAATTCAGAACAGTTCATTTCAATATATGAACTATGGAAGCCTAGCTCCACTCCAATGACATTTATGTAAAGGCCTTGATCAATTTCCACTGCATGTGACTTTGGTAGGAAAAGCTTTTGCATGCATAGCTACATATATGGAGCTTCCAATGAGATCCAGAATTAAATCCTTTATTGTTAGTTGCGAAGTCGTGTCTGACCCATTGTGACCCCATGGACAACATTCCACCAGGCCTTCCTGTCCTCTACCATCCTCTGGAGCATACGCCTACTGCTTCACTGACTCCATCCAGCTACCTCATTCTCTGTCATCCTCTTCTTCTTTTGCCCTCAATCTTTCCCAGCATTAGGCTCTTTTTCATTGTGTCCTTCCTTCTCATTAGGTGGCCAAAGTATTTGAGTTTCATCTTCAGGATCTGACCTTCTAAAGAGCAGTCAGAGTTGATCTCCTCTAGGACTGACCGGTTTGATCGCCTTGCAGTCCAAGGGACTCACAGGAGTCTTCTCCAGCACCATAGTTCAAAGGCCTCAATTCTTTGGTGCTTAGCCTTTCTTATGGTTCAACTTTCACAGCCATACATTGCAACTGGGAAACTAAATCCTAGGGATACAAAAATCAGCTGTATATAGAAATATTTTAAATCAGGACAGTTGTGAGTCACTTTTTTTTTACTTTTCCAAATTACAAATTTAATAGCTGGTTAGTGAAGATTTTATAATAATTTCTCAGATAGATGGAGTGTGCTGATTTAAAACAAAAGTAAATAGGAGAACATCAGAGGCAGTTGAATAAGACCTTCTAGCTCAAGTGCATTAATCTATGTGCTTTAGCTATTTAGCCTCTTCCTGAAAGATTCAATCTCACAGCAATTCCCATGATCCTGAGATAAGCAGGGTTTTTGTCTACTTTTCACTAGCAGTAAACTAATGTTTCCATTAGTTTTAAGGCTTTTAAAACAAGGAAGGGTGAAAAATGGACCAAATTGCAACATTAAGTGAATAATTTTTTTATGCATTGGCATCTGGCCTGCACTAATAGAGGCATCTATTATTGGATGGCCATTGCCACACTAAAAGGGGCTTCCATGGGTGGATGAACCCTCAGAAATTAAATATAACAGATAGAGTTTTTAGATTACCTCACATGTGTTGAGAGTAGCATAATTTATTGAGGGAGAAATGGTATTCATGAAAGTAAAAATCTAACTTGAGCAAGGATTAATGGAGATTTGCACCTTTAACAGGAAAAAAAAGTTTTATTTAAGGAAATACATGATAGAGTTCATTAAAGCTTATTCTAGATAAATACTATGAGTCAGAGATGCAGAGAATTGGTTGCATGATTATTGCAGTCCCTGAAATCATCAAACTAAGAGCAGCCAGAGTGACAGACCCAAGGGAACCTATGGTAAATCCTTAACTGTGTACACTGTCCCTTGAGGGCTGTAAATTGTGAGATAGCAACAGCAATAACATTTAGGCTTATATAATGCACCATAGCACTTTACAGCACTTTCTGGACAGTTTACAATGTCAGCATGTTTTCCCCAAGAATTCTTACCATCCTCATTTAAGGATGGAAGGTTGAATCAACTTTGAGCCCCATCAGGTTCAAACTCCAGGCTGTGGGCAGAGTTTGCCTGTAATACTGTGCTTTAACCACCACACCTACTGGCCTCCTCAAGATGCTGAAGTCTGTGACATCAAAGTTGATACCTCAAAAGCATAATTTTCAAAGGTTTTGCTCCAAATCTTAGTCTACCAAGTTAAAATTAAAGAATATAATTTCTTGCATGATCTACACACAAAACATGAACATTCAAAGTTATGCTTATTCATACTGTCTATCTATTTTCTGTACAGTATATTTTATTATTGCATACTTTAGCTTCAACTTCAGCAGTCAGAGGTTGCCCTTTTTAAAATAAGCCAAATCAATAAATCAATAAATAAACACTCAAGGGCCATAGGACATATTTAGAAGAAATACAGCTGGCATTTTCAGATTTTATATTCAACCCACCAAGGATTATTTTGCTTTGCTTCTTCATTCTCTAAAAATTGTCACAAATTGAACTGCTAAATTTTGACAACCTAACTTTGGCAGGTCTGTAGGTTTTCTGGCTGTGTTTAATAAGCAGCTAGTGCTTCAAAGTTTCCTCAGTACATTTTATGGACATTGCAACTTGATGTCTGTGGACTTGTTAAATTATTGCTTTGATTTAAAGTCTCTTTTTAACCAGGCTATTTCCTGGGAAGATTCCCTCCACTTCTTCCTCATTTGTCACTAAACATTGGAGTTTCCTACCAAAGGCAACATTATTTCAGAAAGGTCATAGAAGAACTGCCATGTGCCCAAATTGATAGATGGCTGCATTGAAACAACACAAAACCTTAAGAACAAGGTGCAAAATTAATTTCTGTTGCACGAAGGGTTTTTTTTCCCTTACTGTTTATAATACTAGGAAGTCAGGGATCATCTGTAGGCCATGTTTAAAATGCCTACTAAAGTCCCAGAATAATTATTCAATTGTCATGCATTTCTTTGCTCCTGTAGGATTTTATAATCAAAGCTTTAACTATTATTTGAAGTTTCTTATCTTTAAAACCAGACTAATAATGCAGTTTTCTGTAAACAGTTCTGAACACTTTTTGTTTTTATGATCATTTATTGAATGCTAAAAAGATCATCTCAAGTGTTGTTTGATCAATCTAAGAGGCGATCTTTTCCCCTGTCAAAGCTTCCAATTTCTTTTTGATAGTTTGCTATAACCTTTTAAATCTTGATCATCTCAAGGTCAAAATACAAAACACACTTCCCCAATTATTAAAAAAAATTAAAATGTGGCATTAATAATTGAAGGTAGGCCTTTTCAATTGTGGAAAGAGATTCCAATAAGATCTATCTCCCACATTGAATCTAGTTTTCTAGAAAGAATTGCTTTGTGGTGAATTTAATATGTTGTGTATGAAAGTCAATGAAAATATTGTAATGTTACTGATATTAAAGCTATAATATATAATACATCTTTGTAAAATATAAAATAAAACAAAGTACCTCTTTCTCAATTTTCTCCCTACAATAGTCCAGCAGACATGATACATGCTATCTCTCCAACTCTGGCAATGTGGCACCAATAAGCATCAGGGCGCTTAAGATGTACTCCATACAATTCAAAGATCTTAAAAGATTCTAATGTTCTCATATGCGATTTCTCAACAATCTCAAAATTTTGCCAAATGTTCACATGTTTGTGTAAGATTAGATAAGTTTTTATCATTTTTCCATGAGATCTCATAAAGTCTTGGAGGTACTTATTACAGGGTTTTCAACTTGGATTTAGGAAATCTCATGGGAATTCTAGCCATTTTTGGTCTCCTGAAAATGTATCGTGATGATATAAACAAAGATTGTACACACGCACACATATCTGCATATACATATATGGATAAACATATGTACCTACACATACATGCATATCTACATCTTCACTGCATAGAAAAATGTACCCTCTCAAACAACTATTCCTACCAACTCTAGATCTCTAGATCTCCTTTTACTTTATTTTTGCATTTCATTTCAACCTACTTGCAAAGTGCTCTTGTGCTCTTGTGACAACTGTGCATTTTATAATTTTATAAAATGTAAATGTCTTGTGTTGGAATCATTCATTCTCCATTTTCCATATAAATTTGCCTAAAAATTAGCATTGATTTCAGAAGTTGTACTTTGCAATACCGCCTATATGGTGCAGTGACTCTTTTGTGTGTGTGTGTGTGTGAAATGTATCAGACCTTTTGATCTACCTGAGAAGATCTTTCAATGTTAAATGTTGCTGGAATAGTATTGGGGTTTTCTTTTATGGTGCAATGTGATGCATAATTATTTAGAAGAAAGATCTCAGTTAAATAAGCATAAGATTGCAGCCTCAGTTGATCTACTGATGCACTTGAATCTATTATAGAGCTTTTATCCATTTTATTAAAAAAATTTTTTTTTCAGTAGGAGCTGGACTACATTGTATAACACAGAGAAGAAAGTAAGTGTAAGTCAGGGGTGGGTTCTCCTTACCTTTACTACCGGTTCGCAATGGGATCATGCATGCACTCTCGGTTTGCTCGTGTGCGTGACCTGCTTCTGTGCATGTGCAGAAGATTCTGTACATGCGCAGATCACCGATGACATTTAGGGCAGTGGGCGGGGCCTCCCGCCGGTTTCTTGTGAACCGTTCCGAACCAGGGACAACCCACCACTGATGTAAGTAATAGAAAGGTGGGATTTATAAACCAGTTCTATTTTCAGTAGCCAAGAATATTTACATCCAAGAGTAAGCCTTATCTCCTCTTGTTGAATATGTACGTTTTTTACTCCAATTATATCAGAATATATTCAGATTAACAGCATAGAACATCTTTAATTACTGGGGCTCCATTAAGCATGGACCATTTAGAATATCATATTTAAGACTAGAAATATTTTCCTTTCAATTTTTCCCATAGTTCAGTCTTCCACAACAGGTGTGCTTAATCAATGTAGTGGCCAAGAACCATATATCAGGGGCTTTATTGCCACTTAGTCTGACATCCTAATGAATAAGATTTAATAATAAAGATAAAAAGGGAAAGTTCTATGTCATCTGAACAGAAAACAAAGTATACTGATTTATTATCAATTTAATCAGTTTAATATCCAGGACTTCATAATGGTATTAACTTTTCATTCAAATGTTGTCTACAAAATCTATCCAAAAATGCTAATATTAGAGAGTTCAGGGGTGGCTATAGGGGAGGGGGCAAGAAGCCTATGGAACAGATATAGTCATGCCATTGAAGTCCCACTTTTTTGTGTATATGCATGAAATATTAATAAAAGGGCAGGACTTCATTCTGGTTCTCCCCACTATACACAGATGCTCCTAAGAGAGGAACCTCTCATTTTAAAAGAACTATGATATTTTTTTTCCATGTAAATCTGGAAGGATATTTTTCGTTGTTTAATCATTGGTTATTTTTTGTTAGGTCTCCAGGGTACACTTAAAATGGCTTTGGTGATTGGATGTAGTCCATGACTCACCAGGTGGCCATCCTCCGTATTTTGAATGATGCCATAAATTCAATGTGGCGATGGATTTTTTTTCTGCAATGTTGTGAGTCACTCAGTGCATTACAAATAGCAATAAACTTTACAAGCAGAAGGGATTGAAAAGAGCATTTCTGAACTCATTTTTCTAATATGCTCTTGCTTGCTAGGAAGATGGCAAGCGGTCTCCACAGAAATGTATGACTGACATCTTGCCACAACAAAACAAGTTCCACCAATATGTTTGAAACGCTGCCCAAATAGACCTGCCATTTTGGGTAGAAAAGCCATTCAAATTTACTGGCTTAACTTAAATCTCCTTCTTTGGCACCCTAACCAGAGCTGGCTGCATTACTTGTGAATCTGGGCTGGCTACTACTTCAAACTGAAGTTTTATAACATATGGCTACTGGTCATTAGCCATACTGGGCTGTGGAAAAATATTGTGCTCCTGTTTATAATTTTCTATCTAATTTAGAAAGAACTTAAACCTAATTTTGGAAACAAAAGGAAGATTAAAAAGAATGTGGAATTAAGGAAATAAGGCTAAAAATAATAATAATGTTTTCTTGGACCTGTCGAGGAAATAAAAACAGGTAGAAATATTGCAACAGACCAATTTATTTTGTTGCATTGACCATACAGCATTAGTTGATTGACAAATATGTTGGGGAACAGTGATAATTAAGTACGTGAAATGGCTGTGTACCTTAACCTTAGCTTCTTCCATGCTTCTCTTTACAGCTGCAATAGGTTAGAAGTTGATACCACATTGTTTCAAGCTGAAAACAAAAGGGAAACAGTGACTTCATAATGAAAGCAATTCTGAGATTTGGAGAAAGGCTGAAATTGCTTGTCTAATGATTCATGGGAATGCTGGCTCAAACGGAGTGACTTTCTGGCATGTCGGCTGTGTTCTTACTGCACCTGCATCTTCAAATGAAGTCTCCAAGGGACTCTGAGCCCTAAAAACAGATGAGATTTATCTTTACCTCTCAGCAAGGTGCATCAAGCATTACTCATTTTACATTCTTTAGGGCAATTTCCTACCATTAGAGCTGGTTGGGCAAATATATCACAATACCCCTATGGGGTATTTTTATATTAGGAACATATTTCTCACAAGTGAGTTCGGTGATTTGGTGGAGACACAAGCACGGAAAGGAGACTAAAGCACAGATGGGAAAGCAGGCTTGTTGCTGTCATTGAAAGTGGCCATAAAGAATGTATTCCTGTGCAGAGCAAATGCTATCCTTCCTGCAAAATACAAGGGTTTTATCAGGGAATTTCCAGGGAGAATATTGAACTTGTGCCCTCTCTCCTGTTCTCCAAACACAGCCCTGAGTCACAAGAGAACCAAACAATCTTATGAGGCTGTGTGAAAGAAAAGAAGAAAGAAAGAAAGAACAAGATCTTTCAATCAGTTTGTGAATGGACTTTTGCTCTCATTTGTAACTGAAAGGGGGGGACAGATGGTGATAATGCAGCTAATTGTGACGGGAACGGTGTAAACCAGTCTTGCCAAGCTATTCTAAAGAAAGGAAGGTTATGTGCTCTGTTGCAATGAATTAAGGGGAAAAAAAGCTTCTCTACCCTGACATGAATAGCTATAAATAAGGAAGATGGGCTGTTTTTTATGGAGCTCAGCAATATTATAGCTCTCTTTAGCTTTTGGCTTTAGCTAATGGGGGAAAGAAGAAAGAAAAAGAGGGGGGGAGGAGAGGAAGGGAGAGACAGAGAAGTTATGACCATCATAAGACCCCATACAGTCACATGATCGCAATTCAGCCACACATTTATGACTGTGGTAGCATATTGAAGTCACCCGATTACAATTTGCAAACCTTCCCAGTCAGCTTCCCACGAGTAAAATCAGTTGGGGAAGTCAGATTCACTTAATGACTATGTAATTCACTTAACAACCACATGATTCGCTTAATGGTCAATAGTGGTAAAATCAAATCCAATCCAATCCTGTGATGACTCACTTAGTGACCACATTGTTTTCTGGTCCCAATGACGATCATCAGTCAAGGACTACCTACAATGCCTTCCAGTTTTACATTCGACATCCAAGTACAAAAACATATTTCTTAAGGAAGAAAATCCTTTCTCATTCCCATCATGTTTTTTCCATATCTGAACCAGATGTAGAAGATTTGCCAACATATCTTTTCAAAATAAATCTGTAAGTCTTTTTCAAGATTAAATGCTCACATCAGTGGTAGGTTCCTCCCGGTTCTGCCTGGTTCCGCCGAGCCAGTAGCGGTGACGATATGACATCATTGAACTGGTTCTGTCCTCAGTGCCCCCCACCCCCCCACCCCCGCGTTATTCTTACCTTTTATTTTGTCCCACCCCCAATCTATTGCTGCCTCCTGAGTCCCAGCTGATGGGCTATAAGGAAAAAAACTGTTTAAACTCTTGCCACAGGGCTTCAAAGGGCTGCCCTACAGCTTTCAGTGGTAAAAAGAAGTTTGGTGGTAGACCGGTGCCTCCAAAACAAATGAGTAGACCAATGCCTGCAAAAATACATGAGTAGACCGGTACAGCTCTGCAAGCAGTTAAAAGCCTGGTAAACCAGTACTTCTGCTAAATCCTAAAGAATTATCACTTGACCATCAAGCCACGCCCACAAAATAAGCCATGCCCACAGAACCGGTAGTAAAAAAATTTAGAACCCACCCCTGACTCACATCTATAGTAATGTGTGATTTTCAGTATTGGATAAGTAAAAGGCACATCTGCACAATAGAACTTCTTTTCCTTTCTGAAGTCCTTGAAGAATTGCTGCAGAAATTCCAGTATAGGGAGAAAGAAGGCCAGAAAAGGCCATGTTGCTTATGCTTATGGAGTCGCAACAGGGTGAAGAAATCACCAAAGTTTTAATGGAGGGAAGGAGGAATTAAGGCAAGATTTGCACAAGACTCTCCCTCTGTAGCCTCGCAGATAACACACAATATCTAAAGAGAGACTTCAAGGGGAAAAGAAAGATTCTATTTCATACAAGCAACAGTGATATTCATGCTGTGTATTGCAACTGTCACAAAGAGAAGCATGTACCCTCTTCTAATCAATATCTTCCTTTAAAACAAATAATACTTAAAGCTGAAATTCCAGACCTTTCCCCTTTGAGTAAATTCAGCTGGATTCAGCAAAACTTCTGATTAGTCTAACCTGGAAATTGCCTATTTATCGCAACAGCTAAAGAGTGTTTATCTGTTTTTCTTAAGCATGATTATTTTACTAAGATCTACCAGGTTAAATCAGGGGTGAAATCCAGCAGGTTCTAACAGATTCTGGAGAACCGGTAGCGGAAATTTTGAGTAGTTCGGAGAACCGGCAAATACCACCTCTGGCTGGCTCCAGAGTGGGATGGGAATGGAGATTTTGCAATATCCTTCCCCTGCCACACCCATCAAGCCACGCCAACAGAACCAGTAGGGAAAAAAATTGGATTTCACCCCTGGGTTAAATCATATATAAATGGAAGTGGAACAACAAGTTTGGTGGAATTAACAGCATAATATTTTGTGGTAATCTTCAGTCAAGGATGAAGAGGGATCCCTCTGCCAGGCATCATGTTTTGATTGGTTTTTCTCCAGTTTTAGTTTTTTTTTTTTTTTTAATGAAGCCTTAATATGTCAACAATTAAGAATTGTTGCTGTTATAGAATATATGTCTGGGATAAATCAATGCTCTAAAGTAGACAGAAGAGTCTGCAACAGTAGCCCTCTTTGGGACTGAAGGAAATCTATTCCAGTTACACTTACAAGCACTTCTATCTGAAGGATGAACTATTATGATCAATGTGATCTAGCCCTAAAATTCTCTCATGACTTGATTCCATTTTTTCCATTAAGCTAATTGAAATTTTGTCAGCTAAGCAAAATAATAGGAGAATCTAAGGTGATTGATTCATGGGAAAACAACATCCTTAGGAGCAGATGTTCCATTCTGTTCTGAAATATCACGTAGAATAACTACATTGTGCACTGAATGTAGACAGCTGTCTGCAGAAAAAGCACAATAAACCTGCTGGTGCTTTAAGGTGCTACAGTCGCTGTTTTTTGCTTTTATTCCAAAGACTGACTCTGTTAACTCTTGTAAAAACTGTGTATTACAAATAGCAATGCAATAGCAGAAACAGAGGACTGACACAGTAACAGGATGAATGGCAGAAAGAAAATGTATACAAATTGCTCTAAATGAATGTAGCATATGCCTTGCAAATACTAAGGCTCCTTGGGATGGTGTTTTACTTTTCTTAAAGAAAAACAATTAAAGTAATACAATACATTTAAGGTAACATTTACAATACTTACAAATATTACTTCAGGTTGTTCTAAAGCAAAAATACCATCCAGCAAGAATAGTTTATTCAGGGCTTTTAAATTTATTTCTTAAAGGTATGGTGCTGAATCCCAGCAGATTCAACTATGTTTATGAATTTGACTTACAACACACCTCTTTTTATTCTCTCCTGTTTAATGGAAAGTTGGTAATAAATGAGATTAAGTGGCTTAGAACTTTGACCATTCATCTGTTTGTTCATCGGTTAGATAATTATCAGAGTAGAATAGGATCAATTTTTAGGTGGCAAAACAAAAAAACCTAATAAAAGGAAGATTGACTTTGAAAATGGACCAGAACTAGCCAGGAGCAGGGGAGAAACATCCTTGATCAATTATACGCAGACTGGAATTTTCTTTCATTTCCCTTTTATAAGGTATTTTCCCTCAACAATCCAACAATCTCTTACTAAATGGGGCAAAACTAATCTCACATTTAAAATTTCTATATATGGAGAAAACATGAAAGTTATCTATTCCTAGTTGAAAACCAGTTTATTTTTGCATTTGCCAGCACAGCTTATTCCAATTCATTTAATCTTTCTGCAGTCGCATTGAAATCAATTTACCCCTAAACTTTATTATAACTTACAAGTATGTGTTTTAAAAACATTTTATCATTTAAAAGCACACTTTCTTCTAGTAGTAGCACATAGCAGAGAGCAGAGTCATTGGAGAGAATAAAGGTCATTCCACACTTATTATTAGATAGGAAGTTTTAGGTATAGCATATTTTCAAATTATTATAGATATTAAGGTGTAGGTTTAATTGAGTTAAACTGTTTAACTCAGTTTTAACTGAACTCATTGGTGGGACTGAAGTGGGGAGAGAAGGGACAATTGAGTTTTTACTTGGAACCTAAAAGCCTTCCACAAATCACCAATTCATATGTATGGGAAAAACTATCTGTACTATTCTGGGGAATCAGATAAAGACAGAAATGAAGATGCTTGAAAAAGAGAGAATGGGTCCTTGTTCACATACATTTGGTTCTGGCTCATCTCATTATATAATCTCAACCCAACATTGATCTGCAGGTTATTCCCTGGAGAATATACCTCCAGGCATAAATGGTGCTCAGTCTAAATCAAGAAAGATTGAGAGTTCCCTAAGGAAAATATCTGACTTTATAAATATATTTACTATGGCGATATTTTATATTTCAAGGCAAATGTATGCACAAAATGAACCTTAGGGTTTTCTTAGTAATTGTATGTGGTTTAAAGGATGAGTATAAGTAAGAAGCATCTGTTTCCAGCCACAGTAGCTTTCCTCAAATATAGATAATGAGAATCCATGACATCCATCCTAAACTGCTGCAGTCTAAGTTTTGACTAAGCTGTAAAATATATTTTTATCCACTGATTTATCTCTGCTTTTATATCTGGTACGGAAATTGAATTTGGACAGATTCTTAAGGCAGGTGGAAAGTGACCTTAGACAAACCTTTCATGAGGCCCATGAGGTAAAGCAAGGCCAGTCCAACCCAGATCAAGAGTGAGGTTAGCAACTACTAAAAAATTATTGCCTACAATCTGGCTTTCTTTTTTTTTATTATTGAAAAAGTTTTAAAAGTTTTACATACATTTTCTCCCCCCTCCCCAACCACCCCCCCGACTTCCCAGAGCAAATACAAGATAAGATACAGCTCAAATTCTCTAAATTAAACTCCATTTCACATTTATCATAATCATAATCATTAAACAAATAGATAAAAGGAAAGCAAGTCTTCTTTCTTCTTATTCCATCTAATTCAACAAAATTAATCTCCATTTATAATTACAGCAGTTAATAAAACAATTAAGTATTACCTAATCAAACCTATCATTACTCAATTTAGCTAATTAATACTTAACAAATTATTAGGTCTATACAATTTAACAAGATATTTTATAACTTCTTTCATTTAAAACAAAAAAAACCCCAACAACAACAACAACAAAAAAAGAAACCCTCATTCAAAAAAACCCAAATTTAAAATAAAATACTATATAAAGTCTTCCGTCCTCCACTTTTAAACCATCAAGGTCCAATTATGGTTAAAACACTTAATAAAAAAAATAATAATAAATTTTTTAATTAAAAAAAATAACAATCAAACCTCTTTTTAATTTATCAATACAGATAAAACATCATTTAATAACTATATCAAACATTTAAAATCTTCATACTAGATTAAACCAGTTGCTAATCTTCTTGTCTTCACATCTTCCAACAGCATATAGAATATCTTCATTTGCGTCTACCCATCTAAATAAAAAATTGCTTCTTTATAAAAAAAAACCCCCCGAGTGACTTTATAATTATATTTGAAATAGTATCCATCAAATCCAGTCAAAAATTAGATTAATAAATTCATCAGATGTATTAGGGAACCCACCAGATCACCTGCAATTGCCCTAGATCCATAGTCTTTTTGCCTTATATTTATTACCATCAAACAGGAAACTCCAATTTACTATATTCAATAAAACTTCTGCGATTACAGTTAGATCCAAATTTATTACAGTCCTTAATAAAATATTCCAAATCATTCAAGTCAGGGCATATTTCACAGCCCAACACACCAGCATTGCTGTGATCTGTTTATTCTTCTCAAAATATTCCAATACAGCTGTAGGTTGCCTCCTCATCGTCGCTCATCACTTAGTTAACTGGCATTAGACTGCTGTCTGTTTTTTTTTTCCAAAAATTCAAAATCTTTAAACAGTTAAACAATACTTTTTAAGGACCATCATCTCATCAAGCAGGGTTATTTTCCATTTCTCCAGTCTTTCTTCTTTTCCTTTTTACGAACTTTCTTCTTAACTTTGATCCCTCTGCCTTTTTTAACTCCAGTAAAATTTTGCGGTTTTTGGGATTGCATATTATAAAATTTTTGCAGAAATGTAGCTTCTTCTGGAAACAGCTCTTTAAATGCAGATTGAGTTTTATAAAAAAAAATTTGTGTAACCAAAATTTCATCAGCTTCCAAAATTTCTTGCTCCTTATTCTGCACAGCATTCATCTTTCTCTCCTCAGTAAAAATTGCTATGATCTGTTGTTGTTTTTTTACATCTCCCAACTCTTCATTCAATCCCCCACTGCTAGATTGCAACTCAGTATTTCCATGTATTTCCTTGTTTCCAGCTTGAGAAGCTTGAAATATAGTATCAATTCTTTTCAATAAAGCAGAGGTAATTGAACTCAAAGCTTCCTCAAAATCAGACCATTGAGGGTTAATTAACCCTCCTTTGCTTTCTTTGCTTTCAAAAAGACCAGCCATCTTGCCCCCCTTCTTCCAGAAGGACAGAAAAAAAAGGGGGAAAAAAAGAGTATCAAGGAAAAAAAAGACCCTTTACAATTTGTAATTTGTATTGCTGCTTCAATTATTATTATTACATCCTTTCTTGTTTCATCCACTTTTCAAAAAGGAGTTTTAAGTTTCAAACAGGGGCTTGTCAATAATTACTTTTAACTTTCACTTCTTCACGCCCCATTGAAACTCAAACGCCATCTTGCTTTCACTTTCCAGTTAGGGAAAATCTTTTAAAAAAGTAAATCTTTGGAGTTAAAAAAAAAGAAAAAAAATACTTGCTGTTTCATTTGTGCAGCTTGTGCTCCGCCAGTTTGATTCAAAAAGTATTTGTTTAAAGTTGGTTGCTGGGATGGTAACGACATCTAGCTCTGCAAGGCAGAGACATCCAGGGTCCGGAGTGCTGACAGGCTTAATGGGGAGCTCTCATCTTCGAGCGCCAGATTATGGGTAAAATCTGGCACTCTCAGGGAGCTCTACCCCACCCGTCTACTCACTTTCCCCCCTCATACCAGGGGGAAAGTTTTCAAACCGCAAGACAGCCGATAGTCACTGTTCTTGCGGTTCTACGGAGCCCTGGGCTGGCGCTTCAAAAAGAAGTGTCCGACGATGTCGCAGTCCCACCGGAAGCCTACAATCTGGCTTTCTTGACCTTCTGGAGAACTGCAGGAGGCCATCCTTATCACAGTTTGTTGCAAAAATCAAATCCAGAAAGCACACACAGGTAAACTGATTCAGCAGGATTCATTAACTTCTTTATATACATATAATACATGAAGATAAATGTACAATACCAATATAGATTCTTCTTCAACATAGTAACAGTTACAAGCAGAACACAAGGCAGGAGAGAACAGTTAGTTCTTCATTGAAGGTGGAGACAGCAGCCAGACGTGGGTTGTGCTCATTGGTCAGAATGAGGGACTGAGCCTGTCAAATCAGTTAAATTCCACCCCTGTTGCTAGGTGTTCCCAGCTTTTTGCTCAGTCCGTTAGACTGGACAGTTGTGCGGATAGCTTGCTCTGACAGCTTTTAGCGTTAGAGTATAATTTCCTTCATACCTGATTCTTCGGATTTGACCATTGGATTTCGTAGTTGACCATTCTTCTGTTTGCTGAAATTTCTGAGGAAATTTTACCTCAACATACCTCGAATTACAATCTGAGGCCTCTTTAAACCATTATTCTATTACATCGAGCTGGTCAGTTTCTGTAATTTAGTGGAGCTTTCCGCTCCCAGGGGTGGCCCAAAGTCACTGGCTTTGCTGGTGGGTCCTGCCTTTTGAATAGCGGTTTCTCCTTGTGGAGTTTTTTTGTGCTCCCTGATGTCTTCAGGCAGCCATTAATAACCACCAGCCGCTTGCCCAACTGTGGAGCTTCGCGCTCCCTGCCTCTCACTGTTTGTCGGCTTTTACCTAGGCGCTGTTTAAATTTCCCGGCGAAATCAACAAACTGCCTCTCAGCTGATTGAGGCTAATCGCCGGCTTTGAAGTGGAGACTTCGCGCTCCCTGCAGAGCTCCGCTTGTCGGTTTATTTGATTAAGAGAGGTTTCTCTTGGTCACACAATTAGAGCTCTGCCACTGTTTATTTAAGCCACCTCTCAGCTGATTGAACTGGCCACCAGCTTCAGAGTGGAGTTTCGCGCTCTCTGCTACTTGCCGCTTGTCGGCACTTTTGCAAGAACCTTGTCAGCATTTAAATTGACTGCTTAGACAGATCGGTGCTTTGCCCTTTTATACCGGGATGCTTCTCAGCTGTTTTTAACAGTACTGGTGCTTGCGCTGCTTGGGTGGTAGCTCCGGCCACCATTTTGTTTAAGGGCAGGGCGGCACATTGAGCTTATATCAGGCCTCCAGTCTTTTGGGCTGTGCCTACTATACTTCCCTAGTCTTATTGCAAGACCTTTTGGGGACAAATTCTGCTCTTTAACTCCAAGACTGTCAGGTCTGGTTACTGTTTTGTTACAGACAGGGCTGCACCTTGCACACTGTAATATTTAAGCTACGTCTGGAATTTAAGTTCCCCTGATACAGGGCTGCCTTGCATTTCACGGGGTATAATTTTCCCATCCTTGAGTGTTTACGGCCAATCATGCCAAAGGCTCTGGCCAAATCAAAACATGGCCGCCGTGCCACAGTGCAAGAGCAGTCAGCGGCTTCTAAGCATGAGAATTCCTCACACGCACAAAGGGATGGAGCATCCGTTAAACCTCAGTCTGAGCTCTCTGTTAAGTGCAAGGAGAAGCTTCTATGGAAGCCTGTAGTCAAAGCCAAGGACAGAGGTCTTGCTTCTTCTACTACAACCATGGTTTCTCCAGGGGAACGTAGTCATGACCCCTCTCTCACCCCAGATTAGATGTCGCTGCAAGACTTCCCAGTGTCAGTCGATTCAGCTGATTTATGGGGATCTCCCCCTCCTGTGGGGCGTATTAATACTGTGGAGTCTAGTGCTCCCACTGTGTCAGTGGTTCAACCACCTTTAGTTTCTGCTCCAGTCCGAGTCTCTACGGAGGCCGACCCGGCCCGTGACCATGATTCTGCATCTTTACATCCAGAGGACATTCAGCATATGATTGCGGAAGTGGTGCAACAATCCCTGTCGGCTCATTTTTTTCCGACGGCCAGATCAGATCAGGCAGGTTCAGTCCAGGCTTCACCACACAGAGTCGATATGGAAGATGCCCTCTCGCTTGCAGGGTCAAACTCTCCATCCGTCTCCTATGCCAGCAGACACTCTGTGGAGGAAGAGATGGAGCCTCAGGAACCGGAATTGTCGGAGGATGAAGGCCTACCTCCGGATCAACCTGCATTCACGGGCTTATTTCCCCAGGCTCTGTTTAAGTCACTTCTTTTTAAGGCAGTGAATACAGCACAGCTCGGGATGCCTTTGCAGCCGGAACCTACTCCAGCTCCAGGCTCCTTGAATCCATTGTTTGCCGAGCCACCTAAACAGGTGACTACCATTCCGATGCCACCTCTTTTCTTGGATATCATTAGGAAGCAGTGGTCTTCCCCGGGTTCGGCTCCGGTTCCTTCCTCTACTGACCGCAAGAATTTCGCTGTATCTTCTGAATTATCTACTCTGCTTCAAGTGCCTTCTATCGACACACCTGTGGCGGACTTGCTGAACTCTACCTCTGTCGCTGGTGATCCAGAAGAGGGCCTTCGACCGGAAGAGTGCAGGTCGGAGCAGGTTCTTCAGCGGGCTCATCTCGGGGTGGCCTGGGCCATCAAATCGGCCTCCACTGCTTCATTCTTCAATCGCTCGACTCTTCTGTGGCTTCATTAGTTACAGGATAAACTCTCCCCCGATGACTCAAGGTTGAAGCAGGACTTGAACAAGATTGTAGCTGCCGTGTAGTTTTCTGCAGATGCTACTTTAAATGCTGCCCGCTTTGCTGCAAAATCCTTGGCATTCTCCATTGTGGCCTGCCGTTTAGTGTGGCTCCGCCACTGGCAGGCTGACGCTAGACATAAATGGCGTTTGGCATCAGTCCCCTTTTCGGGCATGAAATTGTTTGGGGAGCCCCTAGAAGCCTTCCTCGTGGAAACCAAAGATAAGAGAAAAATATTACCTGCAGTTTTCTGCAGGGGGACTCCCGTTTTACTCCTTATGTACCTCGGCCCCAGTTCTGACCTCCGGATGGGGGTTTGGGATCTTCCCGTAACACTGGTAATTTTGCCCCAGACAGCGGGGGTTTCAGGAGAGACCACCCAGAGGGAGGCCTTATGGGTCCAGATGGCCCTTTCGAGGGGGAGTGGGTCGTCCCATCTGTTGCCATTGTTAGTAGTACCGGGGAGCCTCCCATTGGTGGAAGATTGGGCCTCTTCACCAAGGTTTGGGAGCTACTTTGGATTGCTGGGTCCGGGCCTCCATTCAATCAGGGCTGGCCATTGAATTCATTTCCACCACCCTCCCTTTGTCTTTTATTCGCTGTCCACTATCTCAGGTAGCCGAACGTTGAGCCCTAATGGAGTCAGCTATTAGTCACCTTCTCATCATTAAGGCTATTCAACAAGTGCCTAGAGATCAAGCTGGACAGGGTTTCTATTCTCGAGTCTTCTTAGTCCCAAAGCCATCGGTGGGTGGAGACCTATTCTGGACCTTAAACGTTTGAACCGCTTTGTACTCTACCAAAGGTTCAAAATGCAATTCTTGCTCTCAATTCTGGATGGCATATGGAGGGGCGATCTCCTCTGCTCAATAGATCTTACGGAGGCATATCTCCATATCCCCATTCAAATTTCTCATAGGAAGTTCCTTCGTTTTTGCTATGCTGGGGTTCACTACCAGTACAGGGCTTTACCATTCGGCCTTTCCTCTGCTCCCCGTACCTTCACCAAACTTTTGGCGGCTTTAGACTGCTTACGTCAGGCTTCGGGCCGTTCGTCTCCAGTGTTACCTGGATGACATCCTCATTATGTCTAGTTCCCCTCAGCAGGCCATTTCAGATCTCCAACTTACCATTCAGACACTAGCCGTGCACGGCTTCTCTGTTAACATAGAGAAAAGCCATCTGAAACCCTCCACCAGAATTCTCCATTTAGGAACTATAATTGATTCAGTTGAAGGTAGAGTTTTCCTCTCCCCAGATTGCCAAACCGGGTTGAGATCTCTGGTGGCCAAGGTCATAAAAGATAGAAGGGCTTCCCCCTTGCTACTCTTGAAAATGTTGGGCAAGATGGTCTCGGCCATCTCTATTGTTCCCTGGGCCAGGTTACACCTTAGAGACCTTCAATGGTTTCTCTTGCCGTTACAGAAGGCGGGCAGGGGTTCGTTGACCAGAATTATAGTTCCAAGGGAAGTACTCGCGTCCCTTCGCTGGTGGCGATCCCCTGCAATTTCCAAGGACTGCCTGTTCCTGGAGCCTTAATGGGTGATAGTGACCACAGATGCCAGCAAGTTCAGTTGGGAAGCTCGCTGCGGGGCTCAAGTCACTCAGGGCACTTGGTCCGCTGTGGACGCTGCACACAGCATAAATTAGCTGAGCTTTGTGCGACTTCCCTTGCATTTCGGGCCTTTTGTCAGCTGGTGGTGGGCACTCATGTGCTGGTGCTCACCAAGAACACCTCAGCCAAGGCTCATGTGAATCACCAGGTCCCGGTCTCTGATGCAGGAAGCCAAATGACTGTGCCTTTGGGCAGAGCACCATCTGACTTCTTTGAAGGCCGACCATATTTTGGGAGATGCGAAATGATGGCGGACTGGCTGAGCCACCAAAGGATAGATCACGCAGAGTGGAGCCTCCATCCTCTCCTATTCCAGTGGGTGGTGGATCACTTTGGCACGCCACAAGTAGACCTGTTCGCCTCCCAGCAGAATACCAAGCTTCCTCGCTTCTTCTCCCCCTTCCATACCTCAACAGGCGGAAGCTATGGACGCCCTGCGCTCCCCTTGGCCTCAAGGCCTGTTGTACGCCTTCCCGCCAATTCCACTCATTCCGAGGGTGCTTTGAAAACTTCTGATAGAACAGGCAGAGATCATTCTGGTAGCTCCACATTGGCTGAGGAGGTCATGGTTTGCGGACCTCATGACTTTATCAGTGTCTCCTCTTTGGAGGATTCCATGTACCCCAGATTGCCTCAGCCAGGGGGCGGTTGTACACCGAGAGCCTCAGTGGCTACAAATGACTGCTTGGCAGTTGAGCGGGAGGCGTTGAAGCAGGACCGCATCCTGGCTTCGGTGATTCGTACTATCCAGGCATCTCGGCAGTCATCAACGGAACAGATTTATGCGGCCACTTGGCAGATCTTTGCTTCTTGGTGTGACCACCAAGGTTTCTCCGCTCTTCAAGCTTCTGTGATACAGGTCATGATGTTTCTCCAGGCTGGTTTGGACAAAGGTCTTTCTCCCAACACCCTTCAGAGACAGGTGGCCGCAATTTCATCAATCCTGACGTACAACTCCACTCTTTCTTTGTCACAACATCCGCTGATTCGTAGATTTCTGCGAGGAGCAATGAATCTCTGTCCTCCAGTACTACATCGATACCCCACTTGGGATCTTTCTCTGGTGTTGGACTCTCTAACGGAATCTCCATATGAGCCGCTGGTCTCTGCAAGTCTACGACTTCTGTCTGGGAAAGTAGCCTTCCTGGTCGCGATAACTCCCTGCTTCCTTAGGGCACAGAGTGACTTCTTTGATGATTGGTCGGTGGATCCGATCTACGATTACCACAGCATACGAATTCCAGTCATTGCCTCCTCCTTCTAATGTGACAGCCCATTCTATGAGAAGTGCTGTGACTTCAGCTGCCTGGGCATCTCAGGCTTTGTTGATTGAGATTTGTAGGGCAGCTACTTGGACTTCTCCTTCCCCCTTTGGAAGACACTGTAAGTTAGATAAATTTGCCTCCAAGGAGGCTGACTTTGGGAGGAGAGTGTTACAAGGTGTTGAGGTGCGGGGGAAGTCTTCTACCAAGACTGTTCCCTCCCATGAGTTGGGACAATGAACTTTGGTATGTCCCAGGTCTGGCTGCTGTCTCCACCTACAATGGAGAAGGGGCATTGGTCCTGCCTGATATGCCCCTTCTCATTGAGTGGAGACAGCAGCCAACCCCACCCTGTAATCAGTCTGGTCACTAAGGTTAATACTGGTTCTATCACAGGTTGTTTCTGTTTTATTGCATACTCCGAGTCTGACTTCCTCCTTCGACAAAAGCTGGCAACACCTAGCAACAGGGGCGGAATTTAACTGATTTGACAGGTTCAGTCCCTCATTCTGACCAATGAGCACAACCCATGTCTGGCTGCTGTCTCCACTCAACAAGAAGGGGCGTATCAGGCAGGACCAATGCTCCTTTCATTGCAGCAGAGCAGATAAACCCAGGCTGGTTTCATTTCAGAGCTGAGTACAGAGCTTAATACAAAGAGAGCCTCCTCTATACAGGGCAGTTAAACTTCTGCGCAGACTCAGTTGCCTAAGCCACGCCCAGACTTCTAGCTTAAGTTTCTGTTTCTAAACAGCCTTCATTGGCTGAGCCTGTTACCATGCCTATTCATTGGCTGACCTTGTTACAATGTCTCCATGCAGTCCCCATTGATGTAAATTTCATACATTGATGAAATTTAGTTATATTGCTGCCAAATTTTCAGTGTTATGATTTTGCTTTGTATGAGGACTTTGAAATCATACTAAAGATAGGAACGGGAATGACCTATCATTGCTTGATTTTGTTTTGCTTAAATTAGACCACCTCAGCCATACTGCATGAGATGCATGCTACCTTTGAGGTAATGGAAGCCATGGCTTGCCAATCCTTATATATATCTTCATAAAATTTTCATGTAGATGTTCTCTGTAGCTTTGGTGCCTTAATAACTGTGATTGCAATTCACAGTTAGGCAAGCTATCTTTTCCAAAGAACTGATTGAGAGAGAAGAAAGAGAAAGAAAATCAGTTTATTTTACTGACTGGCAAGCTCCTTTCAATTCAGAATGTATCTATCAACCAGGCATATATGCCCAACTCAGTGAAATGCAGGTGGGATATGATTCTTTTCAGTGTAATTGTTTCATACGCTAGCCATGATTTCTTTGAATTTTCCTTTATTAAAGATAAAGACAATAAATCACATTTATTCATTAAATGACTTTTGGTTTTTTTAGCTCAATCAACTCCTTTCTGAATTTCTGATATTGTTATTACTAACGTTGTTGTTAAATGATGCTCTCCTTCTGTTTCAAATCCTGTTTAGGCTTATTTAATTTATCCCAGTCCGACCTCTACAGTGTTTTCTGCTCTTTCTATCCACTTGCTTTCCCTTCTTCTTTTTTTCTTTTTCTGCTACTGAATTTATTGCACGTGTGATTAGGGTTGAAATATCCATTTACTTTTGAATACCCACCTATTTAGGGGAAGGAAGATTGAAAGTCCTTTTGTAAAGGTTGCTAAACATCCCTTGAAGCATGAATTTTAACTGTCCACATCTTGTTTAGCTGTAAATTTTATTAATATCATATAATTATAATTATAGCACCTGTCAGCTAAAGAAACAGAAATTTAACATTTGCCATCTCAAAGTGCTGTTTATATTAGTCTGGGGTAATATATACAGAACCCATTTTCCAAGAACTTAAATATCAGAGATATTCTTCCTTCCCCGAAAATAAACCATCTACACAGAGAACAAATCATCACTCAATATTTTGCAATTGTTGTTATATAAATATAAAATGTATATTTAACACAGATAACAGTCTTACACAATAGGTATAATAAAAACATTCAAAACAATGAAATTTCATAATTCAGTTTATATACATGTATTATTCCTCAGCAAGGTGAAAACAACCCAGAGTTTTTGACAGTGCCAGGATTGTCAAGGTGCTCAGTGGTGGGCTGCTGCCAGTTCAGACCAGTTCGGGCAAACTGGTAATTCCGCTCAGTGGCTGGGCCCAACCACCCGCCCTGGTGCTATCATGTCCTATATAATCACCGGTTTTGTGATGCTGCGTGCGCTCATATTTTTGGTTCTGGATGAACTGGTTGTTACAGTATGTGACGTCCACCTCTGAATGTGCGCCCTATTCATGAAACATATTATTTTAAATTGTGTTTAAGCCAGAATGATTTTTATTTCTGTAAGTTGTGTTATTTGTTTTTTTTAAAAAATGCTGCCTACTATTTAAGACTCATATATCAAGGAACATGGTGAGACATGCACTAAATCCAGACCCTCCATCTCCAGCACTGTTAAATCATAAAACCAAAAATGAGTTTGTGCCTATATTCAGGTGAACAAGATTTCGCAAGTTAAGGGTTATAGAAAAAAAAAATCACTACCTACAGGATTTAATTTTATTCATGAATCAAATTTTAAAACTTACAAGAAAACACTCATTTCAATAAAATGAAAGGGGGGGAGGAGGAGGAGGAGAAGGAGGAGGGGGAGAAGCAGGAAGTGGAAGAGGAAGATAATGGTTTTGATCTGACAAGGGACTAATTGAAGGCAATCACACACAATATTGGTACAGGAGACAATATGTCTGAAGAGTTGAGACCTGATTCAGGTAATGAAGAGCCTGGGAATTTGCCCAAGTACTTGTCAACAGCTTCAAAGGGCTAAGTAAAAGTGAACAGCACATCTCCTTGATTGAGAGAGTAGCAATATTTCTGATCAAGCCATACTAAGCTTTGGGGCTACATAACAGCTACTTCCAGGTCCTTAGTCCTCCCCTAGAAACTACTGTCTTCTCTGACTCCAGATCTCTTGCTTCATGCCCTACATTACAGTTTGTCATTCAGACTAGCTTGTGGAATTCCTTGTCACTCAGCTAGAGACAACTCTGGCTAGTCAGTTGTTTGCTCTTGCAGTTGCCAATGCTTCAAATTGCAAAGGAAGTTATGCACTTTTGACTGTAATCAGGGTATAATAACCTAGAAATAAAGCATTTCAAACTTGTAATTGCCTAGTTTCCTGTTTTGCATTTACTGACATAGAACAGAGGAAGGGGAAAAAAGCTAATTGGGAAAATGCATCCTGCATTTCTTATGCTAAGTTTGACCTTCCTGTCTTATGAGACTATTACTAGAGCTCGGAGCAAGGGAGAAGCAAAAATGAGGCGTTTTAGCAGCATTTATTTATTGAGTCCTAGATAGGAAGTTATTTAAAAAGAAGAAGACAGAACAATTGCTAAAAAGAAGATGCTATATAAATATTCCAGAAATTGGAAGTATAATTTTAAATCTGTCTCATAAAAATATATATTGATATAAAAGTTTTCTTAAAAAAAGAAAGAAAGAAAAAAGAAAAAAAATTACAATTGGGAGAGAAGTTGATGTTATTAAATCATCACAAACATCAGTCAAACGTGATTTATGAATAATTCATAATTATTCATGAATAGAAGATTAAAAATAAAAAAGGAAATGCTTTTGTTGAAGCTATTTCCACTGTTTGAACTTGAGATCTAATTCCCTTTTTACCTGGCTGATTATTCCCAACGTAGATGAAATGGTAACGTGTTGCCTCCTGGTAGTCATTGCAACTGAAAAGAGTACACAGGATAGTCATTGTGTAAAAATGGAAAATCTCTCCCCCCACCCTCCTCCCAGAGAAGAAGTGGAAGGCATGTAAATTCCTGTAACTGGGACATGACATAATGTAACATTTGTATCTTTCTGTTGTGACAACTTAAGGGGAGATAGACTGTAGATCCCGTTATGGCAGCCTTTTTACTAGCCTGTAGCTCAGATAAACCTGTTAGTGAATATATTATTAGCCTCAAAGTAGAAATGCACTTATTTGTGGGAGACCTATGTCATGCTAACCTACCTTTATAATATTTTGAGGCATTTTGCCTGTTTTAACCTGTAATATAATTTTCTTTTAGTGAGAAGAAAGACACCTGAGAGAATGATTCAAAGATAGAGTGTTCAAGACTCCAAAGGGAAATGATAGATATAGCAAGATAGTTAGATAGCAAGATAGAAGATGGATGGATGGATGGATGGATAGATAGATAGATAGATAGATAGATAGATAGATAGATAGATAGATAGATAGATGATAGAGAGAGAGAGAGAGAGAGAGATGGCTAGAGAGAGAAAGAGGGAGGGAGAGGGAGGGAGGGACGGAGGGAGAGAGAGAATATCAGGAAAATTGCATGGTATACTTAAAAAGAAATCTTGAGTATCCAGTAAACTATTAAGCTAATTGTTAAAATAGAGCAGATATATATCAAAAGCAGTTTTGAATAAGGAACAGGCTCTTACCCAGGAAACCCATACAATCAGTGCTCCTTATCAATTGGAACACTTTAAATTAGTGATAGAGGAGAAATTTAATTAACAATCTAATTTCACACATAAGATGAATGTGTTAACTGAAACAGTGTTATCTTTAAAAGTCTTCTATTAGTTTTGTGATTGGGAACATCTCTCTACTAATCCATATGGGCCTCGTGTTGATGGATCGCAGTCGACTATAAAGAAGGCTTCAGTGTTCTTTTGCAGTGGATTGGCTGTTGCAGTGGATTGGCTTGGGCTGATAACAATAATGAGTACAGATGTTCATACAAACTTTGTTTCAAAACCAAAAAAAAAAAAATCAAACTAATATCAGAATGCAATGAAGAAAAAATGGAAAAATGAGAAACTGGGTGAAAGCAATTTGTCCATCCTTAATTTTACTGAATTTGTTTCTAATTGGTTTCTAATGAAGGTTATACATTAAACAAAACACAGAAATATGGCCCTGGTCTTTAATAGAGAAGTGAGAGTTTCAGCTAAAATGATTTTTAATTGAACACTATAAAGAAGAAATATAAACTTATAAGAAGGTAAGAAAAAGGGATAAATCAATAAACAAGGGATTTACAAATATCATGGAGCTTCTAGCTTTCCAATATATATTGAATGATTATGAATAATATTTTATATCATTTTAAAAGAACAAAAATCACTAAAACTGACCAAAATATAAATGCCACTAACTATGATCAAAATAGAATATATCATTAAGGAACTACACTAAATTCTATCCACAGTATTAAAAAATATGTTTTGATTAGGAAATGTTAGAAAACTGGATTACAAATTCTAAGTTTGAAAAAAACATCCACATTTTTACATGTGGTACATACCCATGTATTAAGTTGTAGCCTAGGAGCAATTTTTAGTTAGGGTTGAGTATTTATCTTTTTATATTATTTAGTTTGTACTGTATATAGGTTTTGTAAAATTTTATCTTTTTAATACTGTAAAACCTCCCAGAGGTTTATTTATTAAATCAATAAATTTAATAAATAAATAAATTTCCAATTTGACTTAAATTTCATATTTACTTTCAAAATGCAAAGTTATTCTAAACATCAAATTGTACTCCCACAATATCATTATCTATCTTTCCGTTGAAGGAATCAAACACTTCTCTTGCTTTCTAATATCCTTGCAGTAGCTAACATTTTTTTTTTTAGTCAGTAGTAGTACTTATTTATTTTTATTAATTTTTTTAAAAAAATTTGATTTATATGCCGCCCTTCTCCGGAGACTCAGGGCGGCTTACAATGTGCTAAGCAATAGCCTTCATACTTTTGTATATTTATACAAAGTCAGCTTATTGCCCCCACAAACTGGGTCCTCATTTGTTTGTTGACATTTATTTGTCAAGAACGTATTAGGTAATAAGTATAAGCATGGATTGGATACATCCAAATAGATACAAATAGAGGAAACATTAGGATAGGGACGGTGGGCATGCTGGTGCTCTTATGCATGCCCCTACAGACCTCTTAGGAATGGGGTGAGGTCAACAGTAGCTAGTCTAAGGTTAAAATTTGGGGGGTTTTGGGAATGAAATCACAGAGTCAGGTAGTGCATTGACCACTCTGTTGCTGAAGTCATATTTTTTGCAATCGAGTTTGGAACGGTTCACTTTAAGTTTGTATCTATTGTATGCTCATGTATCGTTGTGGCTGAAGCTGAAGAAGTCATTGACAGGTAGGACATTGTAGCAGATCATTTTATGAGCTATGCTTAGGTCATACTGAAGGTGGCCTAGTTCTAAATTTTCTAAACCCAGAATTCCAAGTCTGGTGGCATAAAGTATTTTGTTGCAAGCAGAGGAGTGGAGGACTCCTCTTGTGAAATATTTCTGGACACGTTTAATTGTATTAATCTCCGATATGCAGTGCGGGTTCCAGACAGATGAGTTGTATTTGAGAATTGGTCTAGCAAATAACATGTACAAATCACTTCATTATACTCTGAGGGAATGTATGATTTAATAAAGTTTAATAACAATATTGCAGGTTGGAAAGGGAATTAGACTTTTAAGATTTATTTCATTGCAGTCTGGGTCATTTTCATGAGAGAGAGAGGAGAGAGGAAGACAACAACAAACTTGGCACTTCCCAACTATAACTCCTCAAAGTAAATTTCTTATCATTCAGATTGAAGTATTGAACGTGCCATAGGGGACACCTTTTTCATTGAATCACAATTTCATCATTTACTATTCCAAACTGACTGAAAACCAGCTGGATGACCTTGGGCCAGTCAGTCTCTTTCCACCCATCCCACCTCACAGGGTTGTTGTGGGAAAAATAGGAGGAGGAAGGTGTGTTGGATATCTTCACTGCCTTTGATTATTAAATAAATAAATAAATAAATAAATAAATAAACAAACAAACAAACAAACAAACAAACAAACAAATAAATAAATAAATGGAGGGAATTGGTCTCCAAATTTCCCCCTCAAAAAGTAGCTGCTCCGTGTGGCAGGGGAGTATGGACAGTCTTAGAGGTTCAAGGAGAAGGATTAGATATTCATCCTTATTCCCAACTGCAAACAACTATGTATTTTATATATGTACAGAAAGAGAAAAAATATTGAGTGACTGTAATTGAACAGCTTCGTGTGCAAGGATTCAGCCTGAAAATCTGATAGAAGATTAGTGGACTTAGAGCTTGCTAAGAAGACACACTTGCTTCCATTGTGCTTTGTTTGTATTAAAAAGGCATCATTACTCTTCAGCATCTTCTGTACCAAAGAAATAACATTCTATATAGCCACTTCAAGGGCTTTACACAGCCTTTGGCAGCAGGGAGCACATAATACATTTCTAAGTGGAACAGAATTGAAATAAAATAAAGTAGCATGCTATTAACCATCATCACACGCTGTTATTTGCAAAGATAATCCCAATGTACCAACTAAAATTAAATCAATATAACTACAAACAAAACTATTTGAAAAACTGTAAGGTGAATGAAACATATTAAAACATAATATTAAAAACATAGCTATAATATGAAATGTAAAGCTTTAGAAACAAATTAAATAAGTTATTATTCCACTTCACTGTTTCATTTTAGAAAATGCATTTCTGTTTAGTAGTAAAATAAAGATCTATAAAAGATCATGACCAAAATATTATTTCTAGTTTTATCTAAATGATAAAGATTGATGATGATTCTGATACCTTCTCATGTTTCATTTCGGTGAAGGATTTGAGGAAGAATTCAAAGATGACACCTCTTGATTTATCTGTAGATTCCTGGATGATTTATAACAAATTAGCAACATTGTCTACTTCCAACTGCTTAACAATGTAGGAAATTTTCTTTGTTGAAACAGAGAATAGTTGGGATAACCAATAATGGAGTTTTCTAAATGATCAAAAAATCAGGTTTGGCATCAGAAAGCAACATATTGCATAGGGAAGCACAGTCAAGTTGGTAGCTGGAATCATGCAATTGAAACCCTGCACCCTTTTTACATTTGTTCTAATGCACAGAAAAGGGTGGGCTTCTGTTGTGGAGTCTTGGGTCTCATCTTGACTTCTTTTGGCTCTCCATATGCAGATGTCTCAGGTTGCATAACTGCCAAGAATACATATACTCCAAAGGAACCTTAATAGATTCTGTCAGCCCAACCAGGCACACACCTCCTCCATGTATTCTTCCTTCCTTTAGCAACATCACAGGTATCTTGATCACAACTGCTTGCTATTACAATTGTCATTCATTCTCCACTTCCCATTCCATCCTCCTTTTTCTTTTAGTCAAAACATTGTGTTTATTATAAGTGTGGAGCCCTGACCTACAATAACAAATAATGTCTAAAATATCAGATATGTGGGAGCAAGCACTATTAGTTCAAGAGGAGGGAAGCTGACATCAGAAATAAGGGCCCATTGGCATTGAGCAGTCCTTCCTGGATGTACCCTTTAAAAAAACAGTTCTAGAAATTGTTTGAATTCTGCTATAGCTTTATAAAATCAGTATGTTTGCTGCTCTAATCACACACTGAAATCTCCATGACAAAGTAGTGTTGTCATCGGGTAGCTGCCAAAAAGCATTTCAGTAGTATGTGTTAATTGGTCCCATAGCTGCACACAATTGAAGAGTGCTCTAACATGAGTGGGGGTGGGAGGGATAAGTAAGCATGTGGGTAAAAAGAGGGACCTATAAAGAGTCATTATAACATAATCACACTGTTAATATATACCTTTCTTATTTCTCTAGTCGCTAAATGCTTACTGAAGTGAAACAGGTTTAGACTACTGCAGCTAATGGCTCACAAATTTATAATTATGCAAGCTTTCCTCAGCCGAGTTTATTAAGGCAAAACCAACTAGCAAAGGCAAGCATTTTTTTCTATTGTCAATCCTCAAAAACCCTACTCCGCCAAATCTAGATTGGAAAAAAAGTCTCTCTTTTTTTGTCAATTGAGTGAGACAGAGCTGATTTCTTAACTAATAGGGAGCCAGAATTGAGTGCTCAAACTACCATATAATGAACTTGAAGGAGAGAAAGGATGGACTGTCCTTATCCCTGTATGACTCCATGAAGTTTGAAATTATAATTCTGCAGCAGGCCATTACTTTCCTAGCATTGTTTGGCTCACATAGATGGGATGTCTAACTGTCTTTGTTATGCAGTGCATGGGCCTGTGGATCTGAACTACAAAATCCTTAGTGATCCTTGAGATGTAATTCAACAGTGATCAATTTTTCAATTTTTTTTCTTTTTAGCACCATTAAATATCATGATATGAACAGTTTATATAGGATATTTATCTTTAAGAAAACTTTTCTCAGAGAAGAATATTAAGATAACCTCAGATTTCAATGTTTTGAGATGGGAAGTTGCACTGTTTTTGCTCAGCTCAGTATGAGTGTTAATGTACAACTGTGGCAGATATGATTAACATATTCCTACTGACGATATTCTTAACCATTACAGAGACTAGTCCATGTGAATCCCAACTACTGTAATGATATTTTGAAAAGGTGAGTATGTATTTCCCAATGTATTATTTCAATATGAAAACACATGTAAATATACTAGGCATTCCAGAGTCTGGTGAAATAGAATAAGAACTCAGATTGAATCAATTTGTAATCTTACTTGGGTTTACTGATTTTTCTGATTATGTATATCTAGATATCATTCTGTATTACTCTTCTTATACAGTGCGGGAAAAAAGTATTTAGTCAGTCACCAATCGTGCAAGTTCTCCCACTTAAAAAGATGAGAGAGGCCTGTAATTGTCATCATAGGTAGACCTCAACTATGAGAGACAAAATGAGAAAACAAATCCAGACAATCACATTGTCTGATTTGGAAAGAATTTATTTGCAAATTATGGTGGAAAACTGTAGTCTCCAAACACTTTTCAAGGGTAGCCCCATGTAGAGAGCATTGCAATAATCTAACCATGACAAGGGCATGAGTGACTGTGAGGAGAGCCTCCCGATCCAAGTAGGGTTGCAATTGGTGCACTAGGCGAACCTGTGCAAAGGTCCCTCTAGCCACAGCTATCAGATGTTGCTCTAATCTTAGCTGTGAGTCTAGGAGGACACCCAAATTGTGAACCCATTCTGAGGGGGATTGATGACTTCTCACTTTAGACTTCAAGATGACCTCATGCTGCATATGGGCCACTTCCTCACCATATCTCCCTATCTATGAAGCCTATGCAGCTATGCACCATTGGTAGTGGCATTAGCAACTCAGATGTCAAGTAGAAACAACAGGGTAGCACGATTCCCCACTATAGTTTCTCTTTTTATAATGTACTTTCCCATTTTAGCATCTAATAGAAAAATGGAATTTACTTCTGAACTCCCGACCTTAAAATGAATGATTTGGGAATAAACTCCAAAGAAGAAGCCATATGATGCAGTGGTTGAGGTTAAGGTTGTGCAGTATCTCACATCTGCTCTGTTGATGAAAGGTAAAGGATGAAGCAAATCTGGCCCATGGACAGAGCAGTAACTGACTCAAAAGCAGCTTTTCCTCCTTTTATCTTTGGAACTGCATCTATTATTCAAGGGATGGATTTTGACGGTGAGTCAGAAGCATGAAAAGAGAGGTAAAGAACACAAGTTATATCTTGAGTTTACCTGGAGTTTATTATCTATTGAGGCTGGCAAGAAGAATATCCAGTAATGTTTGCTAATGTTTGCTATGGAGGCCATTGAAATGTATAAAGTATTAAAGTATAGCAGGAATGATTTTCCAAAATGTGTATCACCAAGATTGTTGGCATTTCTACAAGGACAAATGCTCGAATGAATTTTCAGACAATCTACTGAAAGCACAAAGGAAGCATATGTTGTACTCCCTCTTCTCTGTTGTATATCACTCTAATTATCCTATTGAATAAAATGATAGTAGCAGACCTGGTGAGTAAAACAGTGGTTGCGCTATTGTAGCTACTAGTGTGTTAATTCTTTTTACATTACTGACAGGAATCCAAAGTAAAGATATTAACTTTTGAGAACTTGCTTAACCCTGCAGTTGATTAATCTTTTGATAGCTCTACTTATAGCAACTGAGGAGTGACTATCACCAAAACAACTTCAGTATGTCCTGATTAAGCACATAAACAGAGACCAGAAGCCCTTAACCAAATGTCTCAGTATGGAAAGGTGACAAATAATAATAGTCCTTTGATGTTAAAGATAAAGAAGACTTATAAACAGCAATATCCAGGACTCCTCCCAACATTTTCTGTATTGACATTGTGACATAACTAGAAGTAGGGCATGTGTAGAAAACCAATATAAGAAAACTTTGTAAGACAAAAATACAATAGAAATGGAAGTTAAATAAAACAAGAGCAGATCTAGTTTGCCTTGTGGGACAATGCACTGTATTTAATTGGGGGGGAAGATCGGAAACTATTATGCATGTATGCGTATTTTGTAGACATAAAAAATTCACTTCCACCTTTGGGATCATTAAAATAACTTCTCACTGTGAAGCCAAAACATATTATTTAGACAACCGAGAATGGGTTGTCAAACTCCCCTCAAATGCAGATATTTCCCTCTTGAGTGAGGTGTACTGTTTTGATTACATAAGCAATTGCACTTGGAAAATTTAATTATAGTGTAATAATTTACTCTCTGACTGCCTTTCATTAGATTAAAAACAGGTATTACACATGTGAAAAGTTTTAAAATGCAAAAAATATTTAACTCGGATGTCTATTTCCGTTTGTTGAAGGCTGTATTTTATTTTAATCTTTAAAAATAAAGATTATTTTTAATAGTCCCTTCTCTCTTTCCCTCTCAAATAAAATATTAATATTAAATGGCCAGTTCAACTTACCTTTACATTAATTTAGTTAATGGAACAAATGGACTATCTCTTCAATCTGACAATGATTTTTTTGTAGAAACATTCAACAAAGCAGAGCCTTTCTCTATCAGTAGCAAGAAGTTGTCAAGAAAGCTGGAGCTTTTTCAGAAATTGGAAATTTCAAAGTCCTCCATCAAGAGATAAGAGCAAACTTTTCATTACAGCATTAAAAAAAAACTGAAGGAGAAAGAAATACAATTATACAAAATGAAATGTGCGGGCTGAGAGAATACCTAGAAATAAATGCTTAGAGGTAGTGGAAAAGATATTGAAAGGTAAGGGAGAAAAGCAAGAAAAATAAATCTAAGGCAAAATAAAATACTTCTATTTTCTTGTATGAAGGATGGCAATAAAATGATAAACAATATAGATAAGACACTACCCTTTAAATAATTCCTGCTGAAAACTGAATGTATCTTTTTGTTTCAAAATGCTGGGAGATATCAAATAAAATCTATTACTGTTTCCATATTTGATTGAAAAAAACCACATTTCTAGTTCAATTCTATTCTTTAAAAAGACCCCATATCATCATCATCATCATAATCTGGTTTATTTTTATCTTCCTGCCTTGAGGGCATTCGAGAGACATAACAGAAAAAAAAGCATAAACATTCAAGACTGAATAAATATAAATCATCTGTCAACTGACTTAAAGTAGCTTCACTAAACAGAAAAATCTTGACTTTTTCTAAAAGAAGCTGATACAATTTTCAACAGACCACATTTCATAACATGGCATGAATTAAATTGATTTCATATATCAATTATATAATTAAAACTTTCTGTATAAAATGCCTTAAACAGATTAAGTACACAGAGGGTAAAATATATTTGCTACTCTAATTTAATTCTGAACAGAAGAAGCCAAACAAAGCTTTCCCACTATTTACTGCTGTTGTTGATGATACACCAATAATGCATTTTATGCCTAGTCCAATTACAGTACATATCAAATTATCTTACAATAAAACTGATAATTGAATGAGTTAAAACTACATAAAGCGTAATGTATTTATAAAAACAATTTTAAAAATGCAAACATGTTTATGTTCAATAGACATATCAAATGTGGTAATAATGAAGAGACCATTTCAGCACAGAACAATGTGTTAGTTATTTCCTGAGCCTACTAGACAATTTTATGTAGCTAGCTCAATAAGCTAAGAAGTGTGAACATGGGTGGACCAGACAGATACAAATGTCTTCAGGTTTTGACACCATCTAAAAGTCATTCCATACAATTAGATCGGGCAGTACACTAGCACATGCTATATCAAAATCACAATTTAATTTTTCACAAAAATGAGCAATTGTATCTACAAAGTGTTTCACACATTTGTCACAGCAGAATTTTGAGGAGTGCTACAACCACTTTCTAGGGCAGATAACAGTGAGATCATGATTACCCAAAAATAAAGGACAGAAAATAGAACACGGTTATATGTGTTAACATATATACAATGGCCTTACATTACTTGTGTTCTATTTTGTCTCCTACATTTCATTTTACAAAACTTCTCAAAAACCCAGGAGAACCCCTCAGTCCCCCAAAACAAGCATTTAAGATGACTGTATCAGAATCATGTTCTGTTCCTTTATTTCTTAAAGTAATAAGGCTCTTCAGAGAAGTAAAGGCTTCAGTGTTCTGAAATTTATCCAAGAGCATTCAAGAATCCATCAGATTCCATACATCTACAGAATTGGACTATCTTAATGGGTCGTCATCCCCCGCCCTGAGACCAAATTTCATTACTGTATTTGGGGATTGGAAAATAAATGTAACATCTCCCATATGAACATCAGTTCACATGAGCTAGGGCAAAAGATAGTGGGCATGCAACTTGTTGTTATAATTGAAGTTTAGAACATATCCAGAGCTTTCAAGGAGGCCTCAAAACTCAAAGTTATCTCTCTTGTCAAATTTGACATGAATGTTGAAGCCTCCACAATCACCATCTTTGAGTTCTCCTGTATGACACTAAAGGTCACTTAAGTTTGCTCAGTCATGGAACCTTTTGGGAAGCAAAGTAGATGGCACACAAACTGTATCCTAAGTCTGCTTTATTGATCTATACCACGCAAAGATCTAATAGACTGCTTGAATTGAGAAAGAATTCCTTATAAGATGTCATCTTATGGACCACAGGAACTTGCTCCCAATCTGAGTTGAAGCTGACAGAGTTAGGTCATAATCATATCATCGAATCCTCAGATCAGGCCCCTCCCCTTGACTAAGTCATTGTCTCTATACAGCAAAATGAAATCACATTCTTTATAGATGAGACTGCCTTTCAGAGCTTGGTAACATCTACAGTATATTGCATCAACTACTGTGCCTCAGTGTTATTTATGGACCTGATTTAAATTACCAGCTTGGAGCTTAATTTTAAGGTCTTAAAACTGTATGACAGATTTTCTTGAAGAAATGTATCAATTTATTCATATCAGCTCTCATCTACAACTAAGTCCTTTATCGTTTACTCAGCAGTGAGAATAATTGGGCTGTCAGGAACAAAAGAAAAGTCTTTCTCAACAGTAGCTGCATACACTTTCAACTGCAATTGATCAGTCTTCATTGTAAAAAGCTTTTCCAATAGCTTGAAAACTTACTTTTGTATGTGAATGCTTTGTGGATTGTGATTGGAGAATTTAGCCGGATTGTTACTAATGCTTTGTTGTGTAGAGCTGGTGTGTTTAAATATTGTTAGTTTTCCTATGGATTCTTAATATTTTATTTAGATTTCTTTCTTTTGAGGAAACCATCTTAAAAGACATCTGTTTTTCAAAGCAGTTTTAAAATGTTAGTTTTAATCATTATTTTTGCTCCTATTTTCATTTTCTGTATCACTGGGGCACGGCCTATTTTGTTCTAGATGTACACAAGCCTGTCATATACATTCCAATATATACTCTACCTGGGAAATCAGATTTCCAATCATTCAATGTTGCGCTATCTATGGCATGTACTTCCTAGCAATATGTAAAAGATTATAGCACTGGGCTATCTTTTAATCTTTTCCCAGATGGTTCAACGATTACTGTAATGGACTTTGTAAGCCTGCCCACTGCTATTAGTGTTTGTTATTCAAGACACAAGTAATTTAGGTATTTCTGTAGAAAAAGGACTTGGTAGTAATTCGCAGTTGAGAGATCATCAAGAACACTATGCTATTATATCAGATCCCATTTTACAAGGATAAGTTTTATCAATCTTCAAGAAGAGTTGAGGAACTGGGATTATTTTTTACAGTAAGTTTGGATATAAATTTCTCAAAGGAATCAATGTCCCTTCAGGTTAATAATATATACATATATCTTGAAGTATGTTTGCTCATTCAGCGCTAAAAGATATAGAGAGATGAGGTTCTAATAACTCCCTTGTTTCCCTTGAGTTCTCTCTACATTTTCTTGTGCATCCAGGTACAATTGCAAGGACCTTTAAAGTGCTCTTTTTATGCCTTTCAGCACTGCTCAAGGTTAAAAGCTATTAATGTGATCCAAAGATTGAAAACAGGGTCATGTGACGGGCAACACAAGTTGTCGAACTTGTAGTAAGATTGGTTGAGCAATTCAGATAATGGCTAGAACATCTACCCAAATAATCATGTTTATAATGATTACCATCTTCAAGGATTGTAGAAGGTATTGAATGAATATAGGACAAGAAAAGGTAAAAGAAAATTTCCTTGAAATTGAGATTTTTTTCCCCATAGCCAAGGACAAGTGCAATGTATCAAAAATACTTACTACATTTTCCCCATATGTGAATAATATCAGTTTATTGTTATTTTGTCATTATTTGGAGTTAGTCCTTCCTAATTATTATTTTCAGATTCTTTTTTATCCACTGTTTACCATTAAGGGCTAGTAAAAATAACTCATGAAACAATTTGCATGTTCTAAAACCTAGCAGTATTGATTAATCAAAGCCCAGGGAGACATGCAGCATATTTAATGGAATTACTTTTCCATTCATAATGATGTCTTTAAATTTAGAAATTCACAGGGATACTAATGCCGCTCAATAATTGTATGAGGAACCCTAAATAAAAGGAATGGGTATTTCAATTTTTCAATAACATGCAGCTACAGCTGTAGGTTGTACAGATCCATTATTTGGGGCAGATGCCTCCTGATTGACAACCAGAGCAGAATATGGTGTCAAAAATGGGGTTAGAATTACAATGCCAATGCCTTCAAGTTGGTTACTGAAATGAGGAGAAACAAATTTGTTCCTTACTTTTCTGACGACAAGTTTACACTGTAACACATTTTCCCCATTTTACTTTTCCTTATCTATCAATGAATTGATAACCAATGCAATACCAAATTCTATCTCATGGGTAGATAAACTTTTGCTCTGAATGGACACATTTGAAATTTTGAGAACATATTATGGGCCTTTTCAAAATGGCAGCCATGAGTGAGGCTGCCAATTTACAAAATGGCTGTTACTCTAGGCATGGTCATTCAAAAGACTCCCCTTCATAAGAAAGCAAACTGGTGTGATTAGCCCCTACAATTGTTTCAGTCCTTAGTGTGCTTGTAATAATTCCATTTAAATATAGCATTGATTTCAATGACTGATCTAGATTGATTTTTGTTTGTTTGTTTTTTTTTTGAGCTGGCATGGAGTATTTTTTTTTTGCAAGCTGAGTGCCTATACAGACCTTTTCAATAAAATACAATACATTAAAAATAGATTAAAATAAAATATTTTTTTAAAAAAATTCAATTATGACACTAAGATCACAAACACCTGCATGCTTGCCTATGAGACCGATGAGACACAGTTGAGAAAAATAGAAATATGATGTTGTTGGACAAGTTTTTATAGCATGCTAATTTTCCAGTTAAATAATAACTTTGAAAAAGCAAATGAAGTCGGATGGTATAGAGATCCAGTCGCATCAGAGAAAATGTCCATGGCAAATAGGAGACCGAAACCATCAAATTGTTAACTGCATGTCCTACCCCAGTATGAGTCATATACATTATGGAGGGCAGATTGGAAAGAGCTAATCCAGTCACCCATTACTTTTCAATACTCGATTTTGTTATAAAGCTTTCTGGTGATGTGGTGGTCATTCTGAATTTAGAAGCTTACTACAATTGACAAACAAATACTCTCTGCTTCAGGACATCTGCTCTTACATCTGGTATTGAAGACATGCAGCCTGTGATTTTGGGGCATGGCAGCAGTCATTAAAGTTACTTTTTAAAACCATCTGAATTAGGAACTAGTGCTACATCTGATGGTAAAAACTCCAGTTTAACTATGGGGATGTGTAAATAACAACTTCTTTTTATGGTTCTAAGCCTCCCTTCATTTACTTTTAATGGATTGGCCTCAATTCTAATTTTGCTTTTGAGAAAGAAGAGCCTCTCATTCACGTTTTCCATGCCATGTGTAATTTTTATATATTTTTGTCATTTCTCCCAGTATCCATTGTTGCTCCAAGTTAAAAAGCCCATATGTTGCAATCTGTGGTTCCCAGTCCCTTTGTTGTCCTTCTTAGCACCTTTTCCAGCTCTAAGGTACCACTTTCCAGAAGTGATTTTTAGGACAGAAATCCAAATATAGTCTCACATAGATTTATAATAGATTATTATATTGGCTAGTTTATCTTCAAAACCATGATGTTTCCAACCGCAGGATTTACCTTTTCTGCAATAGTTGTATACTAAGCTGATACATGAATATTAAGGATTTTATTTTATTTACATTTGTTTTATTTTACATGACTGAAGTAAAAGAAAATAGATCACTTTGGGGCACTTTAGTAAAAATGCTGATTGACTAAGTATATGATAATTTTTCAAAAAAAAACTAGAAACCTTTTGGATAGATCAGTGATAAGCAAATTAAGCAGTTTCATTAGGTATGACAGCCAATTGATCTTGGATAAATGGATTATCAGGGAATCTTTTTTCACAAGGTTACCACATAGCAGTGGGGTATGAACTCTAAATTCATTCACAGAGGAAGGAAGGAATTTGATAACTGTTTCCTATGGAGTTTGGTGCAAACTGTGACCTCATCTTGTTCAGACAGCAGAGGGAGGGAGAGATGGAAAGAGCAGAGGATATCCTACAGACGGCTCACTTTGGAACCAATCAGTTTTGAAGACTGCTGAGATATGACCTTCATTCCACATAAAACTAAGTGAGGCATAGCTCAGGATGTAAACATGGTAAAGATGTATCATTTATAACATTGATTTTTAATTGCTACCAAATGTGCTGGTAGAGCTTGGACATGTTTCATGAAGGCAGGAGGCAGAATGAAATGTCAGTTTGATCCCGTTAAGGCCAAGGATTGCCCTTATGAACCAAAATGGAAAGCAATTCATTTCTGTGTAAATACTGAATATGTTTTTGCTGACCATTCATAATTATCATGCAACCTTACTGTGTAGAAACACTGAAAAGCCTAAGGCAATTATGATGTCTGTAAGGTTTTTGTCTTAATCCTGAGGTAACAGGATTAATGTCCTTGCTACAATTTGCCATGTGATGTTTCTCTGGTGTCAGAGAAAAACAATATTTACCTGACGACTAACTTCCTATCGGCTATGGGAGACCTTGTTAGTTTTCTTTCTTTCTGGGAATCATAAAGCACTTTGCTCCTATTGCAAAAGTAGGAGGTCAGAATGAGGGAATTCCAGAGCATTCTGAAGAACATTGAAAAGCCTGAAAACTTGGAAGGACAGAAGAGGATGTGTTTCCAGATAAATGCAGTTTATCAAATACTTGGAAACACACATAGACCCACAAGCGCACACACATGCTCTCTGTCTCTTTCTCTCCAGTGAAGCAATACTATCAGTGTTCAAGTTAAAGCTGTCAATGATTCTTCTAGATTATTTTTCATGTATTTTTAAAAATCCCTTGTCACGCAAAATGAAAGGCCCCAAGTCAAACTACTGAGAGGCCATATCTTCACTGAGATGGGAAGAGAAGTAGAAGGTGGAAGGAAACATGCCTTTCAGTTCCCATGACCTTGTTGTGCTGATAAATGTTTCCAAACTGAGGAAAATGTGGCCTTCACTTTTGCTTGATGCCTCAACTAAGACTGATAACTCTTATTATTCTCTCTCAGATATTTTACAGCCTCTGGTAGTACTGCAATCTTGTCTTGAGCTCAAAATGCTGCAAGGCGCCCCTTAACTTTCAAGCTGCTTTCTCCATCCCTTCATTTAAACATTTCTTCTGGAAAGGCAAACAGAAATGTGTCCCTTAGCAATGTGTGCACCACATACATCATCTTCAGGCACGATATGCTGAATGTGATGGGGTCCAACAATTGCCAAAGCACACCAATCTGTTAATTAAAGTGGACTGAGCTGCAAATCAACAGTATTCATGAGCAGCTAGTTATAATTTTTATTTTATACTGAAATTTAAAGTAATATGTGGCATATTCTAAGCATTCATTGCTATAATTCAAAGTCCAAGTCCCATTTTAATCATACTGCTTCTTAATCATATTTACATATGCAATATTTTTTATTAGTAAGTTAGAATTTTCCCCATAAATCTCTCTGGAAATGTGGCCAGGGAGGAGGATAACTATAAGATCTAGAGTGTCTTCCAAGTTAACTTGGAAGGGGAAGGGGAAAATATTTTTTTATTGTGTTTTCTGCATTTTTGCTCTGATATTAGTTACATCTTGTTAGTCTACCATTTTGTAGGTATTGTCTGGGGGAAAAAAGCATTTTCATATACATCTCTCTAGAATAAATATTTTTAAATGTATTTTTCTAATATATAACTTTTTGCCAGTTATTTTCATTAATTAATGCATTTGTGGATGTTTGTTACTTCATATGTGTGTTATATGCTCATGGTTTGTCTTAAAAATTCCCAAAAGGATACATTTCAGCAGGAAATAGTATGTTTGATCCCTCCATAGCTAAAAAAATATGATTTTGTGTGTGTGTGTGTGTGTGTATATATATATATATATATATATATATATATATATATATATATATAT